>VZSR01001299.1:13622323-13664562 GCA_013398615.1 Brachypodius melanocephalos | reverse complement strand
CTGCCCATGGCAGGGGATTGGAACAAGATGATCTTTAAGGTCCATTCTAATCCAGAATTTTCTGTGATTCTATGATCCCAAAAATGCTCCAATGACTGACATTTTCTATTCAAGACAGCACTATCCAGTAATAAATTAATCTATTAATACACCAGATTAAAGAATGTGAAGGCTTGGAAATGCAACAAGAGGTTAAATTGTGGAGTGGCCCAGATATACTTCACTAATAAAAGAAAAAAAAACATATTCCAAGTGCTGGAAAAAGTTTCTTTAGTTGTTGTAAAATTGTTCAGCAGACTCAATACAAGAAAAGGAGCTGGTACCATTAAATCATTAAGAGAATACATTTCTTATTTGTGAGTTATGATTAATTTTTTCTGATGCTTAAATGCAATAAACCCCTGTTGTGTGGCAGAAACTGTGACATTCTGTTACAGGTTAATTTCTTTCATTGCAAATTAGAAAATAGTGTGACTTGCAAAACAGGGGAGAGAAGGGGGAAATATGCCAGCAGCTGTGCTTAGACTTTTTTGCCTTTTGGCTTCTTCTTTCATTTTCTAGTCTGCTGCACTTCTTCTTTCAGTGATTTGGATGCTAGATGCTAATTTGAATTTCCAGTGCATTTAGCGTCCTACAACACCAGAGAATTTAAAAAAGAGTTAGGAATATACAGGGCATTGAAAAAAAAAAGGAAGATATATTTTTCAATGGTCCTTTCTATCTTTTTACCTCTCTGTGATCACAGTGATAACAGAATCCAGTAAACCATTACCACAAAGAGCCAGCCACACATTTATTTTGCAAAGGTGTGTTTATAGCGGGAACTAGATGGGGCTGGCTCGTCGCTTGCAATCTGCAGAGGGCTCTTTCACAGATCAACAGACTATAAGATTGTTTTCCTGGATATGAGCCACTGATGGACCCATACAGGCTAGTAAGAGTCATGTAAGAGTCTTTTATCCTGTCTCAGCAGGGACATCTTCCCCATGGGCTTCACGAGAGAATGTTTTCCTAGCAGCGGATTTAACGGGGGGAGAGAGGGGATGGAAAGAAGATTAATGTTTCTGCCAGTTCCCGGCAAGTTCACAGAAAATATTGGCTAGAGCAGGAGTGGCCCGGCTCTGTCATGCTCCAGCCTTTTCTGTGTACTTAGAGTGGCATGTTTTTAATCAAATGTGAAATATAGCTTTAGCAGGTCGAATGGATTAGCCTTCCTTGTAAGTAACTCTGCCTGCTTTAGTCAAGAATGCAACTTTTTTTTTTTTAATGTTTCACACTTAAAGTTGTCGTCTTTGACTTCATCACTTTAATGGGTCTTTGGAGTTTTAATTGTTAAAGGTAGGAACTATTTAATAACCATATTCAATTGAGCTTCCAAGTACATGCAATGAAGACAGCAAGGTAAGAAAATCCTCAGCTGATCTGTCATAAAAGCTTGGAAAAGCTTGAGACAAACAGGGGGTGTGTTCCTTTTTTAATGCCATATTGGGATTACAGTGATTCAAAATATTTAAGTTTTCTTTGTTTTGGGATTTCAAATCTGCCTATGTTTAGGAAGTGAATATCCTTGTACTCAAAAATGGGGAAATCAGTTCATGACAATGCACATAACTGATTTCCCTCCTCTAATGCTCGTTGTTATTTATCAGAATCTCATCAGTCCTGCTCTTATACAGCACTGAAGTTATCAAAGATAACAGGGGAGATTTTCAGCTACCTTATTTCTGGGCCTCAGAATCAGCTGAGCCTCTAATAAAGTTAGGCTGTTCGTATCAAACCATCCCTTATCAGTAATGCACTTTGAAAGCTGTTCTATCTGGTTAAATCCGAGTGTAATAATAGACCTCGAACCTGTCACATCCTCAGGCTGCTCTAAAGTGTTGCTCCACTAAAATAAATAGTTCAGGTGATTTCTCTGTGCCAAGAAATTCAAGGAAATTTTAGAGATAATTTTAAAAATAATTTGATTTTCAGAGTTACTGAAGGGGGTTTTTTTAAAAAATTATTAATCACTACCATATTTCAGTGTTAGATACAGTATGAAATGGCTGTCAATTTTTCTTGCAACTGAGACTTTGAAAAATTTGTCTGTATGTGTGTTATTTATAACTTGTTGTTCAATATGCCATTCAGCCCAGTTTCTAGGAGCTTGTTCATTTTACTAATTAGGGTTATATTAAAATAATAAATTTAAAAACATTCTCAAATATTTTAAAGCTGTCTTTATAGGAATCCATGGAATTAGAAGAATAAAGAGGGACAACAAAATAAAAATATATCCAAAGATTTGTGGGCTGAAAGAGGTGTCCTGTCTTGAGATGAGGTTCTGTTTACATAGAGGTAGATGGGAAATTTTAACATTCTGTTTATTAGAAACCAACAATGAGCTCTCTGAAGACCCTGTCTGAGATGACTCTCTGCCATGCCAAAATTTGTGTTTCTCTGCTGCAACAGTCAGCAATGTGATGGCAGACTGTAAAAACTCCAGCAGTCCTGACATTCTGCAAAACTTTCAGGCCATGGAGAACAGGGTAACGTGGTAGCTTGGCCTTTTACCATTGAACGAAAAATGCAAGACATAGTTCATTGATTTCCATGAGGATCGTCTGCTAGTCATTGCAATGTGACAAAATTCACTTCTTACCATGATAGATTTATATATTATCTTAAAGAGAAAAAAAAAATAAAAAGCACACCCCAATATTATTGCAAAAGATGTTGGGACCAGATTCTCTGTTTTGTATTCCCAGCTCCTCACACATTCCAGTCACGTACCTTATCTATTCCTCTGCCTGTCTGTCCATTAAGTAGGAATAAAATTCAAAGGATGCCTGATGTCTTCTGCACTTTTTTAATTTGACTGTTGGTTCAAGGCCATGTTTCAGCAAAGCATGTCAGCATTTGTTTAAGTCTCGCTGCCTTTAGAGATGAGCGCAGTATTTTGAGAAACTGAGGCCTCTGAAGCTATGTGAAAACAGTACATCCTCAGTATAAATAATATCTCTTGCTTTATCTGATTAGTGATGGGCCATGCTTTCTTTTTTTGCCTGCTTTTTAAAGCAACTGCCTTCATTTATCACCATCCAGAGACCTATTTGGGTAGTCAGTGGACAGAAAACACGGCATGAATCTGTTGGAAAAATAATTTGGCTCATGTAGTTCTTCTAAATATAACTCCCTGATCAAAGAGCAGAGTGTCTTTTATAAGTCCTATCCAAAACAGATATTAGATGAAGAATATACTGAAGCCTTCAGACTCTTGACTGTGCCTTTTCAAAGGCATGCCATCCTGAACGTACCATCATGTGATGCTGTTTGAACTGAGCAAACACTTTTCTTTCAACTTCTTCCTCTTGCATTATACAGCTTTAAACACCACCCCCCCGCCAAAAAAAAAAAAAAAAAAAAAAAAAAAAGCCTCTTCAATTAAAATGCTGCTGGATTTTTGAGGGCTGCTGGAGAATAGCCATTGTACTGTTATGTCTTGGAACAATTTTTTTTTTTGTTATTTGTAGCAACTTACGGACATAAATAAACATAAACTCTTTCAGGGTTTTGTGGTATGTTCATAAACATGAGAGTCCTTGCAGCTGAAATGGAATCTTTCTGAAATGACAGTTAATAAAAGCTATTTTTGATTTAGCTACTAACCAGTTTGTACTGTAACAAGTGTCTTTCAGGTGACTCTTACTGTCTTGGGCAGATACAGGTGTAGGCATAAGAATATGACTAAACCCTGGCAAATCTTTATCAATTACTGAGCATTGCAACTTCATTGGAATGCTTTTCCAATGCTGTGGTTTTCTAAAACAAAATTATTAGCTGCTCTGGGGGTGCAATCAAAGGAGAGAAGGACGTGCAGAGGCACAAGGTTTTCCTACAAGTGCACCAGGGAGAGAGAGCTGTTGTTCCTGTAAAACTGCCACAAACAGCCCTAATTAATATACTGATTTTACAAGTGATGTAGGGGACTTATGTAGGCAGAATTAATTATTAAGATCTCTTTCTTCAAAACACTATTTCTAAGCTGCTTTGCATGATTATAATGTGAACCTGCCCGACAAAGAAGTTGCAGATCTAAGATCACATCCAGACAAGAGTCATGTACTTTATCAACAGTTTGAAGATGAATATATGCACACACCTGGTAAAATTAGGGAGCCTGGTTCGGAGAGATGCTGTCAGGATCAAAGCCTGGGGAGTGAGGCACAGTGAGTGAAGTCAACACGCTTCAGGGGAAAGGAAGACTTTACCAAGTCAGTGACAATCCTTGTGACTGCTCCCTCGCTTTCTAGTTTTTTAAGTATAAAGTTTTTTGATAGCTCTATGAACTTTACCATGTCATTTTTATCAAGATTCAGAGACGGATGTAGTAAACAAATCCAGCTGTGATTATGCTGGAATTGCACTCTCTTGGTGCTGGATTTACTCCTGAA
Organism: Brachypodius melanocephalos; assembly: GCA_013398615.1. NCBI lineage: Eukaryota > Metazoa > Chordata > Aves > Passeriformes > Pycnonotidae > Brachypodius > Brachypodius melanocephalos. Next base: position 13,660,126 of record VZSR01001299.1, on the reverse strand, counting down.
CAGCCTGCAATAATCTGTAATAGCTATTCTATATTGAGTTGGGCTTATTTTGGGGTTTGGGTTGTTGTTTAAGTTTTTTTGGTTGGGGTTTTGGGGTTTTGGGTTTTTTTTTTTTTTTGCGTTTGGATTTTGCTTTTTTTTTTCTTTTTTTTTAGCTATCTAATTGGGGTTCATGCTTCAGGGACCTATTTTTAGAATTACAGCAAAAATTGGACCTTGTATCAGAGAAGGGTTTGCAACAGACCAAAGGCCACATTGTTATTTCTAATGCTGGTTTTATTCTTAGCCCTACATAGTGATGCTCCTCATGTCTGGAGCACACATAAAAATGAGATATTGATGACTCTAAGACTCCAAAACCCTTTTTCTTGTCTAGAATGCAATTATATTAGTGGCAGTAAGTGATGCCTGAATGAGATTAATATAGGCTGCTTTGCTCCTCACTGCTACAGGTGGGAATGAGAAGATCTAGGGAATGACTACTGAAAGTATTAAGCAATTAATATGGGTAGTAAAAAGTGGAGATTGACTGGTTTTTTTCTTTAACTTCATGATAATTTGAAGAAATGAGTAGCTGCATTAAATAAACCATCAGATGTGATGATGCATTACATATATAATTCTTATTTTGCTTAAGAGCAGCTTCAAAAGATCTACTTCTCCTTCTCAATCTGATTATAAGCAAATGGAGAATATTTAATGATTCAAATCTCTGTTTACAGCCTAAATGTTTACATCCATCTAACTTAGTAAAATTAAAAATAGAGTTTTTGCAATTTGAAAGCAATTTAGTTGCTTTCATTGTTTTAGTTGCTTTCATATTGTCATACACAATGAAAATAGTGTAGAAGTAGAGGTTCAGCCTCCACTGATAGGTCACGTTTCTGTACTGGTTGGGTTTGGGGCAGAATCTGTTCACAGTTTTACATTTCTACAAATTGACAGTGACTTCATTAGTGCCAGTATACCTAATCTGCATCATTCAAGTAAGAAGTGAGACCCTGGAGGATGAAAAGCACAATGTCGAATTGCAATACCTGTGAAGCCAATCATTGTATAATTTCCCTTAGGTTTCATGGGTAGTGAAGTATCTGGATACCTGGATAAACTTTGAATAGTTGGGGGAATATAAGTTCTGGGGGTTGAGTTGAGGAACTGAGCTTTCAGGAAAGAAATGTTTGTTTGGGTTGTTTGTTTGTTTTAGCACAGAGAGGGAAAGGATTGCATTTAGTACGTTGCTGTAATTCATGTTACCACAGAATAATTTGTGTTGGGAGGAACCTTAAAGATCATCTATTTCCACCCCCCTGCCATGGGCAGGGACACTTTCCATCATCCCAGGTTGCTCCAAGCCCTGCCCAACCTGGCCTTCAACACTTCCAAGGATGGTGCATCCACAAATTTTCTGGGCAACCTGTGCCAGTGTCTCAACACCCTCACAAGTTAAGAATTTCTTCCTAATATCTAATCTAAATCTGCCATCTGTGAGTTTGAAGCCATTGCCCCTTGTGCTGTCAATTCATGCTCCTTCTAAAAAGTCCTTCCCCACCTCTCTTACAAACCCCTTTTTGGTACTGGAAGGTGCTATAAGGTCTCCCCAGAGCCTTCTCCTCTCCAGACTCAAGAATTCCAATTCTCTCAGTTTTTCTTCATAGGAGAGGTGCTCCAGCATTGTGATCATCTTCATGGCCTCCTCTGGACTTGTCCTTTTTGGGAACATGAGACGTTTCCTTCTTCCAGGGCCCAGACCCTACTAGAGCTGAGGGGCAGGATCACCACCCTCGACCTGCTGGTGACATTTCTCTTGATTCAGCCCAGGACACGTTTGGCTTTCTGGGATGTGAGCACACCTTGCTGGGCCATGTTGAGCTTTGTGTGCCCCAACACCCCCAAGTTCTTCTCCCCAGGGCTGCTCTCAATCCATTCTCTGCCCAGCCTGTGCTTGTGCTTAGGATTGCCCTGACCCAGGTGCACTTGGCCTTGTTGAACTCCATGAGGTTTGTCCACTTCCATCCCTCACGCCTGTCCAGGTCCCTCTGGATGACATCCCTTCCCTCCAGGACGTCGACTGCACCACACAGCTCAGTGTTGGGGGCAAACCTCCTGAGGCTGCATTCAATCTGCTGTCTGTGTTGCCAACAAAAATGTTAAAGTGTGTCCATTGATGTGTGATAGCCCATTCACTACAAAATAAAGCACACCAGAGGAAAAAGGCTTGCTCCTTTCTTGAAAGTATAATATTAAAACATATTGAACTTAAATAAGTCCATTGAATTTCATTGTGAAAGCATCACTTGAAAAGTTACCCAAACTGACACTGACAGTGTGCTGGGAAATAAAGCAACAGAACAAACTTCTGATCTTATTTATACTGATATAATTAAGGGAGATTGTCTGCTCTTTGGTCTTTAAGGTGATCCTTGTGCATGAGGAGGGACAATGGGGGCTGCAATAACAAAACTAATACAGCAAAGAAAATCACTGACACTGCTGTAAAGCTGCTTTATGGGTAACAGTAAAGCTGCTCAACACATAAAGCATCCATAACACATTTTTCTCGGGAGTTTGTTCACATAATACTCACATGAGTGTGGGAATGAGAAGGGTGATTATCTTCTACATTAAAGTCTTTTTTATGTCTCTCTGGAATATAAAGCAGCTGTAGGAAAGAATTTACACCTATATTCAGCTCCCTGCACATGATGTCTGGAACATAGAGGTGATATGTGTGTGAGTGAGTGGGAACAATGCCTATATATATTTCAGTGCCAAATAGGGTTTTCTGCTTTGCAGTGCTCATAGGGAAGCTTGAGCACAGGACTTTGACAAGGTCCCAAATTGTGCTGGTGCCCATTCTGGGAGTGGGTTTATTCAAGGCAACATGAAATAAAATCTGCTAACCTTGTCCTTGCTGCAGGCAAAGGGGAGATGGTGGCCTCCCTTCCTCTGCAAAGAGGAATCCAGGGTGTTGAGCTACCAGCTGCTCCTGCCATGGGTACATCAGAGGATGGTGCAGGGGGAGGACTCAGATTTGAGGCCAGACAATGTGGATGAGGCAAAATATCTGCTGTGAGCACTTGTGTGCATGGTGCAGGGCAGCTGGTGTCACTGCTCCTGGTTTGCTTTCGTGCCTCTTGGGGCTCTGTGGAAAATCCCATCTATTATCCTGCAAAAAAATAGATCAGTCTGTGTCTGCAGCTCTTCTACGCAGAGCAGCACTGATAGCTACGTCCTCCTTGACTTCTCTAGAGCTGGTAAAGCTGCTATTTCTCCTCTACTAGAATATAAAAAGCAAAAAAAAAAGCCAAAAAAGCAACAACAACAACAACAACAAAACCCCAAAAAAACAAACAACAAAAAACCCACAAAAAACCAAACAAACAAAAAAACCCCAAAAAAACTCCCCACAAAAACCCAAACAAACAAAAAAAACCCCACCTTAAAACAAACAAACAAAAACTTTTTTAAAAGTGTGAAAACTGTGCACACAACTCCTGTGAAACTTTCAAAATGCCCAATATTTCAGAAGTATCCACTAATTAGGGCTGCCCAATTGCAGCCCTAATTTTTCAGATTTTTCAGAGCTTCTGAGGAACTGATGCTTTCAGTGATTTTTAAGAGGAGTGGACAGTCAGAGCACCTGAAAATCTGTGAGAGAGGCAGATGAATGTTGATGCACCAGAGGGAGAGTGTGGAAAGACAATGCTTTGTTTGATATTACTAATTGTTTTTTCTTGGCAATTAAGTATTTTTTGAAGCAAGTGCCTGATTTGATGATAGATGAAAGGTGATTGAGGGTGACCCACTGAAACTTGTTTCTAGCCCAGGCTGTTTATCATGAAATTCATTTTTGTTTCAGAGTAAAACACGCAGAGAGACTTGGTGGCATGGAAACGATCAATTATCTGTATATACATAGAAATCCCTTTCTGTAAGGTGTCATCTTCCTATGTGACAGTCTCCTAAATATATTCTTTTGAATGTTTTAATTATTTGGTGATGTTTTTTCAAAATAGCAGTGAAAAGGAAAATAAAAAGATTCTGATACAAAATAATTGGAAATACTTGTTTATTCTTTTATTTCCCTAAAATATATTCAAAACCAATTCTTCTGGCCATTTTGAAATACTGCTGCTGGTTCAGTCAAGGGGAGTACAACCCTCTGTCAAGAACGGTTTGATATCATTATGAAATACTGATTTTAGACCCTTTTTGTTACAATAATAATAATAATAATACTGTGTTGTTTGCTTCACTTTCTTCCCCAGCTGAGGAGCAATTACTCTGAAGTTAGGTGGTAGACACAGACTCCAGCAGGAGAGTGTTTGTGTTGCTGTGATTATCAGACACACAGACACTTCATGGAATGACCTTAAGAACACTTTGTAGTATTTTGGGCACCTTTAATCCAGACCTTTTCTGCACCGAATGCCCACTCGAAATACAACTTGACATACCTCCAAAGACTTGAGACTTAATTTTCCACACAAAACAAAAATCAATGAAAAAAATTAGACCTCATGAATTATTTACTTTAAAGGAAAGACGTGGCTTCCAAAATAATAAATCAGTTTGTAAAACACACAAAAAGAAAAACAAAGACCCAAAATGCCAAAAATTTTGGATATGTTTTTAGGAACATGAATAGATTTTATAAAGGGTTCATCCAGGCTGCTGTAACTTCTTCCACAAGGTTGATCCTTGGCCATCCTGGAATCCACAGCCAGTCACCAGTTCCATCTCTGTGTCTTTGTAGATGATCTTTCTCCATAGCTGCAGCTCTCAATGCAAAAAAAAATAGGAGCAGCAGAAAACGAAATACAAAAGGAAACAAAAAAAAAAAAAAAGAAAGAAAGTTAAAAAAAAAAGACAGGAAGAGAACAGGGCTCTTAACAGTACAGCTTGATTTGATGTTTTGCCTGAATCTTCACAAGTGTAAATATTTGACTGCATTTTTGGTGCTTTTCTTATTCCCCTTCAGGTAGAGTATTTGTTTACACAGCATAACATTTCCTCTTTCCCCTCTTCTGTTCTTTCACTTCACGAGTGAAAATCTGCAGCTTTTTTGGCAAGGGTTTAAAGATAATAACAGTAGTGAAGGCGAACGCTGCTTTGTCTTGAAATGGTATAAATCACTCTCCTTTTACTAAAGGCTTCCATCAGAAGGAACATTTGAACTTTGACCCATTCTTTTGCAGCCTAGTGCCAGCAAGAGCTCAAATGGACCTGAAAAGCTTGGTTAACAAAACCATCAGATTTTTTAGTGGGAACATCCAAGTCTCAAATCCTTGCTCAGGTTGAGACCTTCCTTACAAAGAGGAGGGCAATTTGGCAGCTAGTGCTGGAAGCCTTGCATGGCTACTGTCTACTTAATTAATCTTAATAAGTTCTGGGAGCATATAGACCAAGAATATTGCCATCTTTTACACGAGAAAAATAGCACAGAGTTCTATTCCCAAGATTAAAAAAAAAAAAAAAAAAAAAAAAGAAAAAAAAAAGCTATGCCCTTACTTCTAGGAATCACATTCATTACTTAATCTTTCATTCAGCCACCACTGCCTCCAGCATGTGTTGCCTCCTACCACGTGCACATGGTAGGATGGTTCCAGTTCGGGGCAGTTTACCTTCTCTTTAGGGGTTTACGTTTGTTTAGCAGGCAGCATCAAACAACTACACCTATGTTCTTTCAGATGTGTAGATGTAGAGATATTTGGTTATAAAGTTTATGTGGTTCTGTATGGTGGTTTATTTTAAATGCCATAAAAGAAAAAAAAACCCAAACCTCTAATTTAACCTCAAAAATCCATAAACAAAAGCATGTGTTGTCATTTGGGAGGTTCATACCCTATTTCTGGAACCTTGCATAACAGAATAGTCGCAAAGAAGATTTAGCACTGCAACAGCTCTGACATTAAAATCTCCCTCTTTTGAGTGATTTTACTGAAGTGAAGTATATAGCTGTAAGATTTAGGAGTAGCTTAATTTAAGGATATTGAAACCTGATGATTGAGTAAAACAGCTTTTCCTAACGAGTACCTTGCTCCCAAGGTACAGAAGATGACTTGCAATTTTTCTCCTTAATGAAAATGGAATAGGAGGAATTATGTTTCACAGGCCTGTTTCAGAAGTGTTAATGCAAGAAGCAAATCAGTAATGAAAGTACAAATTTTTTTTTGTCATGTAAAGGAAAGTTGCTGAACCTATAATGACTGACAAGGGCCGATTTTCACATTACTAACAATTTTCTCTGTGTGTTTTATTATGAAATTATTGGACACTTAAATACCTTAATAAAATTATCAGGTTTGAAAGACCAGCATGGGATCGTGTGGAAGATGTCATGCTGTCATCTGTGCCATTTCCCATTCAAAAGGTTCAATCTTATTTATTTTGACTTATGAGTTAGGAAAGAACATCTTTCCTAGAAAAATGTGCAAACACCTTGCAATTAGTTGTTCACACCCGTGGCTTCTCCAGGACAGAAGGTCAGCTAGGTTGATGATTTTTCTGTCTTAAACTGGTCATATTGCTTGATTTGTGGGACAAAAAAACGATTCAAGACTGTAATATTCTTTTAAAGCACACAAGACAGGAAAACCCCACTCATCTGTCTGGAAGCAGATAGAAGATTGTAGTAGAGCAATCGAAATAAGTGGGAATTATTTGGCGACGGACTTTGTGGAACCCAAAAATATTTCTGTAATGAGTTCCTAAATTCTAGGCATTCTGAATGTTATTAGGAACTTTTAAGCTATATTTAGCTTTGTGTTCATAAGGTCAACTGTCTATGAAATGCTGTTCTCTGTCTGTGGAGAAGGGAATCCTTGAAAACCAGATTCAATGTCTCCATGGGTTTTCATACTGAACTAATCCTCTGGGAATTTCATCCTCCCTTCAGTTCAGCTGTTTTGGTCTTTGGGAATGACTTCATATCATTTGAAGTAATGAATCCAACTTCTCTGATACTGACATGTACTGCATGATTTTATGTAAGTGCTTCCTGGGAAGTAATATGTAGCTAGACTGAAATATGGACAGTGTGGGTTCCCATTAGCTGAAATACCTAAAGAATTTGTTATATTTAGAATTTTGTTCACTTATGCTTAATAGAGCTCCACTTTAAGTTAGGGAAAATTGGTTTCATTTTCTCTTGCTACCATTAATAGCTATTAGAGTTGAAAATAAGGCTTTAAACATATCATTAAGGTACACTTAAGTAACTTGCAACTGACAATTAACTCAGCATGGTAATACATTATCATAACATTTTTCTTTGATAGGTTTGTCTCTTAAAAGGTATGGGAAAAGACAAAGGATGGTTTTGTAGGATTCCTGATGAATTTTTTTCTATTTTAATATAATCTGGATTTTGTTATTTTATCAATGAAATGTTCCATCATATATGTTCAGAAAATCCTTATTTGGTGCTTCATAGAAAGGTGGAATCATAGAATGGTTTGTTGTTGTAGGGGAAGTGAAAGATCATCTAGTTAGTTTCCACCCCCCCTGCCATGGGCAAGGACATCTTCCACCAAACCAGGCTGCTGAAAGCTGGTTTGATGTTAGGCAGTTCTAACAGACTCTGTTGAGGGGATGTCTGGGTTTTTGTTTCTTTGGTTCTGTGGGTACAGTGTTCAAGTGGGATGGGTGCAGAAGAGAATTTGCTACACACTTCACTGATCTAAAGTTTGGGAGATTACTTCAATAACCAAATAAAGATACAGACAGAATTCAGGCCCACATTCAAGCATTGTTTGCTTTCAGGTTTTATTAAAATTCTCTTCAGCAGAAAACACGATGAGTTCTAGGAAAAAAAAATCTGATTACTGACATCTCAGCATAACATGCCATGTGTTTTCTCTTTCAAGACAATAGCAAAAATCCAGTACTGCACTTAAACTGGGAGCACTGTTTGTGCTGATTTTAAAGAATGGAGTTGATGGTGAGTGAGTGAGCATGGAGCTCCTCGGCACAGGGACCAAGGACTGCCACCTCCCAAAGCTGAGCTCCAACGTTACAGTGACAGCAGCAACTTCGGTGACATCCTCCACTCCTTGCAGAACCAACGGGCATTGACCTTATCCTGTCAAAGTGTGTAAAAAGTGATGTGGCCAGCACTAGCTTTGTGAAATCTGGACACATTTATCCAGATGTTTCACCATGTTACCACAGAGTCACTGGTAGAAGTGTAGCTCCAGCAGCTGCTATGTGGTAAGTTTCTGCAGCAAAGCTAGAAATGCAACAAAGGCAGGAGTAGTGTGAGTGAATGTTTTTGCAAATGAATTAAAAGCAAGCCCATCAGTGCCAGGAATGCACAATCCCATTAGTTCTATGCCCCAGATCTCCTTTCCTGCTTTTGTGCAAAACCACTCTTGAACACATTGGTTTGAAAATTGCACATCTTGGGGCTCTGAAGCCTGGCAGTCTGAGCAGTTTATTTTGAACACCTTCACCATGCTTAACTCTGCAGAACTTAAAGAAATCAGACTGGTTGCATGCATTCTTCTGCAGCTGATAGCAGCACAGCATCCAAGCATAGTATTTCCTAGCTCACTCTCCTCCCTTTGCTCCTCAATCATTTCTTCAAAATTCCTTCATAATAACCTTATCCAAACCATAAATATGAAAGTCAAATAAGCCCAAAGGAGATTTATCATCCTCTGACTCTGCACTCCTTTTATGATTAATAATGACATTGATTCCTTTGGAAATGAAACAAAAATTAATTTAAAGGTTCTGATTGGTTTTAGTATTAGGTAAACTTAACATATTGAATGAGCGTAAAACAATTATCAGTCTTATTAACAAAATTAGCTACAGCAAATTTACCAGAAGGAAACTGTTGCTATTTAGCTACCTAATTATGTCACTATTCTTTGTGACCAAATGATATAATGAAAATAATTTGATCTACTGCTGCTGCATAGAGAATTTTCTAGGAGAAGCTGAATATCATAATCTGTTTTGAATGTATGTTTTCCTACCCTTCTTCTGTTTCAGAAAGTAGAGGTCAAGGGCTTCAAAGAACTTTGCAATGAAGTGAAGTTGAACTGCACTAGGCAGAATATGGAATAGATTCTTTTACTATTATGAAATGTTAGATAACCCTTTCCTTGAGGCCAGAACCCTTTGACTTCTTGAAATGATCTATGGTGCATGAATTTCAGACTCTGGAAAAGCATAGGATGTCTTTTATCCTGCCTGGCACTAGGGCAAAGGATTGGATTTTCCATGCTGTGCTGTTGTCTGCCTATTTCCTTGCGTTGTGCCTCAATCCAAGCACATAAACTTGGCAAGCTTTTCTTTCCAACCCTGAGAGCTGATCAAATGGAGAGCAGTTGAATGCCCTCTAGACACAGAGGCATTTCAGCCCAGGGGGACAGTCACCTGGCCAAGCTTGAAGGCCACCCAAGCATTGGTGACACACAGAACTTGGGGTGCCAGCTCTCATCTATTCTGAGTGAATATCCTGTGCTCATGGGTTAGAAGTGCAGTGGGGTAGAAGCAATGAGAGTTGACGAAGCTGATGAGAGAAGTCACACACGATCTCGGAAAACTTCTCGCAAATTTTCTCCACTGGCACTCCTGTACTTCCACCTCAGCAAGCATTCAAATGGTGGGGTCTCTGAGCATTTCTGTCCTACCAGATCTGTCTGCCTTCCCTGGCTTCATCCTGACTGGTCAGGATACGACCCTCATTGTGTGTATGTTCTCATTTTTTCCATTTGCCATCTGCCTTCCCTGAATTGCCATCAGTGGGTGACTTGGGTCCAGGCACATTTCCTAGCCCCACACCTATAACAACTGTCCCCATTTCTAAGTAGAATCTTTCCCTCTTTCCCTCCCAGTGTAGCTTTATGAACTGGAGAAAGGAGGTTAAGACACTCTGGTACAGTAAGAAACCTGCAGCATGAGTGACCTGCATATTGAAACACTGCCTTAGATTGCAACAATGAACTTCAATATGATCAACTCCATTATTAAACTACACCAAAGTGAATGGGAAAGCTCCTGTGGAATTGAAACCCCTCAAGTACATCCCCTGGCTGCTTGCTCAATGCTTATGAAGATGCTCTGAACTACACAACTTGTTTTCTTGCCTACACTCCGACTTTACATCTTTATGGTTTGTCCTCTGGGAAACATTTTTTATTTTTGTTTCATTATTTAAAGCAAGCCTAATATTAATGATGGGGCTGCTGTGCATTAAGGCACTGTGCTACCAATACACATCAGCTCATAACTTTTGGTGGGGCTTTCTGCATAATTTATGTCCAAAGGAGAGTATGCTGACACAAAATCGAGGATTTAACCATGCTTACTGCTGCTTGTGATAATTAGATCATTTCACACTGAAACTACTAAGCAACTCAAGTAAGGTGGGCCTCTGAGTAATTGTTAAATTTATAGTCTTCTCTTAAATAATCAAACATGAAGAAATATGTTTTGTTCTTTATATAACGCAACCAGAAAACACAGATGCTGTACATAAGATACTTGGGGCGCCATCAGATGGACCAGTGCAAGAACTGGCAAGTAAAAATCATGCCCTCATATGATTTGCCCAATCATCCCCTGATTGCTCAGCTTTATAAAGTTTCCTATGGTATTTCATGAAAGAAGTTCCAAATATCACAATTTTTTGACCGATTCAACACTTCTAAAAGTGACTGTAAGAGAAAGGGCTTTAAATGAGAAATCAAATCCACACGTGCTTCTACTAACCTCTGGTTTGGCATATTTTAAATCACTGCACACATTTCTATATGTTTTCTGATCAGCCATGCTCTGGCATCTGGTTAAAAGCAGGTAGGAAGTCATATGGCTCAACTTCTCTAAGAAATAAATATACAGGAGGTATGGTGCTGTCAGTGTGAGAAAGATCTAGAAGACCGAACAGGGACCTAGTTCAAAGGCAGCATAGAAAGATTTACTTGAGGGGGAAAAAACCAACCAACAAACTATGTTCCATAAAATCTGTTGTTTTAGGTGGGAAGCGGAGGCATTTTGTCCTCACTGATGGATTATGGTAAAGTTATAAGAAACATAAAATCATACTCATGCAATCCTTAAAGAGGCTTTAGGAGAGCTAAAATGTATACCATCTTGCCCAGATAAAATGTAGAAACACTTGGTCCTTTGCTTTGAAAGGCATTTTCCATCAGTCACTCACTCCTGCCTCTCATTCTTAAAATTATTAAGCATTACAGATCAGAGGTGAGAAAGAAGTTCCTATACAATCAAAACATTAATTTTGGGTGCTCATTGCGACATTCCAAAGAGTTCTTTTGATTTTCTGATTGGATTTGTTTCTTTTCCAAACTGGATGGTACCTACTCCGCTTTTTTTCACCTTTTATAATAGCTTTCCTTGTCTCCCTTTAGATGTCCTGAAGCGACACGTGAGGGTAGCAGACTCTTGCTGAAGTTCCCCTGTTAGATGGGAATGTTTGTTGGGTTGTCCCTGAGATGACAAGAGATGTAACATTTCCCTAGACATCTTCCTGCTTAGTTTAGGGTGTTTTTTCTGAAAGATGGGTGTTCAGTGGCAGGTACACACTGCACAGTTCAGAAATGGCATCCAAAATTAAGCCATCTGTAGGATATACTAGTGGACACCCATCTCTGACTCTCATCAGAGCATGGAGGCTTTAAGAGAAGCCATGACTCGGGTTTTGTGGGGGCTTAATATGTTTCTCTATTTGCATCCTTTGCTATGAAAACAGAAACAGTTATTCCCCAAATCCAAATTCAGAAGGGATGGATATTTTTTCAGTGGGTCAAACCCTACCCCTGCTTCAATTTTAACACAGAAATTCCTTTTTACAAATCTAGTTTTCCAGTCCCTGATGCAACATGATTAAGAATAACAGAATTCCTGCATATGCTACTCCTGCACTTCGTTTACTCAGTTGTATCTATGAGTGAAATGCATTCAAAATGCCAAAAAAGGTAGCATTTCTGAAGCTGATTGTTATTAATATTGTTCTGTTTGGGTTTTTATAGCTGTAAACCTTTTTGAAGTGCCTAGCAAAAAGCGAGAGGAGCAGCTTTGGAGGGGGGAAACAACTTTGAAATCCACAGAGCAGAAGCTTTAATCTCCAGTTGTGACTGACATCAAACAAAAGTGCAAAAACTCCCTTTGTTCTTGAGCACAAAGGGTGTGTTTGTTGTTTGTTCAGGGTAAGTGAAAGGCCCCCATGAAGTCCCACTGAAGATGTTTAATGAATCTGGCAGCCTCCAAGCCATCTCTTCTACAGAGTAATCCTACAGACAGACCCATCACACATAATTTAGCTGAGTGTGACACGACAATCTCTGCTCAGGAGACACTTTGGAGAGGGAATACTTTTATTACTCCACAGCACAGACCCCTCAGGGTTGCTGCTGTAGAGCAGAGCTCTTGGTGGTGGTGGCCACACTTTCATCTCTGAATTGAGGAGTATTGCTCAGGTATTGCTTATTAAGCTTCTTTGAACTCACAGTTAAGATCAAGTGAATTGTACCCTCTTTAGTGCAGGGGGCAGGGATTTTGGCAGCCTCAGCTTCTAACAGAAGTCAAAGTCAAGAATATCTAAGAAAGGAGGAGGCTTGCTACCAAAATCAGGGAGACAGGTATTAGGAAAGGAAGGGAGAGATTGTATCAGAATTGGAACAATAATGGCAAAGACTACAAAAAAATCAAGTGAGTGAACATTCTTAGATGTCAGATCCACTAAGGTTTACCACATATATGTCATCTTTTATCAGTTTGTCCTACTTGATCATTCCTTGGATGAGTAGAATAAGAATAACCATGGTGAGTGTCTCTAACCTCCCTTGTCCATGCTATGATCTAATGTTTAGAGCCTGGGTATTGTGGAATTTAAGCTGTTTACTGCCAGGTCTCATGTCCTGCTGCCAGGATAAGGATGTTCTATGTGACTGGGAACATGTGGAGTAGCTGGTGTGTGCTTTTATGGTTTGGGCATGTATTGCCCATGGATGGGGCAGAGGGGGCTTAAATCCTCCTTAGACTTGAGTGTTCAAGTGGGTGCTTTCATCTTCTCCCAGTTAAATCAATTTTCAGCCCTACCCCATTCTGCATGGGGGCAATCCATTTTCACATTTCTGTGTCATCGTTTCTTCTATTAAATGGGCATAACCTTATGAACCTACTTTGGGATAAACTATGGAGTGGAGCACGACAACTCATAGCAGTGCCTGTGAAGGAGACACAGCTCTCTTGGAGAACACCATGGTTAGGGTTCTTTTTATTCCCTAGCTTCCTCACGACACCAATCAAATTTTATTTTTTATCCCCACTGCTGGATGTAAATGCAAATTGCATTTGTAGTATAGATGTCAGCCACTCCTGGGACTGCTGAGGATCTAAGCACTCTCTGCTGTTGCATTTGATCCCCTTGCCAAATGCCAACCAGAGCCTCAGAAAACCATCAAACATCAGGTCTGATGACTGGGATTTAGACTTGGTACCAAAACAACCTTGATAGCCTGGAACACAATACGCAGCCCCTTTCTAAGAGCTTCTCTGCCCAGCATCACTGTTTGAAATATTCCTTGTTCTCTCTTAAATTGCAAGAATATTGTTGGATCTACCTAAAATAGCAGTCCCTGTTTCCCTCCCTTCTTCCCCCACCCGTTATCAAATCAGACGTCCAAAATCAAGTGCCTGTGTGCTCTGCTGACAAGCACAAGGGGATTAGGGAGTGACGGGTTTAACAAAACTGGCTCAAGGTTTTGTAAAATGCATCTTGGAGTCTGAGCTCCGAACGAGCCATAAAATTCCTCCCATGAGGTACAAGTGAGGTTTCTACAAGACTGGATCAGAACTTAATAATGTTTTTTTCCTAGGTTATTTTTTTCCTTGCTTTCTAAAAGGTGCCAGAAAACCATCTGACTTTTTAAGACACTGTAAGACTAACAATGACTTAATGTAACCATTGTGTAAAAAAATCGCAAATATGTTTTACCACCATCAAAAAGAAGTGATTTCTGGGCTGCATGCAAACCATTTGGGGCAATTAGCATGTAATTTAATTTGCATTAATCAGCACAAGGTCAGCAAGAAATTAACTTTGGGTGTAGATTTTACATATAACAGCATTTGAGAAGAAGGGAGGAACTGTTTTTACAGGGTGTTAATTTGGAGCTAAGTGCATTCAGCAAGTTTGTCGACGCTTGGCCTTGCAGGAGAAAGATGAATGATGTGGATTTGGGACCATTGAAAGAACAAAATGATGTGGCAATTTACCAAGCATTTAATGTTGCAATATATAAACACTTTAACAGACTTCTTGGCACTTGTAAAGATCAGAGCACAGGTTTTGCTGAAGCACGGAGCACTCTGCTAGCACTGAAGAGCTGAATGTGGGCAGGGTCCCACAGGGCTGCGTGCACTGACCATGGGTTGTGCCAAATTATTCAAGAACACAGCCAGATATCCCCAAAGCATAGATCTCTCTGCAGCATCTCCTTACTGGAAGGAATTTTGGCAAATTACTCTTTTTTTTTTGTGTACCCCTTCAGGCCTCCAGCCATTCCCTCTGCAGCCTTTTCATTTCACAGTCTTCTGGGGCTCCATGAGCCTGTCATGTGAGCAACATGGTATGTGTTGTGAGAAACCCACTGCTGATGATACAGAAATTGTTTTTGACAAATGTTATCTGACCATCTGGTTATGGGAAATGAAGGCTGGTGGTGTTTGCCTATGGTGAGGTGCTGCATAAAATGTGTGTGGCTGATTTTATTACTTTTTCTTTGAATGAAAAGCATTTATCAGTTGTGTAGTGTGGAAGGTGTCTGAGAGTGAGTCTCTTGCATTTTCTGTTTTTTCACTGAGGGTAATCTCAAGGGTCTTTGGAGCTGCCACTTGTCCATGTGTAGTTCACACATAACTTTGTTGCAGCAGGGTTAGAAAGAACCAGGGGTAGCACTGCACAGCTCATTTTAAGACAGGATGTCATGGCCATATCTGTAACCATTGCCTAAATATTATTCCAGAAAGAGAATTTTTAGACAAAGTAGACATAGAGGCCTCGCATTCAGTTATTTATGCTCAGCAGAGATGTTGAAGTTAACCCTAGTTCACCTATGCTTCTTGCCTCTTCAGAGGGAGATCCATGGTGGGTTGAACTGGAATTGAATTGGAAGTCAAAGGGGATTGATTATACTTCTGGGCTTCTTTGTTAAGTTGCCAAACTTAAATAGCATTAATCAGACCAAAGCATGTCTGAAGGAACTGGCTACACAGGGACCTTTGGCATGCAAAGTACACCACTTTGAGACTCAGGATCCAGTATGATCACAAATTGGGATCATATCTTTATGAGACAGCTTAGTTTTTCTTGAGCTTTTCTCACTCTGTGGCTTAGGATACATTTACATCATCCACTGAGAGATTCAAGCCACTGTGCACAGCCTACCTGCCATGACAAAAAGCTATTTGTGAGTGGACTTACCCAACTTCTTGTGTTGCTTCCACTGCTTCAGTGAGGTTTTGTTACCTTGGCAGTCCATCTCAGCAAGATATCCTTAAACAATATTCCCCAGTTAGCTCACTATTTAAAAAATGTATGTTAAATTTTTTAGTTGCATGACAGACTAATAAAAGCAAATTTGACTTTAGAATCATAGAATTATATAAGTTGGAAAAGATCATCAAATCAAAGCATTAACCCAGCATTGCCAAGCCCACCACTAAACCACGTCCCCAAATCCCACATCTCTATGTCTTTTACATCCCTCTAGGGATGGTGACTGCCTCTTCCCTGGAGAGCCTGATCCAACATTTGATAACCCTTTCTGTGAAGAAGTTTTTCCTAATATCCAATCTAAACCTGTCCTGGTCCAACCTGAGGCTGTTTTCCCTTGTCCTGTTCCTTGTTACTTAGGGGAAGAGCCCAACCCCACCCGGCTGCACCCTCCTGTCACGGAGCTGTGGAGTGAGAAAATCACCCCTGGACCCTTTTTTCTCTACAGTAAATTCCACCAGCTCCCTCAGCTGCTCCTCACAGGACTTGTGCTCCAGACCTGTCCCCAGCTCTGTTCCCTTCTCTGGACATGCTCCAGCCGCTCAATGTCTTTATTGTAGCGAGGGGCCCAAAACTGATCCCAGGATTCAGGCTGTGGCCTCACCAGCGCTGAGCACAAGGGGACAATCATTTCCCTGCTCCTGCTGGCCACACTACTGCTGACACAGGCCAGGATGCCCTTGGCCTTTTTGGCCACCTGGGCACATTCCAGCTGATGTTCAGCTGCTGTCGACCAGCAAACCTAGGTCCTTTTCCCACTGGGCATCTTTCCAGGCACTCTTCCCCAAGTCTGTGGCACTATGTGGGGTTGTTGTGACCAAAGAACAGGACTCTGCACTTTGCCTTGTCAACACTCATACAATTGGCCTCGAGTCACCAATCCAGCCTGTCCAGGCTCTGCCTTTCTATCCTACAGCAGATCAACACTCCCACCCAACTCTGCATCATCTGCAGCTTACTGAGGGCATGTTTGATCCCCTCATAAAGATCTTTGATAAAGATTTTTTTTAAAAAACTAAAAAATTAAAACTAAAACTAAAACTTATTCTTCAAAAATTTGTGCTCTGACATTTTAAGGAATTCCTTAGCCTTAGAACCTCAGTTTGTGCAGCATTTTCATCAAAGGTTTTGAAATGCATCCATCTTCTCGGTGTTTTCACAGGGTCTGATTTATATCTTCCTTCCCACAAACCAAGATCTTAACTCTGAATTACAGGCCCTACAAAACTCCCTGAGTTTGTGCACTTAGAATCACGAAAAATCACTAGTCATTTTTAACATCTTGCACGAAACTGCCAAGTGTCAGATGACACAAGAAAGGTCATAGAAAAATGTGTTGTAAATTTAACTGAAGATTTATATCCTAGCTCTTTCATTTTAATCAATGCTAATAGATTTTTAAAGACAAAAAAGGAAGAAAGGAAGAGTACCCTTTGAACAAAAAATGTTAGGTAGAGAGTTAAAAGTATTAAAAAGTGTGGTGATTTTATTTTTCAATAATGAAATAAAACTGATTAGTGAGGATAACAGCTGAGGAAACAAGTGTCTGTGCTAATTAATTTTTAAAATAGTAAAAATTATTTTGTAGCTATTAGTTTTACTTTTACGGCAACTCTATAGAAGGGATAAATTTCCTTCCCTTCAGAGCATTTTAAATAGAAAATCTGACTATTACCAGGTAATGAATCAGGCATTCTCAACCAATATTTATAACCAAAGATCAATTCATCTGATTGGAATTATTCAAGTTTCAGTTTGTTTCCCTTCCATACAAGACAATGCCATATTACCTACCTTTTCAGGAAACTTGGTGGATTATGAGTTTTCCCCATTAGCCTTTATTTCACGTTGGATAGTATAAGGTCCACTTCTCACTTCCCATTCATTCCCAAATGTTCTCTTGGTAGATGCATTCACTTGTCTAGGTGCCAGATCCCAGAAATTAGACTCCTTTCCCTTTTTTACTTGCATGTGAGTTTCTGTTCAGCATCACTCTCTCTGGTGAGAGCTTGTTTTTAAATATCCACTTTCATCTCTACTTGTTGGATGCATTTCATGGATGTGTGAAATGAACCTTCTGTGTAGAGCACCATAAGATCATTTTAAAATAGGTTCAATAGAAATGTTAAATGTGGTTCTAGTTCTAATTTTAGCTTAAGAGGATGAGTAGCCATTAAACTCTCATCTGTAATTATTAACATTTTTTTGTGTTCATTGATATGTGTTAATACAAACAGCTCATACATTTGTATATATTGTGCAAGTTCACTTTCTTTAGATTGTGCTCCCAAGAACTCAAGGTCCTTGATATCCCACATTATTAAAGTCATGATGTTGGCATTACTACAAGTGCAAAATAAAGATACTCCTGTTTAGACAGAGCAGGTTCTGCTTATGCTTTAAATAGATTTTAAATAAAGCAGAAAATAAATGGTTCTGTAACCAGCTGCGTTTGTTCTCTCTCTGCCTTTTCTCTCTCTTTCTCTCAGATCTGGTGCTCTGTTGCCTCTTCTGTTAGTCTTCACTCTTTTGATCAGCTTTCTCCTCCTTCCCTTTTGTTGCAGGCCAGATGTTCTTACGACATGTAGACCTTTCCAAATTCTTTATTTCCTTTGTAGAGTAGCCACGTCTGCAACCACAGCCTGGCCAGTTATGAGTTGTTTTGAGTGATATATTGTCTTTAAAAACACACTGAAGTGCATTTGTCTGCCAGAATCTATGAACTGCACAAACTGCGAGTTTTGCCCCCTTCCCTGACAAGGGTGGGGGAAGCAATGGAGCACATTTTTAGGTAAATAGGAAAGGTTTGTTCCTTCTGTCTCCCAGATGCTGAGATGAAGAATGCTGCTGAATGCTTGAGGGAGCCAGCACACACCTTTTCTATTGCAGACAAGCAGTGGGTGCCAGTCCTGCTATTATGCTTTAAATGCAAAACTTTTTATTCCCCTTCTGTCCAAGTATTAATCTCCAGCATTTACGCAATATTTTATACTCCTGTGTTTTCTGTCTGTGCTATTTAATTTTCATGATGCTCTTTGGATACTCCCAAGTGAAAAACATTAGAAAAGACCTTTTGCATCGTGCAGACCAACAGTAATCACCACCCCTATGACTCATACAGAAAATCTAGGCATATAATCTAAAATATCTGCCAAAACAGACAAAAAGAGATGGGGCAAATTTTAGACTGGTTTTGTTAAAAAAAAAAAAAAAAAAAAAAAAAAAAAAAAAAAAAAAAAGGTGATTTGTTGTATCTCTACTGCAAGATCTTGAAACTTATCTTCCTTTTCCTGAGCACAAAGATACTGTGAGTATGTTCAAAACACACAAGGTATACATCTGTCCGGAAGACCTGGCTGCACCTTCATGAATGGCTCTAAAGCAGATCAATATGGTCTCACCATGAAATTGCATTTAGATACTTAGAGATGAGGATCAGAGTCTCTGTGACTTGTGTTTTCATAGCCTGGAACAGCAAAGAAATGTTTCCACCTGTATGTATGTGCACAATGCAAATAGCAAATGTCAGTGTTTCTGCTCTCCTGATAAAAATAATAGCCTAGATGTCTGATCACTGGAGCTGAGGACAACAATTGATCTCCCATCTGCAACGATGTTAAAGGCTGTATAATCAAAACCCAAAATCAACAGAGGAAGGAGACACAAAAGTGTGATGATTTGTTCCAGGTAAAAATGAACAAAAATTTCAATTAGAGCAGCAGTAAAGCGTGATGAGATACAGCCTTTTGAGTTACAGCCAATTCTTTCCTATCCACATTCACCAATTAAGTGATCCAGAGTAAAATGATTCTAACAATAATACCTGGGCTTGTGTTCCACTATTTCCAATAATACAAACGCTGCAGGCAATGAGTTACTCATTATTCTAGATTTTAGGAGAAGATAACTAAATGAACTGTCTGCTTTCCGAATACATGCTGGAAAGACTCCACTTCTGAAGCTGAGACCATTTTCCTTTCTACTTCAAACTTTGCATAGGTGTAACATATTATAGGTCATAGAATCACAGAATGGTTTGGGGTTGAAAGGACCTTAAAGATCATCGTGTTCCACTACTCTGCCATGTACAAGGACACCTTCCACTAGACCAGGTTCTTCAGAGCCACATCCAGCCTGGCCTTGAACAATTCAAGGGATGGGGCAGCCACAGCTTCTCTGGGGAACCTGTTCCAGTGCCTTACCACCCTCACAGTAAAATAAATCATCCTAATAGCTAATCTAAACCTGCTCTCTTTCAGTGTAAAGCCATTCCTTCTTGTCTCATCACAACATGCACTTACTCAAAGTTCCTCTCCAGATTTCTTGTGGGCTTCCTCAGGCAGTGGAAGGTGCTGAAAAATCTTCCTAGAGCTTTCTCTTCTCCATGAGGAAATAGCTCCAGATCTCCCAGCCTCTCTTCATAGGAGAAGTGCTCCTGCCCTCTGAGCATCTTCACCCCGCCACTCTAGACCAACTTATTTCAGACCTGGCAGTCTTGCCTAGGTGCAACTTGACTGCTGCAGACATCCTGTGGGCAGGTTGCAGCCACCTGGAAGTGCCAGGCAGGCTCAAAGTGTCTGAGCTGCACTTGCACAGCAGCCAGGGGGTGCCCAGGGCTGTGGCAGTGCTGTGGAGCACAGGGAAGGGCTTTCAGCTAGTGATGCTGAAACAGGAGCATGGGAACTCTCACCTTTGCTTTAGGCAGTTAGGTGGGATTCGTCTTGCCTAATATATGCATTTAAAATTTAGGGATCTAATCCCTTTGTAGTCAATGGAGAGATGTGGCAATGCTCTTTAGTATAACTAATCTCCCCACAGTGACAATAGAGAAACCCTAGATGACTAGCTTAGACTAATTGCTTAGCTTCAAAGGTGGGATTTAACCACCTAAAACAGTAAATTGCTATCAGATTAAAGTGTAGCTTTCGCACCTATACAAAACAAATGTGATTTGAGCCTAACTGACTGCACAGAACAGCAGATAACTGACTTAGACTGCAAGTGCCTCCTGTGAGGAGAAGACATATTTTAAATGTTTGTGTAAGCCACAATAATGCACTGATTTATACATCTTGGAGTGTTCTGTATTGTGGTCACATTGCCCTGGAGTCTATAGAATTTTTTCATTTTAAAGATGGAGATGTGAGCAAGAGGTTAATTGGTTTGCATGAGATCTGACACGAGGACACTTGGTAAAATGGGGACATGAATCAAGCCTTTCTATTCCTTTCATGATTGCACTCATGATTTTTGGTCCATTGTCCTGGACATTTGTCCACCATTTCTTTGTCATGAAATCCAGCCCATCTCTTGGCTGGTAGAAACATTTTTTAATGTAGCAAAACACCAGTATATTTTGGGCTTCTGAATACTTTTAAAATACTGTAAACAAATGGAATGGTCAAGAATAATTTGAACTAGAAGTAGAGAGCAGAAAGAACACTTTTAATTGGTACAAATTTGTTGTTGTTACTGGTTTGCCTCTGAAGTTTTGATCATTTTGCCTGTGTAAATGACTGTTATTCCTTTTGCCTTTCAAGGATTTGCAGCATCACATAATTACTTTAGCAAACTCATAGGCCATACGTGGAAGGCTTGGGTTTCCATTAAATACAGGGCAATGAAATGATTAAATTTCCACTGTATGTAATTTGTGCAGAGCATTCTGCAATATATGCATATCAGTTATGAATCTATAATCAATTTTCAGTTTAAATGTTGAATTTAAACCCACAGCTGGACTTTCATCCTGAAAGAAGCCAGATAGCCCTATGCATCTGGTTTAATCTTCCCTTCAGCCATATTATTTTAAAGGCACTCCTGCTTAGTACATCTTAGAATTGAAAAATAATACTCATATTCCCTCTCATCCTCAGCAGCTGTGATCCCTCTGCAGATGTTGTTCTGTCAGACGTTTCATTACGCCTGATAGAAAGCATAGATTCTTTTCATCTGCCTGTGTTACTGTTTTGTAGATTTTATTTTCGGGGTTTTAATTTTTTTTTATTTATTTATTCTTTTGGCTGAAGATGAGTCCTTCCATAATACTTCACTTTATCTCCTGTTGCTGCTGCTTCTCCTTCTTTCTAAGTGCAGAAATGATCAAGAACTTGCAACCGCGTGGAGCCACCCAACAGAAGCCCATTGATTCCCCACCAAAGGGCTCTGTGTGAGCCATTCTGCTCCAGCCTGAAAAGAAAGCTTTGTTCCCTCAGCTGGTAGTGTCTTCAGATGCTGATCCTTGCCATATTTTTTGAAAACTGTAGCAGTTCATCAGACTGTTTGACACTTCCCGTTCAGCTGTGTACTCCATAGCACACCCTGGTATTTGCTGCTGCTCGTACATCAGCCTCACCAGCCCGAGACTGCTCTGGAGCAACCCGGGCACCAGGGTGAGTTGTGCTGGGCACGAGTCATTTGGAGGTGAACAGTAAAGGAGCTGAAATCCAGAGTGCTGGTGGCCATGCCTGAAATGGTAGTAATGGATTTAGTATTTGGGGCAGGAGGTATGGGATTTGTCATGTTGGTTGAGTATTTTCCTGGCCGCCTTCCACGACCGTTCAGATATTTTTAGCATGAAGTACAAGCTATGTTGTCTCAGTTGACCTTGGAGCATGACATTTTAACATGGAGTTGGTTTGACTTGCTAATCATTAAAATGATTTACTATTTTTTATTGCAAGACCAACTAGAATCCCAGTCATGTTCTGCAGATGAAAAGGGAAGCAAATTGAAACCTGTCTTCTCTTAACTTGCAGTCCTTCATGAAATCCATGTTTCCTAAGTTGCTCTCTTTCTCTCTGCACCATTAAAAGTAGATTATGTCCAGGTTTGTTTTTTTAATTTGTCTTTTAGTCATTTGACAAATATTGTATCAGAGTGAATGAAACTAATCCCAAGGTTTCACAGTGCTCAATGAGAAGTGTAGAACAAAAGGACTCTTTCTGTTGCAAACAATTTATGACCTTAATAGAAGTTTACAGCTGCCATCAGAAAGGCAAGATCTTGCTAGCAGTGTATTTATCCTGATGATTGCTCTCTCTTTGCCTTCACTCCCAGACTCAAGTTTAAAGATCAAGCCCCTAAACACCAGCTTCTGTTAAGGAATTACCAGCAGTAGCACTGCATCAGGATATCGTAGCAGTATATTTTAAGGCAGTAGTATATATAATGTAGAAAGAGAGCTTCAGACCAGCCACAGACAAAGCCAGAAGTCCATGAAAACTGAATTCAAATTTTGAAGTGTAGATCAATTTTTAGCCTGACTGGACTTTTTGACAAGTTGTCAATTTTGGACAATTCGTGTTTATCGAGTTTTGCACCTCCTTAAGTTAACATGACCTGAGAGGAAATTACAGTCATTTTTAAGATGCATTTATCTGCCACAGTGGTGCAGAAAAGCTTTTGACTGCAAAGAGCATCAAGGACTTGTTGACTTTTTCAGTCTACTAAATAAGCACCTGCTCAAGTATCTGATGTATATTTAAAAAAAAAAAATTAAAATAATGCAAGGAAAAAAAAAAAAAAGATAACCATCCTTCTGACTCAAAAGTAGCTGCACAGTTTAAAGATTTACCCAGCAGAAGCTGAACCCAAGACGTGAAAATAAACTTCCTTTTGATTACCTTGGCAACTGGGAAGACCACAACTTGCTCCTACAAATCACATGGCGGATCTCCCAAATAGGGCCAAAGAGGCTGTTTCCCTGAAATCTGTGCCACACTATAGTTCCTTTCATACATAGGAAGTGAGTAAATCATTGAATAATGCAACATCCTTCCCCGTCTGCGAGAACTGTGCCAAAGCCAAGCGAAAAGGTCTGGGTTAAAGCAAACTCAGTTACTTGGTAACCAAGTTGTGTCTTGGAGGGGTTAAATTTGGAGGGATTTTGGACTTGTGTTTTTCGGGGGTTAAAACTGCCAAGAAAAAAAATGAAAACTTGAGGAAGATCCCCAGGTGCCTGCATTAATACTCCCCAGTCCCTCTGATGCGAGCTGGCAGGTCCCATAAAGCCACTCAGCCTTGAACAGGGAAGAGAAGGAGGGAGAGAGCAAAAGCTCCAGCTGCGACTCCAGAGCCCCAGAAAGAGCCTCTAACCCAATTCCCTTAAAGCGCACAAGCCTCACAAGCCACAGCATCTCTTTGCCACTGTATTCACTGAGTTCACAGGGCAAACAAAAGATCCATACCAAGCATGCATCCTTCCAGAGCGGGAAAGCTTTTCCTCATTTGCCCATAGATTTTCCCCCCTTTTCTTTCAGTTTCATACACAGACACATGTATGTATACATACATATATGCGTTATGATTTTTGTTTTAACAGCGGGCTGGGGGGGGGGAGAATGTTGCTAATTTTTTTTTTTTTTTTTTTGGCTGGTAATTAAGAGAGCTAACACCAGCTAGGCTAGAGTGAACGCAAACAAGACCCCTATAGGCAGCACAGTGCATTAATGTAAAATATGCCCAGACAACATAACTTGTCAGAGAGGATTATTTCTGCTTAGTGAATCTGCAGGGGCCCCTTTGCTCCACCACTCAGCGTCTGACTAGAGAGAGAAAGAGAGAAAGAGTAGCCATTAGTGAGTAGCTACTGTGGCATTGATGTTTGAGCGCACTTCTGAACTGGCTTTTGTTGAGAATATCGGTGCAGAAAGCATGCGCTGTCCCAAATCCGCTGTTACTATGAGAAATGAGGAGCTGCTTTTAAGGTATGTTGTCTCCTTTGTTTTAACGCGTGCTTTCGAGTTGCCTGGGCCCGCTGCAACTATATAACCGTGCTGTGTATTAAGTAGTTTCCCTATTTAAAGGAAAAGACAGGCATTGCTGCGTGCAAGCAGCATTTTCCACTAGTTTGGGTCATACATTTTGTGTATAATGACGGATGTATGGAGAGGGCAAGGAGGGGAAAAAAACAAATATATTTATCTTTTCTTTTTTTTTTTTTTTTCCTCCTCTTCCTAAAAGAGAGCTGGTGTTTCTTTTATCACCTCCTTTGCAATATTTCTGCCTGCTTCATTATTATGCACTGGGCATGGAATAAGCATGGAAAAAAGCTCAGGGAGACTCCATATTAGAGCTAGTGCCCTAAATACCACTTTAATTTTCACTTAGCCTATGTAAATAGTTACTAACGCTTTACCTAGTCCCTACCGCTCGAAGATGTTTTAAAAATACCTAAATACTCCTATAATGTGAGATTACACATCTATTCTCTGATAATGCTCCCAGGTTTAGCGGGAGGCCAGCATCGACTACTCTTTTCAGAGAAACACAACACGCAGACACGCACACACGCACACTCACACACGGAATTATGCTGGAATTGGCACCCCGCTTTGAAAAATGTAGTCTTTTGTTTATTTGCTAGCGGACATTGTAGCATTGAATACATCTTTTGGTCTGACAATGGGACAGCTGAACAATGGTGTTGTCAAACTCGCTCAATGTATGTCTGGCGATGGGGTGGTTTGGGTTGTTTTGGGGGGTTTTTTCCTTTCCTTTTCTCAGCCCCTTTTTTATTTCCCTTAATCTTTTTGTGTATACAGTAGAATTTAAAGTGCGTTGCCTGCTTTGTGGTGGTTGTTTCAGTTGATATCTGCTGCTAATAGTGCAGGGAGGGGGAGGTTTGTATCTTACAATTATGGCTATTGCATTAAGTTGCAGATTTATTACTAACCTCTCCTTTAACTGTGGTGAGAAAACTTATTGATTCTGAAAGCTTACAATACTGCTGTCAATCTGGCAAATACATACTTGCCAAATGTGCCCTAGCTTGATTTTATGCCCGATCGTATCAACTTTAACTGCTGTTTTGAAGATACTGTTTCTAATTTTGTTTAGGTAATGAAAATGCAATAAAAATGATAAATCAGATCTCAAAGTGGGAGCCCATGCGACTTTCCATTTTTATGTTTTATATGTTAGAATTTTAAAGGTCAGACAGAATAATTTACCTGAATGATTCCTATTCCCAAATCAAACAAATTATTCATATGACATTTCTTAAATTATCTTTCTGTTTATAAGAGAACCATAGCTTAGCATCAAAACAGTTAACAATTTTGCATTTGAATTCGGCAAAATGAACCTTATGCATTGTGAGAAGAAATTGTTACAAAGCTTTTGAAAAATTTTGAGTTACTACTTGGACAGCAGCTTATGTCTTAAATAAAATGAATTGTCATTACTCTGTGGAGTTTCTTAAACTGTTTAAAGTCTTTAAATACTTTACATGTTAAGTAAATGTATTGCTTTTAGCAATAAGTTTAATGATTTTGTGAGAAAAGATTTATTTATCAGTGGCTTCTGGTTTCTGCTTTGATCAATTAATAGTAGAGATTTTGTGCTTTTTTAAAAAACAGAACTCTAGTGCAGGATTTATATGGGTTGAGGGGTCTCTTGGACCCCTTAATTAAAACAAAAAGATATTAAGGATTTATCGGTAGCAGTCAAAGCCCTCTAAAGCACGTATTTCAACACAAAAATGTTTGGTGGGGAGACTGAATACTTGCTATGCTGTTTTGCCTTTTTTTTTTTTTTTGTCATCGTATCTTCTTCCCTTGAGTCTTGAGATGGTGTAAATCAATAGCAAAGACTTTATGTGAACAAAAAGGTAATATTACATAAAATACTTGAGAAGACAAGAGTTTATGGATTATCAGGTAGTACTTACATGCTATGTGTTGTGCATAAACATGAAGAAAGCAAGGATGGTGTTTAATATTACTGGACCATGACATAATTCACTTCCTTGGGAGAACTTCTTTCAAGACAAACATTAACTCATTCACAACTGCTCTGCCCTGCCTGAACTGGAGGAGAGAAACAGCAGCATGTTTTTATAAAGTTATTTTTTTATAGTGTCGTGTTGCAGCAGCCTGAGCTTTCTAGCAGCTACTGCCCTTTGTGAGTGGCAATAAAGTGAGTCCCTCACTCTCACTCTGGAAATGCCCCTTTAGGGACAGCCCAGAGCAGCGTGAATGCCACTTCTGTAGCAGCCACCAACACATACCTGGGCAGCAAAACCAACCACCACTTTTAAGGACTATTCAATACTATAACTGTTCCCTAAGTGCTCTGCTCACAGGTGAGTTCCTACCAAACTTACTTTAGTTTCTATATGTTCAGATAAAATGTTGCATAAAATACATATACAATGATTTTTTTTTTGTCTTGGATTGAAAATTACTTTTTTTTTTTTTTTTCCAAGGTATTTTCTCACATTGCATTCACATCAAAGACTGATTTTTGAATTAGTTTGTGTGAATCCTACTCGGAAAAAAAAAATCTTTCTATGCGTATTTACTGAAATATTGCTTTCTGAGCCATAACAATTATTATTAACATCAAAGAAGGTGAAGCAAAGCTGCAACACAAGTAATTTCTTAGCATGTTTAACAAAAGTAATGGCTTTTGAAAGACTGCATAGGTTTAGAGATCTTATGCCTGAACATTGGATGTGTCCTCAGTGCTGCTGTGTTGAATCTCATCCATTCACAGAGCAATGTGGTGCCTTGCAGTTGTCAAACTTGGCAACATCTGTTTCTACAACAGAGCTAAGAGAGGTAATTCAGACTCTACATGAGCTGTTATTTGTTCTTACAATGGCCAGGTGGGATGTCAAAACGAACACCCTCAGTCCCACCTGTTAAGAGCAAGATAGCTCTTAGCCTGGGGCTTGGCTTTCCATGCTTCCATAGGGATATGGAATTGAATTATATTCATCTATTAGCCTGGAGTATTTGTGTGGGTTTATTTATTTATTTATTTGCCTTCACATTCATGAACCACAACCATCAGGATGCTAATATTTTCTTTGTTAAGAGAGGCTGACACTGACATGTTTCTGTTATCAAATTGCTTAAGTATGAAGGGATGGAGACCCGCCCTGCAGATAAAGACTTGGGGGTGAAAAGCTGGGTGTGAGCTGGCAGCTTGCATTCACAGCCCAGGAAGCCAATTGCACTCTGGGCTACATCAGGAGAAGGGTGGCCAGCAGGTTGAGGGAGGTGATTCACTCCCTCTACCATGCCCTGATGAGATTCCACCTGTAGTACCTCTTGCAAGTCTGGAGTCCTCAACAAATCCTCACCATGGAACTGTTGGATTGGATCCAGAGGAGGGCCACAAAAATGGTCATTCTGGAAGGAGATAGGCTGAAAGACCTGTGGTTGTCCAGCCTGGAGAAGGGAAGGATCCAGAGAGATGTTCAAGCAGCCTTTCAGTACCTATAGAGGGCTTATAGGAAAGAGGTTTTAGCAGGGCCTGTTGCAATAGGATACGGGATTGTGGCTTTAAACTAAAATGGTGTTGATTCAGGCTAGACATAAGGAGGAAATTTTTCACAATGAGGCTGGTGAAACACTGGAACAGGCTGCACAGAGAGATGGTGGCTGCCCCATCCCTGGAAACATTCACAGTCAAGCTGGACACGGCTCTGAGCAACCTGATCTACTTGAAGCTGTCCCTGTTCATGGCATGGGAGTTGGAAGTAGATGACCTTTAAAGGTCCCTTTCAACCCAAACCATTCTATGATTCTACTCTATATAAGATTGCAAACTATACCTTTGGGGCTGAAAAACAAAGCAAGCGTTCAATTAATATTCATATCTAGAAGTTTTACTGCAAGTGTAGATTGTGCTTGAATACTTAAGAAGTCATCCAGGAGTGAATCAATACTAATTATTGTAATCAGGAGGGTTAATTAGCTGAAGATGCTGCTGATGGAAAGTTCACTGCTTACAGCCCTGAAAACACCTAAGTTGATGAAATCTGAAAGCAAGATGTCTAAGAGGACTTTGTGTGGAGAGAAACGTTTGGCTTTCCTTTGGCATCTCAAGAGCCAGTCATTCCAAAGGGGAAACACAGCTTGTACTTTGTATTTTGCACGGTATTAATTCAGGGGGTATTAGAAGATACAACTAAATCTGTCGTGAAGATGTTTTGTGGTCATCTCTCAATAAATGCAAGTACCATTTTGGATAACCTGCACTGTCTCTGCTGCATTCATTTGTAGATTACCATAAATTAATATGGATAATCTTACGCATTTGAAAGCTGGTTCCAGTACTGTTATTTGGAACAGGGTTTTGGTTTTTGGTTTTTCTTTCTCCATTTGTGTTCAGGCACAGGGTCTTTACATGGTATATGTACATAAATTACACATGCTCTATTACTAAATACACATATATATCTGTGTGCACGCATACATGTGTGCATTTAAGTTTAAACATTTTTCATTGAGAGTGTGTATTTCTATAATCCTGTGCCCTTAAAACTCCCACTCGGTTTCCATCTGCAAAACAGTATTCAACTACATATGATTCAGAGAACAGTTACTGAAGAAGTAGTTAATGAAATTTAAGTAAGATGATAAAGACTGAAAAGAAATGTCTGATGAAAATCCTTTTCTTTTCCCTCAATTACAGCAGTTGTGTTTCTTAAACTGGATATTACTGAACTCAAACAAAATCCAGCTCACAAGTGACTTGCAAGAAAATTTATATTTAATGCTGAGTGTTTGGGTTTTGCATTGGTTTTTGTTGTTGTTGGGTTTTGCCTTTTTTTTTTCCTAGTTGTATCTATAACCAAGACAAATGTCTGAATGATAATTCAAGAAAAAAAAAAACCAACAAAACTACAGAAACCCCTGTCTCACTCACACACACATAAACCCCCCAAGTCAAGTGACGCTTTCAGAGGAGAGAAATTCTATTTGAAAACACATCCTTCTTTCCTTTCTAATGACATTAGAGATTATCACGTGCAGGTGCTATTTATCTTTGCAACTGCTTTGCTATGACTGTTTTACTGCTTCCAACACATTTACTTGTATGTCAGCCATAGAAAAGGTAACTGAAAATGGCAGTTGTTGAGAAAGCATGTCGCCATGCCTGGAATGACATGCATTATCGGGGCAGCAGGAGTTGCTGGCTCTACAGCCCATTTCTACTTGACCTGCAGAATGATTGGCTGCCTGGGATGGTGATGAATCACTGGAGTTTATGAAACAAGACTGCTGGCATCCTCACAGAGGAAATAAAAAAGGATTTTTTTTTCTCTCTTCAACATTCTTGCTGTGGCAAAAAGCCTTTTTTTTTTTCCTTATTTTTATTTTTATTGTTTTTACATTTTGTTTTGCTTCTATGTTATTTCACCCTGCAGCAGAAGCGAATGTGTCAATTAAAGTCGCTTTAGTACTGTTCTCAGCAAGTTAATGATGCACTGAAGGTTAACTATCTTTATTGGATGGAAGTGGGCAGGAATTCTCCCAAATTTTGTGTAAATCTCGATCTGGACTCTAATTTCCTCATCTCTCACTCCAGTCTTGAGACTGAGATAGCATAACTAGTAATCAGCTCAAGGGGGATGTAAAAAGGATTTCAGCTGTTCTCAGGCACAACTTTATTTTCCCTGGTAGTGTAAGGATCAGTGACCATTCCGTGGGCTAATATCAGTCAGATCCATCTTCAGCATTTCTGAACTAATGACTAAAATGGCATTTCTGGAAAGCACCGACTCCCAGATTTGCACACACTTTTCTAGGTGATTCGTGAAATTACAACATGCATTAAGCCCACGTTCCTGGATTAGGCTGTTATGAGCCTGTGCTTGCAGGAAAGTACCACGGGGCTGTAAATCTGCCAGGGCACGGACAGGTCTGACACAGCGTGGATCACAAGCTGCCCTGTAAAATGCAGCCAAGGTAAAATGATCCTTCTATTCCAATTAAAACCCCTAGAATTGTGTTTGAGGGTGGGGGAATGGGGAAAACTACTTGCTTATCTCTCCATGTAGCATACTCAGTGTGCTGGTGTGTTACCCTGTGTCTCTTATTTGGGTAAAACAGCCTATTTTTAAGTCTAATCTCTAATTCAAAGGAATAAGATTACCAATAAAATTGCTCAGGAAGTTTTAAATACAGCACTTACATGAATGTAATGCTTTTTGCTGTTGCATAAGAGAGGGTTTTTCTCAACTCTCATGCTTTGCTGCCCAAGCTTTTTCTCCACTAGCTTTGAGAAGCAATTTGCATGCTCACATCGGCTTTTAGACTTTTCCACATTTCTCTGAATAATTCAGCTGCTGCTGGACACTGCAGAGGCTGCAACACTCTGGCTATTTAAGGCACAGCTTTCCAGTGCCCCTTGTGAAATAGAGGAGGGCAAACTTTAACCAGCGAGAAGGGCAGCACAGGGAACTGTTGCTTGTGCCCTTCGGTGTGTGAGGGGTAAATGCTGTCCTTGCTCCCGAGTTCCCATGGCAGCAAATCAGCAGGTCATCCTCAAGAGCAGCCTTTGAGGATGCCAGACAACAGTCTGTCACCAAGAGGAAGAGAGAGCAGAGAGTTTGAGGAAGGGGAAAAAAAATTCTAGAAAATCAGAGAGAGGATAGGGAAAGTTACAAACGGAGGAGTGAAAAGTAACAGTACTCAAACACAAATCATCTGGAAACTGAACCCTGCATGTGCAGATACCTGTGGATGATAGCACAACAGCCACACCTGTGGCTGTGCTACAGAGTGAATCTAAGATTCAAATCCTGCACCTGACCTCCCTGGAAGCTGCAGGTTAGCATCTGATGGATTGAGGGCCTCTAGAAAAGAAACAGAGAACTATCAGAAAACTTAAAAATTTAGAGATTCTAAATTCAACGGTACAACCTCCTGATTTCATTTTCCTTGTCTTCTGTCTAAAAAAGACTTATCTTCTGCTAAACTGTGAGGAAGAAGCTCACTCTGAAGCTTGAGAATTTGCCTGCATCATTTCAGCCCACATTTAATTTTAATTAGAGAGTTATATAACCCCCTTTAAAAATAACAAAACACTAACAGAACTGCATTGGCAACACCAGGTGTTCTGCAGTGCTGCTCCAATGAATCATATGGAGATTTGTCTGTGCACGGCTGATGAACATACATTAAACTCAGTTAACCCCCACCCCTGAATAAAGCAATCCAAAGTGACCAAAATTTTTCCTAAAGAGTCTTTCTCACAAAACAATGCCTAACTAGATGCCTGCCCCAGGAGCCTCATGGTTCCAGCACTTGTCCCTTACAAAGTTTTTGTATCAAGAGGTTGAGTTTTTCTTCAAAGGTTGCAGAGGAATTATTGTGACCTTTCAAAGTGAAACACTGTATGTTAAACACTAGGTTGGGTTCCGAAATCAATGTTCCTCTTTGTTGTACTGAGCTCCAAATCTCTGGAATTGTTCAGAACAGCACATGTATGTGCTGTATTTTATATGGAAAAATAAATATGTCTTTGTCAGTGTTCCTTTCAAACAGAATTTGTGGGAAAACTGAATCAGTGACTCGAGCTTGTTAAACATCTTGGTTCAGATGCCATTCTTGACTGTAGGAAGCCTTCAGCCAGCAGCTGCTGGAAATTGTGAAAGATCACTTGCCATATTCATGCTCTTTCTCTTTCCATCCCTTATCAGAGGCAGGGTCATGGGTTAGATGGACCTTTTGATCTGGCTTATGTGGCAACTCTTAAACTGATCATTTAAGGGGGAAAACCCCCAAACCCCTAAAACCAGGTATGGTGCAGTTTCCTGCACATCCAAATGCTTTACACTTACTCCAGGAGCCTTTTCTTTATGTCCTTCATGTCTGATATTTAATGGTTTCTGTCTGGGAAACAAAGATAGCTACTTGCATATTTTCAGGGTGATGGTTGTTTTTGAGGATTGACATGTATGCTAGGCACTTCATGAACAAATGGAAAAAGAAGACCTGTGAAATTTCCTACCTTAAAAATGCCACAGTTTGAGTTTAAGGTGAAATCTAATCATTTTCAGTATGAAAGAAATAAAAACACCTGGTAGAACTGGATGAGAAGGGAGGATGAAGGTTAAGATCATAAGGATCCTGCTGCTGGAAGTGGAGTGCAGTAGGTTAATGCAGATATTGTAATAAACCCCTCAGATGTCTTTACATTTTGTTTTTAAAAATAAGTCTTCTTTTGGCTTCTTGTCTCTTTTGATGTCTCTTATCCACAATCTTTCTTTGCTGATGCCATATTAGAACTTCACACTTACCTTTGCCTGTGACTTTTGGAGTTGGAGATGCCCTCCAGCATCACCTCCTGATCCAGGCAATCCTCACCACCTACTTCCCTCATCCTGCCTCTCTCCCAATGACCACCCTCTCTAGATGGGCAAAAATCTCCAGAAAAGTCAAATTTATAAAGTCAAAACAAGAGAGATCTTTGTGTCTCCAGTAGTTCTTCCTGTGGGTATAGATGGCAAGGAGGAAGGGGGTTTTTTGTTACAGTGGGATTTTTCCTCTGCTCTTTGAAGGCATAGGTGGGGCATTTGCCTATTGTGAGGATGGATCAACACAGACAAGAGCACCAGCTGTGTGATTTCTCCTGTCCTAAGTCATAGGTTTTCACATGAACATAATATAATAACCAAATTCAAGAATAATCAGTACCCTCTTCCATGGTTATTTGGAAAGCTGTCTTTTTTTACCACAAATAACATGTCTGCACTCTAGTAAGAAATCAGATCTTCCCAGAGCTTGCAGTACCCCAGTTTCTCTCCTTTTTGGAGAGTGGTTGTAGATAGTTAGCAGGTGAGAAGATAAGGCAGTCCACTAAAAAAATAAAGAAAAGAAAAGAAAAATGAAAAAACCATCAATGTCTGTTGCCAAGTCAAGATAAGACTGGGTTGACAAAAGCTTTGGTCTTGTGTCTATATGCACAAGGCACTAACACAAAGGTAACACCTGTGGATCAATAGTGATGCTCTTCAACAGGACTGCAAATAAATAACAGGACAGTAAGACTTGGTCTTGCAAAAAATTTGCTTTACTTCAGTATTCTCTGAATGTACTGCTGAGCTCAGGAACAGCCCAACTGGAACAGAGGTTACTGGGCAGCTTCTGCTCAGCACTAGCCCTGTGCAGGATTGGACCTGAGGGTGATGATCGATTGTCCCATGTATTTGTTGCTGTTCACAAAGGAGGGTGTTCCTCTAAATTAAAAGTCTTTCCAAAAAAGCCTCCATTCCATGTAGCATCTGCCTTGTGCCATGACATGTTGCCTAATTGTTTTCGGAAAGATTGAGTTATTACCCACAAAAAGGGAACAAAGGCTCTTTACCCACAGTGGGATGAAATCACCTCATCACTGGTATAAAATAGGAAGGGGGGAAAAAAAAGAGAAGTGAGTGGGAAGTTTTACTATAGCAACCAAGTTTACATAATATCAATGCGCTTCAAGTGAAAGCTCTAGAAATGCTTAATTTGAGGGACCTTTTCACAAGGCTAATTTTAAATGACGTTTATTTCTGAAGATTACTGGCAAGCTACAGTAGCCTACGGAAGCAGAGGGAGCCTCACAAGCACTATTTTAAATACTTAAAATTCATTGATCAGCTTTAACCAATATTTTCATTTTCTACTCAAAAGGATCTCAGTTATATGCAAGTTATTTTATTTCTCAAAATGAGTGGAAGACTGTTGTGAGTTTGGTTTTGTAAATACAAAATCCCTACTGAAAGGTTAAGGCTTCATAATTCAAAATTTTATTCCACTATTAGACATAACTGACAAAGACAGTTTTGTGCCAGGTAATCAGAAATTGTAAAACGGTGTAGAATTGCATCCATTACTTTTCACCATTCAAGGAAATGCATTACTTTTTGCTTTGTTAATGATTTTTACACCATTCTGCCGTTCTGCCCAAGTGCTTGTGTGCTTTGGTTTGCTTTTTTCTTCATGTCCCCTCCCCTTCTTGCCCCTTCAGAAGTCTGCTACTAAGAGTTAGGCTGATGGGCTCCCTCCCTTACAGGCAGGTAGGCTCACATCCCATTACACACACCAAAATGCTGCACCGCCTGCTCTTACTCACACCACTGCTTCCGGGCTCATGGCTTTCCTGGGAGGTTATTTCTTTGTGAAAGACAGCAACCACCTCGTTTGCATTCCCTAACTCTGGCTGGACCAGATTCCTGCTCCCCCTCACATTAGTGGAAGATCCCGAGTGATTCCACTGGAGTCATCTGAGCCCGCTCCAAATTTCCACCGCCGTCGCTGAGCTCTGCTTCTGCCGCCTCTGTTAGAAACTTGCTTTGATGCCAGAGATAAGTTGAATCCCAAGCATGTTCATTGGCTTAGGGGGGAATAAAGCAGAGGATTTGAACTCTCTTCATACTGCCTTGCAGGCTTGGGAGAGAGTGAAGTCATTGAGAAATTTTCCCTTGAAGTGCTTCCAACAGTGGCATTTCATTGGCCCAAAACTGGGGGGCAAGTTGATTAGAAGAATGGCAATTAAGGATGAGGTGAGGAGGGGTCTGGAGAGGGGACATGATGTGAGCTCCACACTGGATTTGGTTCTGGGATCTGGATGGGAAGAGGGTGTCTGCTCTCTTTGCCACTCGCTGAATGAAGCCCCAGGCAGTGATGTCAGAGTGAGCTCATACACACAACAACTCACTGCTCAATCCTGGCCTTCTGCAGCTGAACTTTGGGGGGGTTTGTGGGGCTTTTTTGTTTGTTTTGATTTTTCTCTGAAGAGGTGTGCAATTTTCAAAGGTTGAGTTGTTTGGAGAAATTGTACGTAGCTCTGTGTTTGAAAAGCTGCTTGAGCAGTGAGTAATCTGCAAAGGTGGAACTGCTTCATCTGCCCCGCTCAGATGGATGGAGAAACTGAGGGACAAAGAGTAAACGAGCCAAACAGGGTCTGGGCCTCTGAAATGAGGGGAGGATGGATAGGAGGCAGCATTTGTAGCTGGAATAGGATTAAAGCCTGAGAATTGATGATTCTAGGTTCCTCCCTCAAAACTGCCATATGCTCCACCAGTTGAAAAAGCTTAATATTGGAGCGCAGCAATAATGCTGCTCCTCTAAGCCAGTGTTTAGAGCCATTGTCTCATTTATGCTGTGAAAATAAATGCAGTTTCACTTGCCACTCTCGCTCCCCATTTCCCTCTGTACTGTAGCAACACATCAGAGCTTCCACTTTTCCCTTAATTTTTAGTAAAAGCTGCTATTTTGCGCACATGTGCTGGTCAAGAATCTGCCATTAATGTTACAAATAGCAGAGCTGAGCCTGTAACAGTGTGTGAAACATTCAGGGTTTTTTGTTTCTTACCACTTACCCTCTGCCATCGAGAGTTAATTCATACACAGACACTACATAATTTATGTCTGAGAACCAAATTATTCGAATGCAGTTTTTCCCTCTAAGCTCTCCTTGAGTCGTATCTCGGTATCTTTTATGGAGAGGGTTTCTTTTTTGCATTTGACCCTGTTCCTGCTTCTAACTTTTAAATGGCAAAAGCAAATGTGCTTTGAAAAATATGTTACACTGTAGTTGTTAAATAAAGCAATAACCTATGCACTTGTAATGCTTTCTCTATGACCTACTTACATACTACTTCACCCTCCTTATAGTATGATTAAAAGCTGCTTTGAATCCACTATTCCCTCAAGGGATTTGAGGCTAGAATTTAACAAACTGCTGAGAAGGCTTAAGTCAGTAAGAGGGCTTCCCTACAGCTTCTTCCAGCTAATTCACATGTAATTAAAAGGAAAATAAATATTTCAAAAGAACATACGTTTTAATGAAGCATTTTTAAGCACTTACACCTTGCATAATGGGGCAAATTTATAAAGATCTCTCCATTCCATATGCATATTTTAAGCAAAATTATTTGTGATCCTCTCCTCCTCCCTCTCTGCATCCTGTGCGAAGCGTGGATTTACTTTTCAGTCAGCAACAGTGGGACCGTGGTCCTTAGAAGAGACAGGCTGGTGAGACTGAAGTCCCTTAGATTTAGCATGTACCAAAAAAACTCCTGATGAAGAGGTGCAGATCCAGCCGCACAGGGCAAAGTGGGGGTGGAGACTTCTTAGTTAAAAGAATATCCTCATCCTCACGGAGCAGCCTGTATTTCTTCTGAGCTAAAGTCTGTCCCTTCTGGAGCGGCAAGATTTTGAAATTGAAAGTTAATCCAACTCTGCTCTGGGCAGGATTAACCACCATGGAGGCCTCAGATCAAAAACCAGGTGGCTGCATCCAGCTGGAGAAAGTTGTGCTGGTTTCTCCTTTCATTCGGACTTGGCACTTAATTTTTTTTTTTTTATCCACTATATAGTCAGACCTACGCTGTGATGGATGGGTGGGGTAAAGGAATCACCATGAATTTAGTAAAGAGAAGCCATAGCTTTGCTTTTGTGCCTTTCTACGTGGATGTTTAGGTGCCATGGTGATGAGGACAGTATGCGAACATATAGAGCAGAGCAGATTAATAACACTATAGATATCTGTTCTGGACTGCAGCTGTCCTTCGGGGATTATGCTGAGGGCCAAGTGAACCTTTTCTTTCTTTAGACTTGCAAAGTAGGCAAAAATTTTAGCAGCCTGAGGGGGTTTTCTTCCTTTTTAACTGTTTAAAATTGAAAAGTCTCTTAGTGCAATAAACTGGACTCTAAAAACTTGCCTGTTCTGTTTTTTTTTTCCCCTATCAAATCAATGATGGCCAGAATTTAAAGAAAACATGGCCTGACTGATAACACAATTTTCATAGGTAAATTTAATTTTTGTATTAGAATGCTCTTTTAAAAGTTTAAGCATAGTAGGTTTTAATCTGCATTTGTTACTTTTTGGAAGTGTTGATTATCCATAACGAATCAAATTATAAAACCTAGAGAGAGATTCAGATGGAGAAGCACACACAATGGATAGGAACGTTCTGTCTGTCTAGACTGCTCAGATCACCTAGTAATCCTCGTAAATATGTTAATATTCTTTTGCCTGGAGCGGCTTTGTATTGAAGTAAGTCGGTCTTGGAGATGGAAAGGAAAATTTATACAGATTTTCAGGGGGCGGTGGCGTGGGGAGGGAGCCTCCAGCTATTTGTATGTGTGGAATTTGGTGTGCGTCTTGGTGGTGACACTTCTGTGTGCGGCCAACTCTGAGGTTGGGAGCGGGTTTTTGGGAGGTTACAGCCATGAGAAAGGATTTGCCGTCATTAGTTATTTAAATCCCTCTTCCTGATCACTGAGGACAGAGTTACTACCAGTCTCTCGCCAGCCAGTAACATCACTCTGAGCATTTAAAACACTGCCAAGGTCTGAATGGCAGGAGTTTGAATCGAGAGAAGCCTGAACCCAGAACCTGACCAAACCCTCCCAGTGCCCCCAGTTTGTCTCCGGCCGCGCTGGGGAGCGCCGTGCCCGAGCGAGCCCCGCTCGTGTTCCGGGGGCAGTGCCCGCCCAGGGCTGCCGGGGCCGCAGCCCCGCCGGGCTCGGCGCACCCCG
>VZSR01001299.1:13515814-13622223 GCA_013398615.1 Brachypodius melanocephalos | reverse complement strand
GGCGGGCGCGGGGGGTTTTCGGCTGCCGCTGATGATGATGATGCAACGTGGAGAAACGCGCAGCGGTCGCGCGTAGCTGAGCGCTCTCTCCCCTCCGTGCCCCTCCACAGACACCTGTCCCCTGCACCTAGCCCGGACTCACCCCTGTCTTCTCACCCCTTCCCAGAAGGCAGAATAAAAATACCCCTGCAAATTTTCATCAGTTTTCAAATTCAGATTAAATACTGAGCATCCACTGGCAGTACTCGGTAGAACGCAAGGATTTGGCTTTTTTTTTTTTTTTTTTTCCTTCTCTCCCCCCCATACCATTCCCGACAGCTGCCTGGTACGGCGAGTGTTAATTAGGGTGAGGATGGTTGTTTTACGTGCAGTTGAAGTGGGGATGAGGTGTATTGGAAGGCGCTGAATGCTGGAATTTCAGGACAAGTATTCCCCTAGCCCGGCTCTGCTCTGCTAATCTCGGTCTGAAAGTTTCTATTATCATCCTCTTGGGCACTGCCAATTGACAGGTATTTCCAGGTAACCTAAGCCTTGTATGAAAAAATAAAAGCTAGAAATGATGAAATAGACATCTGCTGAAAGATAGGAAGTGTGAGGACTGTGCTGCATTATTTTACAGTATCCAAAATATCTTTTATTTTGTTGCTTTTTCTTCTTTCATCAGGATGACAAACGTGGTTTGAGTTACATTAGAATGAAGCGAGAGGCTTTGGCATTGGCTCTGCACTGAAGCTGTTCTGGTTGAGGCAGTGCTTAAGTTACAAGTGTAAAGAAACCCGTGTGTGCAGCAGAGAGTGTCTCCTGCAATTTGCACAAATCAGGTTGCAAACTGTGCCCCCATCTAAGGCTATTCAGACTTTTATTGCCTTTTTTACTGGCAACTAAACTTTCTCCGAGGTGGAATGCTTTTCCCTTGCACCAGCAGTGTTCTGCATGGAGATATTCAGTAGTGGCCAGTTGTTCAGACAGCTGAGGTTTAGTGACTGTGTGGGAGAGGGGCAAGAGTCAGGGGGGAAGAAGCTACTTGTTGCAGATGACTTACAGTCCTTGAAGGACAGCAAAGTGTGTAAATGCTGCCTGCCTCTTGTCTTGAATTTGTGATCTTAAATTCGAAAAAGTTCTGTTGTGTTTTGCTCTCCTCATTGTAAAATCACGGGTTTTATTGGCATTAGTTGGCTTTGGTAGAAGTGCTGTCAGTTTCTCCAGTTTTGCAGAAAAATCGCAGAGGTTTGACTATTAGGGTACGAAGTAGCAGCTGAACATTGGTATCTCTTGCTCTGCAGCCCTCTGTAGGGACCTGCCACAGCCAAACTTCCCCTTCTTTTCATTATCTCAGCTTTGATTAGACTTTCTACCTGCTGTCCTTCCAGGCAGTCAGAAAAGATCCTGCTAACAAACATCTCCAAGCTCAAAGGCACTGTTAACTGTGGCTGATGATGCTGTGTTGTCACTTAAGCTTATATAACTTTATCTCCAATTTGCCCCTCGAGGTGGGGGAGTACCACGTCACATTCTTTCTTCTGCATTGCTCTCTTCATACTCCTTTTCTCTGTGAAGCATCCATAATATATTTTAACACAGTCTGAAAAACAGTCATTGTTCATTAGATGCAGAGCTTAATGTGCGTCCAAAGATACAAAAATTAGTCTAGAGAAATGTCAGCTCCTAAGTGGATCTTGAAATGCAGAAGTTTGATAATGGAGTTGTTAAGTGCACACAACCTTGTAGGGTTGGTGCTGGTTCCTCATGCATTTTTGGGGGGGAGGGGTGACTAAGTAATCCTTTGAAGGAAAAAAAAAACTTTATCTCCTGTATCATCAGTGGTCGTGATGTGATATTCTTCCTTGTATTAACCAAACCTTGCTTTGCTGCTGATCTAAGTTATTGTGGAGATGGTATGATTTCAGGGGATCATGTGTCATGCATGCAAATTAATATTGAAGCTAAATTGCCATGAACTCAGGGAGCTTCTATTCCTAACAAAAATAGTCTTGAAACCAAATGCTGTGTGCGAGAGCTTTGCTACGCTGCCTTTCCAACACTCTGCCATTCGCTGTTTAAAAACCATCTTTATCTTGTCCTTCTCAGCCAAACGGTGACACACGTTTATTTGCAAGTCCCCAACTCTCTGGACTAATCAGTGCTGACGGGGATACAGTTTGATT
This sequence comes from Brachypodius melanocephalos, assembly GCA_013398615.1. Lineage (NCBI taxonomy): Eukaryota > Metazoa > Chordata > Aves > Passeriformes > Pycnonotidae > Brachypodius > Brachypodius melanocephalos. The sequence continues at coordinate 13,620,058 of VZSR01001299.1, read as the reverse complement.
ACGCATCAGGGGTCGGGGGCACACGAGCACCTTCCCCTTGAGCTGCCCCCCAGGCGGGCGGCAGCCGCCAGCAGCGGTGGCGGGGTGGTGCGGAGCATCCAGAGCACGCTCCGAGTTACCACGCGGCACAAAACTTTTAACCCCGCCATCTGCTCCAGCCATCCCGTGCAGCTCAGCTCAGCCTCTAGCAGAGAGGAATTTCCTATTTTAGAGCAAGGCAAAGTATATGTATAACACTTCTCTTTCGCAGGACAAATTGGCAAAACTAGATTTTTTTTTTAATTTTTTTTTTTTTTTTTAATATGCCGGTGGTATATCAGATGTTTTGGGAAATTGACAGCGCACAATATCACTTGCACTTCTTCTTTGCGCATTTAAAAATTATCTGTAAAGGGATTTATTTTCAGAATCATCCGTTATTTCAATGAGAGAGAAATAGGAGATTTTTCAAGGATTTTTCAGTGCATACCTAGTGTGAAAGTTTACTGCCAGTCTGATAATTGCAAAGTTAAAATGGCTTTTACCTCTGTGAGAATGTTAATTGCTCTTAAACGTTGCTTGCTTTCAAATTTCGCTGCTGTTACTATATAGCTAAACAGAAATAAAATAGAACATCAGATACATTGAGCATGACTGTGTATAATTAAACTGTATGCATGGCATCAGTGTACCTGGTTAGAGACTGAATGGCAATTTACTAGTAAAAATTAATTAATGACAAGGCATTGGAAGATAGAAACTCTAGGATATGAAGCATAAAAATGCATGAACTTCTGTTGTTGAGGACAGATGGCAAGCTGGATGCTCTAACCATGCCTGCAAAGAGCCCTGCTTGGTGAGGGCTCTGGGAAGGATCAGGAATTGTTTGACTGCTGTTGTGCACTGCGGGGAAGAGGCAGTTCTGAGGAAAATACATAGATACATGTAGATGAAATATATAGATGAAATGTGTGTGTGAATTTGGACAAGGTAGGAGAGGGTTAATGGTTACAAAGTGAGGTTATAAAATCTGAGTTCAATGCAATTTGCTGATTTCACTGGCTTACATGTACATGCCAACTGGATGATTGTGAAGGGGTTGCTTTGAGGATTAAATACTCATCGTTGTAAACCCCCCATGTTGATTTCTGCAATACCACAGAAGATTTTTCCATTCCGTATTCCACATTTCAGTGCCTGGGATTACCTTAAATGTAAATGAGTATCAGTGTTTGTTACTACTGAAACAAACTCAAATTTTACTTTAATTTTTGGTAGCTGGATATAATGTCAGTAAAATACATTATGCTTCAACAGTGCACGTTCATCTGCATGGGTTACAAGACAATAATGTGAAAAAATATTTAGCCTTTAAATTTCTTTCTCTTCTAATCAAAAATTAGTCAAAATCAGATATAGGTGCTATATGCTGATTAAAAAGCCACTGAAGATCAATTTTTGATACTTTTTGTTTGTACTTGCACTTTAGTAAATAAGAAATGTCATCATTCACAGGACATGCTTGCACTTTGAAATCCAGAACTTCATTTTCTGCAGTAAACCTGCAATATGGGACCTTTTTTTTTTTTTTTAAGCAAAAACTTGGAAATAACAAATTTATGTTTTTAAATGTAACTGCAGGGAAACTCAACATGCTGTCAAAAATAATTTTTCCACTGTCTGGTCTTTTTTATTTCTAAAATATCAAACTATGATTTCCTAACTGAAAATAGACAGTTGGGTATTTTTAAGACCACAGCCTTATCCTTATACTGGCATTTTATTTTAACTTTGACTCAGTAATAGCTTTATTTAAAGTATTATGAGGTTTACTTAAGTTACCTGTGTGACAGGTTCCTTGGACCATTATTGAGGAAAAGCAAAGCTAAAAAAGAGGATAATTTTTTGACTGTTGCCAAGGGGCTTCAGAAAGGAAAATAAGTCTTTGGACATCCATTAAGTAATTACAATTTCATGGTGTCCTTCTCCCCATCATCTTTTCTAGAATCTCATTCAAAAGTTAACCTACGATAACTCTTAGCACATCAATATTTAAATATATCTTTCACTTCCTATGATACGATCTCACAAGTTTTAAGCCTCCCCCACACGTATTCATCATCCAAATTAATCATCAGTTATGATTGCTCTAACAACTTTCATAACTCTAAATATTTCATTGGCATTTTAGGATGTTTGATATCTTATGAGCATTTGGACTATTCAAATTTCATTATTAATTCATGGGTTAATATAAAAATATTTGACCAAACTGATACAGGGGAAAGGTGTACAAAATCTCTTCATTTTTAAAAGCACCTGGAATAGAAAGAATACGCTTGGGTAAGACAACATTCTACAGAGAAATTATTGGTTTATAGTTTAAGTATATAAAAACTTCTTTCCTTCTAAAATGGAGAGGCAACGTTTTGGTTTTCTTTCTTTTTTCTTCACTTCCACACACTGTTTCCTATAGGGGATTATTTCTTGTGTGTTCATATAGTTGCAAAGTATATTGCATCTCCTGACATGATTTCCTTTGATTAAAACAAACTGGTTGCAGGGCAAGGTTAACCAGAGGCTAAAGTCACAAAATAGGGAATATACGTAGAAAGCAAGGCTGAGCTTTCCTTAGCAAGGGAGTGGGAGAACAAGAAAAACCTTTGTAGGTACAAGAAAAATGCAGGAACAAGAATGCCTGTTTGGAAAATAAAAACTAATTGGAGCAATAAATGTAATGTTCTCAAGTAATTGTGAAATAATTATTCCCCTTTAGAATCATCATACTTTAATTGCTTTCCAACGCGTTCCTGCATTCTCCGTGGCTGTGGAAAGGAGGAGAAGTGCTTGTGTTCCCTTCAGGATTTCATTTTTCATTTGCAGTAAGCTGCTAGCTTTCTCATAAAGGTTTTCAGAAATATGTTGCCTTAAACGCTGTTGTGTTCTTCCATATGGTGTTAAATAGGAAAGGTGAGTGGCAGATGCTGAAGGTATAAATTCCCTCCTAATGTCCAGATAAAGCACCCTGACGTTTAGTGGTGCAGTTCTCCATCCTCTGTATCACAGATTTATAATCAGTCTCTCATTTTCATTGAGACTGGGTTACGTAAATAGGACACACTTCAGTAGTGTATTCTCTTCGCTCACAGCTTGATTCTTGAAAATTCAGCTGACAATAGTTTAAAATTATAATATTAATAAAGAGGAGATCATCTGGCCTTCAAAATGACATCTGAAAGCAGCTTCTGTTTTGTGTTAAATCTTAATTACTGTATTTAAATGAATGCCTAAATGAGTCAATTCACAAAGGAGTTGCCTACTGTACCAATAGTGCCTGTTTGGTGATTTTTTTTTTCTTTCTATTTACACAAGTATAAAAAATAGTTTATATGGATGAGAACAGCTGCGTTCTCTTGCCTCTTACGACTCAGCTGAAGAAAGCTGAGTATCTTGAGTGTGTTCTCTGCCCTGGGACAGCTTCTCCCTTGCCTGCCAAGTTGTGGCAATACTTAAAGTCAAGTTCAAAAGCAATGCTCCAAAACAAACATTGGTGTAAGAACTGTGAGAAAGATCCTGCACCGGCCTCCTGGGCCATATTTTTTGAGTTTACCCATCCCTTACTATCAGAGGCAGCATGTTGTCACAGCTAGGGGCAGGACTTAGGGCATAGTGCTTTGGAGAGACTTTGTCCATGCCTGTGAGTGCTGCAGCCTTTGGTTAGGCTGGAAGGGATGTTATTCTACCCACTTCTGCTCAGCTTAGTCTGGATGCAGAGATGGACTCATCCCCTTCAGGGAAGCATGCAGGGAATTTATGTCCTTGATTTCCCCTCAGTCCGTGCATCGTGAGCCACTTCAGGTTTGCCAGGGAAACAACAGCAACCTGAGAATTTTGCTTTATGGTTTTCACATCCCTCTTCATTTCTTAAATTATTGCTTGGATCTTACCCTGAGATTTTAGATTTTACAGCCATGGTTATTCCGCATATATAGCTATTGCTCTTTCAGGAAAATACATTAGCGACCTACTGATTTTTTTATTTTATTATTATTATTATTGTTTTCTTTTATCCTTGTGGGTTAGTGTGACAAAGAAAATGTAGTCCTGGCAGAAAAGCCTATGACCCATGACTGTCCCAGCAGTCACAGATAGAAATTCATTGCAACGTTAATTTACAACTTTTTCAGTGTCTTTCCACTTAAATGTACTCACTCCTAGACAACAGTGGAGATTTTGAGAGGGTTATCCAGATACAAACACCCTTTAGCTGGTGTTTAAATTGTTAGCTTCTTGGAGAGGATAACTGCATTTGAAAATCTACAAAATCAAATGGTCTATTCCCTTCTCTTTTTTTTTTTTCCTGGCTCATTCAATTGCTTGGCTCTGTCAGCCTTCGCCTGCAATTCATTGCTAGTGAGAGAGACATCTGGTTCTGCCCTTTATCAATAAATGCTTTTATATATTTTTTTTTAATATTTCCACACAGATGGAATGTAGAACAAGCATTAGGAGTTTGAAATGTTGTCAAACATACTCCATGCTCGGTGTCTATTGCTTAAAGAAAACCTTGTTCTATTCCTGGTTCTCATACAAGATGCTCTAGAAATTGCAGGTCACATGACTGTGGTTTGTCTTGATTTCACCATGAGTTTTAGTAAATTTGATCCCCTTGTTGTGTTTTCCAGGGAAATAAAAATACTCTGCAATCTCTCTCCATTAACATATAGAAAAAGTAATAATTTCATTAGTCAGTTAATGAACTTTCAATTTTTTTCTTAATTCAGTTTAATTTCTTCTTCCAAGATCTTATTGCTTAGAAATCCGTTTCTCATATTCTAATGGCCCTATCCAAACTACATTAAATCCCTGCTGTCTAAAACAAAAACCAGGCAAACAAACAAGAAAACAAAGAAAGAGATACAGAAAAAGAGTTCAGAAAATCCCAGTGACTATTACTTCGGGTATGCATTTAGTCTTTAAAATTGATTCCAGAAAATAACTTGATTGAGAAGATGTTCAGATATTTGACCACAGAAATGCTGAATTAAGGAATAACCACCAGTGTTCTAGATGATCTCTTCAGGAAAAAAAAGGCAGAAGTCATTCCTGTTGTCCTAATCTGACCTACGTCATTCAACTTCTTCCTCGAAGCACTGAATTTTTAGGATTGCTAGGTGAGCACTGGCTTTTTCCAGCAGGTTCAGTGTTGCCAGCTCCTCCTGGAGATCTGTATCGAGTGGGAGGGGACCAGGGGGGAAGAGGAAGGAATAAAATTAGCATTTAATTTTGCAGGATGTGGAAAAATCAATGACAAGCGAAGCAATTCTTAGAAAAAGAGAACCTCTCTGGACACGTAAAGCACTATTATCTGATGTTTTATTACCAGCTATAGCCTGTAGTCCGTGTTCAAGCCAAACTTCCGATGGGTTTCCAGGAGCTTGGCTTGAGTGAGGAATGCATAATGCTGGGCTCTGCATCCCGTGCCAGGCTGTCCAGCTCTCAACGATGAATTGCTGCCGTGTACGTGGTTTTTGCAGCCTTTTTCCTCATTGCTCGCCTCAGAGTGAACTTCATCATGGAAACATGAGGCAAATAACTTCTCAGATACTGTTCTGCCTTGCTAGCAGAGTGCCTGTCTTGATGATGAAGTGAGAGATAAGTCAGTTTGAGTTAGGCAGGTATTCTTTGAGGCGTGTTCACACATCTCAAGTTGGGGCGGGGGGGTGGTCCTACTCTTGTCAAATCTTTTCCCCTTTGCCAGCGAGCAGGATTCATCTCACTGCCTCAGGGCTCTTGGCTTTCACAGATATTTCTATTGTTTGGCTGCAGAAGATAGAGTACAACTTCCCCTTTTAAGCTGGTTTGTTGCCTGTGGAGAAGAGAGTAAATGCAGCGGCTTCATAACTGTGCTCAGATATAGTTGAAGAAAGTCCAGCACTATATTACTGATTTTTAAAACAATTGGGTTTGCCTGATTTCATTGTCCCCTAAGTGCAGCCTAGCATCTCACTTGGTAGACCACATTTATTTATCGTCAAGACAAGGCTGTGTAGAGTAGGAAAAGCTGAGAGTTTGGTATCTTCTTATCATTCCCATGTTTTTGCTGTTACTGGGGTATTTCACTGGAATAGGATGAAGCTTTGTATATGCTTTAGTATGTATAGTACAACATAATGATTTAGGGTCAGATTCTGGGTATTTTTGAGCCTTTTTTTCTTCCTGCAGTGACTATTTCAATGTGGCCATATAGATGATGACAAAGAGTTCTCATTGTCATTGGAAAGTAAGACAGCAGGAACTCTTCAATATCCTATGCAAACCTGTTCTTTGAAATCAACCATTCACAAAGGAATGAGACCTGTTTTCCAGCAAGAAATATTGCTTACAAAGCTTAACACATTAAGGCCCAAGGAGTCCTCAAGAATACTGGCTGATCTCTGTGTTTTCAAAGTATTATTCCAGGCTCCTTCAAGTCACTTCTTCCCCGCAATGTAATTTCTTGGATTTTGGAAGACGTCCTGCAGCAGCCTCGTTGCTGCCTGTCTGTCTGTGTTGATGAACAGCAGGCCAAATGTGGCAAGAGATGCACTCTGGAATTCAGAAAAGAGCAATTTTCAGCTTGCTCAGATGCCCCTGTTGCTACCTGGAGTCTCTGCAGGAGCTGGAGACTATTTGGCTGATTCTGTGCCTCTTTGCTCACTCCGTCCTCACCTCCTCATCAGGGGATGCTTAGTCTTCTTTACTTTGCTGGCCTTCAGAGGATTTGAAGGTCTCTGAGCACCCCTTGGCTCTCTATTTCTTCTCAAGTGGGGAAAGGCAGTGGAGAGGACTGCTACTGTCTTCAGCCACTCAGGCTTCTGGTTTTCCTGTTTGCTTTGGAGCCACACATACAGAGTGAATTTGGAGTTAAGAGATGCCAGGCCTCTGGGTAAAATGAATATTGTGGAGCAGAAAAAGGTATGTATTTAGGCAAGGCTTTCATATAAGATGCAAATTCAGGATTACTTAGCAGAGAAAATAATCATTTAAAATTAATGTTATATTTAAAAAGCGGAGCATCATTTGTGTTAACAGAAATGAGGGTTTTATTTTTAAGCTTAGCAAAGCCCCACATCCCAGAAAATGCAAAAATGCTGGTGATAATTTCTGGACGTGAACCTGGAAGGCTTCATGGAAACTTAAATCAACTTCCCTCTTCTTTCCCAAAACTCTTTGGGGAAGGAAAAAAAAAAGAAAAAAGAAAAAAAAAAAAGGTGTAATTATTTAACAGCAAATAATCACATTGCCAAGAACAGCAAACAAAGCCTTTTAATTCAATTCTATGATATGCTGTAAATAATGAAAACCCTCATAGATCTAGCTGGACCTTTTTTATAGGTGAAGAAGCTCAGCATATAGCACTTTAAAAATCCATCACCATAGCTAAAACTCTTTTTCCAGTCTCTTACCACTTCATACCGTATTTTTCTCTGTCCCTGAAAGATGCAATTTGCTCTGTTTATGTTTGTTTAAAATGCTGGGAGCCTTCAGTCTGCTCTGATCCATCCATGTTTCAAAGCAGCAGCCTTCTCTGCCCTTTTCTACCTTGTGAGTTAAGAACCACCCTGCTTTGCTCTCCCTTATCACCATCCTTTCAATATCCACAAAAACACCATTGTGTTTCCTTCCTTGCTTCTGTGGTGGATGAAGTTCCTACAAATACCTGCAAAACATTTACTTTGTTTTCTTCCTTCTTTGATAAGTTAGAGAAACCTATTGAACTTGGAGAGAACCACCTAGAATTTAGATCTGACGTGCTCAATGATTTTATTTTCTTACTATCCAGATAGTGATTCAAATTTTGAAAGTTCCTGAAAGCATGACCAGCCTTTCTGGTCTGGGTTTGTTGACCCAGCAGACTGGAATTATCAGCCCTGACTGTGATTTTCGAGATCTTCTGTGGGTCTGTTTCTTGACAAAGTATAGTAGTTTTTCTTGCATTTTTGTAGTGGATGTTTTAGTAGGTTCTCTCAGCTGTGTTTTTTTAAGCAGTCTTGTCTACAAGTTGTGAACCAAATACGATACTATCGTGTGTTTTCTTTTTTTCCCACAACCACAAGTTGCCCTACTTACCCAATGCAAATCACTGTGGGTCTACGTAACGTGCCTTTCTCAAGGGCATCTGTTAATTCCATGTGACAAGCTGGGGAGTTTCAGCCAGGAATATTGAGCACTGAAAGAAGTCCTGGTTAGGCTCTGTAGGACTTAAATTTTAAGTCCTCCCAAATTATGGCTTTGACAGACCTTGTGTGTGAGCAGTTTCTTCAACATTGAGGTGTTTGGGTGAGACTTTCATCATTAACAGCATTCCTTTTTACATTAGATAGATACAGCACTGAGCTGGGTGATGCTGCAGGAAGACACAGAGGCCTCAGTAGATTGCAACTTTTTCTCTAAGCACTTGACATTTTGTACAACAAAACTGATGGTAAAACTCAATGAAGTGGCTTCGAATCAGCTCAAATATTCAGGTTCCAGAAAGAGTGGTTGTTATAGATAAATTAAGGACTGAATCCAGAGCTCGTTGAGTCGATGGGCAGGCTCCCTTTGATTTCAAAGTACTCAGTATCTGTGATCCAAACTCACCGTGAACAAATAAAGACAAAGAATTTATGTTGATTGGACATATTCAGTGTGACAAGAGCTTAAGTCTGATTCTCCTCTTTGCTTATGAAACACAACTGTGTGCTTCTCCCCGGGGTTGCTGGAAGACAAGTATTTTGGTAGCTGCATGCTAGGACTCACAATTAGTGCAAGCACTGGCTCCTAGTGCTAAGAATCACGGTGCTCTATGAAATGGAGAGAAAGTTGTGGAAAGGGAGAGAGAATTATGGCTGCTAACAATGTGTTGTGGGGTTATCCTGATTTGCCTTCAGGGCTTTAAAGGTGTTAATTTATCCTCCTATTTTTATTTTTCTTAGTTCTTTTTAAAATGTCACCTTGATCTGTTACAATGGTGAGTTTAATGGCATCAAAACACCTGCAGTTAAATTGTGGGCTTTAGAGAGAGGAGGTTCTCTGCTGGCTGAATGCCCTCTCCTCTCATCCCTTGTGCTGGTTGGAATATTCTGTGGCATCAGGCTCTGGGTATCCCTGTCCTCCCAACTCTGGGACTCTGGGACTTGGGGACATTGAGTAGATTCTTCTTTCTGTGTGTGAAACCTTGTTTAGAAAGTGGGTTTAAGTTTCTTAGTGAAGGAGCTCAAGACACTCCATGGGATGGATATGTTGAAAGCAGCACAACAGTAGCATCAAGATCTCTTGTGTCTCAGACTGATTCTGGTTTACTACTGAGGTAGATGCACAGATAGAGAAGCACAAATCACTTTTCCTTGCGACATAATTAATTTACATGGAGCAGAACTCTGATACAGATTTATTTTTTTAATATCAGATGCATGTATTTCATTTTACCCTAAAATAGTTTACTCTTCTTTGTCTTCTGAACAAATCAAATGCTTGATTTCTCTTTCTGAAATTCTTGATCATGTTAGGTTTGAAGCAGCAGCCTTCGGTCCCATTTCTGAACTGAAGCTGGTTGGTTTGTCTCAAAGAGACTTCTCCTCATGCAACCTTGATGCCTTTTTGTTTGCCATCTTTTTGTTCTGATCTGGATTTATTTTTGCCACTGCAAAAGGCATGATCATTTGAACAAGGTGTACTGAGGTGTACACAGCTCTACACTTTTAGCTACTGTATTTCAATTTTTTTATAAACCTCAGGTTTTCAAAGTAACTCCAATTAATCTTTGTTCTGGTTTATTTAGGTTCCCCATGCAAAGAGTAGAATAATGGGAAAAGTAAAAGCAGAATTTATGTAGGGGTTAGTATAAACCACAATCCTTTTCATGCTGAACATTAGCTTGTTGAAATGCCTCCACTCTTGGCAGAAGACAGGCTTCGTAACCTAAGAGGATGTGATTTGAGTGGAGTTTTCATGCCCCATGTGCTCATTGTGTTCTTGCCACTGATGCAAACATTATCTATAATTACATTTTCAAGAGACTGAAAATTGCAGTCTTTGTGGAACAAAAATGCAGCTGAAGAATGGAATGTATATCCTCTCCACCCTCATTATAAGGCTTATAAAAATCAAACTATAAGGCCCAGTACCATAGCTTTCAGATACAGGAAACCAGCACTGTTAGCCTGCAGTAGAGCATTTTCACTGAAAATTAAGGCCTTTTGATAATCAAGCTAGTGCTGTTATTTCTACTAGCTTGCCATTGAAACCAGTCAAACTAAAATTTGTAATTCAGATCCGTATAAATAAAGTTGGAGTAATTACTCTGTTTGCTTATTTACAATATTTTCATGGGTTTGAGATTTAATTCACAACCGGTGGCAACATTAAAAGATTTATTAGATGGATCATAACATGGGTGTGGAAACATCCTTCCACACCATGCTGTGGAGCAGCCATGTTTTTCAGGAGGAAAACAACAATACTGGAAATGCTGTTTTCATTATGTTCTCCTGGACACCAAGGAGTTTTAGTGCTGCTGCTCAAACTGCACATCTCACTAAAACATCTCTTCCTTACATCAGTGTTACCGTCTTTATTCCAGTAGCTGAAGAACCAGAAGTAGAAAGGAGAATACTCATCCTTGATTTGCTGTGTAAAACAAGCACTGGAAACTTAAATGAAACTTTGCAGGTGGAGACAGCTAATCCTGATCTCCTGTAGTATGCTTTTTGGAGTAGAAATTAATGAAATTACAGTGCATCAATCAACTATGTTCATAACACCCGTGCTTTCATTCTCCTCTTATGAACTTCAGTTCTGAGTGGAGTTTTCCCTCCAATAAGTGGGGCATTTGAATGTTCTCTGAAAGTGGAGTTTCTCTGATACCAGGGAGATAAATGCCTTTGAGTAGAAAGACACATGCTGTTATTGGTTCTATTATTTACTGCCTTGAGGAGTGTGCATAGAGGTGTTGAATGATCACATCAATGCTAATAAATAGATAAATAAGGGATGGTCCTGAATGCCTGTAAATCCATGAGAATATATGCAGGAATGTAGGAATTTATTGTTAGAAGCACAAATAATCTAGACTAAAATCACTTTATTACTCACTAACTTCCTTTCAAGCTGGTTGTTTTTTATTATTCTAAAGGAAGTAATAATTTGGTTGCCCTTCCTAGGCTCACAGTTATTGTTAAAATCAATTCTCAAAATAATTTAGTTGAAATAGTGTAAGTCTTATTAGGTGTCTGTTTATGACCATCTAACTTTATGTGGAAGGGGCTCTGGGCCACATCATATTGCAGTCAGGTGACAATAAGGGCAGCTAGAGCCACATACTTTATGCAGTTGCTGCCCAAGTTGGTAATTCTGTCTCCAAATTCTGCTCCCTGATTGCTGCAAGTTATGCCCAGGAACACAGTGGTGATTGAGTGCTGGAGTTCCCAGGACAGCATCTATTCTTAGTGGTCCAGCAAAACTTATTAAGAAAAGTAATTAGAACAAAGCTCAAGTACATTAGCCTCTTTAATGCTCCTGAATTCTCAGAGCTGTCTTCAGCATTGGCAGAGGCTGTTTCCAGTAGAGAAGCTGACGCAACTTTCTTTGCTGAAGTTAAACCCACTTTGGCATCGTGGTGGGAATTTCTTCTTACATAATAATATCAAGACCCGGACAGATCAAAGGGTCCTGGTATTCCAATTAGTGAAAATAACCCACTTTGCTTTTCTTTTTATGATGGATTTCTGTCAAGGTGCAAAGTCCTGTGTTTCTGCCTGCTTCTTATGTGTGGTGTTATTCTACACCATGTCACCTCACACCTTTTCTGTCATCCCCTGAGGCCCAAGAACTATGTTGTGTTCCTAAAACTATCAATTTCCCTTTAAAGAATAATTTTTTCTCTCTTTCTTCTTTCTCATAAGTCTGCCATCTTAACTCTGGCAGGCTGGAAATGTATTTTCTTCCTCTGCTTGCAGCACCACCCAGCATTACATTTACTCAACAAATCATCTCCACCATTCTCCTGAATATTTGTTTCTCCATTGGAATCCAAAATCCAAGCCTGTTCAGTCTTGTCTGAGGAATCAAAGCTGTGTGTCCTTGGGCTTTCAGGAAGTCTTTGGGGGAGATCTCTTTGATACTTAAACCACTTCAGAAATATGAGTGGCCATATTCCTGAGATGGGAATATTGACTAAGGACCTTCAATACGGGGAGACACGTGTTCTACAAGAGGAGCTACAAGGAGAGGTGCTCTTAATCTTTTCTCATTATCTGCCTATATTCACTCATCTTAGGTGCTTATCCCTTCCCCAGGCATTCCCCTCCCTACTAATCCTGGTAGAGTTGGACAAGAGTTAACAAAGTGCCCTTTGAGCTGTAGGATGTCCCATTAGGCAGGAAAACAGGTTTCTAGGTTTTACAAGTCCAGACTACTCACATTCACTTACTGAACAAGCAGTCTATTTATAAAAGGGCCTACAAGCTATTTTTTCTTCCCTTATGCCAATTAGTGACAATTTTTAGGTCTTCTCTCCTGCCACACTCAGGATTTTTTGTCTTTGTTCTTCAGTTGCCTTCGAGAGGTCTTTTGATGCTTTCTGTACTGTTGCTTTGTAGGGCAGACAGTCGCGTCAAGTGTCACTCCTGACAACGTGCAGTCTGTATAGTAAATTTAATAGAATAACACTCATTTGTTCTATATCTCAAAAATAAAATCCTCTTCCAGTGGAAATTGCTGAGTTGCAAGGATTGCACAGCAGCTTCTGTTTCTGGGAACACCTGAAGGACAGCTGGGAAGACCCATGACTGTGGCCACACCAAAACTCTGCTACCTGGTTTTCCTTCTTAGCAATTCTTAAACCTATGGGAGAGTGGAACATAATTTTCAGTAAATTGGCTTGTGCCTGTGTTGAATCAAGCTTGTTCCATTTCAGATATTTGTTTAGTAAATTTCCAATGGCACTGAAAATATGTTTGCTAATTTTAAAAGATTCTCAGGATTTTCCCAAGGATGGAGAGGAATTATGTTCCATAACTCCTGAGGAAGGCTGACTTTTGCCTGGCACTGCAGACAGGATTGATGTTGCACAACCAACTTTTTAATAAAATAAACTGTTTGAATATAAATAGTACAGTAGTCAGAAAGGAGTCCGCCACTACCTGCCTTGAAGTTTCTGTTTCCCCACACTGAGGAGCTGAAAGCTGATCCTCAGGCTATTCCATTCTGTGATGCTAATAGCACTAATACAGTATCATTGTGTTTGAGGCTTCAAAGATACCATACAAGCATTTTCTTATGATTCCCTGATCTTTGCATTTATACCCAGCTGTTTGTTATTCAGTTCAGCCATCAGCATCTAAGTCTCAATGGACCATGTAATATGCAGCTGTAGCCAGATGTAATGCTTCCTATTCCTAAATGTTTCTGTTAGAAGCTAAGAGTGGCAGGCTAAAGATGACTGATAACAGTGTTGCTTGCATTAATTTAAACTCCAGAGCTACAGTGATTCTGTTTGGCAAATTTATTCCATGGCCAACAAGCAGAGCAGTATTTCCAATCTCCATCATTGCTAGTAGTGTTGACATTAAATACATCGAGTATGTCTGCACTGATACAGAATGTACTTATGGTGCTAATTCAAATAAGAGAGGGATGTCCAATTTGCATAAACAAATATATTTTCAGATACAGTTCTATTTAAGAGAGATAAAGACAGGAAAAAGCTTGTTCTAAACAATGACTCGCAATAATTTGGAACAGTTCAACAAATCTTTGCCCTCTTTCATTTTTTGTTCTCTATAGATAGCCAGGGGAATTTTACAATACCTTGTTCATGCCACCGGGAGATCTTGTTCTGCTCATCTTTCCTGGCATGGGTGGTGGCACAGAGGAGAATTGCAGTGTGTGAGGTTTGTGCCACAGATCACACTGAAGCATTTGGCAAATCACTTCAGCAGGTGACTGGGATTGCACACATACTCTGGGAGTCTTGGTTAAGCCCTCCACTAGAAAAAAAATCGAGAGAGTTGTTCAGCCTGGAGCAGGGAAGACTTTTGGGAGGGCTTCTGACACCTTCTAGTACCAAAAGGGGCTACAAGAGGGCTGGAGCATCACTTTGAACAAGGGACTACAAGGGGTAATGGCTTTAAACTGAGAGAGTGCAGGTTTAGATTAGAAGTTGGAAAGAAATTCTTTACTGAGAGGGTGTTGAGGCACTGGAACATGCTGCCCAGAGAAGCTGTAGGTGTCCCATACCTGGAAGAGTGGATGGGGCTCTGAGCAACCTGTCTAGTAGAAAGTGCCCCTGCCCTGTGGTAGTGAGGCTGGACTTGATCTTTAAGATCCTTTCATACCAAAACCATTCTGTGATTGTTTATAAATTGATGCCAGTGGGTGGCTAGAGACTTCTGAGAAACTTTGTACAGGAGCATTCTTCACAAATGCAAAATTCCTTGTCAGTGGGGACTCAACATACTTCAAAATTTTTACAGAAATTAACTTTTCCCTAGGGATTTTCATTTTTCATTGCCAGTGTAACTTCATAAAACGCACTTTAGATTCTGCTTGGTCACTTCATATTGTTTAACTCACTGTAAGAATGAAATCAAAATTAGATGTGTAGTGTTTCTTCCCTTGTTTCTTCCCTGCCCTTAAATCCAGCTTCTTATATATGTGTATGTATAGATATATATATAAAATTATTATTTTGCACACTCAGTAATCTTAACCCAGCAGGGTTGTTGCAGTGATGGGCAGTGCTCTCACCTCCTCCTGTGCTCTGTGCATCCCTGGGGTGGTTGGTGCTGCAGTCAGATGCAGCCCCAGTGCTGGGCACTACAGACTCAGATTGGATTCCAGAGTGAGCAGCATTGCACAGAGGATTTAATGCCATTGTAATGAATTGCATAGGGGAAGTGCTTGTTTGAAATCAACTCCATTAACTCAGAGCACAAACCATTGCAAAGTCAACAGTTTTTCTGAGTGGCCACCGCCAGCCATCTCTTTTGAAAACACTAATGGGCTGTTTAATTAGGTGATGAAAATTGTTTACAGTTGGTGATCCCAAGTTTTGTCATTTTAATAATGGTTAAATTCAATCTCTTCTTTGATTCTTGGCAACTCCCTCATTATTTCATAACCTGCTTATGTCTAGTTTAATTCATTTGCCTGTATTAAAACCGACCCTCATGTGTAGTAGTGGTGTTTGCTTAACTGCAACTGTGTCATTGCAATACGTGGGGAGCAACTAATATTCAGCAGTGGATGTTAAACAAGTACAATCCTGGAAGAGAATGTTTACATTTGTGGAAGATGTATTCCTTTTGAATTGACTATATATGAGACCTAAAGATAATCCATACAATAGCATGTGCATTGCAACTGTTCTGTGAATCTCTTACTTCTGGGGTGTGCTAGCTTCTCTTCTCTCCAAGCTTAATAACACCTGTCACATTGCAAATCTAAGAAGGAAAGGCTTAGAGAATGTGGTTTAACCCACTTGCTCGTTCCCCCTCTGTCCTCAATGGAATGGGGGAGAGAATGGGGAGCTGGAAGTAAAATTCATAGGTTGAGGTAGTTTAACAGGGCAAAAAAAATTACAATAATAAAAGAATATAGAAAACAAGTGATGCACAATGCAATTTCTCACCACCACCTGACCGAAGCCCAGCCAGTTCCTCGACAGCAGCCCCCAACCAGCTTTTCCCCAGTTGATACACTGAGCGTGACACCAGACACTCTGGAATGTCCCTTTGGCCACTTGGGGTAGGCTGTCCCTGCTGTGTCTCCCCCCCCAGCTCCCTCCTAACCACATTGCAGGTGGGGTGATGTGAGAAACTGAAAAGTCTTGGTGGGTTGGTGTAAACCCTGCTTAGCCACAACCAGAACATCCTAAATCCAAAACATAGCACTGCACCAGCTACTGGGACTAGAATTAACCCTACGTGAGCTAAACCAGGACCTTATATGCTTGATTTGGTCTTCAGTGGTTGCTTTAGAGCAACCAAGAGCAGAAGTTTTCTTTTTCTCCTAATTTTCTGACGTTTGTCTTTACTTGGTGGAGGTAGACTGGATTATTGGAAGATATTAACATTTTGCATTGTGATAGCCATGATACCTATGGGCTCCTTTTCCTCTTCATCCTATCTAAGCATACTACAAGGACCCCCAAGTCCCTGTCTTGGCAAGCATAAAGTCTAAACAACAAGCAAAAAGAAATCGTTGGGATGTGAACAATTATATTGTAAAGCACACCTGAATGACAGGAGATGCATCCAGACTCGTTGGATGGCACTGGCAGAGGCCAGGAAATGCCTGGTTCCCAGCATCTTAGTCTTTTGCCATCTCAATGGACTTGGATTTTGGTTTGAGTTTTGACAGCATTATATGCCTTGTATTGTTACAAGCAGCTCAAGCAGAGGCAGATAAACAAACTGGCAGATGCTGGGGGAGGGAGCATCTTTTCAGTTTGGGTTTTCTTCCTTGACTATTTAAAAAAATTATGTCCTATTTGAATTCAGAAGGAATAGGAGCCTTTCAGTTGAGTTTTGGATGCCACTAAGATGGAACCTCACAGAGTGGGTTTTTCCGAGGAGCTGGAGACTGGTGTGTTCAGAAACCACATTGTGGTTGATGCTGTGATATGAAATCCTACAACGTTTCTAAACCTCTTTGTGCCTCCTGTTTTTGTGTTGCAGATGTAAAGGATTGTTAATATAAGCATGCAATATGCTGCATGGGTAATTAAAGCATTCTTGAGTAGTTTTCCTTTGCAAAGTGGTACAGACAGTTACAACCATATGTGACTGCACTTAGATAAAGGTTGTGCTTTCTGGAGCTCAGAAACCATGTGGGAGACCTGGTCCCATCTTCATGGCTTCTGAGTCTCAGGACAAATGCAAGGACATCACTAAGATGTTTCCAAATAAGTCCTTCTGCAGTTCAGCTGCTCAAGAGTTCTTTAGCCCTAAAAGTTCACAGAGAAAGGCAAAACCCTGGATATAACTTTAGAACAGGTGTTACCCCAGCAGCTGTACGTGAGTGACCAGGGCAGTGAATGAAAACCAGAGTGGTAAGAAGGATGTGCCCAACAGGGTAGGCATTTTCCAGCATGACAATACTCACTTGAGGTGTTTTCCACTACCATCATGTGTACTTGGCTTTCTGAAATCAAGGTAAATAGGCAAGCTGAGGATTGTTGTATTCCTGTGTTTCTGACATTACTGGACTTCTGGAAACTACTGTGATGCTGTTGCAGTATGACAGTTGGTCTATTATATGAATAAAAACAACTAAAGATGAAACTGTTTATGTTCAAGGCGTAGAACTACATGAATGATTCAAAGGAAATGCGATTTCTCCCATTATCTGACTGTTGTAGTCTTGGAAAGTTCTTTAAATATGCATAGAGAATGCAAGCAAAAGAGGTTTTTTAAAATTTCTAATTGTGTGTGCCGTTTTCTCTCTAGGGAGCAAACAGATGAACCAAAATAAATAAGGTTTATTCTACAACTTTAGTGATAAAGATACTTGACCTGAATAATAGTGGGAAATAATGAATGCAAATGTTTGTAAGGAGCTGTCACATATCTTTATTATGCAATCAATACCAAAGAGTTGGGATTATGTTCACATAGTAGTGGCACACCCCTGAAATATTACGGTTCACCATAAATGCAATTTTAAGAGTACCATTCAAATCCTCTACTTATAAGGGATGTTTTTTAATAGCTTTTCCTCCTTACCTTTGCACCTTAGTCACACACTCAGGAAGGTCTGTCTCTCCTTTGAAACTTCATGTAGCAAACTGCATGAGAGAACAGATTTTTGGGCTTTTGGGATCAAAGTTTTATGAGCTTGGCTATTTCCAAGGCTAGGAAGCAAAGGGTTAAAGGAGTCTTTGTATTTCTCTATTCCCAAACCGCCATTTAAATTGAAACATAATTTTATTAACATTACATCTGAATGCCATTTCTTTTTACAGGATCCCTTACCTCTGGGACACTGGCTTGGATCAGGTTTTTTTTTTTTTTTTCCTTGCAACAGCTGTTCAGTGCATGAAATAAGCCAGTGGATGTGGTCCAGTTTATAGTGGGAAAGTGTCCATCTCCAAACCACCATCTCAATTGGCACTGGGTATCATCCTTGTCTCAGCAAAACAGCCAGAAATTGGATGAGCATGAATAATGAACCCTTTTCAATTGTCCAGGTCAGGTTGACAGCAATTTTGCCTCTGTCTATTGATAAACTTGGCAAAGGTTCTGCATTTCCAGGCACACAGAGGCCTTTCTTAATGGTTAATCCTCCAAAATAAAATGCACCAAGTTTGAAGTTGCTATTGTTCCTAGTGCTGATGAATACGATGATGGAGTTTTCAGAATTTTTAGAATGGGGAAAAACTTCTTACCCTAAACCGTTTTCGTTTTAAAATCACAACCACAGGAACAGTAGAAGGTGGCTTCACGTTGCAGTAATCCAGAGGATGAGATTTAAATAGTGTAGACTGTCACATGACCTAGATTTTCAAATTTGGGTGTCTAAAGTTAGACACTGAAAATCAGGACAATTATTTTAGTCTTCCTACCCATTTTTGCAAGCACAGAAATACATTGCTAAATCTCATATTCGTTTTCTATGGAAGTAGTGATGGCTTAGTTTTAACTTAGTGCTTCTTCTCTGAGGAGCCCTGAACAGTTTTATGAAGTGTGTCAATGTCTTGGTAAAGAAAATTTGATATTGAAGCCCAGCAAAGTTGAATCTGTGCTCTCATCTTAATATAAAACTGTCCTTTCAATCCAGCCTGGAGCCTTTGGAGGCATTTGCAAGGAGGATTATCTTTCTTGGCATCCTCCATAATCACTGGAGAATGAGAGGCTCCAGTTCTGAAACGTCTTATTGGAGCCAAATGTTGGTGCTCTGCATTCCATCTGAGGAGTTTTTTGTCTGGTGTCTGTAGAGGGAACCCAGATCTGGATTCCTACCCCTAAAAGTGTCTTTGTGAGTACCTTCTTTTGTGGGACTAATGCAGTGTAAAAAGACAACAATTCTTCCATGGTTGCCACGTGAAGGGCATTTGTCCCTTCAGGTCACACTTTTTATCCTAGAGACATCCATTGGTCAAAATGCCTGAATTGGGCTGATAAATCTTGGATTTGTCAAATGTTTAGTCAGGCCTTTCCCTTTGGAGGACCTGGTAGGACACCTGTGTGTTGCACAGAAGCGAGACCAGATTTTTGTGTCGAATTTGTCTTTATGTAATCCATCTTGATTGGAGTCAAGTTAGGTGGAGAATGTGGTGTTAATTGGCTGGTCCCATTTGACCCATTTGTCCAAGCTGAGCCCTAGAGCCAACTAGAAAGCAGAAGGCTCAGGAAAAGGAGAAAAAGGAGCATCCCAAATGCAGGCTTGTCTCAGAAGCTCTTTGTCCAATGCTGAAAGTGAAGATGGAGACTTAGGGTTTATGTGGTTTGGGAACTTCTGGTGAAAACACTCTCATTGTAAAATGTCTGTGTTATCCAAATGGTTTTGTAGAAGTCCACCAGCTTTCTGTCAAGGAGCAGACCTTTGCTCAGGGGTGGAAGCAGGTGAAGAAGAGGTGGATCTAGGTGAGCTAGCAAGCTACCAAGTGGGTCATTGTCTGGCCTGACCGGTCCTGGTTTGGGTGAGAAACTTGAACCTTGGTGTCTTCATGCCAGCCAAGTCACCTGCTTGCCAAATTGTTTGGTGATTTCCATCCCTCTGTCTCAACGCCAATGAGCTCAGGACTCACAAGGACAGTGCAAGAGAAATCTTCGAAATTAAATCTTCTCTGGCCTGTAGAGATCTCATCTCTACTGATGTAGAGGTCTCATCTCCTCTCATCACTGCCCCCTTTTCCCAAGACTTTCTGTCTTAGAACATCAAATTCATCATATATTTTCTAAACATAAAGTAAAATTGTCCCTTTAAAAGAAGGCTATACATCCAGTTCTGCATTTCTTCTTTTTATTCAGTACATTTGTTTCTCATTTCAGACTAATTTGAGACCTGAGACTGTGAAAGATCTTTAGAGAAAAGACGATTTCCTTGTGCCGTGTTTATACAAAACCTAATTCTGGGGACCCTGATCCATGAAAGGTCTGAATTGCTCCTACAAGACAAATAATAATTTGGGAAATACAGGCTTAACCTCTGCAAAACCAAATGCATTTGCTGGTCATTGTAGGGTGAAAGGAAAAAAAAAAAACTGTGAATAAAGAAAATGGCATCTGGAAGGCTGCAGGAAAATGGACCAGTCTATTAGGAATTAGTGCTAACAGGCCTCTTAAGTTTCTTTCCTCAAAATTACTGCAGTCAAAAAAACCCCCAAAAAACCAAAAAACAAACCCCAAAAAACCCCACTTCACATTCGTGCTTAATTTCACCTCTGTTTATTCTCCTCTCCTGTTCCCTGAAGAATGTAGATGAGGTTTAAGTTAGTCTTAATAGTAATAGGTTTGGAATCTAGCACACTTTCACAAAATTAACTTTGCTTCTGTTGATCTGGGAATTAAAATGCTTCATTAATTTAGCAAGTCCTGGTTTGACAGCCAAATGATGCATTTTGTGAGTTGTACTTTTAAGTCTAAAATTCTTGTCTGCAGCCCTCCCTGGATGTCTCTGACATTCAGGACAGCTTGCAGATCTGCGTGGCCTTGAAAGTAGGAAAATGTGCCTGAATATACTTATGTACAAGTGTTCTAATAGAGTTTATATGAATATGTTGTGTCCAAGCATGTATTTAAGCATTACATGAGTAGGTAACTATTAAGAAACCTGTTTCTTCCCTCCTTTACAACATACACTTGGTTTTTTTTCTTTTTTTTTGTCCTTTGTTGTTTTTTTCTTTCCTCATTTACCAATGCAACTCTACACAAACATCAATGTTTCTGGTAAAGAGAAAGAGACTGGGAAGTACGATGGATTTCTGTGCTGTACGCTGGGACTAGGGGAAGGGAGCAAAAAACCCCAAACATGTCTGTATTGGAGGAAGAGATTTGTTATTTCTCTTCTTCACACCAGACACCATGTGGTACTGACTCCTGTGGAGCTGAAGAGGTGCTGATATTACCAAGTTCTCAACTATACAACTCTATAATAGAGTGTTCTCATGTTTCCTGTTGCAGTCATTCTGCAAATGCTCTTTATCCTGTAGATGTTTTCCTTGGAAACATCCATGAGCTGCATGAGCCATGTTATGATCATGGATCAGGCTTGCAGACTCTGCTATTGCACAATGCATACCTGCAGAGGACTTGCATGGTGCATTCAGAGTTTTCCCTGACAGAGAAGATTAATCTCTTCTTCACATCTCTTATAAACATCCCCCCAAATCACTTTTATTTGATTGTGGCTTGTCTCAGGGCTCACTCTGGTCTGGGCTATAAGGCACAACCCAAGCAAATGTCTACATAACACAACCATGAAAAGACTTCAGGATTCTCAAGGCTCCACAAAACTGACTGCAGAGCACTAAAATACAAAACAAGTTGAAACAGTGTTGTTTTATTGGTGTCTAAAAATGCTCATTCCCTTTTAGTGTCACCTCAGAGTGGTGCAGACCAGCAGTTTCACAAAGACATAATATAAAAGCAGGTAGAGGTTCCCCAGCATTTGGCATCACTGGATTCCGGGTTATAAAGGTAGAGAGCTTTAGCCAGAGCAGTAATCCTGTTGGATGACCACCCATCACAGAGTTATAAAGATGGTAGATTCAGTTTAATTTGAGCTTTGTTTCTTTGCAGTTCTGTGATTTACACCTCAGAATCACAGAATATGCTGAGTTGGAAGGGGCTCTTAAAGAACATTGAGCCCAACTCCTGCCCCTGCCCAGGACACCCCAAGAGTCACACCCTGTGCCTGAGAACATTGTCCAAACACTCCTTGAACTCTGTCAGGCTTGGTGCTGTGACCACTGCCTTGGGGAGCCTGTTCCAGTGCCCAGCCACCCTGTGGGTGAAGAATCATTTCCTGATATCCAGCCTAAACCTCCCATGACATTTGGGCCATTCCCTTGGGGGCTGTCACTGGTGACCTCAGAGAAGAAATCACTGCTGGTGTGTACAGAAATGTCATGCAAAGACAATCAACTGTAATTTTCTATTTGCGTCCCCTGCTGCAAAAGCAGGGATTTTTACCCATGCTAGATGAGTAAAATTTTTGGAATTTCTTTTCTCTGCTCTAATTACCATAGGTCAAGATGAGTCTGTAGATTCTGTAGCCCAGGCTAATTGTGTTTTGCTTGTGAAAGTCTGTGGAGTGAAAGGCAAGGTATGTTTTAGTGACCTAGCAGTGTGGCACTCTCTTTTCCCCCCATGCACTGCTTTATAACCTCAGTTATTTCAGAGGTAGCTGCTCTTTACTGTGGTTCATAGCAAAACTTAATATTTCTGTCTGTGTTTTGGGAGGGGCGAGGGAAGAGTTAATTTTGCTCTTCTGTTGTCTAGGAAACAGTGGTTGTACTTACTTCCCTTTTGAAAATAGATAGTGAATTCCACATTCAGGGAGCAATGAATAAGATAAAAAGCCACAAGATTAGAAGCTTGGAGTAGACACCGTTTGAGAGAGAGCAAAGATAAGTTCGTGTGTGCTGGAAACTTTTCGGTTGTGCTGGAGTGGAGGGGGGAGAAGATCTGCTTTTAAAGAAGGTGCTCAGGGCTTTTAGGCTCTGGGCTGTTGGCACTGATTCAGCAAAGCGTTTAACTAAGTGCCTAATTTTAATGATGTAGGGCCCCACTGAGTCCAGGGCTGAGGATGTGGTCCAGTTTGTGCATTAAGCACTTCGCCTCCCGCCACTTGGAGAATTCAACCCTGTGCACATCGTGCTGAAAATTAAGAGAAAGAGAGACACCAGCAATTGTGATCTGGGCTGCCGTGCTGAAAACAAGCCATCCATCCAATTTAGGGCTGTAAATACTAAAATTGGAGATGGGATTAATGACTCAGAACAACAGAACAGGGAACAGGATTTAAAAAAAAAAAAAAAAAAAGCCTTGACAGTTGTCACAATGGGCAGCAAATGACAAGTGCATTTCAGTGCAAGTTTAAGACGATTATATTTGGAAGATGGAGCTAAAATATAAAGCGAGAGCTGTATGCAATGCTGCACGTTCAACTGGAAATGTAGGTTATGTACTTGGTATTAATTCATGTCCCAGTGAACAGGAAAAAAAAATCGTTCTTCAATTCAGATGGGACTTGAGCTGTAGATTTTTCTGACTAAGAAGCTCTGGATAATTCTTTTCTTATGTATTATTAATAGTTCTATTACATTAAATCTTAGGTGTTCAGAATGATCCACCAGAGGTGTTTCTCCCCCCATTCTCAGTCCGTTGTTCCTAGCTGAAATCTAGGGTGCACCTGGGTAGGTGAATCTGGGTTTGAAAAACTGGCACACAGATGCATATAGAGACACAATTTCCAGGACTAATTTCTTACAAGCAGTTCAGCAGTTGTGTTTTCAGGAGGGATTTTAGTGTAGTCAAGGAGGTGCTGCCCTCCAAAAGCAGCTGTTTGAAGAAATGCAGAGTCCTGGGGAAGAACTACTAAAATGAATGAGCAGGAAGGGGGAGGGAGTGATGAAAAAGGAACGTGTTGAGAGTGGTGAAGCAGAAAGATCCTGGCAGGGAGTGAAGAACAGGTTTTCTGGATGTGTTTAAAGGTGTAAGAAAGGGCAGCCTCAGAGACAGTAATGCAAATAGTAACTCTCCTCCTAGGGTTTGTGATTACTACATTGTGATTAAAAAAATTCCATCAAAATACAAAACCACTCAAAACCAATACAGGAGGGGAAAAAAAAGTCACATGGAAAATCCTCCTGTCTCTTGTGTTAGTGATCACAAGCAGTCCCTTGTGAATATGGCCAACATTGCTGTACAAATATGCAGGCCATGCTTCTGAGTAGCAAATTCCAGCCCCCTTTGAGGGGAGCTTTGCGAGAGATTTTGGAAATAAATATAAATGCAAAAGCTAAAAATTGAGAAGGAATATGGAAAATGGAAAACACTCAGGAGGATTTGTGATGACTTTGCAGACTGGAAGTAGGATGCAAACTCCCAGGTTGGAAGAGGTTTCCGAAATGGCAGTCAATTAAAATAATATGTGGTAGAGGGCTGACAGTTTGGGTGTTTTGAAATGATCCTGCTCTAGCTTGGAGTGCAGTGGGTAAGGTGCTTAGTTGGATGTTCTCCTATGGCAGTCGTTAGTCACCTTTTCCCTTCCCATAGAGCAGAGAGAGCCCTAATGACAGTGGATATAATGATGCCTTCAGGGATGCTTAAGGAGTAACACGGTTCCTGTAGCAAGGTGCAGCCTGGCTCCCTTGTCTCAGTTTCAGAGGCGTGTGGAGGTGACGGGACATGCCTCCAAGGGGTTGTCAGCCCCCCCTCATCACTCCAGAGCTGTTAGACAATTAGTGGCTGCTTCCTGCACATGGCCAGGAGTGGAAAGGGAGCTCCAACTCCACCACCTCACACAGGGCTGGAAGTAAAGAGATGAGAAATGTGAGTTACTGCTCACCGTGGCACTTCACCATAAAGGGTTACCTGGCAAGGCCTCCGTGAGAGGCACCTGTGTCTCCTGATGAGCTTTGCCAGCGCTGCTCTTGCCTCATCTCTCTCTGACATCAACTTTCCTGAGCTGCTGCAGCCTTATGTAACTGCCCCAGCTCCCCTAGCAGCCTTTTTCTGGGGGGAAAGGTGCTGATTCACCCTGCACACAGGTGCTGCAGCACAGCTTTGGTTGCAGCTCTCGGGTCAGGCAGCACCTCTCTGGAGCAGAGCGAGGGAGAAGTAAAGAGAGGAGGAAAAGTTGTAGCTGGAGGAAGGTCACACTGCAGCGCTCCTGTTTCTACCTCTACCCTAGAGATGCTTGTAAGGAAAAGACAAACCTGATGCATGGTTGCATTTTCAAGAGAATACAATGCAAAGCACGTGGTCCCTGGCACTTAATGGACCCAGGGTTGTGCCCGTGCTGCTTTCAGAGGTTCACATTCAGCAGGCTTTAATCCTGGCTGCCACGAGCTGTGCTGACAAAAGGCACTGTGGCAGAGGCTGTGGAGTGAACCACCCAGGTGCCAGGCCCCAGCAGAGCTGTGCCTACTGCAGAACACCAGCACTGATGTCTCTTTGCTGCCTCAGGTGATGTTGGGGTGCTAATTAGCAGAACTCCGTCTTGCCCAGCTGCATCACCATCTCCCCACAGTGCTGTAGGTACTCGCCCCATGCCGTGCTTGGTTGTGCTAGAGATGATTTCCTCCATATGGATCCTTGTATCAGAGTGGCTCATGGACAATTAGGGGTTAAAACAGGAATTACTGGCCCTGGCCCAAGCAGCCAACTCAGAAATCTGAGTCTGTAATCTGGGATTCTTCTCTGCCCCTTGGTCATGGAGAAAGGGCACCCCAGGGCTGGATGTTCATCTCTCCTTGAGCCACTGGTGTACAGCAGATGGAAAAATGGCCTTGGAGGGCCAGTGTCTGTCCACTGATAGAGAAGGAGCCAACCCTGTGACTTACATAGCCTCAGGCATCTGAGATGGGGCAAGATGATATGTGGAAAGGCCTAGGGATATGGGTAGAAACCAAGAAAGGGAGGCGATTTAAAAATGTGCTGTTTTAATGAATATTTTCAAAGCAAAACAAAATTGAAGTCCTGGAGTAAGTCCTACAAAAGTAAGTCCTACAAAAATGCCAGACTTCAAAAGCTGAAAAGGGGGAGATACTTGGCTTTCAGCGTGCAGAATGCACAAAATAGAAAAATATATTTTTGAAGACTTTTAAAATTCAGAAATCAGAGTCAGGAAGAAAAGAAAAGGTGAGATGAGAAGGAACGAAGAAAGGTTTCAGGGTTTTCTTTGTTGTTGCAGTTTTGGTTTTTTCACTGCTCATCAAAGCCTCCTTCAGGACCTCTTCATGCATTGGCTCTAAGGACCTGTCCCAAGAAATGCTTCCACAACAAGGATTAGCTGTTTGTTGTGAACATGCTAATTTCTGATTGTAGTTCTGGGAATGCGTTTTTTTCCTTACTGATAGAAACCATTTTGGCTAATAAAAATAATTAAATTTATATTCTCTAGATGTAATTGGTGATTATGCCCTCTAGGTGGAAAAAAATGCTTTTGGATGAGCAGAAGCCTATATTCTCCATTCAGATGACTAAAATTCCTTAATTTCCACAGAAGTGGACTGCAGAGAGAGTTGTAATCCCCCAAGCCTGCACAGAAAGGGCATTAGCAGCCATTTCCTAAAGTAATTTATAGTATTGTTCACTGTATTATGCCAACTCTAACTCTCTCCTCCTTTACTGCTAGCATGGCTGTAATTCCAGTTACTCTGTTGGGAATTTGGCTCTTGGAAAGCTAAGTGATTTATAAATTTTTAAGAAGTGATGCATACGGCTAATCTAAAGGAAAATGGGCTCTTGCAGCCTGTGCACCTGCTGTCTGGGAGGGGAGGGGATTTCTTGCAGGATTCCTCTGCTAAAATGGGAAAACTCTGATAATCTTTAGGGTGGCTTGTTTTAATAAGATTGATGAAAGGCCATTGCTCCTGGAGCCTAAAGCCTTCAGTTCACCCAGAAATGGTTAAAGCATAGATACCTATTTTTGCAGCAGTGCTTAGTCTTGAATCATTATATGAATTTCCCAACTGCTGGCTATTTTGCATGAGGGAGCAGGTTTTTTTGTGAAACCACGGTGGCCTTTATTTAGGTCACACTTGGGTCCCTTCTCCTTGCAGCCCTCCCCAGCATGCTTTCAATGTGAGAAACAAACTCTTTCTAGGAAACAATTTGTTTACAGCCTCCTTCCTTTCAGCTGGGACTTCTGAGCCCTGGAGAAGTGTGGTGCAGGAGGGATGCAAGGCAGGGAGCACGGGAAGAGCTCCTCCTTGGTGAATTCATACCACAGTAACTTGGTATTTGATTTCTGGATGAATGCAGTCACTTGTGCAGTTCTGGAATTGCCTCTGAAGGACTTCCTGTATGGATACCCGTGGCAAACACACACTTCAAAACATGTCTTAAAAGAATTTCATATTAATCCATTTACCCTTGGTCCTTGACAATGTCCAGGTCAAAAGTTTCGTGGTGTTCACACTCCCCTGACACAGATGACACCTCACTCAGTAGAGAGATGGAGGGGAAGCTGCTCTCTGCCCTGCTTCAGTTGTTAGTGTGTCATCGTTGCTAGAGAAACACAAAACCTTGGACTGGGATTCTGGCGGAATAAAAACCTTTCAATTCCTATTTGATCACATTTAAAGGAGGGGGAAGGAGGGACCTTGTAAAAACCCTGTTCATCCACTAGAGAGCATATAGGCAGTGCTTCTCCTTGGAGAAAATAAAAATGTCAAGCTCTTATTATGCACAATAATGCAATGCAGTTTAAATGTTCACTGCTGTTCTACCCACCACAGTTACATATGGAGAAAAGACCATGTGAAAACTGGAAGAAGGCTTTGCAAATATATAACTTTCATGTTCAAAAGCCTCTTATCTCCTTGTTAGCGTTTAATATCTTCTTGTTCTTAAAGAGTGTTCCTATTCTCCTCATGGAAATATTAAATTATTTACAAAGTTCCTGAGGAATACAGGGGTGGGCTTGAGAAGGTGCAGAGCCGATCTCTGCAAGGGCATTTTATGGCTTTTAGAGGATTCCAGTGTTTCATTTCTGGCCGATGTGGTTTGGAAGAAGCTTCTGCAAACAAACTGATGTGAAGCTGCTCATTCTGCAGATGATCAATGCAAGAAGCTGGCGCTGAGAAGGTGATATCCTTTGAAGTCTAATGATATTAATGTTGACTCTTAAATATTTCATAGCTGTTACTCTTTTGTAGTGATTTTAGTGCTTGAGTTAAGGAGCACAGGTTTTTTTTCCTCATCTAATTTCCATTTTTCCCCTCTAAACTGCCTCACTCTCTGTGTATACAATACACATATGTAACTTCAGATTTAAGCCACAGGGATCTGCGTGCATTAAGTGGATGGTGGTACACCCCACTAATTAATTAAACTTCTTTTTTTCCCCCATGGGTGTCAAATTTACTTTTTCTGAAGGCTGTTTGTTAATAGAGTGCATGTTAGAGGCAGTTTTTTTCAGTGAAGTGCATTGCTGACTTTCTCTGTTGCCCTAGTTAACCTTATTCTGTCCATCTGTGGGTTACAGATGATTCCACTTACACTTGTAACCTGTTGTGAGACATAGGCATGAAAAATAGTGTAGATACCTCAGGTAACTCCTCAGATACATATCTTTTCCTCTAGATTTTTTTATGCTTGTTTTATTTTGTGGGAGGTAAAAACCTTTGTAATGAATGTGCTACATTTCTATAAAGCAACATGGCTTTGTCATACATTCATTATGTGGCCTTTCCTGGTATTTTTTTACATTTTGTGTGCCATGATTCTGACTTAGCCAGTGGCAAAATATTTGCATAGTACTTGGATACTGGATGGATTTCCACTGACACTAATGGACAGTCTGGTCAGGATTTTATTTGCCATCAGCATAAAGCAAAACTTTCTTTTTGTTGCCTTTTGCAAGTGATCAATGAATCCACTTAGATTATAACCTGGAGTTAGGAGTAGAATTATATGTTAATATCTCATTGCAATAAAACAACTGTTAGAGTCCATTACTTTTCTGGGGAAAAGAATGGGATTTGTTTCATTTTAACTGCCTCAGTAGTGTACTGGTGCACATATAAATGCTGATGAATGAAATCAAGCAATTAGAATTAGAAATTAATAACACAAGGCATCTAGTCATTTCAGCAAGTTTGCATTTTGATTCTGATTGATTTTTCTAATATTTGCTAAATGCATATGTATCCACAAAGGCTTTATATCCATATGCTGTATTTTTAAAATGCTGGCATGTTGACTTCTGTGAGCTAGATCTGTTATTTGACAGCATATTTTGATTTAATTTCTCTTATCTGAAAAACTGCACCGTTAGAATAGCTGATGCAGAATTTTAGTATGTCTGTTCATTGTTCTCTTTTTCAAGGTTTTGGAAATTACACTTGCTGCCTAGCACTGTAAAGTTGGTTTACATTTCAGGCAGGGTTATTTTTCCTCTTTGAATGACAGCAAGTATTTGTGTGCATGTGTGCAAGTGTGACACGAAAATATGAAGATAGCTGCCTTACAGTTCTGTTTTTGCTTTTTAATTGATATTTGGATGATATAAAGCAAGCAACTGCTATATGACAATAAAGTGGACCAACTTTCCCAGCTGGATGTCATATTTGACAAAGTATGTAACCAGAGAAACTGTGAATTATGTAAAGTGCTAAATAGGATTCTGGGTGTAACTTATTACCCTGCGGGCTGGAAGATACTGCTTGTTATTTACTTGCACTTTCTGAAGCAACATTATTCTGTTTCTCAGAAGTGCTAAACTTCGTTGTTGGGGGGAAAAAAAATCGAGGAGTGAGTGTCATACTTCTGGTTTCCTATGGGGAAGGAGTGGGAGGTTTTGAAGGCTGGCTGTGAGTATAGAGAGTATGATCTCTTGAATTGTCTGCCATACCTGGCATGTGTCTGCTCTGCTGCCACCAGGTAGGGACCAGGGTGAGCCAGATCTCCTGATAGCTCCTGATGAAGACAGATGCTGCTGTCTGGGTCCACTGAGATAAGAGTTCTCTGGGCCTCTTTGGGGTGGTGGCTTTGTTTTATGTTCTGTGTTTACCTCACCAAGGAATATTTTAAATGCTTGTTGACTGTGTCCCTTTGTGGCTCTGTGCTTGGTTTTTTGGTTTTCTGTTTTGAGTTAAACTGAATCGCATAATTTATTTTTACATATAGTTCTTGAAAAGCCAGTGTGCTAACATCAGGGGCTCGCTTTGCTGCATAAAACTAATGCAGCCTCTCTGAAACAGACATTTTAAATTTTAACCTCAACATAAAACTTCCTACTTTATTTTTTCTGCTTTCCACACTGCACCTGCTGTCCTTTCTCAGGATCCCTGGATTTGTTGTTGGGCCATGTGCAGCCCATTCTTATTTACCAACCACCACGAGTGTCGTGGGTGATTTGTGGAGGCAGCCAAGCCTTTTGCAGTAAAATTCATGTTGTGTTGGGAGGTTGTAGCCCCATGAGGGTGTGCGAGTTGGTTTGGTTGTAGGAGGAAATAGTCTTAAGAAGGGCCAGATTTGGTAAAGTGCTTTGCTCTTGTGCTAAAAATTATTGCTTTGTGATGCATCAGACTGGAGTTGTACAAGAACTCGCTGCTCAGAGCAGATAGCTGGAGTCATAGTAGGTGTCTGGTTGGTGTTTGTGGGAGAGATGCATGTCAGAAAAGAGTTCATGTCCATCAGTTGTTGGGTGTTTTTGTTAAGATGAGGCAATATTAGCTGCTGGATCCGGCCCTGAGCTCAGGGTTGTCCCTGCTGTCTCTGGCCCTGCAGGTGAAAGGACAGTCCGGGGGACCTGCCAGGTTTCCATCTTCTGGCAGAGGCAGCTCACCTTGCCTGTCCGTTCATGAACTGAGGGGACAAAAGGGAGTGATGCTTTAAATACTCAAGTTTTGAAATAAATACTTTCATCTGCTTTCCATTTTTTATCTCTGCACTTTCAGGTTCTTTTTTTTTTCCCTTCATGTTTTTTTGGGATCATTCAAAGCTGATGGTGCTGTGCAATGGGAGAGATGGGTGTTTTCTACTCTTCTATGTGTGAGCAGGGTGGAGAGAATCCAGGCAGAGGCAGCAATGTGGCTGGGAGAGACAATCTTGCTGAGTCTTTGATGAATGGCAAACCTTCTCTTTCCTAAAGATCTGTCCAGAGACTTTCTTGCTCTTGCAGCTAGCAAAAGGCACTGTATTTTTCAAAATTCGGCTGAAGGAACAGGAAAATATGAAGAAGTAGAAAACACCTGCATTATCCTCTCTTACAAAACCTTCCTGACTTCTTGGCAGATGAAGGGAAGACCTGGTGCATGCCTCCAGGAAGATTTAGGTTTCAGCTCATGGGCATTTTCCTGCATAAAACCTTGTTCAAAGTGTGTTGGATCAGCTTACAGAGCAGGTCTGTGGGGTACAATACACTGGGAACTGCCTTTTCCCATAATTCAAATGTTTTGGGAGCGAAGAAAGGAGAGTGCTGCTGTCGTGGTGACTCACAAGAGTCTCGTGCTGCTGTGTGTTTCACTTTCACATGTGAAGCTCTGTTCCAGCATGAAGACAGAATGCACCACACCACAGGTGCTTGCAGCCATGAGCATGTGCCTTCCTTGCTATCTGTGCTCATTTTGAGCTTTAAGGTCTGCAGAGCTGGGTGACAAGGACAAGAGAATGTTACTGTGCTGGTGTGGTGGGAAGGCCTTGCAGAACCCCTGCAAAATGACAAATGTTGTGTCAAAACCTCAGGAATCTAATCGCTTGCAAACAGATTATCCTTCTCCAACTTTCCAGAAGTATTTTATTTTCACATAAATTCTATGTGATATCTACGAATACAGCTATCTCCAATTACAAATCTGTGATTTTTTCACTCACACATGAACCTAATTCTCAGTTTTCTATAGTGGCTTTGAGACAATGTAGCAATATATAAAGTATTTGAAAATTTAGAAATTTTAATTCTGCTTTTGCAACTTTGGTCCATCTGTCAGAATTCAGGCAGTGGTGTAGCAGTTGTTGCCCAGTAATTCCTATTGCACCATGTAAAAGTATTAAGCTTAGCAAGAAGCTCTTAAAAACCTGACCAAACTGAAATTTCAGTTCGTTTCCTGTTTTTAACATTTAGATTCAAACTACAGTATGAACGTAATGCTTTCCATCTGGGTCTCATCAGTTAAGACTTATCTTTTCAGTAAATCTAATAATGAGTTTCTGCTTACTAATTTCACTGCAAGCTAATAGGGTTTAAAAAATAATCATTGAGACACTCAAGTGAAAAGGAAGTTTGAAATGTGCTGTGTTCATTTCAAGTGTATAAGCTCCTTAATGAAAAAAAAAAAGTGATATTTTCCTTCTTTATTAACTTGTTAAAAAACTTATGGTAAAATTTGGAAAATTTTATAGCCTTCGGAGCACTGTATTCAAGTTCTGCTTTTAAAAGCTTAAAGTAATTTTTAAAAATCAATATACCAATTTCCAAAAATTTTCCAATCCCAAGTATCCTAGTTCTGTTAAGTTTTGTGAATCTTTTCATTTTATGTAGTTGATCATTTTGTCCTATGTCTAAGTTGTGTAGTTATGGGGAAGAATTAAAATATAATTCTCTACAATCACCATTATTATCTGTGTCCTTCTCAAAATAATGAAGAGCTTAAAAATGCTATCTTTAAAAGATACATATTTTATTTTCAGTTTTCATACAGCAAGTAACCAGTGCTCAGACCCAGGCTCTTTTAAAATACCTAGTTCTGCTTGCCATAGTTGGATATTCAATAATCTAATTTTTCACTAGAAATTTGTGGGTTTTTCTAGAAGTTTTCATGTGACCTCCTGCTTTCAATTTGAATTTTAAGTCCTACCACTTTATTTTTTTAATAAACTTGCTCCTAGCATTTGCTCTGTACCAAAATCCAGCCTTTTCAGCTTTTCCAGATTTCTTTCCCTGACTGTGCTCTGCAGCAAGTTCAGCCCCGCTTTTCTGTATTAGTTAACCTTTTGCCCTGTA
The DNA here is from genome assembly GCA_013398615.1 of Brachypodius melanocephalos. Classification (NCBI taxonomy): domain Eukaryota; kingdom Metazoa; phylum Chordata; class Aves; order Passeriformes; family Pycnonotidae; genus Brachypodius; species Brachypodius melanocephalos. The sequence goes on along the minus strand of VZSR01001299.1, from coordinate 13,587,433 downwards.
AATATTCGTTAATGGAAATTTTTCCTGGTTGGCTCATGTTTGTGACAGTCAGAGAGCCTGGGCTGATAAGGAAACCCTGCTGCCAGCGTGCTGAGGAAAGCATTAAACCACAGCTGTACTCCTTAGTGCTCCTGTCTTTACCTGTCCCAATGGCATACCATTACACTTGATTTATCCAGTGTAACGTGATCCTTGTACAAAGCCAGGCTTGGTTGTCATAAGGCCTTCCATTTTCATGCCTTTCTTATCTCTTTTCAAGCTGCATTTTCCCCACTGCAACAAATAGCTCTGGTGTAAAGCTTGCACAGCAAAAGGAGCCAGGAGTAAATTTCTGCAGGTTGGGTTTTGATGGAACTTAGACAGATAAATGTGGTTGGGTTTTATAAAAAAAATTATTTTATTCTATTCCCTTTTAGTCTCCTGCTTTCTGATTTCTTTCCATGATATTAATCACCTTGCTTACTCCAGTACTGGCGTGCTGGAGATAGGAGCAGTGAGATGCACCATTCTGTAGCATATCCTGTTATCTGCATGTTTTCCTGATCTGCCTGCAAGTGCCTTGGGAACCCAGCTGCAGCCACCTCAGGCTGCCTTTTGGGGGGATGCAGGGGGCAATTTTGCATTTCCACGAAGCTGTGTGTTTAAACAGCTAAATAAACTAAAATATGCACAATTCTTCCACAGTCAGTCCCACCAGGACACTCTCTTCATCAGACTTTGACATAAAACTGCTCTTAGCACTGATATTTGTGTTGGATGGAGCTTGCAGAGTGTTTAGCAAAGAAGGCTTTCATTCATGTATCCCTGCAAATTAAAACAATCAAAGAGCTTATAGAAAGCTAAAATGAGTTCCCATTAGAAAATGGGAAGATGTTGCTAAGTTCAGGTGATTAGAAATAATATCATGCCTTTAGAAGTCTTTAAATTGACTGAGAGATGCCAGATTTCTGTGACACGAAAGAACTTTAAAATCTAACCATAAATATTTGTCTTAGGAACTTTCTTTCATGTTCTAATTTTGTTTTTCTTTGAAGCCACATTAGACTGAAAACTTTGCCCATTTTTAGAAGGGAAACCCGAGGCTCCCCTGCAGTATAATTGGTTGTGTCCTTCCAGTTTAGATTTTGGTTTGAACTGAGTATTTTTGGATCCATCAAAAGCATGACTTGCAGTCAGAATATGTGTCCTTGTCAACATTTCAGTAAGCAGAGGTCAAACCAGAACATGAGAAAACAACTTACATATTCATAATTGCATAAATTGTCCCAAAAGAAGGTCTTTTATTATTTGCATGCTCAGTTAATAGTTTAGTGGGCACCATGAAGATGTCAGCTGCTTCTTTACTGATAAATTTTATTTTATTTTGCATAAGCCTATATACTTTTTCAGGCAAGAGAATTAGTGTAATCTCTTTCAGAATGACACCAACATGAGTTCAATGCCTACAAGAAAGCATGATAGCACTGGATATCTGTTAAAAAGGAAGAAATCTTTGAAATTTCGTTCACCTATGCAGTTAAAGTGACTAGAGATTCTAACAGTCCCCAAAATATCGGTGCAACTTCACTATGTCTGTAAGTCTATAAGCACCTGCCTCCAAAACAAACAAAAAAACCTAAAATGTGAGAAAAGAGAAAGTATTTGAAAGGTAAAGCAACTATAAACAGTTACTGCACTGAAGGTATGGCAGTTTTTTAATTGTGTGGATGAAACAAATGGGGCAGGAAAATCATGGGAAAGATAATGTAAGCTAATGAAAACTTATGTGGTTTCCATGAAAAAAAGGGGAAAAAGCCATTTCATAATAGAATAAAAATAACAAAGACAGTGATCAGTGGTAGTCAGGGCCACAGATGCAGCCATCTGAAGATGAAAAAACCCAGGTGTGATCCAGCATTGCTTTGGTCCAATTTTAGGTGGCATCTTTGTCACTAATGGCTGTTCTCAGGAATGTTTGAGGATTTCTGCTCTAATCAGCTCCATGCAGCCTTGAGCACAGTGGTCAGAATTCTCTAATATTCTTAGTCTGACTACAGCAAAGCTAAACCTGCCTTCAGTTGGGATAGTTTGCTGTGGGGAATCAGGCCAACTCCTGAGAAAAGGCGACAGAGTGGCAGGGAAGACAAAGTGTCAGGAAAGGAACAAAACCCCCACCTGCTTACTAGTGAAAGCAAAGACTGTGACCTAGTTTCCCTTTTTTTTTTCATTAGGTTGCGGCTTAGCAAAATTGCCACCATGTGCCCGCAGAGGTGATGAGCCCCAGCCACACCACAGGGCTGCCCAACAGCTGAGCCATGCAGAGCCAGGCATCATCCACACAGCAGATCATCTGCCATAGCTCTGGGGGCAAAAAAAATAAATTCAAGAGGCAGCAGGTGACTCCTGAGAAACACAGGGCCCCTGCCAAACCCCTAAGTGGGGCAAAAGCACGTGTAGGAAGCAAGAGGCAAGTCAAAAGCAGAGCAAGGGCTGTGGCAGAGCCTGCGCAGCTTCACCTGCCCTGTATTCGTGCCTCCACCCCTCCCAAGCACAGCCACTTGCCGAAGAAAAGTGCAGTTTTTATGAATGTCTTGAATTGCAGCCAGGTAATTACCTTCAGGAAATTTTCATGTTGCTAAATGATAATCTAAAGAAAGTGAATAAAGGAGGCAGGCTGGAGGGGGAAAGCTAAAAATTTTGTAGGATAATACACAACCGTCTTGATTTAGAAGCCACAGGAAGATCTAGGTGTGATCTTCAGGGGAATAGTCTGTTCTGTATCCTAGGAGGATACTTTGCCTTTGGTGGATATACACCATGTCTGAATACTGGACTCAACACGTTGAATTTTAATCCTGAACTATCCAAAATTAGCATTGAGCAGTATCAGCCAATTGTAACAGTGCTGAGTGTCAGAACTTTGCATGTGACTTTTCAAGAATCCAAAAAACATCTCTGCTGAAGAGGCTGTTTCCTCAAGCTGACTTTCACATTCACTTTTGGTTTTTTTTCACTGCTATTAATTTATTTCCTGCATTCCATTAAAAATGGCATTTACAGGTGAAGGAGCATTAAAATGATTCCATTTGAAAAAAACAAAAAAAAAAAAAAAAAAACAAAAAAAAAACCAAAAAAGACCCAACCAACAAAACAACCACAACTGAAAAAAACAGCAAAACCCTCTCTGCCTTTTTTGATTGTGCAGTTTACCAAAGATTTACATTTTTCACATCTGTTGCTCTCCCATTATGGTTTTAATCTTGCATGAAAAATTGATACAGCAGCATAAACAATCTCCCAATGGCTGGAGAAAGAAAACTTAATAATAGCTCTGAGTATTTTTTGTCCAAAAATATAATATAAAACATCCTGTGTTTTTTATGATGTCACAACAAGTGGGGAGTTTGACATTATCGCATTAACTGCTAATGTATAAATGTAACACTAATGTATTAGAATTAAAACTTTGTATAATGACCTTCCCTTGGTTCAGCCATTAATAATACATTAATACTCTGTGTTGCAAATTGGACCTGATGCAATTTTATCCATCAATAACTAGTTTGTGGTGGGTTTTTTTTTTTGTATGGATGCTTGTGTTTATTTTCTGGAAAATTATTCTGACTTTGTCTTTTGCAAAGTAGAAGTCAGCATCATGTCAGGTGCACTTATACAGCCTTTATTTTATTTTTATTTTATTTACAAGAATGGCAGCCAGAACAAGGAAACTCGATCTCCTTCCTTCTATCTTGTACTCAAGTTGGCCAGCTTTATCCACTGCTGTGTGCTTCAACATACCCATTTGTAAAATTGGTGTATTACTCATCTCATGTGCAAATTGAGACTTAATTAACAGATGTTTGTACCTACTTTCGCATCCTCCTAAGAGTCACAGTATGTGACTGCAAAGCAGTTGTTGCTGGGACATGAGAACATTGGAGCAAAGGATTTTTTGGAGATGGGGAGCAGGTTACAAATGGCTACATGGAGGGGTTTTTTTGTGGTTTTTTTTTTGTTTGTTTTGTTTTGTTTTTGTTTTTGTTTTTTTTTCCAGATACTTTGGAATCTTAAAAAATCCCTGCTTTGAAGCAGGTTGGGCACAAGACAGGAAAAGATACCTCCCATATAATGGGTGTTATTTCTTGCATCCCTCTTGCACAACCTGCATGCATCAAGGCTTTAAAGCTCTTAAAAGCTCTGAGGTGAACAAAAAGACTGCTGGAACAGCAGTGGGCATGTCGAAGCACACTTGAAGATAACAGCTGTCAGGACACAGGCGATGAAAATGTAACCAAGTAGACAGGCTGCAGGAAAACTTGGCCTTGGGCATTTTGCTTTCACTTCAGTAGTGTTAACCCTTTGGACCCCAGAAATTATTTTAAAAATTGGGGGGAGCACAAAGGAGGAGAAAATCCTTTTTTCGATCTGTTTCTGAAAAATGAAAATACACACATAACTAGTAAATAGCTGCTGGGTCACCCCTATGAAGTACAGGCAGGGCTGCATTTAGACAGCTTGGCTTTTATCTGATTGTGAGCTGTGTGTTTCCTCATACGGGAACTACCGCCAACCCAATTTTAATCAGTTGCAATTTTGTTTTTGCATCTAAATTAGAATAGCTTGGATTGAAGGGGAAGTGAAAGGAAGTGTCTGCCAAAGCATTTCTATAAAGCAAGAACTCTTTCACTTTAGTTTCATCATGCATCTCCAGTCTGATATTCTTCATTTTACCCAAATATTACCGGGATTACTACTCTAGTGTATTTTACGTCAGCTTTCTGCTTGCAAAGCTAAATAAACAGCTCATGAGCCATGCTGGGAAGTCTCCCCACAGGCCTTGCTCTTTAAAATATTTAAGTACAAGCGTGACTCAGATTGGCGATGGAGGACGGAAACTTTCAGTTCTGTTGTTGTCTAGAATCCACCTTGATTTGGGAACAACCAAAAATATTCTTTCCTGATGACTGCCCGGGGGCCTCTGTGAGGATTCTCGGCGGTATCAGTTACTGCAAGTAAGCAGACACGTATTTGGCACATGCCTCAGCAGAAACCAATGTACCTCCCAGCCAAGCTGAGGGACCTTAGCTGGACAGAGCCTGATTTGTGACTAAATTCCAACCTGTGACCCAGCAAAGCTCCCCGCTCTGCTGAGCCTGTTGCTCCTGCGGTTTCCCCCTGCATTATATCCAGTTAGAACGAAAATGGCTAAATACAAGTTTCTGCTAGCATCTGTTCCTGTGCCTGTTGTCTGAAACAAAGCCTAATTATCACAGCCACCTCCTTCGTATTTTCTTTTGACTTACCCAATTGTCTACATCTTTGATATCTGGAGCATAAATGCCAAGGCTGAAATGTGCATTCAATTAGATGACTCTTGACTGACCTACATAACAGTTCATTCATGAGATAATGTGACCTGGAGTCATGGAGATAGAAGCCAGTTGATTGAGCTGGCTTGGCTGTGTACACTGCAAACTCTCCAGTGATTGAGGAATCATCTAAAATTAGCCATACACTCTGTGTTGTGGAGAGCCTTTCAGACCCGGCTCTGTTTCGGTAAAATATTTTTTTATGAGATGGGCGTATAATTTGTCACATTGTAATTCTTTAATGCCTAACTTTATTAGCATGAAGGTACTTGGGTATCAAATAAAATGAGCAATTAAGTGATTTATGGTTGAGGTCTGCTCTCAGTTCAGGGTGTAGGTAGCCAGCCTCCCATGAAGGGGTGAGAGCGTGCACAGTATTTACCACTTCCTTCAGAGAGCTACAAAATGGAGCTTTCTGAAGATGAACCTCCTTGTGCTTGTAAATCCCAACTGCCTATTACTGTGCTGCAAGTTAAAATGCATTTTTGTATTAAATGTTATTGTGTGCGTGTAGAGAACCACACGGTGTTTTCCTTAGCTTTTGCCTACTACATTTGTGAACTTGCAGCTTTCAGCTGTGGGGGAGAAAAAAAAAAAAGTTAACCAGGGAGCGAGTGGTTTCAGTGCAAGGACTAAGCGACAGTTTTTTGTATTGCTAAGCCACAAAGGAAGCTCAGATAAAGGTTGTAGGTCGGAAAGAAACCTTGAGGAGCATGCTCGTGAAGTGAGACACTTGAAGAAAGGCTGCAGCTGTCACTTCCACATCCGAGGGGCTGTGAGGTATTTCAGTCATTTTCTTACTCCATCTTGCCTTGAAGATTCATTAACAGAATAATGTAAAATTATCTGGTGTCCTCTAGGGCGTAAGTCTTTCTATTTCTATTTTTTTTCCCTCGGTGAGTGTGGTAGGAGCAGTCTGGGCTCTGTCATGCCCAGCTCCTCTCAGATGGAGCTGCTTTGGTGCCGACCGACGCGTGTCGCGAGGAGGACAAGGGGACATTTTGTACAGGGAGGCTGTGGGCTCTTCAAAACACGTTTGGGGCACAGCACCACGGTTCCTGAGGCTTTCTCTTTTAGTACATGCATCTCGTGGGGGTTTTACGTGGTTTTAAGGAGCAGGTTGCTTGCAGCCTCCTTCTCTGTCTCTTCCATGGTTCTGTGGTTAACTCTGTGCTGACACAGTGGAGATCCTCTCTTGGGTGGGGGTGAAGATCAATCAAAATGCCCGGGATCTGGCCGTCAGATGTCCAGCAGGAGGTTTCCTGAGAGTCTTTTTTTGAGTTCTTTAGGGGTTCAGGTTTTTTTAATTACTTGACATTGTATAAGAAATAATAAGGAAGTGACAACCTGCACAGCACTAAAAAAGCATTTAATTTATTCTTTCACAACGTACATTTTGCAGTCCTTTTGTATAATTTTTTTTTTTTTTAAAAGCTGCATATACATTGTTTGGCTTTGAGTGAGTAAATTGTTGGGAATGCTGGAGAGAGGAGGAGCAGAGAAACTTTTGTATTTTGCAGGAGTTTTTTGGTTCAGACAGACCACTTGGGCTCCAAGCTGAGGCTGAAATTGCACAGGGCCCAATTAGTGCCTGTTACCTTTGCTGTTTGCTCTTGATCGGTTGCAGAGACAGAGGTTTAATTAAGCAGAAATGGGGATGTGGAGTTAATGTTCATTATAACTAAAATCGAAACAGCTGTTTACCTTGCTGAAGCCTCGTGTGTTAATGTCCATAAATCTCACCTCGAGGAGAGCTCGGAGGAGCCAGCCCCTTCCCAGATACTGTGTGATATCATTTTACATACCCATTTTCACAACATTTCCTAATCACATTAATTAACACATTAGGGTATAATTCTTATTGTCTGCAGAAATTACTTCAATTAAAACTATTAACATATTATCATGATTGTTATGGTGTTTGCAATTTGCTTTGTTAGTACTCAACAACTACTGCAGCAAACCCAAATGTTTGAAATCAGCATAAAATTGTCATGGCTGTGCTTTTCCTCCTAACTGTCACATCAGGTCTCACTGTAAACTTCCTGAATAAGCTCTGGTTCTGTGCTGGGGTTTTTTTCTTTGAAAAACAAATATGTGAGAGGCCATGACTCCTACAAGTGGAGGCTAAAAATATTTTGTCTTGATTAGGCTCTGCAGTGCCTAGCAGGAGTGTGATCACTGTGCAAGTACATATGGAAAGAGTAAATAATTGCAGTGGAGAACAAGATAGTAATGGATAGAAACTGGTCAGATTCATGCTAAAAAATTAGTAGGTTTTTAAATTTTTTTCTTTTTTTGGTCAGAGCTGTGAGTTTCTGGTCTGGCTGTCTCAGAAGAGGAATGAAGGCAAGAGGCTAGTTTTAATATTGAACATTTTCAGATTCAAAGTCTTCTTACAGGCAAGTGAAACATGCTCCCTGTGTAAGAGGCAAACATTAGTTGTTAGTGTAATTGAAATCTTAATGGTCTCATCAAAGATTATTATTATTAGTAATCCAGATCTACTTATTAAGAGAAAAGGAAGAACACTGTTCTGGGGGAGGAAAGCTTCAGTAATACATTTGAGATGGATATAGACATTTTTGAGTGTCTACTCCCATCCAAGATGTTTTGATTATCCTTACTCAAAAAGCTTTAATTTTTGGAGCTGAGAAGTGGTGAGGGCAAGTAGTCAGATGCCAAGGGCATCGTTGGGAGTAGTTGATAGTGAGGGTTTCTTCTTACTTTTTAGCCATTATGAGCATGGTATTGATGGTTTCCTAATTCTCATTCTGAGTTCTACTTCTGGCTGTTTTAATGGGGATTTTTTATGTTTTCTAGCATTCTTTTGCTCATTCTCCCTTGGATTGCAACACCGCTCATTCAGTATGTGTGTGACATCTTACATATCTTGGATACTTTTCCTGTCTTACCCTAAAACCACAGATTTCCATTTTGTTAGGCAATTGGAGGGGAATTTTTGTAGCCCTGGGGTCTTGAGTGTCAGGCTGTGCCCTGTCTACTATCTGCTTGTGCCCCCACTCCTCTGCACTGTGCCTTGTGTAGCCTCCTCAGAGTTCTCTGTTATGATACCGGGTCTGTGTTCCTCTGCACTCTCCTGTTACCTTGGGATCATAAATATTTCATCCTGTGCAGAGTAACTGCAAGTTACTACTATCCGTATAAAAAGTGCACATAAACCACATCATTATGCAAAGACAAGCAAAGGCAAAATATATTAGGCAATAGCCACCTGGCCATTAAGAAAATTGCTGCTGCAGCTAAAGCAGCTAAAATGAAGATCCAGGTTGAGGAATACAAGCAAGACTGACATGCCTGGGGCTGAGGATGTGCAGGCTCAGCACAAAGTCTGTGTCCTATTACTGGCATCACTGGGCTACAGGACATGAATGAGATCACTATTTGGGTGTACCCTTACTGGCTGGGTGACACAGGATGTCCTCTCTGGTCTTGGGTTTGTAGCAACACCTTAAACTGTTGAAATAGGAAGGGGGGAGTTTGCCTTTACAGAGCAGGTGTATATTGGTGTAATATTAGCAGGCAAGTTGAACAGAAAACAAGAAATTTTATCTAACTGAGGTAGATAATTGCTATCATTATTCCAAGCCATATGTATTCTATTCATCTTCATGATATTGCTGTGACAAAGCTGTTATCCTTCTTTACAGATAGAATATTTATCTACAGTTGCCCTAGGATGCCTCTGCAGTCAATGGAAAGACATTTCTACCTCAATTTTAGTCCACCTGAAGTCTGAATTGCCCTCTAAAATGATTATTTCTCTTCACGGACTAAACAGGAAATCCCACACACATAAATTTAATAAATCTCAGCCAAAGAGATTAGAGATTTGTCTGCAGCAGATGAGTTTCAGAGCCTGTGCTTTCACAGCTGTTACTAGTAACTAGCTTAGCTTAAATTTATTTCATATATGGAATATATAGGTGACTGCTATAGTTCAGATTGTACTGTTGTTGTACATCAAATGAGACATGTCCAAATGGCCGAGTGTGGAATTCAATTTTCATATTTTGGATGAGAAGATAATGCCCTAATCAGGTCTTGTCTGTCTAATGCGCTCAGTGGCACTACTCAATTCTTTTCAGTTTGGCTACCACTCCAAACTGTTAAACCATCTGCTGATAGCAGCCGAAAAGATGACAATATAATAAATTACTAGAAAAAGTTAAGATGCCTAACATCTGCTCTCCACCAAGCTCGAGCATCTTCCCTGAATTGATGTTCTGTCATCTCCTGACACAGTCAGAGAAGGTGCCTGCTCTGAAGCTGTTGCAAATTTAAATCATTTGCAGCTGGACCTACATTCCAGGCATCCATCCTAGGCCTAAATAGGGAATAACAATAGAGAAGGGAGAAGACAAAGGCAGGAGAACACATAGTTTCTCAAAATACCTTAAGAAATTCCTGGCGCAGGTAAAGGCCTTCATCTACTCATTATTCATTATGATTAATGAAGAAATACCTAATGATGGCAAGCAGAATTTTGCAAGACAGAAATAGAAACTGCTGCCTCTTCAAAACCACATGACTGTCTGTCCTGGAACTATGCTGTGCATAATGTTTTAATCAAATAACAGTTTATTCTGTAGCAATGGACCACATTGATTGGTGCACACAGAATGCAAACATGTTCTAGGTAAGATTATGTAGCTCCAAAGATGCTGGTAGGCAGACACTGTTGAGAAAATATACACATAATATTTATTTAAAACGTTCCTGGAGCCTCCTTTGGTGTTATTAGTCTGTCATGAAAATCTGCAAACACATACTTATCAGAAACTCACTGCAAAACATTAGGCAGTTAGTGAAGTCAAATATTGAGGGTGGATGCCATAGCAGAGAACTGTTAATGGTTGAGCTGTGACTTAACTTACATCCAAGTGCAAACATAATTAAATTAGAAAAAGTCCTGAACCAAATGTAGGAGGTGTAGCCTGCCTGGAATGCAAAGATGAACCTGGATCCCATCCTACTGCTTCAGTCTCCTCAAGGACCTGGAGGAAACAGGAGTCCAGGGCTGAATCCAAAAGATATAAAACAAACTAGTAGATGCCACAATGTTCTGCTCATTAGTGTGGTACAAACTTACACAAAAGTTGCTGATCTAAGAGAAAAGACGTATGGACTGGAAAGTTTGGTGTGCATTGGGAGATTTGCCTTACATTGACTAAACCCAGGTTGTTCTCTAGTTTCTTTTTCTAAGTATTTTCAAGTCTAGAAGAATCCTCTTAAGATATGATTTCTCTAAGCATAGTAATTGATTTCTTATCTGTTCCTAATTTCTCTCACATACACAGCCCTCTCAGCTGCTTACACAGTGAACAGGTGAAGGAGGGGCACAGCACAGATATCTCCACAGTAATCTCCTGTGATTTTAAGCTCAGTAAAATTCCACTGGATCTAAATTCACCCTAAGCAGAAGGATGACCCTTGTAAATAAATATGAAATCATATAATGTAGTTATAAACCATAAAAGAATAAAAACATAATAATAAAGGTGTAAATACCTAAATACTCCAGTAGCCTTTTGTGTATAGCAAAGCAATTGGATTTGAATCTGGAGAGTTTATCCCACTTTGTATTCCCATGAGTCCTGCTCTGCCACAGATCTGTCATCCCTCCATCCATGGAAATCTATTCCTTCAGGTCTAGATTAGAAAATGTTCCCACCCTATAACAGTGGTGTTCATCATTCGCTCTGCTGCTTCTCCTTACCTCCTTCTGTCTCCTGGTTAGACCTTGGGGCTGCTGGCTGGTGTTCCATGGAACCAGCAAGTTTTTCCTGGGCTAGACCCAGCAGAAGCACAATGAAGTTCTATTTTAGCTTGTGTGATTTGGCAGGCACTGGCTGTGATGTGATAATACATGAAATAAGGAGGCAGCAGGCTGGGCTGGCAGCAGGAGCAGGGAGCACCACAGTGGTGTTAATCTGAGATTTCTGCTATTGGTGCACCTGGATGTGTCTAGGCACAGACACTCAGGTTTATGTCATCCTGCACCAGCCTGGAGAAGTGCTGAGGGGTTGCTCAGATTTGCTGGTTTGGTTTGTGTGCACCAGTCCTGTTTGGAAAAGGTGGGAGTGTATAAATCTCTGTGCTGCATGTGTGTGTCCCTGACTGACAGGTTTAACCTAGTGCAGAATTAAACCTGTAGCTGTCACTGTCTCATCCCAGCGTGGTGACCAGCTGTGCCTGACTGATACAACAGGCTGTTTTCCCTTTCAGAGGTATTATTTATAGCGTTATCTCTCAGAGTAAGGTGTGAGACTGGTGAATTTGGCTGGATAGCAATGCCAGTGTGTTCGTCTGCTACAGGGTAGAGGTGATGTTTCTAATCAAGCTGAGGCTCAATGGACTTTCCAGGAGGAACAAGGTGAGATTTCTAAACAATTTAAAGGATTTGGTTCAGAACAGGCATTAATCAGTCATTAAAAAGCAATTGCAAACAGCCATTACTTTCTGTCCATCTCTACTGTTTCTCTCAAGCATGTCCCTGGAAGCTCAACACCATTCTGCAGCTTTAGCAGTAATTTGAATGCAACAAATCGTACCTGCAAAGCACAGATGTTGAAAGCTGAAAAATCTGAAGGTGCCGTATGTTTCCTGTAATTGAAAGCAGGTGCCCTGAAGGAAGCAGAGATTCTGTTTCACTTTATGAAGTATCTAGTTGGCAGAGCAGGCAAAAAAAAACCTGCTAAAACTTCATTTACTAGGACTGGGTAAAACAGATCAAAACTGTTGTTCTACGGCAGCTCTTGGGCTCGAGCAAGGGATCAAGGTCCCATTGTGTTGGGCAGCATTGGCAAAAAGGAATTAAGTCACAGGGTTTGGAGTAGTAAATAAATGGGATTATGTGTTTAAAGGATGGAATGAGGGGAAGGCCATGATACACAGACCTTGGAGTGATTCCAGAGGAGGACTACCAAGATGATTAGAGGAATGGAGCACCTCTCTATGAGAAAGGCTGAGAGAGTTGGGGCATTTTCATCCTGAGAAGAGAAGGCTCTAGGGAAACGTCATTGCACCTTCCAGTACCTAAAGAGGGACTGGAGAGAGACTTTTGACAGGGACATGTAGTGATATGAAAAAGGGAAATGGCTTTAAGCTCAAAGAGGACAGGTTTAGATCAGATATTAAGTAGAAATCCTTTCCTGTAGGGGCAGTGAGACACAGGAACAGGTTGCCCGGTGAAGTTGTGGATTCCCCATCCTTGGAAGTGTTCAAGGCCAGGTTAGACCAGGCTTGGAACAACTTGGTCAGTATGGTAGGCTGCCACTCTTATCTTTTGCCTCAGTTGTTTATAAAGAATCCAGGCCTAAAAATTATTAAAAGCTATGAAAATTTGTGCTCTGGAGGGTTGATTATCGGGAAACAGCCCATAAGGCGAAGCCTGCAGGATAAGGAATAGGAGAGAAGCCCCTGGAGAGTTGTAGCTCCAGCTCTACCTGCAGAGCTCACAAGCCTTTAGGGAGGACTTTTTTGTGTGTCTGTGTCTCAGTTTACTTATGGGCAGTGGTAAAAGACCCAAGGATCCTCTGAGAATTATTTAGTTGTTGTTTGTGGAGGAGATTTGCATGGTTTGTGGTACTTTTAAGACATGTAAGATCCAAATGTTGTACACCCCATGAGATTTAGCAGAATTGTATTCCAGCTGAACGTAGTCTGTGGGTGTAGGTAGTATTTGATACTTGAAACAAAATAACAGAAAAGCACCCCAAATCATCTAAATTTACTGATGCTTCCAGCCAGTTTTGTAGTGCTGCAAGCTGGGACTACATCAGCTTCTGTTCTGTGTTTTGGTGGTTCTAGCAAGCATAGAAAGATGAAACAACTCTGATCAAAACATTTTTTCTAATGAAACAGATAGTGCCTGCCACAGCATCATTGTACAGTTATTTCATCTCCCTCAAAATATTTTTCTTAAGTTCTGAAAGTGCTGACTGACCTGTGTGCACCAGGCTCAAAGCTCTTGCTCCCATTTAAAAACTCTGCAGCTCTTTCACTATATTCTTTTTCTTTGGATTGCCCACAATTTTTTTTCCTCCATCAGTTCTAGGCAGACATTTTCCAAGACTTTTTCTTCTTTAGTCCATCAAACCACCGAAAGAAAGAAAAAAATGTCCTTTGTTCACATTATGACAGAGAACACAGATTTTGCTGAGAAAATAGGGAATTATGTTTACCACCTTTCTCTAATGGCCAAGAATAGATGGGAAAACTTGGAGGGAAAATGTGGAAGAAAAGGGCTGATATATATTAGTCAGTTTTTCATTCTTTTTGACAATCTTACTGAACTGATTTAATATTGGATCTTAATTCCAGCCAAAATTTTAGAAACTAGTAATTTAATGACCACATCATTTCTCTCTGTGTACCTTCCTATACATGAAAGGTCAGTGTCAGTCAGACTGTACCATTTGGCATGAAGATGAATATAGAAGCTAAAGAGGATTTAAAAAATACATGATCTGGCATTTGAAAGTGAAGTCTGGGAGTTGAGTCCTGCTTTTATTCCTTTATGTGCTGGTGACCTAGCACTTCTTTTCTGATGGGGTATGTTTACAGATTTAAAACATTTTTTTGCCCTACTTCATGGCAGTGGGGAAAGTCCTTCAGGGGCTAAGTCAGATTTTTAGGTTGAAGAAGTGTCTTGTTGATGCTACCACTCTCCCTTGAGGCATTTCTGTGCAGGAAGTATGTAAAACAGGGATAATACTCTCCACACCTCACAGAACCTGAAAGAGAAGTCCATTTACCTAAAAATCTTTGGCAGGGATGTCTGGTCCCCTTGTTTCTTGTTATTGACTGGAGAAAGAAGGGAAAGTGTCTGGGTTACTAATGTGGTGTTTACTGAGGCTTCTGTAGCTCAGTGAAACCCATCTGAGCATTAGTGCCTTAATCTTCCCATCTGTGAAGCATAGGTTGTGTCTTGCAGTGGAATCGTGCTCCTTGCTGCTTCTGTGTTCAGAATGCCCGGAGAAAGAAGGCAAAGTTAAAAGGGAAGGTGGCATATTCTGATCAGGGTGGTGCTTGCTCTGAAATCTGCAGTACGCAGCCTGAAAATACAGCACAGGTGTGGACAAATGCAGAATGAAAAGCAGAGCATTGAAAAATAAATTAGCATTAGATAGCTTATAAGCCTTATTTCTTTGTGCAGTGGCGCTTTTAGGCAGTGTTCTTAGGTATCTCAGGAAAGGAGTTGAATATTTCCAGTCAGTCTTGGAAATACTCATCTTAATGTGCACAACAAAGGTGGAGGGACCTCGTGTATACAATTTGAATACTTGAAGACGGTCAGGGCTCTGTGCAGAGTCCCTCTGCACCTGGTGACTTGCTATTCTTTATTTTTAGTCACTCACTTTTGATAATTGCATCAACTTCTTAATTGAAAAACACATATATATTAAATATGACTTTATTATGCATTGTTAAAGAGTCAGAGACAGCAGACAGGCAGCCTGCAGAGATGTTCTAAGAAACATTTTAACAAATGTTATAAAATTTCTGAATTTCCAAGCTTTTTTATGAAATGAAACCTGTCTGAATAAGTCACATCTTCTTGTCATCCATTTCCCTTTCTCTGGAATCACACAAAGCTCCCTTCTGGCACAGATGAGCCTTTTACACTTCTAGTGCCACATGGTTCATGTTTTCCTTGGTCTGTCTTCCAGCTGTGTGACCCCATCATAGGGTTTGAATTGTAGTGAAAGCATTGCCATAGTTAAAATGATTGAGAGTAACACAGTGATCAGATCTTGGGAAAACCTCATTGAGGATATAAAAAAATATTTCTGTTTTACTGTGACTTATGTATCTTGGAGATGATTCACAAGTTTGAGCTGTTCACTGATGGCCCCTGGACTTGGAAACAAATCAGTGTAAAGATACTCTGGTGGTGTCTGACCAGCTTATCTAGGTTTTAAGGTGTCTAAAATGTGGAGTTGAACCTGGGAATCAAACTGGCCAACAGCTAAAAGTTAGAATCTATCATCTCAGGCTGTTTATAATGTAATAATTTAATCTTTCTTGCAAGTCGTTTGAACGGGAAGTGGTTCCAAACTGCACATTTAGCTTTCACTCGTGGGGTTTTCCTTTCTCTGTCTGCAGTAGCTTCTCCTATGGAAGAAGAACTAAAGGATCTGCAAAAATTTGACCTCATTGGTGTTCGCAGATGCTACACTGAATATGAAATTACTCTAACTGCACTTCCTTGGGGGCTGCCAAAAGATTTCTGTAGCTTCAACCACTGTGATGTGATGTTCTGGCTGACTCCTACTTTTATAACTGCATATTTAATTGTATATCTTAAAGAGTGGAGGGTGCTACTGTGGAAGAACTTTTCCCTTCGAATGTGTGTTACCTTGTTTTCGTTTTCTCTTTTATGGTTTTGTCATGCATATGTAATATCAGCTCTTCCAGAATAACTTTACCATATTTAAAGTATGAGCTGAGTTTGCGATTTGATGTAACCTACCTTGAGGCCTCTTCTCGGTTTCTAGGTGCAGAGAAATCTTGTATCTTCTCAGGATGCATAGATTATCAGGCACTATAAAATATCCATCACTCATTCCTACATCTACTATGGCATTTTCAGAGAACTAGAAGTCTCAATCCCTAATTGCTGCAAATCGCCATTTGTAGCAAAGTGGGACAGATTTTTTTTAAAATGAAATCTGAGATGATCTGGTGATCTTTAGCCTCAGCAACACAATTGTTCTTTGCTAGTAAGTAGCATATTATTTATAAACACTAAAAAACTTTGATACTTTCTATCCTGTCACATAAGACCGAGCTGCTCCTGAAGTGCAGGAGATGCTGCCCCTGGAAGAATTCATACTCTCTGGTGTTTCAGTTTCATCCCTCCATGATCTGGTGGCTTTCTCTTGTCACTTCTCATTTTCATAAGGTATTGCTCCTGCTGTTGGCAGCAGTAGTAGTATCCCGTGGTAGCTGAGGTTGGAAGGTCCCTCAGGAGATCTCCAGTCCAACCTCCTGCTCAGAGCTGGGTCAGCTGTGAAATCAGACCGTGTTTCTCAGCATGTGATACAACTGTGTCTTAAAAACCTCTCCAGATGGAGCCTGCACGGTGTCTCTGGGCAGCCTGTTCCAATGGCTCTGTCCTCATGGGGAAAACATTTTTACTTCTTCTATTCAGTAGGATACTCACCTTTTAAATTGAATATATTGGTTCTTGTCTTCCTGTTGTGCCATGCAAGAGACCGGGTTTTGTTCAGCCTGGAGAGGAGAAGGCTTCAGAGGAACCTCCAGGTTTTTATGGGAGGATATGGAGAAGACAGGGACAAGATCTCAAATTGGTAGATATTCCCATAACAGCTTATCAGTGGAGCTTGGTCTGGAGTTGTCCACACTTTGAGAAGTCTTTGAAAAGAGATGATTTAAAGAGAAGTGATCTCGTTTCTGCCAGTTGGCAACGTGTGTGAATTTAAGGAATGATTCTGTCCCTTTTTCTCATCTTTGACTCAGGGAATACAATCTTCACTGCATGACATCTCACCTGGATGGTGACAGAATCTTCCTGCCACTGTCTTTGTCCTTTGGGCAATCCACTGGCAGCCTGCAGTGAGGCTTGTTCTGCTCCCAGTTTTTTAAACAGATAGGATGGGTTTTCCCCTGGATTGCTAACACTGCATGCACAAAAGCAGGTATCGTTGTCTCCATTTTTGCATATTTCTGAATTTTCTCTGCAAGAGCTGTCTCATGTTAACTTACTGCCTGAAGTTATACAAATTACTGCTGCAAATGGTTAACACTTAAGGAGATGGGGAAATTGCTGTTCAGACAGTACCTATCAGTCTGGGGAGCAAGTACACAAAAACTTGTTTCATTGTAAGACAGAGTAGCACCCAAAGGCAAAGAACTGCATTGGTGTTCTCGAGCTATTTAATAACATAGGGTTTGCTTGTTGTTTGTTTTTAATCTGCCAAAAAATGCACATCTATTTGAGCTAATTTTTGAAAAAAAAATCATGTGGGACTATGCTTGTTGTATATCACTAGGCTTTTGCATTTTTTTTCATAATCTTAAAAGAGAAATGAAAGCAGATTACAAAATAGGGACTCTCTAATTTACATTTCTAAATCTTACAAGACCCTATTCCCCCAGCATGGCAAATTACTTAGGTACCAACTTCAGACCTAAATTAAACAAACCTCTGCTGTATTTTGCTTCTGATCCGAATTAAAACTAGTGCTTGTAGATATTTAATGAAAAGAATATCCTTTCCACTCCTCTTACAGGATTTGCTATTTTTCTCATTTTTAGGTGTTTGTTTCTACTGATAAGGCTTCTTGTGCTGCATCCAAAGCACTCCTGCAGGTTTCACAAAAGCATGACAGCCTCTTCACCAAAAACATTTGTCTTCTGAATCTGGAGGGTCATGAAAGTAAGGAGTAGGGAGTACAGCAAGAGGAGGATTTGAGATTTTATGTTCAATTATTTTCCAAGGGACACACAGAGGGCTTCTCTTCCTGGAGCAATGCTGAGTAGCTAGACTATGATGCATTTTAACTTAAGATATGACTCAAAAAGAGGATTAAATCTTTTTTTAACAGCTATTTAAATTACAGCAGAAGCTGTAAAAGCATGTGAACAGCTTTACAACACCAAACGGAATGTTGACCTAGCCTAGTAGCCTGATTCCACAAAACCCAGAGAAAATGTATAAGTGAAAATAAGCAAAATAATAGTGAGTGTTCAAAGATTTTATTCTTTTTTCCCTGTAGCCTCTCCCAGATGCTTTCAAACTGAAACATGGTGACTTCCAAACCTGAAGCTTCACCTACATGTTTGTTTTAAATAGATGTTGAATTTCTTTTCTGCTAGGGAAGAATTTGGCAGGTCATTTTAGGTCCTCATATACTGGGCTATTTTGAGAGAGAACTAGATATATTTTCATGATATCACTGTTTGCTGCTACATTATTTTACCCTCCTGTACAATAATAGTGCTGAGGTATTAGCATCATCCCACCCATTCTGCGTTGATGCCAGCAGGCTGAATAAGAAAAACATCTGTCTGGGAGGTAGAAATGTGTTTTTCTATATGAGTGCATAAACATGAAAATTCTACACCTTCTGGTTTGAGCTCACACCAGAGAGCACAGGAGAGACCTGTGAATTTCTGCAGTTGGGAACTGGCCCTTGTGTAAATCCAGTGGGAGGAGGGTTGGAAGGGATAAGGTGTCTGTCCACATCCGTGTTAATGAAGGAGAAAACTGGCAGAGCTTCCTCTGGGAATAAAGCTACGGATGTTGTGACACTGGGCTACGCATGCTATTACTTCCTCAGCATTCATGGACTGCTTTGTCATTCATTTAAGTCTGTGTTGTGTTGCTTGAACTTAAAAGCAGTGCTGGGAATTTTTAAGGTAATGTTGATCCTTCCCTTTTGTTTTTTTTTTTTGTTTTGTTTTGTTTTGTTTTGTTTTGGGTTCTGGTTTTTGTGTTGTTTTTTTTTACAATGGCGTTTTTAAAAAAGAAATTATTTTTTGGAATATTGTAATTTTGTCCATTCAGGATGGATGGGGTCTGTTAAGTGTGGCAACTGCTGATGGCTGTGCAGCTCCATGGCATTGATGAGGAGATAGAGTACAGGAAAAAGACTGTTTAAAATAAACAAGGAGCAATTCTCGAGCATTTTTATATTCAGAGAAGTGCATCTACTTAAATATCCTGGGACACACTGAGCTTTTACTAAATATCTTAATAGGCTCAGGGGTCACCGTGGTCCTCCTGTTGATACTATGGAGTTTTCTGGCAGCTGACACCTCCATGGAAAAACAGGAATGTCAGCAGAAGAAAGCAACATTAACATCTTGACAGGTGCATGTTATAATGGCATCTTTAGACAGAGCTCACATGCTCCTCAAGGAAGTTATTTTTTGCCACAGTGACTTGAGTTTAAAAAGTCTTGTATTGAAAGGTACCTATCATAAAATCAGGTCTTCCAGAGTTGTTTGCAGAGCCTTTCAGGAAAAGCCCAGGCCTCTGTCACTCAGTTCTGCCCAAAGTTTACTTTATTAAGAGCAAGATGGAAACAGAATTCCCTCTCCTCTTTAATCCTCTCCCACTTTATCTTTTTAGGCGTTTAAAAATATTGCATTTTATACCATAATGGAAAGTTAATCAGAACCCTGGCAGATAAGAAATCCTACAGCCAGTGGAGATGCTGTACAAACAGCAGAGCTGTGAGTATTTAGCAACATCACAGTAGCCTTGTTTCACATTTGCAATTAATACACGTCTGTGTTTGCATTTGTTATAGGACTCTTGACAGCACCAACATAACAAGAAAAACGAACAACCTGAGTAATAAATCTCTGGAGGCATTCAGCAAGTGCCATAGGGCTCATTAATCTTGATTATTCCCCATAATAGATAACTTCACAAATCATCTATTCTCCCCAATCATGCACATAAGGATAATGTATATGTAATAGCCTCCCATACAGTAAAACCCCAAATAGAATTTCATTTTTTAAATATAAGTCTTGACAAATGCAAGACAAATATTTATAGAAAAAGGATGGGTATGAATAACAATGAACTGGACTGAAACAAGTCGAGCAGTGACTGTTGTGAAAAGATGGGGTTTGGGTTTGTTGGTTTGGGGGGGTTTCCACTTTAATTTATGATGTCTCTGTTTGAGTCAAGAAATTCATTTATTTATTTATAGCCTGAAGTAGATGGGATTTCCTTCCTGAGAGTTTTGTAGGAGATAAAGCAGTCTGCAGCTGCAACCTTCATGCATGCTCCTTAAGGAATGTAGACAGGGGAAAATAAGAGCAGCTAAGAAGCCCCCTGAATTCCAAACAATTTAATATTTATAATTTATACTACTGATTCCGTTTCTTGTATCTTCCCAAAGCCTTTCTTTGAAACAAGAGTTATCAGAGAAAACCCTTGTTCTGATTTGACATGGTCTTCACCTGTTTACCAACTTTTCTCAAATACAACTGAAATTCGCCAGCATAAGAGATCTGTGAAAAACATTGTATTTAGAGTAAGACTGTGTGTGATCTTTTCAGTAAGAATATCAAAGGTGCTTTAATACCCAGAGTTGTAGGCTGTGCTTCAGCTCACAGATACCTTGATTACCTTAAAACTGATTGTTCAGACAACAGAAAATATAGGAGACATATTAAGGTCTGAAAAAATATACAAAACATTATGGTTTAAATGCAATCAGTTTTAAAGGATAAAGGATAAAGTGAAGAATAAGCAAGTAAGGAGGAAAATAAAAGGGTTTTTTTTCCCAGAAGTGGACCAGTACTTTTTATATCTTTGTAATTGTAGTGACCTTAACCTGATGCTTAAGAGTAGGTTCTGCTGATTGAAGTTTCAGCAGTGGAAAGCTCTATTCACAGCTGAGCCTTCCTCTTACACTGTATAAAGCGTGAGATTTGATTGCCCTCATCTTTGCCCACATACCCATTTGGCCACCTTTCTTCTCCCTCCCTCCCTCCCTCCACGTGTCCAAATGCTCTCAAAACCCCAGGATTTTGTTCTGTGACCTGGAGCACCAAAATAGCAGTTTTGTGTGAGTGGAAAGGGTTTTACAGAGTAACAACTGAACAATTTTAGGGCGTGTTTCTTCTTCTTGCTCACTGTCCCTCCTCCACGCTTTGTATCAAGTGCTCAGGATTCATTTCCTTAAAATTTATTAGGAAAGAACATATGCATCAGCTTTCAGAGCTGAAAAAAGAACAACCTGACATTTGAATCTGTTTCTTTTTTCTGCTGTGCATATTGTTTGAGCAATTCCATTTCTGTAATTGTTTTGTGTGTGAATGCATAATACCCATCAAGAAAGTATCAGTCTTTTAATAGCCTGCACTGCATGTTGTGTCTCAGTTCCTAAATACATACATGTTAATCATATCCACAGGCAGAATAACTTCTGGCAAAGACCTGAAGAATGGCCTTGCCTCTTAGAAGTTTTTAAAAGTGGAGGAAAAAATAGTGAAAACATTCACAATCATCTGTGTTTAAGTGGACAAAAGATCCTGTATATTTGACTTTTGTGTTTAGACCTTTCTTTCTTCAGACTTCTGCAAAGAACTTTCTAAGACAATGTCAAAGAGAAGTGCATTTTGGCTTGAAGTTTTCCTTTTATATCAGCACAGTCTCTTTATCTGAAATCAGGATAAATGGGTTGTATTCTTAACTGTCTGGAAAAAATTCAAATAACTCCCTTAATCTCTCTTGGCCTCAGTTTCTCCCTGTGTAAAACTATACTTATAATGCTCCACCATCTTTGTAAAATATTCCACAGTCTTCTGATGAAAGGAATTATTTTAAATTCAAAGTGTTGCACTTGGTGAGAGAATGATCTTGTTTATTATTGAAAAAATACTTTATATAAACATCAAAGAGTTGTTTGTACCAAGTGTTTAATCTGCCATAAGGTGCTCCTATGTCTCAATTAGCAATATTTTCTCATTCATTTCTCCAGGAAAAGGAATGTGTTTGGTGATGTGGATGCCATGTGATACAATTCCATCAATGTCAATATGTGCAGCAAACTAAATGCAGTGTTTGACATTGGCCGTAATTTCCTATTCTGTACACAAATTAGCATAGCAA
Source organism: Brachypodius melanocephalos (assembly GCA_013398615.1). NCBI lineage: Eukaryota > Metazoa > Chordata > Aves > Passeriformes > Pycnonotidae > Brachypodius > Brachypodius melanocephalos. Next base: position 13,565,458 of record VZSR01001299.1, on the reverse strand, counting down.
TGGATGCAAAGTGATATGGAGTCACTTATAATCATTCTCCTTCCACTGCCCTGCCTGGCTGATTTCCCCAAAGAGCCAGGAGTCAGTGCTGGAGGGCAGCTGGAGCTTTGCAGTTCAGCTTGTGCTACTTTCAGTCACCTCCAGAAGTGGGAGTGTCTTTGTCTTTGGTCGAAAGAGATCACCAGAATATAGGGGTTGTTTCTTTAGAAGTTAATGCAAAAAGCCACTTCTCCAGGTGAGAATTGACACTTGGTGACCACTTACTTCTTCTGGGAGTATGGAAGAGAGCACCAACATGCAAGAAAGTCAACACAGTGGAATAGGAGGTGGACTTGATGTAACTTGCCCCTCATCTAGGTTGAAAAAGAATGAACGCCATAAGTAACCAGTAACCATGGATAACATAATTCCTGAAGGACAACGTTTGTGTTGTTTAAACAGTCTTAGTCTGATACTAGTGTCTTTTTTTTAGTCTTGAAAAAGCATTAGAAAGCCTTTTCTTTCTTTGTTATGCAGATATAGTGGTACAAAAGGGGATACTGACCCTTCTGGTTTAAACTAGGATTACTGGGCTTAAACTGGCAAAAATAAGAGTTAAGCAAGGCCGGAATATGAATATTAGGACATCTTGGCATGTCTTTAACTGATGATGGGGAGGACAGTACTGTATTAAAGCATTTTGGGTTCAAGTACCCAAAGGGTTACAAGGAGAAACAGGTCCCCCTCCAGACGTTGCTAAAACGGGATTATAAATACAACTAAGTGGTAAGGTGGCTTCTGGAGGGATCATTTCCATCTTTCAAGATAACATCTACTATTGAAGGCAGGCAGCAGTTAACAATCCTTCCAGTGTTATCTCCTTTTACCTGAAAAATCATCTCCATGAGCACTTTGTCAGTGTTCCCATGATTTCTGCAGTGGGATTAAGTGACCAAAACTCTGTTCCCAATGTAAACCGAAAAATACATTGGTTGGTTATTTTTAAGTTGTTTGGAAACTTAACAAGTGAAAGCAGCTCTAAATACATCCAGATTCAAAACACGTTACCCTGAGTATCTGAAATAGAAGTTGTAGTTGTGACAGATTCCCAGTGCTCACTTCTCAGGAGTTTAAAAGATGAGAAACACATGTTTAAACTCAGATGCCCAATTTAGAAATAAATCTATACAGGCTCTCAGTCTCTAGACTAGGACCTGTGTTATGGAAAAAAAGTTTTTGTAATGCTGTTTCCATTATAAATGGAGGCTAATTTTCTCAAAAAGACTCTTAATACTGAACAAACAAGTAAGTTTAGTACTAAAAATATTCTCAGTGCTTCATTGCCTTGGGTTTACAATATCATTTGCACGTCAAATTATATTTCATCTTATGATTTAGTAATGCCAGAAGAATAGATCTAATTCTCTGTCTCATGATACCCTTAAAGATGGAAGATTGCTTTCCATGGAGTGTAAAACTCAATTTGTAGTCATGTGTATAAAACATGACTTTATGGCAGATTAGCTTGCTGTAGATTTAGTTCTCTCTGACAGTGAACTGAAAAATATTAGCATTTCACCAAACACAATATAAATGGCAAGAAGAGAGTATTATTGTAATGTAGAAAGTAGAATGGGATTTTTGAAAGTAGAGCAGAGGAAAATGTATTCAGAGATTTGCAAGGAGTTTAGGTAGAGTTGGTTTAACTTTTTTCTCTTCCTCTTTCCCACCCCCGCCTCTCTGTGAGTCATTTTGAAAAACAAAAGTGTATTTTCAGTTGTCAGATTGACCTCTCAATGATTTTAAATAAAACAGCATTTATACTACTGGAAGATGCCTTTGGATCATATGTGTTTCAAGTGACTGTAATAAAATTGAATTTTTAGGTATTTTTAAATGCTGATTTTGGTCTGTAACTGTCTTGCTTAGCAGCCAGATGTGACGTTTGCTTTTTCCAGTGGAAGGAGAGAGTATAAGCAGAAGATCAGAGCGACCATTTCTGTGCAGTTCATTATTTATAGTGCTGTGAAGGTGGTGTGATGCTGTGGTGGTGGTGTCAGTTTGTTGAAGCAGGTGAAAATCAACTCCTAGGGTGAGGAGGCTGTCCCTAGGAGTGCTGAGTACTTAGGAAAGGGTCCCAGGCAAGTGATGTGCCACTAAAACCATCTCAGCCATGTGCTGCACTGAGGGTTTTAGCAGAAGAGGTGGAAGAAGGAAAGAAATTGAGACGGAAACCAAGTAGTCAGTATAATTAAATGGTGATCAAGAGGGGAATGTTGTATAGAGAGTGCTCTGTGCTGTTCTGTACACTGCTCTTGAATTTTTGCAGCCTATCTTAGATGTATCTGCCAGAGTGATCCAACATGTTTATACAGAGCCTGCTTTTATATGTGACTGATGATAATGAAATTATTTATGCCTACCTCCAAGCTAATATATTCAAGATACAAATGATATAGGAGGGCGGGAAAAGCACTGCAACCATTTAGCTGCAGTTGTAGAAAGGTTCCCCATGCTTCTGTTTTAACTGAATACTTTGTATTTATTAATTGTGTTCATTTTAATTCCACAGTAAGTCAAATAACAATGTGTGAAAACAGCATAATTAAGCTTTGATATTTCTGCAAAAGTAATAACTGAATTCGATCTGCTTTTAATCTTTCAGGCTGTTCATTGTATCTATCCCTTATTCCTACAGTTATCTCTCTTCTCATTTAATTCTCTTTGATTAACAGGCAGTGGAGGTCTACCTGCTTTCTTAGGTCATACATAAGCTCTGCTGTCTTTTAAAATACCTTTCAGTGTGATTACAGGTCCTTTGTTTCTATTGACGAAAGCATTTAAGATTGTAAATGATGTGCTAAATTGTCCCATTCCTTACGGAGTATTTTCTACATATTCCAAAGGTTGAAAATTAAGAGTATGGGGTTTTTTGAATTATGCACGCTTATATAAATTCATATTTTTCACTAATTTTCTCTCACTTTTAGCTACAGCTTGTACTGTGTAAGACTGAGTCCTACAAATATGCATGGGATTTTTTCTCACCAGAATTGTTCTTGTTGCCATTGCTTTTTGCAATCTCCAGAGGACCTGCTTTGCAGCATATACAACATGCAGCAGTGTGCACTTGTGGGACAAAATGTGGTGTGCAGTCAGAACAGGGTGTTAGGGATGGCAGGAGAAACTGGTTGCAGCCCCCTGATGTTGACTGGTTTGTAACTGGTTTGTACTGGCTGAGTTTCCCCACGGAAACCAGCTGGGGTGGTGGGGCCTCAGATGAACAGAGTGAGTTGCACTAAGTTGGAGGAGAAGCAGTTTCCACAGCTGCCCTGCTGTGATGCTTATTTTACAAGTTACCACAAAGGTATTTCTAATCTACAGGAGGTGGGCTATGATGTTGTTTAATCTCATTAAAGGTGGTCGTCTTGTCTTTGGTGGTAGCGCTGAAGACAAGTGGGTTTACTGTCAGATTTACAGTCTATCTCCACTGAGAACTTGGTGCTAAAATTTTGTATTTAAAACAGCCTTTTCTTTGCCAAACAGTAAGAGGTTTTGTCTACCATTGCAAGGAGGCAGAAGTTAGAGAGGACAGAGGGACCTGTCTAGAGTGGCTTTCTTCCCTCTGTGTGTGTCCCCTGTCCCAGGTGAGAGGTCAAGACTGCCGGTTTTTCTTCCACAAAACCTAAAAAATAGAATAAGTTTGTCTGGTATTTGACTGGTGCTGGGTTGAGCACATACCCCACACACCCATCACGCAGGTTTGCAATGCTCACATGTGCATCAGGGCCTGTGGCCATTGTCTGGCTCCACAACCCAAAGGCATCATCACAGCCTTCAAAACCAGCCTGCTTGACACCATCTGGCCTGGTTGGGGCCATCCATTTATCCTCTCCTTCCTCATGCCCAGTGCAGTTTCTCCCTTTGCAGCTCTGTCTGTTGTCACAATGGTAAAAATGCGTTTGGGGAGGGAAAAAGAAAAAAAGGCAGGGTCAAAAAGATACATTTGCTATAAAAATCCCAAGGATGCCTTAGCCTTGAGGGGCCCATAGTGATGCTGGTTGTTAACCCTCTCAAGAAAAGCATTGACTGAAATGTCAACATTTATTTTAAGCTGAACAGGCCAGGACAAGTACAGAGGGTTTCCTGTGGTTCAGCTGGCTTACTGACAAGTGCTCAAACTGTAACAGCCAAGCCCACACGAGGGCTGTAAATAGGCAGGTAGTCTTCAAAAAAAACATCTTACTTCATTGCAGAGGCAATATCTGTATGTCTCAGCTTTCAGAAAATCCTCTGCCACCAAAAAAGCTGCTCCATGTTCCACAGTTTACACAAAGATACGAAAAAGGTGCCTTCAACCCTGTGGGCTGTGCAGGAATGGGATATCTGAGATGATTTGTCTGCCCACCCAGAGCAAGGAAACCACCCTTACCCACACACTCCTATTAATAACAGCTTAGATGTTGTTACTGTGTGGTCACTCTTAGACATTGTCACAGAAGTTTTTAGTTTGCACACGAGGATCAAATTTTTCTCATGTGAGAATTTAGAAATTAATGCATGTGTGCATTTTTGAAGGGCTCTCAACATGCCTGACAGAAGCACCTTTTGTCTGAACAATTAATGAAATTTTGGCATTTGTTTAAAGCCCCTACAGATCCCTTGAGGCTTTAAAGGTTATTTGTAGAAATTTCAAGAGGCATTCCAAATACTTAAAAAAAAAATAGACACAGGCTTTAAATAGTTAATGAATGCACATCATTTACCTAAACAGTGTTTTTATAAATCTTTGCAAATATGACATTAATTAGAGAAAGTAACTAAAGCTGAAGTGCCACAGAATGTTAATCCTCAGCATCAGTAATTAGCTGTGGAGGAGAATTTTTAAAAATGTTTCCAGTTTATATCATTTTGTTTTGGAAGAAACACAAATATGTGGGTTGAATTATTAAGAAAACAAATGAGCCTGAAGAAAAAACAAAAACGCAAACCTCTTAAGGAGTGGATGGGTGTATCTGTGCTGCCGCAATGAACCTTTGCAGGTCCATGGCTTTACTGGCTCTGGGATGGAAAATAAACTTGAGATAAACCTGAGCTGTCCCCTTCCTGCTCCCTCTCCTCCCATGCCCATACAGGTGTGTGTGAGTCCTGTGCACCAGGTATCCTTTTATTTCCAAATTGCCCTGAGGCCAGACAGTGCAGACAACTGTTTGGCAATTAATTTGATTGTGGTTTTAACCAACCAGTAAAGGCAGCTCTTTGACTCTCTTCCTCCTGCATGCCCTGGTAATCATTTTGTTTGTCTGCACGATTTGACTCGCCGCAGCGGGCAGTGGAAGGGCCGCCTGCTTTGTTTGTCTTCTTAAATTGTTAAATGAAATGACTCAGAAGATTCAGGAAATTAATTTTTGCAGTCTAGATATATGGTGAAAAAAGAAAGCTTTGAAGTGGAGATGTCAGTGTAGCCACTCTGAAATTCATGAATCAGATGTCACAAGATTTTCAGAGGCTTAAAAACTGAGAAATTTTTTAAATAGTTGCATCCTTTTTAGTTGCCTATTGATATCTGAACCTTAACAATTCATGTCACTCTGAGCTTTATTCAGCGGCTGTTTTATATGAAAATGAAAGGCAAGATACCCATATAAATAAGACTCCAAGAATCAGGGCTTTTAAAATAAAGTGTAGCATTGTTATTAGACTCATATAAAAATTGTGATAATAGCCAGTGTTACCTAATCTTTCTCCTTTTAATTTTTTTTAGGATGATTAATTTAACAGCTACAACCAAAATAGCCATAAACAATTTAATAAACCTAGTAAAACTTCAGATGCTTCTTTATTATGCATTCAAATAGGATTCTCAGCCTCTTGAGTCCTACTCTATACCCTTGAATGCTGCTAAGTAGTGCCATTAAAATAGCAATACTAGCAGACCATTCTCATTTATGGTGATTGTAAAATAGGGGCAAGACACAGTGGTTTGGATTCAGTTTGAGAGGCATGCTTCCACAATAAATGCTAAAGAAAATGCAGAATTAAACTATACTCTCTGTGGATATCAAATGGTTCACTTTGACTTGTTGATGTGTGTTAATGCTCTCTGTGACTTTCTTATGTTTAGCTTGAATGTGTGTTAGCAAATGGTAAAAATTGATCTTCCTACCTAGAAAACAGTCAGAACTGTGGCAGAAGAATAGAATTACTGAAATACCATTCATTTTTTATAAGTTCATTTCTTTTAACATTTAATGTGTTTCAAAAGTTGAGGATGTTCAAGAGGAAAAAAGTTAATACAATATTTTTGCTGCATGCTTATTAGGAAAGGCTTTGAAATGATTTGAAAATTGTTTTTTCAAAGTATTGGATAAAAAAAAAATTATACTTTGTCTAGGTTTTGGAAATTCGGGCCTTAAGGCCATTCCATGAGTTGAAATATGGTTCTTACGCATTTCCCCCTCATTTTTGTGGTACATATTTGCAGGTAATAACTCAAGCTGGGTGACAGCCTGGTGAAATGTGAACCTGTGGTTTTCTCCATAAGTTAAAAAAAAAAAAAATGGTGAAACTGTGAGCTTTGGCTTCTTGTCTGTTGGAATATACAGATGCAGGTGTATCGTTCAGAGCTACATCTTTGGGACTGTAGAGATATGTGAGATTCACACAGTGTCTTCTGAGCTAAATTTGTAAGGAGTCTTTTTGGGGGGACTGTGGGCAGAGATTACTGGTGAGGAAGGGCAAGTGCACTGTTGCTGCCTCCAAGAAGTCAGCTGTGATTCCTTTCTGTCACCTGTAGCGTTGCCCTTACATTTTTTCAGGGAAGTTCTGCTTCAGCAATGCAGATGGAAAGCAGAGTTTATGATCAGAGAGTACAGCAGAGCCGTCGACTTCGTGTTTCTGAATAAAAAGTCAGGAGTTGCTGAGTTCTTTGTCCATTTGATTGAGAAAGCAGATTTTCAGAGATGGCTGCAGATCAGCATTTGTGTCTCTGATAGACCCCTCCTTCTCATACAAAATGTGCTGTTTTGCACAGTGACAAGCTGATTAAGAGCAATTTTTTAGAGAGAAAATAGACCTACATTAGATGGAGAAGAGAAAAATATTAGGCTCTTGCATGAACATCCTTACACCAGTGGTTGTGCTCCAGTAATTAAATTCTGACAAACAGATGAACAAACAATCTCCAGGGGTAATGAGGCTCAGTCAATGAACCACAAGTGTTCACAAGTACTAACAATAAGAGAAAATACAATTGAAACCCCTGCATATGTGTTACTCAAAAAGCAAGTTAAGAACCAATTAAAAGGATTTCTGTTTTCCTCTCCATGCTTTGCATTTAGAAATAGATTTATAGAGTATATTCTCCACATCCCAGCATTCCAGTATTCTTAGATATAAGCGTGAAAGTAGGTTTTGAACTCATTTATTTTAAAGAAAGGAAATTTAATAAATTCAATGCCCCACTTGACCAAAATTTATCACCAGCATTATGCGCTTCTTTAAAACAGATTTGAAAACGTGTAACCCGAGAAGTGAAATCCTTCAAATTCAGTGTGCTCACCCTTTGCTTAGGGTGCATGAAATGCCAGCTCACGAAAATGTGGTTGTAGAAATTGAATACAGTTCCTTCCAACCTGCCTGGTGATAGCATATTTCACATGCTGAAATGTAAGTATCTCTTTCTGCTCTTGGGGAAAAATGATAACATATGCCATCACCTTAACTGTGCAATAAAGTAACTCAAATTGGACATGTCTGTAGAAAAGTGCTTTGTGTCATGTGATATAAATATCTACATTTTTTTTAATGTCCTTTTTCTTATCACCCGTGACAGAGGCCTGTCTCACCACTGTCAGAATTGATTTTTTCCCTTTGAAGTATTGTTTCTTAGTTCTTCAAAATATTTTTTCCAGCAAAAAAAGATTGGCAAAACGACCATTTCATGTGACAAGTACAGATGGGGAATTGACAATGAATACAATATCAACTTTGCCTTTTGCTTCAGCTTCTGGTCTGAGAGAGTTAATCCCATCAATGACAGTCACGTTAGTTTTATTGATATTCTGTAACCTGCCTTTCCTTTCTCCCCGTGCTTCACTGCCATCTGCTCTTGGTTAGTGACCTGTCACACCCTACTGTTATCTAATTGCTGCATGTATTACTTTTTTCATTCAAAATTGTGCTTTTAAGGATCACGTGGAGCATCTTGATGAACAGCGCCAATTGGTTCGATATAAATTATTTTCTTCCCTCTCCTTCAGTAGATCCCATGTTCAAACTGTACTCATCAGTGTTTTTTGGCTACTGTAAATGGTGAAAAATCACCAATAAGTTGATGCTTTCAGCTGCTCCAGAGCAGTGGACATTTTGGAGAAGTTTGGAGATGCATCCATAGACATGTAGAAGTCATGGTGGTTTGGAGTGGCCCAAATGAGAGTGTGGTACCAGGTCCATGATGAACCCTTATCACCAAAAAGGAATCTGCTCCCTGATTATGGGACGCATAGCCATAATCTCTGTATATATATATATTTTTATTCTTATTTTTTAACATGTTTTTCTTTATGGCAGTCAATGATAACAAGCTCCAAGGTCTTGAGCACAGTAAGGGAAAACCCTAATGACTCAAAAAAACAAGAGCTGACCTGGAGTTGGTTTGCAAAATGTTGAGTGTGGTTTTAACATCCTACTCTGGGGTTTGGTTTCATACTTACTCTCTCTCTGTAAACAGGAAGAGTAACTTGAAAGCAAAGGGAGGTTGGTCTCTGTGCACAGTGGCACGTAGGATTTGTACTTAACTGGGGCAAAGAAAGGGTTTGGTCTTTTTGTTTCTTTATTTTATTTTTTTTAAAAAATCTCCACCTGTGTGCCAAAATTAAATGTCTGTATTGTAAGGTGGAAGGCAGAAAAGTTTCTACCAGTCCTCTTGAAGGTCTAGCCACACTGTACTTAACAGCACTAAGAGCTTTTGTGTAATTCTCATGGTTGGGGTGGCTCTGACTTTGGCAGAGACAACAGGCTCAGGGACAGTATGATCAAGACACTGTTTCCTCTGCTGGCATCTAAAGACAGACAGCAGGATAGGAAAGCAAATGTAAGAGTTTTCTTCTCAGATATGGCATTTCCTTTTCTTTTTCTCCATATTAGCTGTTTTTTGTCTAGAAAGGGAAGAAAGGGAAGCAGAACAATTTTTGTCACTACTCCATTTACGTATTTAATTTTTACTATTTCTTTTACTGTTTGCTGATGTGATGGCCTGATATACTGATGTGGCCACTGATGATGTATTTTATATCCAAAATTCAGTGCTATCTATCCCTAATATGAGATTTAAATCCTGTGTCTGCATCAAGGGATATGAGTACAGCAAAACGACAGAGAGACTGAATCAGTAAGGCACAGAAATTTCAGAATTGCAGAAAGCATTTAAGAATCTAGTGTTCATTGATCCAGTCACTTAAAGTTTCATTTTACCCTGAGGCTTTCTGCAGCATGGAACTTTGAAATAAAATGAAGTTTTATTTGTAGCTAGTAATAAAGGCATAAAAATCTGGCAAGTTTAATTAGTGCATTTTAGTAAAAATATTTTTTGAAGGAGTGAACTACTGGAGTGACTTGTGAACTTGGCAGTAGATATCTTTGGAATAAACTATAGTAAGTATAGTTGGATGAAGGTCATATTTCAGCCATATAAAAATTGGTCTTTAATTAATATTAGTTGCTGTTGTGGTGGTGTTCACACAAGAACCTCAAACCTTTCATTAAATGTTAAGTGAGCCTCAAAAATTCCCTTATGCAGTTCTGTAGTCATTTTTCATATTCTTCTGTTGTGGCACAGAGAAGTGATTTTCCTTCTATAAGAGCCAGAAATAGAAGGAAAATTCCCCCCAACCACTTTATTGCCTCTCTTTGTGTTCATCAGTTAAAACAAGATTTCTTTCTTTGTATATTCATGTGTTAAGTTTCTTCTCAACTGCTTGCAGTCTTGGGATGGGTTATTTTATCTGGTGCATGAATGGGTATTTCATGGTCTGTAGAGTTCTCCTTATCCTCTTATTTATTTATATTTCCCTTTGTACCTTTTCTGCCGCTCTTTCGCCCAAAAGATGTTTCTTACCATTAAAAAGGTTAATGTGTTTTTTGTCCTCATGACCTATGTACAAGGATGCTGTGCAATTAATATTTTAACTTTGCAGAATTAACTTTAAAAAATAAGTATTTTCGTGACTTCTCCCTGCCCTGAAGGAAATCCTCACCTTATACCTTTTTATCTTCCATTAGAGAAAGCAACCCAGACATCTTACTTTCTGAAGTCTGTGTGCTGATGCTAAATACACAGCTTTGGACAGATACAGGAAAATTTTGACTGTAGCTGAGAGGTTATTTATGTACAAGCAGACGTCTCCATCCTACCCGTCTGTGCACGCCGGCCCGTGGGCACACACTCTTTTCCCCTCCCATCCTCCCACCACATTCTTCCCCTGAAGAGCTCTCTGCAGCTGAGAAATTAAGCCTCTTTACATATCCAGCTCCAGTCAGTCCTGTTATCATTAAGCCTTTGCTGTGGGATCCCTAAATGAACCAGTTTGTGTATATTGTGCAGTTTTCCCTGCTCCTTGCTAAAGCAGCCCCCGTTTGTGGGGATTTTTGTGTCATGGAGGCATAGCCAAGAAAGAAAAACTTCCCTCCCACAGCACAAGAACAAAGAGCTGTTTCCTCTTCTGCCTGAAATTATTTTTCTTGAGATGGTCCTACAGGGACCAAAGCCATTTTGCCATTACCCCTTAGTGCTACTTTATGTGGGATTTATAATGAAATTGCTTTGACAATTTGGATAATGATGGAACAACGCAAGAATTGATGAAACATTTTGGGGTAGAATGATTTCCTTTGGGAGACATCAGCTTCTGCATTAAAACTGTAGTCCTAACATAATACACTGAAACTTTAAATAATAATAATTAAAAAAAAATAAAATAGTCTTTGCATTGCTTGGTGTGTCTCACTAATTTTAGTTTCTGGTAGTTCTTAAAGTAAGATTGAAAAGGTCTCTGGAGCAGTAAAACCCACATAGCTCAAGGATTCTAGCTCTGATAATCAAATAATTAAGGAATTACCCTGTTTGTATTAGTTCCAAGATAGACAGGTATAATAGTTTGCTGTAATTTTCACTAAGTTGAGTGAACGAGCTAGTGAGAAGTGTTATGTTATGGTAACAGAGGAGAGAGTTTTACTGTGTTTTTTAATAATTTCCCTCAAATTTTTAGTTTAAAACTTATTCCTTAAGACAGTAATATATTTTATAATGTCTGTATATTTTTTATCATCCCTTTAATGTTTTTTTATTTAAAGATCTCTGAACATTTAACTTCAGTTACTCTATTAATGAGTAATCTCACAGAGCATTTAATGTAGATCAGACAATTACATTTACTACTTCTGGAATATGGTTTCATTGATTTTTAAATCCAAAGTAATTAACCAAAGTAGGCTGTACTTCATATTTGCAAACAGGAAAAGTGAAATTCAGAGACCATGAAGCAAGCCAGAGACCTGATCCATGTATACTACATACATTAAACCCTCTCCTGGTACTCGGGATTGTTTAGCAGAACAGTCAATCTCCTTCAGACATGGGACTGTTTGCATGGCTGGATTTTTGTCATGCTAATTTCCAACACTTAAGTGCTTTAAGGTGAAGCAGTCAGATCAATTGCTAAGAAAAATTCTTCAGAGAAAAATTCTTCCAGCTGAGCTGCGAATTCCTGGAAAGGGAAGCCGAATCCTTGAAAGCACACCTGCACAGCCACAGAGAGCTGCACAGGGTGGATTTATCTGCTAATCAGAGTAGTTTTGCCACAAACACTTAAAGAAACCTGAACTTCACCTGTATCTCTGGCAATTGTAAAAGAGATGTTGAGTTAAAACATGTGACATTACACCAAACAGATATGTTAAAAATTGTACTTAAAGGTTAATATAATAAAAGTGTAGTTCATGTGGGAGTGATAGAAATATTGATCATAAAAATAAATTGTGGCCCAGAAATTCAGCTGAGAAGGGGGATTGGGGGGGAAACTAGTTGATATATGAAGAATTTGAGTTGTGACACTAAGATCAATGGCTGTATTTTCACCCAGTGAAGCATGAGAGCTTCAGATAAGGGCAGTTAGTCAGTGAAATACTGACTGACATACCCTTTTACTGTTGGCATTTGGTCTCCAATATTGATCTTGGCTGTCACTGCCAACAAAGTATACTGAGGCTGTATTTATGTTCTGATAATGTTGTGTTCAGTGTTTTATGAATGATTTGTAAAATCAAGGTGTATAAGGAGTTAATTCGAGCACCCGCCCTCTTTTATTTGATTTGGTTTTTCACAATGCTACAAGCCATTGTAAGCTTTTACCTATCAGTCAGAAGACAGATAAAATGCAGTAGTCCAAACAGATTCTATAAATCCAGAGATTTCCCATTTCTATGCTGAGATACAGTATTCTGTATACAACAACTGTATTGTTCTTTGACACTGTTGGGAACACCATTCCTGAGTGTGCAGAAGATAGCAACTAAAGTGATTAAGGAACAAATATTTAGGAAGAAAACCATTATTTATTGTATCAGTTTGGGGGAGCTGGAAGAGTTAAATTCAGGGCTTTTGAAAAAATAGTGATATTACAGCAAAACATGTTTACTGAGAGGCATGAATCAAAAGTTTTGACATTTTATTTCCCTTTACCTTTTTCTGCTGTCTCCAGCTGAAAATCATCTGTGAACAAGTTCTTTGCTTCTGCTCTTTTAAAATTAACAGTTTGAGCTTGTGTCAGAAAGGCTGAGAGAATTCTGTGCTTGCTTCCAAGGTGGCTCAAGCTGAACCACCTTGGCTGGACCAAAGGTTGAGCTCTTTGTCCGCTGCAATCAGAAGCTTTTGCATGTCATGAGTTATTTGCTGGCTGCCTCAAAGAAGGAGAAGGGTTCATCCAGCAAAGACAAGCACAACCCAAACCAAACCGTTTTTCTGCCTTTCTCAGAGCATCACCCACAGATTTGTAGCTTCTGGGTTGTTTTCCTTACGTTTGGTCATACCTGCAGGATTCCCTATGGTTGTCATAGGGAGCACACCCGGGAAGGTTTTGATTGTAGCCTGGCAAACCTTGAACTTCAAGAGAAGGAAAGTTAAGGAGAGGAAGCAGAACCCAAGCAATGGATTCCCTGACTGCTGAGAGAATCTGGTGTGCCTATTCTAAGCTAGACTGAAGGGCAAGAGGTGGCTCTGTCTATGCTGTCACTGTGTTTTTGTGGATAAACAGTTGGTTAGGTAAAGCTAGGTCATTTACCCAAGACAGCTTTGCCAGTCTTAGCCTTTGACCTCTTATTCAAGTTCATTTGCTTTCTTATACCCAAATAACTCTCTGGGATAATCCTAGCCAGCAGAAGAAACATCACAAGAATGAGTAATGAACTTAGAGGCTGGAGACATGGGAGCAGTGTCAGGAGCAAACTGGGAAATTGTATCAAGTTTTAAGAAGGAGAGTTTATCAGAAAAGTAGTTTAAGAACATAGCAGTTAAGATAGTGTATTTTCATGCAAAGTTCTGTAGCAGAACTAAATAACACTGGAAATAGCTTAATCCAACAAAGCTGCATTCCGTTTCTAGTAAAGAAGCTGTGGTTAAACCACTGGGAACTGCCAGCCATCTAATGTCACTTGTTTCTATGTATCAAATTAGAAAAAACATTTAATTTTAAAATACAAATTCAATATTATTTTTACCTGTCTTTGCTTCAGACTCTGTTTTATACACCCTGTGGAATTGTGTGCTGAATACTAGATAGTGCCATCACTGGTGGAGCATTTTATGCTGAAAGCGTCTCTCTACTGCACTGGGTGCAAATACTGCTTGTGGCTCGGGTTATGACTGAAGGGTTCTCTGATGGGGTATTTGAAGTTATGACAGTCCTTCATTGTCTTTAAAACCCAGGGTTATACTGTACAGAGAAATTCTAGAGATGCTGAAAGTTCTAAAAGCATAGGTAATGAGCATTTTAATTAAGCAGGATGAGGAACCACTGAGATGTACAATATCATGATCCTTCTCAGGTTGGATTGTAGTGGTGCTTTATCTTACTGTGAGTTTTCCTGGGGTTCCTGAGGGTGCTATGACCACCTTTTAGCTCAAATATGGTGAATTATTATTGTCATGAATGTAATACAGCATGATGTAGAGAAGCAGCAATTCTAGACATTGGGTGAAGACAGCTGATGTTCTTTTTACGTTCTTTCCTCAGGGAAGAGGATAAGGTTAAAATTGGAAATTATGATGCTTTACTCATTAAGGCTTTTACAGCTAGAAATGAATATGGGGTGAGAAGGGATGCCTTCTGGACCATCAGAAGCAATTCTTAGCACTTTGAGATCTCACGTTTTTCCTGAAATGGGAAAATCATTTATGCATACCATTAGTCGCTTCCTAGAAGACAAGGTATTTTTCTGCAATAAGCTTGAAAAATGGGACTTTTCCAAACTTTTGTTTCAGTCAATCAGCTTTGATTTTTAAATCATGAAATTGCTTAGATGCGAGTGAGCAAAACTAAACACCTGTAAAATACATCTGCTGATGGCAGCCAGCAACACATAGTGAGTTCAGCACTGAGCTAATGCTGCTCTGTTGTGAGCACAAGTCAATCACGATCTGATGGTTGTCTGTTTAAAGCAAGCTTTCCCAAAAATTTGAATTTTATGTTCAAAAAAACTGGTTTTCATTTCTCACAATGAGTTTTAAGGGCTGAGTTCTTTCAGGCTCCACCTTTCTGGGTTCCTGGGAAATTGAGAAGAAGCCCTTTGGGTTCTCAGAGTGCTCTTCCATCATGTCTGCAGCCTGCTCTTGCCAGTGGTCCCTTGCTGTCCCTTTGGTCCCTTGCTGTGCCTGGGGACATGCTCTTGCCACCCTGGCTAGAAGCATCTCTCCTGAGCAAGCCATTCCACCCAGGGCATGTCTCCTTGTTTACAGGAGCACAGGAGCAGCCTCAGAGCACCCATGTAGCCTCTTTTAGACATTGCCCCTCTCATGTGCTGGGAATTGGCCTTCGTGCTCTGAATGTGTCAGGGGCTTCTGTTCCAGCCCCAGTGAGACCCCCAGGTTCTCTGTAGCCAGTCATCATCTTTGGATTTCACTTCTTTCTCTTTCTTCTTGGGTTAGACTTGGGGAATCGTAAGTCTGCAAAGCCCATGAATTTTTGGAACCCCATTACCACAGATTAAAAAGGTTTTTTCAGGAAGCAATTTCCGTTTTCAGAGACAGAAAAGGGGATCGGGGGAAATACGTTGGGCTTTGGTGTATTTGTTGATTTTTGCAGTCAAGGGCCCTCTGCAAACATTCTCTTCAATACTTTTCAAGGAACTGATGCAGCAGGTGTGTCTTGGACTTTGTTTCATTTTCCCTCAATCCATCTCTGTCATGATTTAGAATAGAACAAAGGTGGTCAAGGGTGAATGAAACGAGACCTTAAAAAAGAAAAAAGGTACGGTACACTTCAGGAGCATTTTACAATAATATGATCAGAAAACCTCATACACTACTACTGATCTTAGCGTGATGACAATTTAAGAGCATTAATATCTATCAGCATCTTCATCTGCCTACAGAAAAAAGGCAGAAGCAAATATTAACATAGCTGACTTCTTTTCTGATTTCACTTTATTTTGATATTCTGTGTATCCTGTCCAGTATTACTGTTCACTGTTGTGCCATTATCTTACCAGCTCCACTTAAACTGCATTAAATATTGCACTAAAAAGAGCAATGCCGTTCAGGGTTGGGAGTGATTTGAGGGTTGTTTGCAGTATCTTAGTTAGATCAAGCTTGTACTGTAACCATGTTAAATGACTTTTTATTTCATAATTTAGAACCTGGCTTCTTATGAGAATACATACATATGAAACCTGTGTATATGTGTTTGTGCATATATATATATATGTATGTATATATATGTGTATATATATATACACACACATATTTATGCATGTCCATAAACACAGAAAAGCACAGAGTGCTCCATGTCTGCCTTTCTAAGTGGCATCTGAGGATATATCGTTGAATTCATAACCCATCATTTCTATTCTCCTAGGCACTGTAAAATTCATTAGGCTAAGTAAAATGGCAAATTACTGGAGTATAGAGAAGCGTGCTTGTTTGATTTTTGGGCTCTTGTCCATGTTGCTTACCGAGTAACACTGCCTCACATTAGAAGGGTCATGATTTCTAAAGACTCTAATAAAGCGAGTCATATTATGTGTGTGTATTAGAGTGTAGCAAAAAGCCTTTGTTCATTCTGACTGCAGTGGAGCTGACTTAATGCCCTGTTCTGCAGCTGTTCTCTTAACTGCTTCTCACTCCAGTGTTTCTTCTGCAAGAACCAGTTTCGTCCATCCTATGGGTATGTTCAGGAATGTTTACAGCGATGTCCTTTGATGTTTGTCTAGCCTGTGACCAATCTAATGAAACAACTGGATAGTTGCTAGTGTAGAAAGCTGAGGAATATTTACTGGCAGCAGTTTTACATTGGGGTTGGATGGGCTGGAGTGTCTGTACAAATCAGCCCTCAAGGTGTTCAGTGCACAGAACCATTCATGAGTTTACTCCTTGCATCTTGAGCTCCTTTGTTGCAACTAAAGAGATATCAAAGCATTTCTTTAAGGGTTTGGGGAATGAGACTCAAAGGACTTGACTTCAAAAGACCTTGTCATTTGTTGGTTTGCATTTAGACACCTAAATGTGCAACCTAGTCTTGCAGGTCATTTGACATCCAGCAGTCTCATATGATTTTGTTGGGATTGTTTATGTTGAACGCTTCTGATACTTGACTGCATCTTCTGGATGGCTGACTGGGAGCTGAGCACATTGGCTCTAGCTTGGGCTGAGTGTGCTTAATACTACTGAAAAACCATTCCAGGATCTCTTGTTTTCCAAATGCAGCTTGTTGGTACACGTCAGTGCTCCTGGCAGGCTCCTAGGTTTTGTTATCCTGCTCACCATCAGTCCGCTCAGCAGGTAGCTCTTGCTCAGTAGCTGATAGCAGAGGCTAAAGGTGAAAAAATATGCTTAGACCTTCTCCTCCTCCCTCCCCATACACTTAGCAAAGGTAAGGAAAAGCGGCTGCCAAGGAATCCATCATTTGTCCTGGTTTGAAACCTATAAATAGCCAGATCATTAAAGGTGTCACTTACAAAACGCCTTTGTCACAGAAGCTATTTATGGTCTGGACTTTGGCTCTGCACAGTTTTCTAGGACTGCCAGAAGCAATGTTAACCTACCTGGGTGGTGAGGCTGGCAGAGCTGGTAGTGATTTCCTCCTCTCCTTTGCATTATTATAAATACATTTTGGTGTAAAGGAGAGCAAAATCTGGCCTTGTATTTTATAACCAAATGCGAAACAAAACTATCCAATGACTAGCAAAATATTCATGAATGTGTTTTAGATAGGGAAGTAAAAATACTCCCATAATCTTAAGTGCTCTTTAAGGGAAAGGAAGGAAATGCACTTTTTATTTTAAAGATTTCACTGGCTTGCTGCTTACTGTCTAGGGAACCAAGAATGCCACAGCCCAATGTCAAAAACTTGCACTTTAAATAAGCTGTAATGAAAAGATACAGGGACAGAATGTTTGGTGGTTACAGGGCTATTAAGAGACTCAGCAGACCCAGATTAATTTCAGTCCTTTGCCTCAGACCTAGGTTATTACCTTGGTCAGGTTACTCAGTCTGTAAAAGAAGAATTATACACAGCTATCTGTAAGAGTGTCATAGAATGGGTTGGCTTAAAAGAGACCTTAAATATGCTCTAGTTTCAATCATAAAGGGACACCTTTCACCAGACCAGGCTGATTCAAGCCCAATCCAACACCCCTTGAACCTTGAACACCCCCAGGGTTGGGGCACCCAAAAGTTGTCTGGGCAATATGTTCCAGTGCCTCACCACTCTCACAGTAAAGAATGTCTTCCTGATACCCAATCCAAACCTATTTCATTCAGTTTAAAGCCATTACTCTTTATTCTGTCACTAGAAGCCTTTGTAAGAAGTCCCTCTCTAGCTTTACTGTGGACTCTCTTTAAGTACTGGAAGGTGCCTTAAGGTCTCCCCAGAGCCTTCTCTTCTCTAGTCTGAAGAACCCAAACTTTTTCAGCCTTTCTTCATGGCAGAGGTGCTCCAGCCCTCTGAGCATCTTCGTGGCCTCCTCTTGACTTGCTTCAGCAGGTCCTTGTCCTTACAGTGCAGCCCAGGACACATTTGGCTTTCAGGGCTGTGAGTGCACATCGAGGTCACATGGGGCTTTTTGTCCATCAACACCCCCACATCTTCTCTCAATGGCATTCTCTGCCCAGCCTGTGTTTGGGATTGGGATTGCCCTGACTCACATGCAGGACCTTGCACTTGGCCTTGTTGAACTTCAGGAGCTCTGCATGGGCCAACATGTCCAGCTCCCTCTGAATGTTCTCCCTTTCCTCCAGCTTGTCAACCACACCACACAGCTCTGTGTCCTCGGCAGGCTTGCTGAGGCTGCGCTCAATCCACTGTCCATGTCACCAAACAAGATGGTTGTCACAATTGTGACACCTGAGAAACGCCACTCGTCGCTGATCCCCATTCAGACGTCGAGGTATTGACCGCAACTCTGAGTGCAACCATCCAGCCCATTCCTTATCCACTGAGTGGCCCATCCAGCTAATCCAGTTTAGAGACAAGGATGTTGTGTGAGACAGTGTCAAATGCTTTGCACAGCTCCAGGTAGATTACATCAGTCGCTCCACCCTTACTCAGCAATGCAGTTTTTTAGGGATGGTGTTGCAGTCCATGAAGCCCCCAAATATGATGGAATCCATTTTGCGCAAGAAAGATTATGAGGTAGCTGCTATTATTATTTCCTTATCTATTTCTGACATTCTAGTGTAAACTGCAAGCAACATGATGTGATTTCAGATCAGCAAGATTTTTTTCCATTAACCAAAGCCATATAAATCATGAAGATTTTCTTTTTATTAAAACCACAGAAACTGTTAGTCAAATCAATTATTACTGAAAAATGCTTTGCTAATCAAATTAGGAGAGACTCTGCCCATTCCATTGTTTCAGTGATGCATTCAATATGACAAGCCAGCTTGACTGAAAGCAGACAGTGTGTGTATATATATATAGAGATGTGTGTATATATATATATATATTATATATATATATATGTGTGTGTGTGCGTGTGTGTGTGTGTGTGTGTGTATCGCACAGCTGATGCTTGCTGAAAGCTTTTGTGTGGTGAACCGTGACATTAATAGTGAAATCAAGGTTTGCTAGCTGACAGACATGAATTTGCCAGAGGCCATCCCTCCTCTTCACCCTCCCTGGCACATTTGTGTGCTCACACACACACACACACACACACACACGTGGACATATCTTGTCTGCTGATTTCTGGAAGATCCTGTGGACACTTGCAATCTCTGCTCTCAAGACATTTGCCAGCCAGCCTTTCATAATGCCTCGTGTGCATTCCTGCAGGCCGAAAAAAAAATAAGTAAGAAGAATTACAGATGATTCAATTAAACTGATATTGTTCACAACAAAAATGAGAGCAAATGCAATTTGGGTCCTGTTCATGTGACTTAATTATCTCTTACCTCCCCACTCCACCCCCATTTTTAGAATTTAAAAACAATTATGATATAATTGCCAATCTGGAGATCCCTAGATATGCAGTAAATACGCTTTGTCTCACTGAATGCTGTTTTTCCTGATTCAGAAATGGTACCTTATTAAAAATGCACACACACAAACACACAAAAAAAAATCACATAAAGTCATCAAATGACCTTCAGGAAATAAAATTCTGTAATGCTGTATACCCAGGAAAGACATACCCATGTATTAAGTGAGTGAATCTGCTAAAGTCATTGAAGATAATTAGCTGTGTGCATTTATAAGATGCGCACACTTTCAGCACTCGAGGCAAATCCCTAGAAGTCAATTGAGACCTTCTCTGATAGAGGCGTGGAGGTGCATTTGAAGACCAAACATGCCCTTTTTTCTTTTGCCTGAATTAGTAGCGTTTCAAAATTTACTAACAGCTTTTTAATGTGTAATCAGCTTGACTTAATGGGGAAGAAAAAAATCGCGATCATTAGGAAGCCCATACCGAGTGTATATATTCTCGCGGTGGGAAAGTGCCTCGCAGTGTACAGTAGTGTGGAGTAAGTAGGATCCATTACCCATATCTGATGAAGGGCTGTCAGATATGAAGCAAATTTAGAGACCTGCTTGTCCCTTCAGCTATTCATCACTGCTGAGCAGCTCTAGCGGCAGCCGGCGGTATTTTTGGAGAGGAGAACGGTGCGGAATTTCTCCGTGTGCCGAACATTAGCTGATCCCATTACTCAGAGCTGCTCGAAAAGTCACAGCCTGCACGAGCCTGGTGGCAAAGAAGAGCGATTGGTTCACGAGGGAAAACACAGAGGAGACATCTGAGGAGGGTACATTTGAGAGGACATTGCCACGTTGAGGCTTTTGTCAGCTGTGGTCCTGAGTTACTTGGAGTCAGCAGCAAAATGCAAAGATAATTCTTGAAGTGTACGTTTCTGTGCAATTTTATCCAGGTACGTTGTCACGTAATACATGTAATAGTTTGAATAATAAGAGTAATAACTCATTGTTAGCTCCTTAAAGCATCCAGCGGCTGAAAAAAGGTTTGTCCTGAGCTTTGGGATATTTTCAAAATAATGTGGGCAGCTGACTATGAACAAGCTATTTTGCAAACAACTAAAGTCATCTGTATTATTATTTATCATTATTTCATCAAAGAAAATCCATTTAGTTTAATGCTCATTTGAATTGCTTCTCTTTAAGACCTCCAAATCCTAATAATGTGTCGAACACACTCCAGAATGTCAAAATAGTAAATTGTATGTAATTTTCTTTGACAGTAAGTGGATGAGTCCTTGCCAGAATTGTTCCTCTTTACACCCGGTGTGAAGTCATTGCTTTTCTTCTGTCAAGTGATATTTGACTTTCTAAAACCTACTAACAAGAACACTGCTGACCTTCTCGTATCATATTCAGCTCAGTGGGGCTGTGGGGAGCAGGGAGAAGTGGTCAGCAGGCAGTGGCCTTCTGCCTGTTCTGCTGCAGCCCCAGCTCCATGCTATCAAGAGCTGAGGGTGGGCACATGTGCCAAACATTTAAAAGCTGGACGGTTCTTTAAAGAATGTCCCTTTTTTTGAATAGCTCTAGTACTCACCCCCGAGCGCTGCGATACTGAACTTCCAAAGCTTTGGGCTTACAATGAATAGCATTCATCTTCGCTTCTGGTTCTGATCTTGTAAAAGCTAACTCATGCATGCACAACATGATAGACCATGTTACGCCTCAGAGCCTTTTTCAGAGCTATCATCTAATACATTTTTTATAAGCCAGAGTGCATTCATAGAATTCTGCCTCAAAAGGCATTCGGATTTAATGGCTGCACTGAAATGTCTGGGCTGGCTACTTGTGCTGTTTGAAACAAAAGGGTACTGAAAATGTTGACATTTTTTATGGTAGCCTTTAAATTTCAGGGCTTTTTTTATTAAAGGTATGTTGTTTACAAGTAGAAGAATGTCTAGAGAAAAGCTTCTTTCTCCTAGTACTAAATGAAAAGAGTCAGAATTTTTTCAGCCAAGAAGCTGTATGCTTTTTGTGGAAGTGGTTGGTTGAGTGTATTTTATACCACATATACACACATGTGTACGTGCATCTGCAAGAGAGGCTGATCTTGGAAGAAGTTAGATTAGGAAAATATTAGGAGGCAGATTTCAGTGTCAGTCTTGCTACTTAGGTCAGGTTAGCTGCTAACAGAAGGGAAGAGCAAAACTGGTTCATTTTGTAATATGCATCAAAGTACAAGAAAAAAACAACCCAAAAAACCATCAAAATTTCAATTGATTAAGGGATACTTGAAAATACATGTTTACCCTTATTGAATCTACCTTAGTAGATGGACAAGTTTGCACTCTCACTTAGAAATTGGTTTTCTAAACAAAATTGGTAATCTGAGGTAAACAACAGTGCTCTTGAATTGTTCTAGTCCTCTGCAGGCAGGACTGCATTCATTTGGTGTGCTCTGATACATTTTGAAGATTATTTTCTTATGTATCAGAAATTTGATTTAGTGGCTAGAGTTATTCTTGGGTTTGTATGTAACTGGAAAGCTTGTTTGTCTTTAAAATGCAGAGGACATTTGTAGTGGTAGAAAAATTGAGATTTGAACTCCTAATGCTTTCTTGGAGTCCCAAGATAAAAATTCTGTTGAAGTATTTTAGAAAATGCTTTTTCTTTTTTTAAAGACGCTTCTGAAAGGCTTCAAGATGCTGTGAAATGCTGGTTATGAGTGACTCATTTTAAAATCCAAGTTTGGCTCTGTGCTTGTACTTTGAAAATGTATAGAGATGGGAAGTGTGTCAGAATCTGACCTTTGATTCACTTCTGCGTGGGGGATAAGAGAGTGTCTTCTGCTTTGTCTTAAGAAGAATAATTTGTCTTGATGTTATTGTCCAAACGTGACTTTGAAATAATAGAGTGTGTATTTCTGAGTCGATATAGAGGCTAAGACAAGATAATTGAATTGTATCTTTTGTGTGTGAGGAATTTGATGGAAATATTTGTCCAGATTTTATAATATTTAAGTTACCTAGAGTTGTGTACATGTTGCCACACTGCTTTGGCTTGCCATCTTGTTGTCCAAACAGGCTGTTGGCAACCCATTCTCTGGAAGTGTACAAGGCCAGGGGCTTGAGGAAACTGGTGTAGTGCCCGGTGTCCCTGCCCAAGGCAGGGGTGTTGGAACAGGGTGATCTTTAAAGGTCCCTTCCAGCCTAGCTGTTTCTATGACCTTCTGTCCTTGATCTCATCGTACAGACATTAGGTATTATGTTTATGGGTTTATTTTGATTCTAGCATTGGTTGCAATCTGTCTAACCTTTTGTGCATATATGTCTTTCCATGGGAGTTAAATATAATTTTCCTTGCAGGAAAAGTCCTGGAGGAGGGTCTGACTGGACAGAAAGTGGCACAGGAGTCAGTTTTGCACCCTTGCAGCACAGAAGGACAGTATTAGGGTGTCCTAAAAGGGTAGGCAACAGGCCAGGAAAAGGGGTTGTTTCTCTATTTGATACCTGTGAGTCCATATCTATACACTGTGTTCAGTTTTGAGCTCCTCAGGACAAGACATTGTACAAGGCCTGCTGAGGGGAGTTTGGTGGAGGGACACCAAGATAATTAGGGATCTGGAATACATGATGCAGAAGGAATGGCTCAAAGGGCTGCCTTATCCTGGCAGAGAAGGGGAAAGGGAAGTCCTAAAAGTGTTCTGAACTACTTAATGACAGGTTACAAATGCAAAAGAGCAAGACACCTTCTTTTCACAAGGATGCACAGAGTACATAGGTCAGGAGGCAACAAGCACAAGGTGTTAGCATGAAAAGGCAAATGTTGATTAAAAATTTTCACCGTAGTGTGGTCAAACACTGTAACAGGAACCCAAAGGGACTGTCCTTGGAGATACTGAAATATCTGCAGAGCCCTGAGCAACCTGATCTAGTTGGCCCTGCTCTGAGGGTGGCTTGACCAGGTGACCTCAAGATGTCCCTTCCAACCAAAATGACCCTGTGAATGTGTGCTGACACAGACTCTCTCTGCTTAATAATGCAGTCAGGAAATTTGAATGCTGACAAAAGAGAAGGGGTCAGTTCCTCATGCTTTAAGAACCATTTGTGTGAAGTTAAACCAGGAAACCCCAAATGAAATGCCCTTGTTCTGAGGTTTGCACAACTTGTGAGCCAAAGTGAGCAAGTTAGAATTTCTTGTCACATCCTGCAGAAGCAGAAACCTCATGGCTATATTTTGCAATGATTGCAGTAGCAATTTGTGGTTCTTGCAGGATATAAGTATTTGTAGCCACCTCTGTTGCACTCCAGGTTTGGGCATGGAAAAGGAAGAACTTCTTGGTTCCTATGGGATGAGCCAGTGGTGAAGTGTATCTTCAGAATTAACAAAATGCCCACCTTTCTTTTTGCTTTTCAGACTGTCAGGACATCTAGAAGCAGAATTAACATAGCTAATCTTTCAAAGATACAATTAGCATTAATTTCTAGTGCAGTAGTATTCAGAGAGCTCAATCAACTTCAGTCACTTGATAAACAAACATATAAGAGACCCAGACTTTGTTTCACCCCGTCCAACAAAAACAATTAATTTGAATGTTAAGCTACCTGTGCAACTCCTGCCAAGACCCACCCAGCTGGACCTTGTAGACAGTTGTAGCTGCCTTAAATGTTCATCTGTGGGGGACCTTTCAGAGGTGATGGAAGAAGAGTGGGCACTACAGAAGGGTGCCTCAAATGTTTTAGGTGCTACTAGGATAATAAATCTCAGAATTTTTTTGCCAGGAAAAGGATTTGTCAAATACCAAATTTCCAGTAGTTTACAAAGGCCTGGAATGAGACTTGGGTCTTGTGTCACAGTCCAGAGTGTGTGCTGGTTTTATGCTCTTATCTGCTGTAATCCTGAAGATACCCATCTGCCTGAAACATGATGGGCTGTCTTGTAGAATTTTATTTGGTCTCTTTTCTCCAGAAAAGTGTGTTTTGCACACCTGAATCACTTCTGAAACAGACAGTCTGTCATTCTAGATGTTTTTAAAAGCAGCAGACAGCAGCCTCGCTCAACATTTCTGCAATAATGACAACCACTGGAATAATACAAACCACTTACTAATCAGTTTGCAAAGGCAGGACATCTGCTTTACACAATACGGAGGCAAATTAAGGAGGCTTTCACAGTATTCTGAAATTGTGTGTTAGACTTGAGAGAGAGAGAGAGAGAGAGAAAGAAACTAATGGTAAATAAATTGAACCATAGTGCTAGTTTTCATCCAGCTGTATGTGGCTCTAAACTAGCTATCTCAGAAAGGTACCTATTATTTATTAATTCAAGATGACTCCAAAAAGCAATTCCTCCATAAATTTCTTTCCAACAACCTTGTAATCTCAATAACTTCTTGGCAGAAGTTAACTGGGAGAATATGTCCTCAATCACAGTCTTCACTATATTAATTCCAAGCGGCTCCTGCTTGTAGACACTTGGCTTTTTAAAGGTTTAAAGGCTTTTGCATGCAGGTGTACCATGTGTTAGGTGCTGACTTTAAAGTACTCTGTCCTACCTTGCATTGCAGAAGGAAGAGAGGGAGTCTGGGATTCATGGCATCCCACATTTAATGGGTTTGGTTTGTGTGGCTTTGTCAAGGTTCCATAATCTTCCTGGTAGCAGCCCCAAAGCCGGTTCTCACTGCGCCTGAGAAGCCCCATGCATCATCTCCTGAGCTAAAAAGTTTACTATTTTTCATACACGGAAGGCTGTCAGCTTGTGTTCTGAGATGTAGTATTTGGGCGGAGAGGAAACCAACTCAGCTGCTTTCAGGGATTTAATGGAAGAGTCAGGAGTAAGACAAGTGGGCAAAATTTAGATACAGGTGTGATTTAGGATAGGCATTGCACACCAGCTTGGAAGCAGGTCACTCTACTTAATTTACTTTCTTGGATATATATTTCAGTAGACAGCTATGTCTGGCAAGGTTTATAATGAATCTGAACAGAAATCCTAAGATTAATTTTTATCACTGTCTGGTCCATGGCGAGAATACCAGTTTAACCTGTTTCTTATTTGATCTAAAGACTAGCGAGGTTGGGATCTGAGCTTATGTTTCCAGCAGTTAGCCACATAATTTTGTTTGGTTAAGCAAACTCATTTAAAACTGGGAGAGTATAAGC
Organism: Brachypodius melanocephalos; assembly: GCA_013398615.1. NCBI lineage: Eukaryota > Metazoa > Chordata > Aves > Passeriformes > Pycnonotidae > Brachypodius > Brachypodius melanocephalos. Next base: position 13,539,636 of record VZSR01001299.1, on the reverse strand, counting down.
CAGAACTACACCTGATTGCCTGGAGAACCCAGTCAAGGAATATACACAGTGCCGTGCTCTGCATGTTTTAGATGACACAACATATAACCAAAATTTGACAGTCCAGAGAAAATTAGTTCTTTTGGGAAATGCAGACGTTAAAGATCTGAACATGTGCAACCTTTAACTAGGAGAAAAATGCACTTTAACTTCATCAATATTTCCTTTTTTGCTTGTAGTGGGGAATGTACTGATTGGCTGAATTTCTGCAGAAATTGCTGGCTTTGCTAATGTTAAGAGTAACACTTGCCCACTTAAAAGAAAAGGGAAGAACTGAATCCATTTGTGGAATGTGTGTATATTATCCCTTTTACTTTTTCCTGGATATGCAGTTCCCATCTTCATCTCAGAGTTGGAAAGTTTAAGATACAAAGCAAAACATACCATTACAAAGAATGTTTAAAGCTCTTAAGGAATTGGTTTTCATTTAAGTCCAAAATAATAATATGCAGGTTTTCTTTTGTCTGTTTATTTTTAAATGTGGTGAAATATTTAGTACACTTTTTAGTTACACTTTTTCCCCTTCTAGATTAGGTGCTCTGGATACCCATCATCTTTAAACTGAAATGGCACATGAGAGTAATAATGGAGCAAGTCTCCACTACAAACTTTTTCAAAACCAAAGATGTGTGAATGTTTGGATTTTGAGGATCTAATTGATGTTTCTCCCAGCTGATCCTCTCATCAAGGATGACAGCAAAGACTGTCTGTCTTCTGTAAAGCTGCAGTCTCCTCTGATGTCCATGGGTTTCATCTGTCTAGATACCAGAACTTTCAGCAGTGCTACACTGCAGCAAAAATGGGGGTTTTCCTCTCTCGTGGGTGTAGCAGCTCACCAGAGAGCTCTGCCTCCCCATTCCTTTAGCATTTGCTGACAGTGTGGATTCATTGACCCTATCCACACTTCTTACTAATATAAAACACCACTGGTCTGCACAATACTGTCCACAACAGGCTTAGAACTTGCAGCATAACTTAGCCTAATGATTATTTTTATTTCATTTTGTGCAGCCCTCTCTTTCTACCTGGAAACAGAGATACTGCAACACTGCCAGAGCATCTCTAAGAATCACCGCTGCTCTAGACACTTCTAGCCACCTGTGTTTTGTGAACTCTTATGGGCACATTACATCAATACTTATTTTTGGACTAGAGGCCCACAGGGAGCCCCTGGCATAATATTTTTGCAGTAATTCAGGGTTCAACTCCCTGTGGTTAGGATATACAAAGATATTCTAAGGATGGCAGTGATTTGTGCCTTCTGCACAGTGTTTCTCAAGCCTCGAAATGTCTTTCCCTCAGCAATTTAAAGGTTGCTGTTGGCTGTGACTGCAGGGGAAAAGACATTACTGTTTCTGTGAAGAAGTTAGTTGTGAACATGAAAAAAGCTTCAGTAATTTCTCTAGGGGGAGGTGCCAAACCTCATAAAAATATTGACAGAGCTTATGCTTAGCTTTTCTGCACTTTGTTGGTTATAAATAAAATAAAGGTACCCAGATTACATTTTATAATGGAAGACAGATGAGCCGAAAAATTTATGAAGGTGTGAGAGAATTAAGAATGATAATTTTCAGTTAACGTTTGAATGATGTCTTCCTATTATAAACCACTTAATGCAAGATGCAAATGAATGCATCTGAAAAGGGAACTTCATGTTTGTAGGTTTACTGTAATTGAGCACAGTATGTACTTGAAGGAGTTCTTAGGGAAATTAAGGTTTAAGGCTAAATAAGACTATTCTGCTGAAAAGCTCAAAAATGTTTTAATCAAGTAGAGAAAGCAGGTCCTTAAACATATAGGAACCTCAGGGTACTCCTTGGGGGCATGGGAGACCACAAGATCTTGAATAATCAGGGAGTCCTAAGGCAATGAGAAGAGCCCCACAAAATTGGTTTTGTGCTGTTGATGTTCACTGTAGGAAGTCCCAGTTCATTCCAGATCTGACATGCTCAACACTCTCAGAGCAGCAAATTTTCTTCCTCATCAGGAAGTTTCGATGAGAAGGTGCCTTAAAAGCCATCAGCACTCATGGTAGAGGGCAGGAGACACCACTGCCTTTCCTGTGGCCCACCAAAGGCCAATGCCAGCCCCTTGGGTCAGCTTTTCCAGGGCAGGGTGTGCCCAGTGTCTTGTCTGCTGGAATAAATTAGCTCTGTTTGTGGGACAAAAATGGCAGAGACGCGGAGATGGAAAAGCCCAACCCCAAAGCCCCGCAACCGCTGGAAGGAGCAGCGGGGTCAGGGACATCTGGCAGAGCAGCAGGCAGGAGCAATGGGTGATAGGAAATTCATTAATTACCATAACAAGTGGTGTTCAAAGGCAGAAACAGTAGAGTATCTCCTCCTGGGTGAAGCTGAAAGATTAAATATTGCCTCGTGATGAGTGAGGTCGTGGGAAGGCCTCTGCTGGCAGATCCAGTGACAGTGCTTCAAACATAAACATTTGTGGGGATACCTTTAAATGCTGATGCTTTCCTCCTCTCTGGGAAAACACTGAAAATAGCATTCTCTAGCCCAGAGCCACTGAGCAGGAGTAAGCGCTTGCAATCTGTTGACATTGTATGTTAAAAGCCACAATCTGTATCTGGCAAGCGAGCAGAGGTTTTGAAGTTGGAGTTGAACTAGCTGAGGTAAATAGGCAGGAATGGGTGCTTTGGTCTTTAATTTGTATTCAGTTTTAATAACATTTAATTGATTTTTGAAGTATTTTTGGAGCTTTCAAATAATTCTTAATGGTCTTTCAGAGCTTTAGATATAGGGCATCATATTTCCAGTTAAAGATTCATTATTTAATTAATGCAGCTCAGTCAAGTCCTGATAAATACGAACACCATCAGAGCTATTTTTGTTTCCTGATTCATTTCTCCAACAGGGCTGAGGAAACATGGCCTTGAACCATGTTTCTAATGGTGAACTAATTTCCTTCTGAATAGAAACAAGGAAGAGAATTATCTGCATATATTCTACCAAGGATTCTACCACATAATACAGAGATTAATAATATCATTACATTTCTCCCCCTTCCAAACACCTTACTTGACTTTACTAAGCCACATACTCTGAAGTAGAAAGCCAAACACTGAACAGAAATAGTAGCTAACATATAAAAAGAAGATTAAGGAAAGAAAAATAACATTCTTAGCTCTTTTTCAGCTGTACTGTTTTTATAACCAAAAATCAACCTCTGTTCCTAAACAATTTATGTGCTGTTTGGCTATTAGCATTGCTGCCTTTTAAAGCTCTCTCCTTTTTCTTCGCCCTCCTTTCACCCCCAGTATTTCATTTTTATACCTGTCATGAAATGGTTGGGGTCAGAAGTCAGCGCAGAGTGCATCATTTGTATATTGTGTCTCTTTTCCTCATGTGCCTCTGCTGCCAGAGAAATTGAACTTTCATCCATTAAAAATCCATTTATTGTGTCTTGACTTCACTGAACTAAAGAACAGGACATTTCATCAAACAGTACAGTTTAAAACCAAATTAAATTGTACTAGTACCCAGAAAATGTGACATGATAAAGACCCCAGCCATTTAAAAAATCTTTTTAAAGACCTTACTGATTTCACTTACTGGTGCTTCCACATGTCCTTTGAAGTTCAAACTGGTCAGTGATGCAAGGACTTGCCATGGGATATCTAAAAGGACCCCTCTTGTCTTTTTCTTTCCTTTTTCTTCTTACAGATTTGTGTTCCCTTAGGTTTGATGCCTGCAAGCTGAGTCTGGGTGTAAGTGGTCCCCAGCTGTGATGTCCGTGTCCTTTCAGGTGATCCTGATGTTGGACATCATTGGCAGTAGAGAGTTGCCATCTACAGTGATGACTTGTGTTGGAGCTCCCTGTGTTTGAGAAACCCAGTAGCAAACCTATGAAAATCAGGGGAAGAAATGCTTGTCCAGCAAACTTGCCCTATGGCCTTTCAGCTTGGTTAAACACATTCCCCTAAAAATGGGGGTTGCATCATATGTTCTTCTGTAACACCCTGGTCCCTTTATTGCCGTATGTGCCCACAGCTTGTAGAGGAGAGCCTCCCTAAATATTTGCTTCTTATCCCAGCCACAGTTTCCACAATTCTGATGTGCCACAGGAGTCAGAGAAGCTGGAGTCTCGCAGATGGATTGCAGAATTAAATTGTGCAACTTGCAGGGCTGCATATGTGCAGAGTTTCTGGGAGTCCAGGGATGGAACCAGGGGCTGAGAAAACACCCGTCTTCCAGACCCCAGTGCACGGGCAACAGCTGGAATTTGCACGGCTCCTTATCCAATTAATATTCAGAAGCCACTATTGCATTTTCCCAAGAGCAAAGAGACAGTAAAAGCAAGCTGCTGCGTCTGGCTCCACTGTTTGTCCTCCCCCTTACACAGCGTTGGGTTGTTTGGTTGGTTGTTGGTAGTGTTTTGTTTCTATTTTAACCTCTTATAAATACGTGTTACATTTGGCAAAGAGGCAGCTGGGGACCGAGAAGAGAGCAGCAAAGTGGTGTTTCAGAAGCTGAGAGAGAAGCGTGTTTGAAGTGAATTGCACCAGATTTTTGTTCAGATGGGAGACTCTTGATTTGGGTTTTGCTTGACTTGCTCCCGTGCGTAGCGAACCTCTTTCTGAGGTATGGTTTGGGTTTACAGTCTAACCAACAACACGAGGAAGGCTTACTACAGTGGTAAATATTTATTCAGATATAATGCTCACAGTGTTTTTAAATGTAAGCAACAGATTAAATACAAATAAGTTATCACTGCCTTTCATTTTTGAAAAATGAAGTATATCTTTTTCATTTTTGGACTGCATTGTGTATTCTAAGTGGAAGCGGATTACAAAATGATATTTAGAAAACACGATTTATAGACCCTTCTTTTGTTTACACATACATAAGAGGTGTCCATTCTGTTTGTGTGCAGAAGGAATACAGCCAGGATGATGGTTTTTCTGGCTCCCAAGCTGCTCAAATAAAAGACCAGTCCAGGGAATGTATTCCCTTACAGTGCTTTCTGGACTGAGGCGTGGTCTGGCTCTTCAATTGCATGTAGTACACAGGATTCAGAAGAGCTGATTCTCTGGCAATATGCTTTTTTTCCTGCTCAGGGCCAGCCCTGGAGAAAGAGAGGTGAAAGAGAGTTACTAAATTTCATAGCTTGTTACTGACTGTCTTCAATGGATGATTTCAGCCTAGAAATCATTTACCATTTCTTGCAAAGTATTGACAAGTGGCTGAAAGCTAAAAGAGGGTTGTGGAAGTTGTTTTTAGTTTGCAATCAAAATGAGAAGCTTGGGGGAATCTTGCTTGCTTCTTTTTCTGACCCACCAATGTGAGGGCAGTGACAGTGGGAAGTACTACGGTATTTTTTCCTATACTTTGTTTGTGATGAGTCACATCATTAAAGCTTTTAATCATTCATTCCAACACAGGCTGAGGTCATGCAGATCAGTGGTCTTGGCTTTAGTGTTTGGCTTTTTGATTTCAGGATATCCGTGCACACCAGTTGCATCATTTTAATGGCAAACCAGTTATTTTTTCTGGTACCTCATCATGGTTTAAATAATTGATTTGGATTTCTATTTGTACCCTTTTTTCTATTTTGACAAATTACGATTATAGTGTTCAGCTTTATCATTGTCTTATAAATGATATAACAACTGCTTGTGAATACCCATAAGTTTTTATTGTTGTGTGTGAATGTTAATAACAACATTGCAGAATGATACAGAGAAGGTTTAGCAGAATAATGTTCGCATTTCCTCTGGTAAAATATTGTACCATAGTACAATTCCTGGATGATAAAGCCATAGATTCTCTTATCTATCTGTGTCATGGTAATGAATCATGTACAGAGCTTCTAAATAGAAGGTGTATGTTACATCCGTGATATGGATAGATAGAATCATAGCTCTTCTGGATATTGAAGGCTTATGATTCATCCAATGCCGGAGAAAATTAGTGCTATCCCCAGAAACTCCAGCTCTTGCTTCCCATGATTGAATGGATATCATGGGCTTTCTGATCACATATTGTAATGTGTGTGTATGGAGCAAGCAGCAGGCACAGAGCTGAAGAGCAAAGAGTTGGGAGTTTGAAGCATTTTTGAGATTGGAGGGATCAGTGTCTGTACCACCTTTTCTGTGTGGGAGGGTCAGGCTTCACTTATGCATAATGGCACTGCTAGGGAATAAATAATATTACAAAGAAAAAAAATACATCAAGTCTAATTAAAAAATCATCTGTTTCTTCCAAGGAAATATGCTTTATTTCCTAAATAATTTCCTCCTTCTCCAGGAATTTTTCTGCAGGTGCTGATATCTTGATATCTGATATCCAAACCCTAAATCAGCAGATTCAGTAAGATCAGGATGCTCAGAGAGTTGTCACACACAAAAATTCCAGGAGCAAAACACCAGATTAATTCTTCTAATTCCCTCTTATTAGTAATGTGTTGTTGTCATACATTGCTTCTTTGTTTTAAATTGAGAGGGTATTAATGTGTGTCTGAATGGGATTAAACATGTATAAATCTTGCAGTGACTGATGATTTAGGAAATAGTTGTTTTCTTCAGCCAGAAGGTTTTACTCCTGAAAAATACTCCTAGTATTTTTGAAAACTTAGTCAAAATCTTAGAGTTAAAATTAGGTAACAAAATACATTTTGCTAAAAAAAATCTATCAAGCATCAATTACAATCACTCTTTAGAAGAACACAAAACGCTCAATGAGACAGCTACCTGGAATAAAAGAATGAGTTCAGGCACTTTATGTGTTTAAAATTCCTGCTTATTTTGTTTTGGGATGACAGGAATGTGGGACAAATGAAAAGCCTCCAGTCTGAACCACACCTGATGCAGGAGAGGGGCAAGATGGCAAGGCAGGAGTAGGACAAAGAAACCATGGCATAGCTCCTGCCCTTTTCCTTCCTCATTCCCTAGAAAGCCAGAACTGTGACAAAACAACTCAAAACAGCAAAGCCATGAGAGGTTGCAACTTGCATTTTGCCTTTTTTCTTCCCTGGCCCACTGCAGGCAGTGGAGAGTTCAGGATTTGTGTGGTTCTTCTCTCCTAGGAAATCTCAGCAGTGAGGAAAACAATTTTAGCTCTTTTAACACTAATGAAACTTGAAGGCAGTAAACAAAATCATGGAGTAAATCATCCAGTGCTGACATGTCTTTTGGAAGCAAAGAGCCTTTCATTTTAAGATGTGAAATAACATTTCCATCGTGTTTTTGCTCGTCTGATAATTAGAAATGATTTAGGACAGCAGTGATGGTGCCTCTAATGGGCACCTTGTGGGTGTTAATAAAAGGAAGAATACATTAAATGTAGTGATTTGTGATTGGGCTGATGGGGTTAATATTTTCTTAGAATATAGCCAGCCATTTTTCTTCCAAGTAGCAGTGTAATGTAATTATAAGTACCTTAGTAGATGGACTCAATTGCTCCTATCATGAAAATTAATTTCAGGAATATGCTGAGGCTTTCTTTCGTTTCTTCTTTATTTCCTACACTGTGCAGGGGGTAGCAGACACATACAAATGAAATTATGTTTGAGCAGACCTCACAGAAGCCTGTCCAATTCTTGTGAACAGCTGAAATTGAAATCTGTGGGAAAGGAGAGCATTTCTTTTTACATTCCTTGACATATTTTGCACCTGTAAAACTCCCAATTTTCTCACATGCTCTTTCAAACGCTTGACAAAGTTAGGCAGATATCTCTAGATTATGAGGGAAAATGAAATATGCTGAGTTTCCCCAAAATGTTTTCTCGGAAGTGACTGAGCTATGATTGCAGCTTTTCCAGTAAGTTTAGCCAAGCTTTATAATTTTTTATAATCAAGCTTCTTCAGCACATGTAAATGTTCTTGCTGTAGTATTTCTAAGCACTGGAATACATAAATAATATTAATGATAATCTCAATAATAATCTTTTATGTTTTCTGCTTTATTGCACAGCGAAATACAAAAAAATAAAACTGAAATTTATAGTCTTGAGATATAAATCTCTAAATTTTTGTGCCAAATGAAAGTCTAAAATATACAACAGTTGCAAAGGTTTGTGAAGAATAAAAGGACAAAAATCTACACTTAGTTACATTTTGAGCTTTCACAAGTAAGTTTAGCCTTGAAGAACTTAATGAAATTAAATCAAATAGGACTCTCAGACATTGCTCTGAAAATATACACAAATATAGGGAGATATCAGCAACATGAAAGTGTTGGGTTGCTGCTGTGTGGTTTGAAACCTCAATTACCAATACTCATTAGCAGATACACATCTGACCCACTCGGATTTAAAGCAGCTAAAAATAAGTCTCAAACCCATGGAGGAAGAGGAATGTACAGCAGAACAAAGTAGTGAGTTTTGGTGTGTTTGAAGGCAGTTTGTTAGATGCTTTTAACCCAGAGCAGACACTCAGGCTTGGGATTTTTAGGTGTGAAAGTGGCTCTCAATTTGATCTGATGGTGTAAATCCATATTTGGGCAGAATTTCAATGGCGGGTTTTGTAATAGTTTTACAGACCTTGTATTCTTCAGAGAATTTTTGCTGTCTGTGCTTCCTAAGTATTAATAATTCCTATTACTCTTATTGCAGGCTATAAAGTGTTAATGAAAGGAAAAGAAAATCTGAAGATTCCTTTCCAGAGAGTCATTTGCATGGTGAGGGAGGGAGAAACACAAATATACTTGCAAGTCGAGGCAGAACTATGCTGGAGTTCATCGTTCCCTTTCCTTTGGTTTTCTGGAGAGGTACTTAATGGTGTTTGAACATGACTGTATAGTGCCATTAATGTAACAATTTTCATTTGTGCAGTGCAACACCAGAAAGATAATCTCTGAGTTAAGTACTTTTCCTTTATAATCCCCGGAGAGTCAGAACTCTAAGAGCAAATATTGTATTTACCATAGACTGTAAAAGGGGAAGAAATTAGGCTAAAATGCAAAGCAGCAGGGATAAAATAGAGTTCCTTTTGGATGTCTGCCTCGCTGTGATGGATATATATATACTCACTGTTATGCTTTTTATATTATCTCTAATTTGAAATAAACAACATCATTACAGATTAGATCAATCATGGCTTCAGTATTTCTGGCCAAAGCAAGAAAAGCCTGGATGTGCTAGCTAAGAGTGTAATGAAAGCAGAGATTGTTTCACTGTTGGTGATTGGTTTAAGGATTTTAATTTACAGTAATGAGTGTCCTTCTCTGCATTGTAACCTGGCTCCTCATGTCTCCCTTTGGAAAACAGTCGCTGCTTGTATATACCAGTGGAATGATGATGCAAGGCACTAAACAACAAAACAGAGCAGCTGAATGCTGCTGCCTGGCATCTCTTCCAGAATAGAACTGAGTGGCAAAATTGATGCCTCACTGTCCTTACTTTGATTTGCACAGGAGCTCTGGGGGGAGCTCAGCCACTGTTGGCGGCTGGGGGATAGGGAAGCTGAGTGTCTTTCAGAATTCATCAAGTAAACAGATAACCAGTTCACTCCAGAGGACAGCTCTGCCTTGGCTACTGGAAGGATTCAAGGATAAGATGACTTTTTCCTGCGTGTGGCTCGTGTGTTCCTTCTTATGAAGTTAAGCAGAGGAGCAACATGCAGTGGCAGCTGGAGAATACCACAGGTGCTTGAAAGCAATTTGGCAAAGACAATCAAGAGAAGAGAGATCAACAGTTTACAGCATATTTATTTTTGGGTAATAGTTATTCAGAGTGGAAGGAAGCTGTTGGGAATTCAAGCAGTGTTCAAAAATGATAAAACATGGTGCTAGGAACCTGGTGTTCAAACGCTTTGAAGTTGCTGTCACTTAATCTGGTTTCGGAATCCTGCCCAGAAATGATGCAGTAATAAGGGCCAGCTGCCATGGTTGCCTTTCTTATTGGTGTATTTTTAGTGGAATCATCAGTTTAATGATCAGCAAATGAATTCAGTGCAAACAAAAGGTGTGTTAAGGACAATTCAAAAAAGAAGCGATAGGAAAAAAACCCTGTGAATACAAAGGAAAGTAGAGGAAAAGGGAGTAGTGTAAAGAAGAAAATCTGGTCAAAATCTGGAAAGTTCTTTGAATGTCCATATAAAAATAGGTTTGGTTGCTTGCTTCAGATGGAAAAATGATAGTTTTTCCCTTCAATTTCTTCCAGGAAATGGAAGCTTTCTATGCTTTCAGTGCCCATCTAAGGAGCTTGATGGACTCCCTCTTTGGGAAGGGTCATCTTTCTTGCAGGCAGTTCACTTGGTATTGAGAGTAAAAGTCTGTTATTCAAACTATTATTCCTGCAATCCAAAACTGGAGATTTTTGTCTGAATTCAGGGACTCCTGCAATGAGCAGGATTTTATTCTTCTTTTTAGGAGGCTGTTAGACTGCCACTGCTTGAAACCCATGCTTAGTTTGCTCGTTGATAGTTCAACAGTAATTGTATTTACGGTTCATTTTGCTTGGATGCTCGTGACTCTAATCTTTCCACAGTGTCAGTGGCGCAGTTCAGCTCTGATGTACGTGTTCATCATCCTGCTAAATGGAAAATCCCATTGCAGTTATGATTTCTGTCATCTCTATGAGACTTAGGAGAAAGGATGCTGTGGATGTTCTGTGGAAAAAGAGTGGGTGGTATGAAGTAGAAATACAGGTTGTGACCAAATCCTCAATCTTCTCCACTGTGTAACTGTAATTTAGATGTGAATCTATATATGTGAAACATTTAATCATAGAGTGGACCTCTCTTTGCTAAAGGAATGAGGTATTGGTTATGGAAACACCAAGGTGTTGTACAATCCTACTGGGAAGGGTAATAAATGACACAGAAAGCTGAAACAGTCAGACAAATCCAAGTAGCTGCAGTGTTACATACTTCTGTTGAATTTTTCAATGAGACACTTAGAACGACACCCTTTCTTTTATAAATGCCAAGGAGAAGGATTTTCATGGTAAGCACTGTAGAACAGCACGTATCTTCCATTTCACAGGACTTTGCATCAAGTAGGAATATTGGTTGGCTACTCAGAGGGAAGTAGAGCAGATGAATTAAATCTTCATTTCATTTCTGTTGAGCTTCAGCAACTGAACTTTAATGCTTTTTAATTACATTCCTTACCTGGTTGGTGAGAAGGGCTATATTAAATGACAAATACCTTAACATCTGGGGCTCATTTGTTGCAAAATGAACACCATCTCCTTTAATTCCCTATTTCTCTCTCTCGCTGCTCTTACAATATTTGCCTTGTAGTGATTCCCCTTGCTAATTGCAATCCATCCAGTGCTGTATCTGAAAGAAACATTTCAGTTGCATGATTTGATGCTTTTAAGTTGTCTTGGCTTTGCTGACTCATTGGTCAACCTTGAAAAATCATAGCAGTGCAAGCACTGCAATGCCAGCAGAGGACTAGCAGGTTGCACGGGGGACTCCGTTACTGATTAGTGTCATTTTTTTTCTGAGTTGAAAGAGCTATTGTGTTTAAGGCCATGAGATTTAGAATTAGGAGTAATTAAAAACCAAGGCTGCTGCCTTTATATTTTTTTAAATATGAAGGGCCCCAGGAGTCTCTGTAGTCATTAGAAAATCCTATTCTCGTGCTAAGCCTGTCCTTATAAGCAGTTCTGTTGTTGGCTTTCCTGAATGTGAAGCGGGATCTTATTGAGAGTGGATGATGAGAGGGGAGAAATATCGTAAAGGCAGGGGGGAAGAAAAATGTGTGTGTGTGTTTGGGGGGCAGATATTCAGTGGTTGCGTGGCTGCTTTGTAATGTGTCCTTAGCAACTGGCTTCCTACTCTAATGGGAAAAATAGATGGTGGGAAAGCATTCAAGGAAAGTGGGTCACATTTGATCCATGACCTAAAAGGAAAAGTGGGGGAAGGGAATAATCAGCTCAGATCATTAATGAGGTGAAAATTTATCCTTATAAAGCTTGTTCATTGCACTGGGAAAAATTGCTGTTCTGGTGTCTTGGCTATGTGATAGAAAATGCAGCTCCCACTCTCTGAAAACACAATTGTTCTGCAGCTTTGTACTAAAAGAGAGGGGGAAAAAAGAAAAAAGTTGTTTGTTTTAAACACTCTCCAGCAACACAATGATTAGACATGACAGTTTGGCTGTGGGGCCTTCCTTTCAGTTCAGGAAAATGTAGAACAGAGCTGAGCTGTCCTTTCCTAGTAAAAATGAGGTCATTTGTAAAGCTTTGTGTACATTTCTGCAGCACTCGTGGAACAGAGCTCACAAAAACAGCTCTCCTGAAGCCTCACTCCTACCTCCACCAGTGCTCCCGTTTTTAAGAAATGGAGGCCCATTGACCACATAAGATGAGGAATCAGAGGCTGTGATTTAGAGGAAATGGCTCCTCGAGGATGTATAGTTTTGATTTAACTGTCAGCGCGCTGCCGTTGCTGACTCCGAGATTTTACAGCTGCGTGTGGCTGCGGGGAAGCTCCTTGTAATCTGTTCCTTCTCCGTGTGAGCTGTGTGTGTGCTCTGAAACAAGCAAAAGTACTCTGTCAGGCTTCATTATTCTGTTACATATACAATGTATTGTATACATTATATTCGCTAATCCCTGTTGTTCATAAAAATGCCGCAGGCAATTAAAATTTATTGAATAATAATTTATTTTATGTAAGAGCTAATACTAATTTTCATACCCAACTATTTTTCTCCTACCAATCAAATGCTATGTAGCTGCTAATATTTCAAGGTAGTTTTAATTAATGTGTCAGCCTAGTGCAACTCTATGGAAGAATGCATCATTGAATTAAATAAGAAAGGATAGCAAGGCATCTACTGGATAAATGCCTAGAAAATATAGAGTAATGAGATGTGAGCTGGCACATTAGCATTGCATTCCCTTCTACCTTGAAACTTCAGGGAATACATTCCCATTCTGTCCAGGAAACCCCCCAGATTCTCTGACCTTAGAGCAGCAACTGTTTCAGCCAACTGTATTGATATTCAGGCCAATCATGGAAAGATGGAAGCATAGACAATTAAAGAAGCATTAAAGATCTTGGGCTCATTAATGAAGGTGTTTGGTAAAAAACAGTAAATTAAAATTTCTGACTTTGTACGCTAAATGAACTCAGACTGTGTCCCTTCTCCCCTTTATTCCTTAACCGTCTATTAAAATAGCCTGTGAGTGTGTCATGTTTCCTAACATATGAAAATAGTAGGAAAACATCTGGGCTTACTAATAAAATTAGGTCTTCTACTTAGAAAGCAGGCAGTATTGTTTGGGGCTTCAGAGATGCTCTTGCAATGCAAATAGTAAATAGTGGCTTTGGAAAGTACTTTACTTCTGCTGTATTTCATAATATTCAAACACTGCCTTTAAAAGAAAAAAATAGAATTACATCAAGTTAAAAGAAAAAAAAAATGTCATGAAAGGGTAGTTGGGTTTTTTTTTCTTTAATAACATAATGGTTCAGCATTTACATAGTGGTTTTCTCTGAGTGTTTTAGAATTCTTTGTTGGGATGGGATCATAATTCAAAGGTGAGGGAGATAAGCACAGCAAAGGGGAAAACTTATGAAAGAGTATCACTGAGAAACAGCTTTTTTGTTGCACAATTCTGTGCTCTTTACTATTAGACACCCTTCCCAGCTTTGTTCTTCGATTAGGTTTCGCCTTCTCTGAGGGATGGTTATAGCAAGAAAACTGATGTGCCTCGAAATAATCTGTGAGTAATACCACTCTCAATGAACTCGAAATTGCTTGAGTGAAGCTCTGGGCTCTGTGTTCAGAGCTGACCTGCTGCCCAGCTGGTGGCTTCCTATCCTGAGTGATTGTGTGGGCACAGGGCACAGATATCCTTCCCTGCCTTAGACCAGAGTGAGCACAAATCCACAGCTCTCCAGTGGAGGCAGTCAGGATGAAAATTCAGGCTTCATCATTTCTTTCTCCATATCTCTTACTTACAGTGACAAGCCCAGCAGGTTCAGCCTTCAAATCATTAAAATAAATGCTCATATTATTAAAATCCCATATTTGATGCTTGGCTTCCCCTCGGTTTCTTGTATCAGGAACCTGAGACATGTGAGCTTCAAGTCTGTGTTCTTCCATTGCCAGCATCCCTGTCCCTCCACCTGCCCTGGGGCAGGTTCTTCCCTTTTTCCATCTGCTGAGCGAAGGTGCTGATGACCATACAGAGAGGAGTTATATGGAAAAACAGTTGGAAAAGGGCTAGAGATCCTAGGGAACCACATGGTGTTACTAATCCTCCAGCTTTCCAAAGATTTGTCATCACAAATAAGAGTTTTCCACTTTCAGAGGCAGGAGGGAAAGAGAAAAAAGAAGGAAAGAAGTTAACCCTGTGGTGTGATGACAGAGATTTCTATAAATCACACTGCATTTCACACCACTGCTGACAGCCAGCCAAACCTAAGCTGGCCAAGTTTCCACAGGTCGAGTATGTTACAGGGAGCTTAAAAATACATCCACTGTTTAGCTACCTTTTCTCTTGCACAAGGGTATTGGAGTCTCTGTAAATTATGTGGTGGTCAAAATTATGTGGCTGGTATTCCTGATTTCTTCCCATCTCCTCTTTTCCCATTTCTTCTGTAAAGTGTCAGCAAGTCTCTAAGACCTGGGTTCACTTTTGTTTGTGAATTAAACCTCCAGAGCAAATATATATCCACTAGGAGAAGATTTTGTCCAAAAGGTACAGTTTAGAAGTTATCTCATCATTTTAAATTTTTCCTACTGCGATTATTTATGATGACCTTAAAAACATGGTGTATTGGCAACTTTTCAAGCTATATTTTCCTTTGCATTTGGCAAAAGAGTTCCAAATGACACCCCTCTTTTGTTTTCCCAATGCTGCATTTGCTCAGAGTGTCCTTCAAACTCACAATTAAAAGATCTTTGAAGTCAGAAGCATCCCCATAAATGACTGCCATATGACTTGGGAAGTGTGTGTGCATTTGTGTGTCCTAGGGCGTATTTTTGTTAGGATTTTTCAGGGTATGTTTATTAGGAAAATTCAAACCAGTTTTTTCTCATTTTGTTTGTTTGCATGATGCCTTTAAAGGGCGAGCTGCTCCTTCCCTAATTATGTGTAGCTGTTTGTTTTCTTGTGAGCTTCAAAAGAACAGCACAACAGACAGAGCAAAATATCTTATTTGCAGTAATAGAGAAAAATAAGGGACTAAGTAAAATCTTAAACTATAATGAGGGTTTACTTTAAAAACTCAGACTTGTTGTTGTCTACTTGTCTGCCAGTGCTACTACTGACCTTTTGTATAGCAGGTCTCTCTTTGGACATAAAAGTAAAACTGTTGGTAATCCAAAATACAAAGGAAAACAAATCCTTTGAAGCTGCTAGAAAACACATTGCAATGGAATTTAGAGACTTCAATAAGTGAGAAATTAAGACAACTTGGCCTGTTTTGCAGTGTGGACAATTCATTCCGCACATGGAACGCGTGGCTTGCGTGGGTATTTTTTTCATTTAAAAAACTACTTAATATTCTGCCTTCACATCCAGTTTCTTTTCTTTAATCTACAAATCATGGTTGCACGTCTGGTGGGACCTGGTTCTGCCACCATTGGACCCTGGCAGGAGTGTGTAAGTCTTGCTCATATGAAGTTGAATACAGACTCAAGTTTTACTCGTTAGTCTGTCTTCCACAAAGCTGGCAGGAGTACTTGTCCTTCTACATAGAATCAACTACCACTAATATTAGATTTTAGAGGTTTTCCTTCCCCAAAAGGCACTAGAGTGAGTTATAAGTATGTGGAAAACTCATTGAGGAAAATCACTTTCTAACTATTGACATTTTAGTAGAAATCTAATGAGCTACTTAGATTTTTCTCATTTGTTATATTGAGGAGCAGTTAAAAAAGAATCAGAAAAAGAGAAACTTTTGGATTTTTTTTTAAGCTTCCTTGTAATACAGCTTAGGAAAAAACCCTCTATTGATTTTGTTGTTGTCCAGCAATCTGATCAGAGTTGCTCTGCAGAAAGGCTGGGCACTTTTTCAACTCCCTTTTCTTCCCCCTAAAGCCTCTCTGGACTTCTCCCTGGAGAACTGGGAAGTGTTTTCCTGACAAAATTCATGTTTGCCTTTACAAAACAAACAGAATTTAGACAAGTTAGGAGGAGCAGAGGTGTTTTGAGGAGAGGAGGGGAAAAAGAGCAAAAAACCTCTGCCCCCAGCCCCACTCCCCAGCTATATTTTTCATTGACATGGCAAAGTACGCTTGTTTCCTGTCCTGCATGCAGATGTTTGATTGAGCTGTAACTTCATAAGATAATGCTTCCCAGTAACATTTGAGAGTTTCCCCACAATTCCTGAAGTTTTCCCTGCCTACATGCTTTAACATCAAGCCGTTGGAGGGATAAAGATTTTTTTCTTTGTTTGCTTGTATGTTTAAGGATTCACCTTCCTCTGCTGCTGAACCAAGCCTTATCCTGATTTTCCCACCATTTAATCTGTAGCCCCTCTAAAACTTTTCTTATACCAAAACCTTGTTGTCAAAGACATAAGAGGAGATGGGAGAGGACTGACACTTCCTGAAAGAGTTACACAGGCAGGCAAGGGAGTAAAATTCCCAAGGGAAAATAGTGGGATAGAAGAGAGAGGGCCAACCTCTAGCACCTCTTGGTTGTCCCAACAGAGGCAATGCTGCCTCACAAAGAGGCAGTGAATATTTTAGCTTATTTTATCCACCTAAAAAAATTTCTGTGTGGTTCTCTGGGGTAAGATTGCACTACTCCCAGCTTCTGATAAACAACCAAAATGAACCCTCAAGTACAGGTGTAGACAAACTCTTTCCCCTTCGCCTGGCAGGGTGTGAAAGTCCACCCTGGCCAAATGAGGAGCTTGACTCGTTGAAATAAAGCAGGATGAGCTTAATTTCCCTCTGTTCTGCATAAATCCGCTTTGTCACCTCTTTGACCTCCAGTTCACCAAAACCATTCCATCTGTAGGAAGAAAAAAGTTGGCTACAGCCCTTCACAGATGACTGGCAGCTTCTCCAGCTTTCGCAGGCTGGGTTAACACGGAAGCGTGTCAAGCCCACACCACACTGAAGTGCTCACGGCTGTAGCCCCAGCAGTATCATGTTGAACTCATCATGCACCAAGATGTGGTGGAGCAGCCACTCTGATCTGAGCACAGAAGACACCCAAGAGCTCTGCAGACCATGCTGGTGTGCTCACTATTCCTGTTTCCAGTGAGGTCCTGCTATTCCTGTTTCCACTGAGGTCGGCGTCTTTCTCACAGCCCACCGCAGCTGCATCTGTTCATTATGAAATTGCAGCTCCAAAGTGCCTGGTGAAGCAGATCTTTCCAGCCCTGTGCTGTGAGGAAACAGGAGTCACACCATGCAGGAGAGTGTCTGTGTGTGTCAGCAAAGTGCCTTCTCAGCCTGGTGGCTGAGTGCAAAAAATTTCAAGTGGAATCAGGAAATGAAATTCCGAATCCACATCTCTTCTGTTTGTTAGGGATTCATCCTTTTACATAGATGCAGTATTCCATTGCATGTCTTGTACCATCTATATACACAATTTCCTTTTAATTTTTTAGTATTGTCTTTCCCTGTTGTTGGGAATTTTTTTTCCTCTCTTTTTCTGGACAGGTTATACATATGCTAATAGAAATATGCCTATTATTTGAAGCATAGTTCTGCTTGTCAATGAAGCTTCATTAACACCGTTATCACTGCCTGACATTTATCTTATAATTTTCCAGAGTTGACTGTTACATCTCCATGGAAACCCAAATTGCAATTGAAACAAGTGAGATAATAAAGGCATCCACAGAGGATTGACAGTATGCAAGCCCACAGTGTTTGCAGGCTACATTTGTTTATAGTTCCTTAGATAAATCCCTTGCAGTGGAGATTTTTATTACCTGTCTCCTATCTTTCCATGACTGCTGCTTATTGCAAGGTTTAGAGCAACGCTTTTTTTTTTTTTAATTTTGCTTTTTAATTAGAGCAATAAATTTTATTGGACTCAGCAAGGGAGGCATTGAAGATGTAAATTCTAAAATTATTTTTCTGGAATGAAATATGAAGATTTTTATATATAAATTTGCCACTGTGTAGACTAAGGCATTCTTATGTTGATTTGGTGGAGGGTTTTTTTAGGTGCCAAAACTTAGGGTCATAGACTCTTATTTGCTGACTCTTTCAGCATGCAAGAAAGATCTCTTTTTTTCTGTACCTAAGGACTTGAGCTCTCTTAAGTTCGTGACTCTAAATCAATTTAGATGGTGCCTCAAAGCAAAGAGTCATGAAACTGGAGTGGGTCCAGAGTGAATTAATCTGAAATTAATTTGATTTTGAAAGGCTCCATCTGGCTGTGTTTGGAAAAGGCATTTAGACAGATATATAAACAAATGATCATCTGTATTCTATATGCCAGATGTGGTGTCAAAAAAATGAAGAAATGGTTTAAAAAAAGGAATCAGCTGAGGGGGATTTTGCTATAATAATGCTCAACTTGTTGAAATCACAATTGCATCACACTTCAGACAATGATCTTTTCTTATATTCAGATTTGTAGAAGGGGAGAGCATGGCTGAACTTGATAGGATTTTTTGTTTTAAGTATGAAAATTGAATGTCACGGCTTCCTCTAATGATCTGTTTGAGATCTAACCAAAACTGGCTAAACAAAATTGGCTGCACCCTTAAAATGAGCAGGGCTGTGATCTTCCATTCCATTTTTAAAGAAGCTATTTAGGTAAAGCAGCCGTTTCAGGCATGAGCCCTTGGCCTCCTTCTCTTTGGACGTGGCTTTTGGGCCCTTGAAAATTATTCCCTGCACTTTGTTGAGTCAGCTGGGCTGAGCCTGAGCATGTGTGTACGTACACATGTGGGTGCCAGTCTCGAAATCACTGGACTGTAAATTACTTCTTTAAATAATCGGTTGATTTTAGCACACAGAAATAGCTGCATTTCAAAACAAATGTTTGGAAAACATCTTTCCCATGCTCTCCATCTCAACTCCAGGACAGAGTTTGCCATGAACTACATAAGACCTTGCAAACCTCATAAGAACTTGCAGATAATTGCCAGCGTGGCTACAAAACTTGCTGAAATAGTCATGTCAGTATTTAGCAAGTAAAAGAAAAAAATTTTGAGGCCTTTGTTGTTGTCTTAGAAGTTTTTTGGAGGGCAAAGGAAGAAGGGACTTGAGTAACAACTTTGTAAATTTGGAGCATTAAGTGTTTGGAATGGGGAGGGAGAGACTGAGGTTGTTGACAAGAAAACAGATGGTCCTACGTGTCCCGAATTTTAAAAGCCTGGTACTATTCTAATTCAGTTGTTGACATGTCACAAATACATAAGCATTTGGGTGTAATCAAATACCATTGTGCTTTTTAAAAAAATAATACCGATAAATGTTTCCTGCCACACAGAAAAGAAGGAGTGTGCTTCATTGCAAATGTATGTAATCAGCAAGGCAAGGCATTAATAATCCACACCATTAATACTGAGCAGTCAGCTACTCCAGGTTCAACTTCACGTGAAAAAGTGCATCAATCCGTACTCCAAAATTATAATGTAATTGTTCAGGCAAAATTCTCTCTCGTGTTACTGTCCAGCTTAAAGTGGTACAGAGAGAAAAAAGCCCTTTTCAACTGGAGTCCCTTTTAGACAGAGCACAGATCTTATGCCCCAAAGACATTACTAGAGAAAAAGTTGTTGAGGAGCACAAGAGTGGAGCAGTAAGTTGCAGTAGCTGCCATAACAGAGATTAGTTTAGATACAGAAAAATGATAAATTAGGCGCCTTTGTTATTGCTTAACATCCCAGGTCAAAACAAGATTTGCAAGTGCCCATCACGGAGTCGGTCAACAGAAAACAGATGTTTAAAAGTCATGACTTGGTATTTGTTGAACTTTTTTATTGGGGCATAAAATAGGATGAATGGCCTTAAGCTGGAAGAGGGCAGGTTTAGTTAGGTACAAGGATTGAATTCTTTATTGTGAGGATGTTGAGGCACTGGCACAGGTTGCCCAGTGAGGCTGTGTCTGCTCCATCTCTGAAGGTGTTCAAGACAAGGATGGGGCTTAGAGCAACCTGATCTAGTTAAAGGCTCCCCTGCTCATGGCAGAGGAGTTGGAATGGATGGTCTTTAAGGTCCCTTCCAAACCATTTTGTGATTGTCCATCTTAACTCTCATGGGACTTTTCTTAGAAATGCCCCTTCCTTACACCTGGTGAAGACAGTCCCAATCATGTTTAAGCATTTAATTTGGAGAACAAATTCTGCACAGAAAGCAAAAATGAATTATTGGGTGGTTGCCTAAGCTGAGCTTTATGTTGCAGAACATTATTGTTTAGCAGACCTCATCAAACCTTGAACTAATTATATCCCAAAGCCTAGAGCAGCCTGGAAGAACAAGGGTTGGGGCTTACATAGGCTCCTAGTTTATGTCTTCAAGCACTTATTTTCAGTCATTCTTATCATGTATCCCAGAAATTTGTGATTCTTGTCTGTACTTGAATAAGAGGGGAAATGAATGCAAAGCAGTCAGGGAGGGGTGGCTTTGACTTTCTTCAGCCATTGAAGGGCAGGCATCTGTCACTGGCTGTTGAGCTTCTCTAGTTTCAGTTGAGTAAAATCTATAGGCCACTGTAGGCAAATCTTTAAAGATACTGAAAATAGGCCACTGTAAGTTTTATCAGCATAAACAAAAAGATGCTGCCCAGTTCAGACTTGTATAGAGTTGTGTAGGTGGTGTGTTTAATTATTTGCTTCTGCTATTAGATGAACTAGCAATGATATTTAATTGGTTTCCAAAATAGAAGACTCTAAAAAAAACAAACTTCTTCCCCTCCCTGTTTGTTTTCTCTTCTGCACTCATTCGCTCTTGTTTACATGTATTTTAGCTCGTATGAGTTGCTCCACTCACAGCACAGGCACATAATAAGCATTACTGCATATTCTAAAAAATATTTTGCTTAATAAAAAAATTTTAAAGGCCCATACAGCAGCAGTAAGAGTTGAGGTCTTCTGAAACATGTAGGATTTTTTTTAAGATGTGCTTGCATGTAAGGGTTTTTTTTGAAGGTGTGATGTAGCAGATCACACCTTCAAAAGCTTTTGCAAAGTTAGGTGCTTTAGTCTATGGTTCCAGAAGCATTACCAACAGCATAGCATTAGAATAACATCTTTTGGTAGGCTTAAGCGTGTACACAAGGGGTATCCAGTGTTTAAGTTGAAACATCTGCCATAAATCAAAGTGGTTTGTAATAGAAGTGGTGCAGGAATGCAGAGGCTGAACACCTGAAGAGCCACCCCCCCCCACCCCCGGAGATGAATATTTAACTTTGGAGAGCAGAACTCTGATTTTAGGAAGGCGAGAAGCCCTAAAGCACAAAGGAACGTATGTGCTCCAATGCACACCTCCAGCTGAAAAGGGAACTGCATTTTAATGCAGCTCTTACTAAGATTTCCTTTTGTATCCTTGATTTCTTTCTGCGATACTGGTGAGGAATCTGCATCGATACCTCTAACATGTTTTCTCTCAGGTGGGATCATCTCTCTTCTGATGTTTCTCTACTCTATTTTGTTTGGTACTTTTTCCAATTCATATTGCCCTTAGTATCATGCAGTCTGACCGATCTGCTTGAAAGGCAACTTTCCTCTGCTACTCCTTCTCCCAGCCCGAATTTATTACCCATCAAAACATTTTCAAGGAAGTTTTTCCCCCCATATTTTCAAATATTTTTTTTTCTGGGTTAAAAAATTTGCAACTGAGGCATTAAAGTGATTACATGTACTAAATTTGGAATTAATCAGAAAAAAAGTATTCCCTGTACTAACAGTGGTTTGCTAGGGTTTGTATGATCTATGGAGAGAGTTAGCAAAGCTGAGCTACAAAAAAATCTCTGATTTCACCAGAAGAATGGCTGTGGATTTTAAATTATCGGGGCAGTGAAAAGTAACTCATTGTCTTAAGAAAAATTACACTTTTAGAGATCATTTCTGCCAATGTGGAGGCAGCACAAGGAAAAATATCTTTGCATTTACCACTGAGTGCTTACACAAGCACTTGAGTATTATCAGCTACCGAGAAGCACGAAATGTGAGCATTGTATGTCAGGTATTAAAAGCCATCAGGATTTTCATGTAATTCATGTGTGTGTGAGAGTGCAAGTGCGGTTGCTCTCTGCTGGGTGGATGAAGAATTGCTCATCTCTTTGTGAAAGTCTTTATGGGGCTGTAAGATGGATTGCAAGTCTTACAGCTGCTCAGTTGTTAGCCTTGCTGATGGGTGCAGGGAAGCCTGGAGATAATTATTTTGTAGACTTTACTGCCTATGTAGGACTGAACAACCTGCCATATGAGTTCTTTTTTTCATTGGGCATGATGTCAGGGTCATTTAGCAATTGCTGTTTAGGATATGCGTTACTTAATAATAATTATAAGTGTTATTAGAGTCTAATAGTTCTGCCAAAAACTACAACACGCTGCAGCAGAATCAGTTAATGATTTTTGAAACATCACCTTTCCTTTGAGCTGCTTTTGAGCAAGTGTGCTGCAAAAAAGCTGATGGGCCAGAAAGCATCTGGAGATGACTTTTTTCCCCCCCAAAACACGGAGACCTGGTCATTTACAGCTTAAAAACGTTGCACAGCTTCTTTTTCTGCTTGTCAGAGGTTCTGGCCCTTATTTCGCTGGCCAAAATCCAATGTAGGTAATTACCTTCTGTGTCTATAAATTGCAGCCCCCTGCAGTTTTCAATTGGGTACGGTATTGTTCTACCCTTCCTGGCTGAAATTGTTGTGCGATAATGCTCCATGTCATTAAACAGCTGCCGTCTGTCACCTTAGAATGAAGTCATTCCTCTCCAAACAATGAGTTTATAGAGCTCTTTTGGGTCCTTCCAGATAAAATTTGCTCGTAAACCAGCAATTATGATCTTTGGAGTACAGTAAGGTGATGCTTGGCTGTCTCTCTTGACAGCAGTCAGAAGCCTTCAAACGGGTGTTGTCCCTTTTGTCAGTTTGTGTGATATCCTGGCAGTGATGCCACAGCTCAGATGTAAATGCTTTATTACATACCTCTGCACTGGGTTGGATTTAGTGGTCATTACGTTTGGAACTCTTTTGTTATTGTGTTCTTGTTCTGTTGGCTCTTAGAGGGAATTCAAGTATCTTATACCATGGAACATGAAAAAGGCAAATCCCCAGCAAAATGGCAAAACTACAATAATAGGGTAAGGGTTGCAATATGAATTAACCAAAAAAGAACAGGAAGATTCTGGGTAGGGTTAAAAACAGATTTGACAAACAGGTCTCATGTAAGTCCGTTTGGTCCCCGTTAACAGCTGTTTTTCAGAACCTGACTTGACACTGGGATCATTAATGGAAATGAATGTGGATTAACGCCAAAGCTCTTAACAGTGATGAATTTAAGAGAGTCTGTTTTGATTCAGACGTTGTTTCTGAAGTCTACCTCTCTGTCCTGAGTGGGCAATTCACTTTTAGCAGTCCTGCAGTAATTAAAGATGTGAATGGGAGAGACCGAGAGGGCATCTACCAGGTTTTTCCGGTGCTCCTGCTGAAGCAGCAGGGATATTAAAACAATCTCTAGCTCCTCAAGAGTGGCCCTGTCAGCTTGCTGAAATGATGGAATGGTAGTTAGGTTATTAGAAGAAAAATTGGCACAAATTGAGAGAGAGGATGCTCTGGCAGCAACCACAAGCAGCCAGCGACTCAGTGTCTTAATCTCTGCCCTCAGGCTGCTCTCTATGATACAGATGACACCTTGTCAGTGAAGATGATGTGCTGGGTCACCCCTGAGTCCAATGGGTTAAATTGGCCATGAAGGGAAGGATTGCTACAGCATAGAGCCAGCAAGC
>VZSR01001299.1:13334903-13515714 GCA_013398615.1 Brachypodius melanocephalos | reverse complement strand
AGGTACTGACAGTAAGTGCCAGGGGATCCCATTCTCATTAATATCCCCTAGACACAGCTATCTCTGTACACTTGTGCTTTCAAGAAAGTCCTAAGCTTTCACAAGGATTGTTTTCCTTCCTTCTGGAAAGTTTTACATGTTTACAAGCTTCTCTTTTGTCTCACTACTTCTTGGGTATAGGAGAAGCGGAGATGGGAGGAGGAAGAAGCCACTTCCTCTGAGAGCCACTGTGTTGGCAAAGAGAAATTAGTAAAAACCCTACAGCTGTTAGCAGCCAAAGAGGTCTTAGTGCAGAGCAGTAATGTCCATTGGGTGAAGATGAAAGCTGGGAGAAGATAAGGGAATTCATCTTTAGAAAACATCATTTGCAAAGGATCAAGCATATTTGGCTGGATTTTGGACCCCACAAGCTCTGTGAGAAATGAACCATCAGGCAGGTGTGGTGTATAATTTTATTCCTCAGTGGAGCCTTCAAGTGCACTGCAGAGATCAGATCCATAGGATCTATAAAATAGGTGTTTTTCCCCATTGTTATCTCTCTGCTGTTTTATTTTTTCATTTTGTCTGCATTACCTCTAGTTCTACACCAGCTGCCAGAGCTGGGTGAGGATACTACTACAAGTGTCATTGATGCAATAGTGTTCATGGGCTCCTCAAACTCCCAACAGTGAGATGTGGATTCCTCCTCTGAGGTGTCTGAGATCCTTGGTTTGCACTGGAATAAACAAAGCACAGTTTAGGAAGGGGCCCAGCTGTGTTTGTAGAAATGAGTGCCCTCTCTGTGGCCTGAATTTGTCTGTCAAACCGCCAAAATGTTGGCAGCTCAGCCAAGTCCCTACCTTGTGGTAGAAAAGTATTTTAAAGAAAAGCCTAAATTATGCTTAGTTTTTCCCTAAGTCTGCAGGAGTTAGTGGATTGACAGAGCTGTCAATGGATGGCAGAATTTAGTTTGGAGAAATTTTAATGACTTACTCAAGTTAATGCAGGCAGTGAGTGACAAAACCTGTCCCCTGGAGCTTTGCTTCATGGTGTATGGTACCTATGCCTTGAGTCAGGGCTTTTAACCATCTTCAGCCAGTAAAGCATTTAAAGAATATGATAAATGTAGTTCAACTTTGGTCCCAACAAAATAAAGAAAGGGCTTAAACATTTTGTACAGTTAGAAGGGAGCTTGGCCTCTGCCTAAACCTTTAGCTCAAAGCAAGAGCTTGATGCTAATAGGGCCATTAACCTGAGAAAACAGGTATTAGTGTTTGGCTTTGTGGTTTCCTAAAAAATTGGCTGATTAGCAATGGAAATTGTGGGGCTCTTGGTGGTAAAGGTGGTTTTGGTAAAGGAAAAAGCAAAGGAATAAACTTGTTATTCTTTATTAAACATGACCCTGGCTGTAATTTTTGGCTGAAGTAGCAATTGTTTATGGATTTCTTAAAGAAGGGATCCAACAGAGAGACCAGATGAAGGGCATAATTTAAAACTGAGCTCAATACAAACAACACAGAGAATAAATGAAGTGAAAAGTCAACCCAATTTATGAAAGAAAATAGTTGACCAAGCCCAGGACAGAGCTGGGAGCTTAACTAAACTTCTACCTTTGCTTTTAAAATAACATACAAGCGTTTTCCCAGTTATTTTAAGCTATGGGTCAGGGATTTTTCAACCTCCCTACTAGGGAGGTTGTTTGACAGGCTGGGTTTTACGCAAAGGAATAGGAATTGAAAAGAAATAATGGAGTGATTTTCAAGAGGTTTAAGTGTCATGTAGGTGCCTGCTGCTCTGTGAAAGTCTTGCAAGTTGTTCCCATGAAGTATCACTCAAGTGAGTCAGTCATGGTTTTTTCTGTTTCTTGGAAATTTTGAGGGGGTGGTTGTTTGGATGGTTGGCTTGGTTTGGCTTAAGTGTTGTCTTTGTATGGAAATGCAGTTTCTAAGGCCTGGAGAAGTCACAATTTCTGCAGGTGAACTTGTGACCTGTAGAACTTATTCAAAATGAAGAGCGTTTGCAAGACAAGGTATTTGTAAATGAAATGTAATGTAAAAGTTTGGACCTTAGAGTCTCTTACTCAGGCAAGATTCCTGCTAGAATATTTAGGAATTTTAGCCATTTATGAGTGTGAAAAATGCTGTTGTCTGCTGATTCGTGTTGAAAGCACTTCACAAGGGATGATCAGACTTCTTGCTGGTGGTGTAAAATGTGCCTTTAATATAACTTTCTCCTTCCTGCCTGTAAGCAGGGAAAGTGCTAAAGTTAATATGGGCATATTAATGTGAATTATGCTTTCAAGGAGATGAAACACATGAAACTAAATAATTTGTCTTCACACAGGTTATAGCTGTGAGACAGGGGAATTGCACAGGGTTGTTTTCTTCTCACCACTCTTAGATATTATTTTTTTCACGTGTAAAAAATGGTTTTCATCTGGTTGCGCAGATTCAGAGCTCTTCCAAGTCCTCCGGTGGGCATTCACTCCTGAACAATCATCAAACGGAGAAATCCTAATTAAAGCCAAGTTTTTTGAAAGTGGCAGGTGGCTCTGAAATGCCTGAATTCTGCCATGATCAGCTTCTGACATTGCTGCATACAGGCCATTTGCCCCCTCTCCCTGGTGGAAAGATTGGGGGATGCTTGAAAATTCACACATCATTAGTGTTCTTTCTTGAAACTGGAACATCCAAAAATCATCAGCACTTTTGGAATTTCTAGCCAAGTAATTAGTTGAAACTACTGTCCTTAATTATCAATAATGCAAGGGGGGGGGAAGGAGGAGGGAGTGATGTATTTTTACTTCTGTTCAATATTTAAAATTATTTCTTCTGTGTGTAAGAGTACAAATCCTCCTAAACCGTGATCTATCATTTGTCTCCCAGATCAGATTATTTTTTTGTTCCAAAGTTCTTTTTCCCTGCAAAAGTGTGGTCGTTTTGAACTTGGATGTAGGATGTACATCTGGAGATCAGATAGGCTAAGAATTTCTCCTTTTGCAGGAGAAAAAAAAAACTTTTTGAAGCAGCATTTTAATTTCCACAACGAAGTAGGCAGTTTTTGCCATCTCTTTTTGAATTATGCCTTTTTTTTTTTTTTTTTTTTTTTTCTTAATGGCAGCAATAAACACTGTGCTTTAAACTGGGTCTCTCCAGACTGCTTTTCCTTTTTAAAGAGCGTAGGCAACTAATCGTCAGCAACCAGCCACATAGCTGGAGTGTTTTCCATTCTAGGCAATGTCATACTAATTTGATGCACACATGGATGCTTCACACAATCTGCAGATTCATCGCTGGCATCTTGCATTAGTCATCTGACAGATTGCCAAGTGTTTCATACTCCTTTCATGTGACTTTATTACAAAACACACACACACATAGACACGCACTGCCTTGTTTCTGCCAGTAGCCAGTTTAGTGAGAATTCACTGCAGTTCTGTTTACAACAGCCATGGAGAGAAATCTGCACTTATTTGCCACTATCTTCTACTTTAAAATGCAGAAGTCCCAGGTCGTGTTGTGCTGCTCTCATCTTATATAATGACATTAAGCAGCAGCCTGCAGAGAAAACCAGACTCAATGAAAAATGTAATAGCATTGTTTTTGTTCGTAATACTTATGCTATTAATTAAATAATGATTTTTTTTTTCTGCTTTGTGCCAATTGACATCATCTTCTGCATCTAGTGTAGATGAAAACTGCGTAGTCTCCTAACTTGTCTTCTCTTTTTAATCTCCTTTTCCACTTTCTAGTAACGGCACAGCTAACAAGATGAATGGAGCTTTGGATCATTCAGACCAACCAGACCCAGATGCCATTAAGATGTTTGTTGGACAGATTCCCCGTTCATGGTCAGAAAAAGAATTAAAAGAACTTTTTGAGCCTTATGGAGCTGTCTACCAGATTAATGTTCTCCGAGACAGAAGTCAGAACCCTCCCCAAAGTAAAGGTACAGTAGTTATACTCTCTTTGCTTTCAGTTTGCTTGTTTTCCCCGTGATCTTGCTTGCCTTCAGCATTTCCAAATAGGTTTGCATTTGGGCTCTCTGTTTTATAGTATGCTGTGTTGAGCTATGCAGCAGTCCTATAAGGAGGGGACTCCTGAATCCTATCAGATATTGCCTTCCTCCTCCTCTGAAACCGAAGTTTAATTGTCTGTTATCTGGAAGCATGCATTCCAACTGTGCAAAAAATAAGAAAATATCACTCTTCTTGTTTAAATTATCATTGCCAAAAATGTGGAAACCTGAGCAGTTGCTTCCCAGGATTAGCTCATGAAAAATATAATTTCTGTTTCCTTTTGTTTCCTCTCTTTGCACCCCAGGTGGGAATTATTTTAAGGATACAGAAGGAAAAAATGATAGTGGTGGGTTCTTGCCACATCATTGCTCCAGCAGCAATAAAAATTACAAATAGTCCTCTTGCCCTTTTTCCAAAATCTGATTTTTTTTTTTCTGCAGTCATGTTAAAGGATTTGGTTTTGGCACTGATATTGTTCTAAATTAAAGGGTTAGTTTTCCTTCTTGCACTTCTTCTATACACATGTAAAGTATTTGTCACTATTTTCCTTCATTTCACTACATATATCTGTGCTTTTTTAGGTATGTGAGGGGCTTGTGTATTATAGCAGTTTAAGTGTGACACATACTTACATGTAAACTGAAAGTGAGCATTTTGTTTCACAGAGTGCCTTTTCCTCCCTACCTGGCTGTATATTTTGTCAGGTTTGGTACGTGAGAGTGTTGCTACCCTTAAAAGTAATTAGCGTAGCTCAGAGGCAGAATTGGATGTGCGTGTGTGTGCCTGGCTGTAAGGTTCCTAGACAGTTATTCCTTCTTACTGCACCCCTGCCACTGACTCTAAAAACCTTCAGAGCACAAATGCTATGGAGAAAGAATATCACAGAATGATTTTGTGGGCTTGCAGCAAAGTTAACAGAGCAAAACAGCCCTGGCTGGAGATGAGAGGTGGCTGCCGTTGTGGGAGGCTCACAGCACAGCCTGGGGTGCTCCTGTGCTTTTGGGAAAAGCACTGCCAAGGCTCAGAATATCCCCCTTGCCCTGGTGCTGGGCAGAGGATCCTCTCAGTGCCTTCTTTTTGCTGCCCAGTTTAAGCAGTTGGGTCCTTTGAGCGACCGTGGTTTATTTTGGGTTGCTTGCATCTCTCATTTTTAGTTAAAGGACTTGGTGCATTGCTCTCACAGCAGTGTCAGGGAGGGGGTCCAGCTCACTGTACCTTCCTGCTAATCAAGTGTCTGTACTAGATTGCTCTTTCCCCTTCCCCATCCCTCAAAGTTTTCAAGGCTATGTTATGTGAACAATCTGCTCTAGTGAAAAGTGTTCCTGTCCATGGCAAGAGGACTGGAACTTAAGCTCCTTAAGCTCCATTCCAACCCAAACCATTCCATGACTCTGTGATTCAGAAGCAGAAGGTATTTCTGGTTGGAGTGTTTCAGTGTAGTTCTGCTTCCAGCCCTCTCCCCAATTTCCCAAGATTGATGGATTGTGTTATGTACCCCCCTACTGTGTTAGCTCAGAGCCCTCACCAAATGTCTTTTTCTTGTAATGCTGGATAGGAGAGCATTAAGAGGTCAGACAAATGGATTTTCTGCAGTCCAGGCTGCTATGGATGAGCAAACTCCTCTTTTAGTTTAAACCACTAAAATGCTGAACTTTGAGACTCGTCCGTTTGGAAGGAGCTGATTCCTGGGTCACAGCAATGCCTTCCCACTAAGCAGTAAATGAAGTGAGAATGATATTGTGGTTAGACAGAAGAAACCCATTGATACCCATTTCTGGGAATCACTGTACCTGTCCATCAAGCAGCTGGAAGGCACAAGAATGAAGCATAGATCATGCAAGTCATTGTAGGCTAATTATTAATGTTTGTAGTCCCCATATACAATATTCTTTTTAAAAGGTGACTGGGTTTTGGGCATGCTTTTTGCTTGGACTCTTTTCAGCCATGCAGAGATTATGCTTGTCACGTCAGGCATTATGTGTTAATTAATGAGTAAATGAAATTAATCCTGAAGACAAGCAGAATAACCTTCAGACTTACTTTTCTCTGGCACCAGCAGCAAGCTCCTCTGGTGGTCAGCTTTTCCCTCGGAAGCTTTGGAGGAGTCTATCTCCATGCTGACTCTATCCTTCCTCCTGGCTGAATCTGCCAGAAAGGTTGCTAGAAACCTCTTGGGTTTCTTGTGGATATCTCTTGACTAGGAATGATCTTTATTTTCTTAATCCAGATGCACAAAGGATTCTGTGTGGCAGATTGTTAAGAATGCTGGAAACAAACAAACTGAAAAATTGCCCTGAGAAACATCCTACAGTCTTCTTTTCATCACAATGCCAGAGAAATACTTCACCTATACTATCTAATTGGCATTTAGAAAAGAAACTGAGTTTTCATTTTTTGTTTGGAGGTCACAGAATCATGTAATATCCTGAGCTGGAAGGGACCCACAAGGATCAGGGAGTCCAACTCCTGGCTCTGTACAGGACAACACCAAAAATAACATGGAATGAGGTGGAATGAAATTCCATGCTCCTCTTCTGTGTACATACCCACACAAAACAACCATTTTTTAAAAATTTGAGCTGGGTTGATTTGGGTTGTGCCAGCCATTTTTCTGCCTGCTGCCCCCTTGTATCACCTCCAGTTTTGTACAATGGTCCATCAAGGGACCTCGTGGTTGAGTGAGGTAGAAAAAAGTCCATTTTTCATTTCATTGCATAGTTGGGACTGTGTCAGGCAGAACATTCACAGCCTGGTGTAACACAGAAATCTTTTTCTGCATATGCTGCAAGCCATGAGTCGCAATGACAAGAATGCAAGTTGGTGTTAGTACACCACACGGGGAGAGAGGGGGCAGTTAGGTTTTGCTCTTTAAACAAAAGCATTTTGATTTTTGAAAGATTACTCTCTGCTCAGACAAGTGTTGTGTATTTCTGTGGGCTTGGCCAAAGGGGCTCCTCTAATTTGGACCAAGCTTTTCTCTGACGAGCTGTTTATGAAGCTGCAGTCTGAGTCTCTCCCAGTTCTGTCAGAAATAACCATAGGCTGCTTCTCTCTCTCCTGCTGTTATTCAGACTGTCTTTCATACCCTCCAACGACAGACGGCCTAGTTCATGTCTTTCCTTCTCTTTTGTATTGCTTGCCAGCTCTGCAAAGCTGAAGCTGGAGGAAGACAGGTAGAAAGCCAAGTTTACCTCACTCTGGAAAACCGGAGGAAAGCCATCTTTATTCCACAGATATATTGATGCTACTGCAAAGGTTGAAGCTTGGCTTTATCAATTGGGACCTTCAGGAATGACTACATTCTAGGAAATTCCTCATCCCTTCCAGAGCTTGCATTTTTCTGCTTCTTTTGGATGTGTGAAAGAGCTCAGCAAAGTAATTTGACTTTATTTTCTATTGTTTTGTAAGGCTTTTTCCTCTTTCTGCAACAAGAGAAATCCTGGGAATTAGGTAAAATAAATGCAAAAAAAAAAAAAAAAGGAAAAAAAACAGGGCAGGAAATTCTGTACCACTGAAATAAATGGCACTTTTGACTTCTAGAGGCTAAGGGGATTCAAAGTCTGGGCAGATCAGCCCTCTGTGTTCTCAATCCAGCTTGCTCCCTTTATGTAATTTATTCTGGGTACATAGATGAGTTTTTTCCAGGGTAGCTGTTAAAAAGAGCTTCTCTAATGCCTCAAATGAAGCAAGCTCTGTGTGAAGGCAGCATACACTGACACCAAGATCTCTCTTCCTCCCCACTGTTTTCCTAAGCCGGAAAAATTTCCTTGGCTGCTTTGGTTTTGCAGTCCAAGTGCTGAAGCAAGCAGATGGCACAGGGCTACTTTTGCCTTTTGAAATGCAGCAGAAGAGTCTTGGGCCAGATCCACTACATCCTTTGGCATCTTGCCTCTGTTTCAATACCTGATAATTCCTGTAGGGATCAAGGTCCCCTAAACCAGCCTTGTGAGCCTGAATCTCTTTGTGCTGCCGTAGGAATCACACTGCAGAAAGCAGGGAGAGGCACCGGTGTAACAACTGACTCCGTCTTTGCTTGCAGCCTTTTACAGACCCTTTATCAGATTAGAGGGAGGCTGCTGAGTGAACAAGGATGTGCTGTAGTTAAAGGCCAGTGTTTATTATTATCCTATTTAACATGTTAATTTAAGTCTACCAGGAAGCGAGCAGAGGAATCTGATAATGAGGCATTCATCTGCTGCATGCAGGAGAGACCAGGTGGGCAAGGAGGCACAGAGGTGTGCATACTTACAGACAGAGAGACACAGAGAGATGCACAGAGGAGGCAGAAGTTACCTGGCTTGCTTTAGCACCATTTCAGCCTCAGTTTAGCCCCTCCAAAATAGTCTGGTGCAGGCAGGGGGGATGATTCCTCTCCTCCAGTAGGTCCCTCTCACAGTGCCTGGTACAGTAGGAGAAAATGGAACTTGGGCAGTCCTGCACAGCAGCAGAGCTGTGGCACTCACTTGGTCACACATGCCCATCCTGAGTGTCCTAACCTGCAGCAAACACCAGCTGCTCCTTGTTCCTTGACTGCCCCTGTGACACCACACAGCCAATTGCACTCTCTGCTCCTTCAAGCAGTTTCAGTACATTGTATTTGGCAAAACTGTTTTAGATGCTCTTTAAAAGCTCCCTTTAGCCAACACTCCAGGAGCCAGGGCTTCCCTGCACTTCATGTCTTATTCTGCGTTTTGAATGCTCTCACAGGCCCACATGAACAATGTGTAGCTTTAGAGATCAGATGAGTTGCACCATGAGCACATTTGCTGTTGAAATGGCAGGACATGTGACCACAGCCATTGTGCATGTGTGTGTTAGACTAAATTTTGGTGATGGTGACTGACAGATATTTTGTTACTATGCAGAGTTGAAATCTTTTCCTGCATTGTTTTAAAAAGTGTCTTGCAAGTTATTTTTTAGCAGGTGCATTGTACACTGTAAGTTTCACACAAGGACTGGCAAAATCCAGTTGTCATTTAATGCAAGTACAATGGGGAAGAAGAGTGAATGATAAAGTAGAGTTTTTAACTTGAAGTTTCTGACTGTAGGGTGTTTAAATTTAAACCTTAAAGAATCTTAAATCTATAATTTTAAATGGGTTGTAAATAGCATTATAGAATACATTCCAGATATGAGCTGATTTTTAGAAAAGGTAATTCTTACCCGACAAATCCGATGGAGTTTTTCAAGAAGTTTCTGTGAAAATGGACAGGTGTGAAATCATCTGTATAATGAAGCTGATTTCCCAGGGGCATTTCACACAGTGTCACACGGGAGACTGATCCATGCAGTTGCTGGTGAAGCAGAGAAGGGCCCATTTCCAAGCAGGGAAAGGAGCTGGGGAGATGATGGAGGGCAGATTAGAATGGGGAAAGGTGACGGGCCAGGGGAAGAGAGGGGATGGTGATTGCAGAGCAACAGGGACTGTTATTGGAGATCGATACTTTTTCACTCTCTATGTAAATGGCTTTGACAGAATGAACCACCAACTTGTTATCCAACTTTTTGGATCATGCAGAAAGGACTAGATGGGGGAGAAGCCACCTGATAACCTGGAGAAAACAATCAGACACAGAGAGATTCTGCTGGGTAAAACGAACCATGAGCAAGAATAGTAAATTTTATTTTGAGTGAACACATGTGTTGAATGGGTATATTTTTCAAAGATTTGAGAGCAGGAGAGGATTCGAAGAGTGCACATATCATAAAAGGACCGAGATGATGTTTTGTATCTGTGTGGTCAAAAAGGCACAGAAAATGCGAAGCTGTATAAATGGAAGCATTGAATAGAGCCTTCAAGGAAATACTGCACCACTTAAAGAAGGATTTTTTTTAATCATGTTTAAACTACAGTTACCAATATTTAGTACCATTCCATAGAAAAGGGCAGAGGTCCAGAGAAGAGCAGCATGATTTTGTATGAAGTCAGGAAGGGTTGAGCCATGGTGAAAGGTCTGCAAAGGTTAACTTGTAAAGGGCTTCAAACATTGACTTACAAGAAAGCTAAAAGGGGAAAAGCTGAGGAAGAATACATGGCTGTACCTTGGTTTGGAAAGAAAAAGGTGTAAGGGGATACAATTGAAGTTTCTGCAGTATGTTGAAGTGCATACCAAAGGCAGGAATAGATAAGCTCTTTCAATTAATATTAAACCCAGGAACTGCATAGCATAGACTTAAGATTGAGGAACAGCAGGCCAACAGAAAAAAATTGGACTTCTCAAATCAAACTTTCTTCCTCCACTTGCAGAGCAGAGATTGGCTTCCAGAAGAAGCAGTGAGAAGAGATCGAAGAGAAACTTTCATTTTGCTTGCTTCCATTTAGTGTTTTGAAATAATGCCTCTGGAACAGGACGTGACACAACTGCTCCCGTGTCCAAGTGCAGTTTCACCCCATAAACAAGTCAAGGTGCCAAGCTGTCAGTGGCTTAGCTGTGTCCAGCACCAAGAGGGGCTGAGATTGGTGTCCCCTGATGTTTTTGCATTGCTTTGAAGGGAGGGAGCAGATCAGGATAACATCCCATTGCGTATTTGACTGCAAACCTGTCGCCCACATAAATCAGTCTCACTGTAAACTCCCTTCACTGACAATGGCAAGAAAGTCAGCCCCTTTGAAAGCAAAGATTATCGCAGCAAACCCAACCCAGTCAGACAGAGCAGAAGTAGTGGAAGATATTTGTGCAGACCCTGTAACAGGAGCAGGGGGCTGTGGTTGGAGAATTGGAAGACTAGAGGATGGTGAGGGGAGCTGGGTAGAGGATTTTTCAGTCGTGGTATTTAAATATAGAAGCAGCACAGAAACCTTCCTTTAGCCTTGTTTCTAAAGTTCCTGTATACAGTGCATGAATGACTGGAGGAGAATGAAGCTGGTTTTGTTTTTTAAGCATCTTTTCCCCATTTTTATGGTATTTATCACAGTGGGAGCTTGGTCCAGAAATGAGGACTGTAGGTATTGCTGTAAGAAGTTAATAAAAATAACACATCTCTAAGGGATTAAAGTAGATCACTTTGGGGCTCATTGGCTGCAGTTTCATAGAGCTTAACTATGATTTACAGCTGCATATGAATTTTAAAAATTAAGCTAAGACTGTATAAGCACATTATTAATTACATCTATGATAAAAAAATGCATAAACTTTAACTACATGAATCTTTTTCATTAAATTGGTAGAAAATCTATGTACAGACCAACCATGAGAAGAGCAGGCATGACTTCATATTCCAATTTTGCTTCTTTCTAATGTTCGTGTCTGATAAACACTTAGGGGAAAGGCAAGTTCAGTAAAGGGGTGTTTGAAAAGGAATTTTTGAACTTCAGTTCAGACGTGCTGTAATGTTGACAACTTCAGCACATTGTCCAGCATTTACTTACAGAGTATTTTAGAACAACTTTAAAAGACAGTCCCAAATGTTTATAAAACATAAATGTGTAATCTGTTGCTTGTAATGACATCACTTCATTGGGGGAAAAAAAAAGGAAAAAACACGTAAGCAAGCAGTTAAAACAGCCTGAACTTTCAGTAAAATTAAAAAAAAAAACCCTAATCAAATTAGCTTTGTTGAATGTGAATAGTATGCCAAACCTCAGCTTCTCAAGTACATAATCTCGACTGCAAAAAACTGTAATGCATGGAAAAATCTAAGTCAAGTCATGCACGCTTGCGCGCAGGAATTAATCAATAGATATAATACTCAGACATAAAACACAGGCATGTTTAAAGTATTTTCAAGATTGCTGCCTACATTTAAAATATATGCATCTATAAAAGTGCCAGATACTGTCAGTTTGATATTTATGGTGTCCAGTTTCTTTAGTTGCATATTAAAGCTCACATCAGTGAGATTCGACCATTTTATGACACTGAAATTCTTTTCTCTTCCAATTTTCTATTACATGAATAAACATACATTATTTATCTGCTCGTTGCATAAAAATTTGTGTGAGAAATATATGAGTTTTTGTTAAAGGACAGTGGCTTCAAAACAAACCACACAACCCTTGTCTTGTTGTGTAGTTTTTCTTACTCTATTCAGTTATAATACCAAGATCATTTGCTCCTGACACATGAGGAGATTTTGCAAAGGGACTGGTCTGAAATCTTCACACACTTTGGCAAGGAGCTCAAAGGAAGAAAACATTTGACAACTGAGCAGAGTCAAAAATGAAGTGTAATTGGGAAGCAGCCTGAGCATGGATTTCGGGTGTACTGCAGCTTCCAAATCTCTCATTTCCACTGCAAAAACAGCATTTTATTGCTTTTATCTTCAGTTCCATTTACCTCACTAAATACCTGTGCACATATATGCACAAATAAATAACAGCCTAAAATTAAAACTCACAATGCAGGAAGATTTCCTCATTAAAAGATGGAAGGAGAGACTCCAAAGCATAAGAATTTCTCTGTCACTGCTGAGATGATGTGAGAGAAATAAACATTACAATGAAGGGTCACAATAAAAAGCTAAAGACCACATAAACCATTTTAGCATAAATATGTCATCAATTTTGCTAGTTCTTAACATGAAATTTAAACCCCAGGAGGGCCTTGAAAGGATGTCTGCTATTCTTTATAATTTTGGAATGCATTAAAAGCCGAAATGTATAGCATGTACGGCAGTGTAAATTAATTACTATTTCATTACTTCCATCTTCTCTGCGCTAGACCTTGTCACACTGGTTTGTTGGGCTTTTTTGGTAGGAGCAGGGTAGCAAGAGGGGAGATTTGGGCTTGTTTTGGGTCTGACAGGACCCACAACATCCTCAGTGTCAGACTTCAGTGATACAGATGCTATAAAAGGATGTACTGTGCCAGTTGTAATATTACTCTTTTTTTAAGACATCACTTTCATAGTGCACTGTAACCATCAACATATTTCAAAAGAATAGCAAATAATTCCCCAAGGATAAAGTCTGGTTGTGGCTTCTAAGCCTGGTTTGAGCTTAACTCAAGCCAGTGAGCTGTGGGTGGAAGGCTGTGTATGCCATATAAATCTCCTGGTCCATCTGTCTTGGGAAAGAATGCATTTTCAGGAATCTGTGTCTTTCTAATTGCTTATAAAAACACTCTGAGACAAGCCAGTGAATAAATTAAATTTGAATGTTTCCAGTGGATCTTTTCAGTTTCTCACTGAACCTAATTACTGTCTAATCTATGCCCATGAGTATGCAGTTTTAAGTGGGACGTTAGACTTTCACTCTGCAGATTATAAACTCTGTGGTGCATAAATTCATTATTATTTGTGTAAGAGAAAACTTCAGTGTCTACTACCTTGTGGTTTTAATTTAAAATAACTACTGCATCCAATTCAGGCATTCTTTTAGAGGACTAAGAAGAGCTGTAAAGAGGTGGAAGATGTTTTCTAATAAACCGTGTCTCTTGTTCACCCAACTGAATTGGGAAAATTTATGTTTCAAACAATAATTAAACTCTCCTCATAGCTCAAGATGTCATGCCTTCAACTGCAATTTTAGGGAGCTCTACCACAATAGGGAGTAGATTAATATAATGGACTGCAGGAAACTTTTTGCTGCAAGGATGAGTGTGGCACCGTAAGGAGCAGGGCTGCTGCTTCAGCCAGACATCTCCAAGTGTTTTGCAAAGGGAGATAAATAGTGTCACTCCGTTTTTACCAGCTGGAAGAACTGAGATACAGAGGCCTGGGGGGACTTTTTCCAAATTTTTTGAGTCACTTTGAGCAGGCAGAGAATAATATCCTCACTGTGCTGGTGTCGTTCTGCCTAAATCAAATCTGCTCCCTTCATTTTCAGTGTGTGAATCCCTGAGCTGGTTGACACAAAAATTTTGTTATGTTAACACTGCCCAGGTGAGCTCTGCATTAGTTTATTCACATATTAATCGGATCTGATGAGAACTGCAGTTAGAAAACAAGTGTGGAGCAGACCCAAAGGCATCAGCTCTCACTCTTCCTATGCTTCCCCTAATTAATACAATGAGTCTTAAACAACAATCTTCCTTTATTATTTGCAGATCATGGGATATAAAAATCATTGTAGATTTAAAATGGACTATATTAACCCAAGTAATTCCACCAGGACTTGAGTTTCTGTAGTGAAAAGTGTTGTGTTGTCTCTGGCTCAATTAGATTTTTCTCGGTGTCAATTTTAATTCACTTCACCAGAGCGTGGGGGAACTCTCAGTGGAAGGGGAAATGCTGCTTCTGAATGAGAGCCTCCTGTAGCCCACATTTTATTTAAGAGTTTTAAAATGCTTTGCAGTCCCACATTCTCCCTTGAATGTCTGCTATTGTGTACCATAGGAGCTGAACAAAATCACTTGATGTTTCTTAATGTGACAGGCATCTGAGTCTGAGCAGGAGGATGAAAATGGGGAACTAGGATTCTTGGTCCCTCTTTATTTAATACTAAAAACCAAAAATATAAAAGTCTTGATGAGCTTTGGTGGCCAAATAAACTTATGTCAAATCTTTCCCACCCTTCCAAACACCTGCTCATGCATAAAGCGAAGTAAAAACTAGGCAGCCAGGTTTCCTTTTGCAATGCTGAGCTCAGGACAGAGGTTGAGTGGCCTCGGAAGTTGTTTTTTCCTCTTTACATTTGGTATTTCCCACCTCCCATGGCTGTCAGCACTTCAGTGTGCATTGCATGGTTATTCTCTGCTTGGTGCAGAGTAATCCAAAATTACTATCTCTTCTCTATTTCAAAGGGTAAAATTGGATAGATCTTTAACTTGAGGACGCTTCTCATTTTGAGAAAGAGAAGACAAGAAAAAGAGCTTATGATGGAACTGTCAGGGAAGGTTTACCTGAGACAAGGGCTTGAAATGTCCACTGTAGATAGGTAGGGCTTTCCAAAATGCTCTTTTCCATCATGTTCAGCAGTTTACTCTTCCTATCTCTACACTTGTCCTTCCCATATTTTGTTAAACTCTCGAGACTTTTGATTTATGGGTAGTTATGCACACACACCGAAGTTTTACTTTGTGTTTGCTGACATCTCCCTTTTTCCAGTTTTGCAAGTGATTGAGATTGCTTTCCAGTACATCACTGGGCTACCTATAGCTGTGACTGTCACCAAAACCAGTCTATGGGATCAAGGGATGTGAACCTCTTTTCTAATTCAGACAGAACATGATGCCAAAGCGTGGTGCTCAAGTGCCCCATAGTTATTATTACTGCCAGCTTGT
Organism: Brachypodius melanocephalos; assembly: GCA_013398615.1. NCBI lineage: Eukaryota > Metazoa > Chordata > Aves > Passeriformes > Pycnonotidae > Brachypodius > Brachypodius melanocephalos. Next base: position 13,500,555 of record VZSR01001299.1, on the reverse strand, counting down.
GTATGATAGGTAAATATGAAATTGTGTACATGGAGAGCACCTTCATGTTTTTCAGAAGAATTGTGCAAAACACTATGAAAATTCAGGTTTCCAAATGTGTCATCTCCCAGCCTTTTCATTTCCAACAGTTTTAGCTTTCCTTCCCAGTCAGCATGTGATGCCTTTCTGTGCTGTGTTACTTGCTAGTTCTCACTTGGGCATATATAGCGTTAAAAGGTGCTGTGTGGAAGCAGGGAATTATTGCTGCTGCTACTACTATTATTATTATTATTATTATTATTATTATTATTATTATTATTATTATTTAGATGCTGCAGTTTAGTTTTTAAAAAATCTCAAAACTAAAGGTCAGTGTAGCTTGTAGGTTTACACATGCACAGTACGAGTAACCTTCAGAAATTTCCTCATGACAAGATAAGTGCAGCAATTATATTTAAATGAGTGCCAGAGAAAATTTCACTGTAAACTGCATTAGCTGGAGAGTGTGTGCTGTAAGAGGATTTAATTGAATTAATGTTACTTACTATCAAAAGCTCCATCTAGTGTATTGCCAGGCCTCCTTATTACTAAGAATAATATTTGGCTCATAAAGACCCCTGCTCAACTAAGCACACAGTCCTGATGACTTCAGCAAGTGATTAAAATTAAAGCATTTCCTTCACTGCTTTGCTGAACAGAACAGGCTGGAAGCTGGGAACAGGCACTGATGTGTGCAGGGTATGGAATCACCCAGCCCTTCAACAAGGCTCTTCATGAAGATTCCTCTTACCAGAGGTTTTCCAAGTGTCTCAGGGTGGTGTGATTTTGGCATTTGTGTCCTTGAGGGTACCTGGTTTGGGTCGTGGCTGCACCAGTGATGGAACCAAGCATTGTCTGGGTGTTCAGGAGGGACTTGAGGTGATCCACGCTGGGGTTTGGGAGCTCTCCACAAATAGCAGCAGTGAAGGCAGAGGGATTTCATTGAATAATCCTGGTGGTGTTTTTAATGCTGTTATTAATGCAAGACTCTCACTCCCACATTATATGGATGTGCCACAATGAGATCCAGAGAGGTGTTTTGTGTGACTTCCTACATAAAAGCAGAAATGCAAATGAGCTGCATTTACATATTCACATGATATAAACAGAAAACTCAGACATGAGGAAACGCAGGGACATAGCCAGAGACATGCTTCAAATCAGGGATAAAGAAAGCCATAGTTTTCTGACGCTTATGTTTTAACCATTAAAGAGAAAATGTGATACATTGGATGTTTTTGCAGAATATATTTGAATGTCAGAATTCCCATTGAAGCCTGCATCTCCTTTATGTTTGATATTATTTTATTTTCCTTTCACTTGCATTCTCTAAAAAGCGAATACATGAATCTAGAAAAAAACCCACCTTTTATTCTCCATTCATTCAGCAACAAAAGCAACAAAGAAAGAGGGTTTGAACCAATCCTTTATGAAAATTGGGAAACAGTACAATAGTTTCTACAACAACTCTCTTTATTGTTGGCTGAATCAAATGGCAAAAGTTTCTATTCACCTACGCATCTTATATTTTAACAAGCCACATGTCGATCCTGAACTTCACCCACCCCTATTTCTGCATGCGGGTGGCATTCTGCTTCAGTCAGTGAGGCACATGCCATTCAAAGGAGTTACAATCTCCTCTTTGTCTTTGTGGTGGTGTTTTGGGGGAGAAAAAGAAAGAGTAATTGCCCGTGTTAACTGATGTTCATTACATGGAATTGTTTAGCTCTCTTAAAAAATCATTGATCTGCTTTTCCCCCGTGAAAGTATTCAAGGTCTCAGTTCACAAAAGAGAAATCAGCATGTAAAGCAGCAGCCTGGCAATCTGTGCTGCAAGGAGCAGAGTGTCGTTCTGTGCAGAAATGTCAGCAGAGTTTGCTGTCTTCAAAAAAAAAAGGACAAATATTTAGTAAGGATGAGAAACTTTATTACTGCTGCGATCAGATATGATTTTGGGGAACAATCTGTTTAAGAGTAGGCATTTTTTTCTCACACATTTGTATGTAGGGTTCATGATTGAACATTCATTAGGTAACATCTGACACAAGCTGTTCCTCTTTCTCCCTAAGTTTCATGGCTTTGTTTTGTATTTGAGAAGGATATTACAAAAGGTACTTTGGTGTCTCATTCCCATTGGTATGGTCATGGTTTTAACTTTCGAATTACTCCCTTGAAATAGGAGGAAGGGGAGAAAAACACCATTTGGGTATTTTTAATAGGGAATAGGCAGTATTTAGATTTCATGGCAAGCGCCCATGGTACGTTGTGGGCATGTAGCAAGTCAAAAGTGCAGCTGCAGACCAGGATCCATGAGCCACAGATAAAAAAGGCACCCAAAATCTGGGGCTCCAGCCTTGTCCACATGCTTTTATTATAATTTACTGTTTGTATTGCAGATGCACATAACAGATTGTACAATATGCTGTACAAACAGATTGGTAGAATTATCTTTGTCCTGAAACACTGACGGCAGATCTGAACAAGAAGGACTGACAGTGTGCCTGCACTGAGAGCTGTGCAGCCCAGATGCCACAGTGTTGGACCCATGTCCTCAACAAAAGGGCTTTGTGCATCTTTGGTAAAGCAAAGGTCTGTTCTTGCTGATCTTGCTGTAAAGGGCTGAAATTTTAAATAAGAATTAAAAGAAAATAGAACAAAGATCATTAGAGAGCGAGTAGGAGAAGGGAATGTGCCTACTTCTTGCTTTTTTTTCTTCTTCTCATCTAAACAGCATTTCTTCTACACTTGCCAGATCCAGTGTGTCAAAGGAGTAGACTTTCAAACTTTTGGGTAGTTGCTCCCAGTACTGGAACAAAGTCCTCCAAAAAAATAGGCTGGGGCATGCAGGGCTGAGGCTTTGGTGACCTGACTGGGAGGGGCACTGCTCATGGAAACTCTGACGCTTTGGAAATGATAGAGAGAGCGAGCCTGCAAACTTGGCTTGCTCTCACGTGGCTACCCAAACAGGAAAAATCCTAATACTTAATGTCCTTTTCATCATCCAGGGCATGCAAAGAGATCATCCACTTATGCCCTGCGTGGTTAAGAAAACCAAGAATTGCTCACTTATTTATTGAAGTAGCTAATGTGCATTTCAGAGTGCCTCAGTGTTGGCTTGTGGGGAAAGGAGGAGTGAACATTAAGATTAATTTCAATGAAAATATTTAGTGGGAATAGTTTGTTCAGGGAATCTAGATCACCTGCAGCTGGTAGAATAATGATATAAGCCCATTTATATGCTTTATTAAATCAATAAAGCACATGAAAACAGAGGTGGTTTGGGTTGTGCACACAGCTTTCAGAGGATCTTTGCTTAGGGACGAGAAATGATTTTGCCATTTAGAAACACTTTTGTTTCTCTTTCATGTGAAAGTGCTCTCTCACTAAAATTATTAAAGAAAACATTTTTCAACTCTAAAGTATTGCTGATATTTTGGCAGTGACTGTGGCCAGTACTCCAAGGGATGGGAACTGCTGAGCACTCGGTATTTAAACAACTGATGTTGACTTTGTGGTTAAAGTTCTATGACTGGATCAGACATAACACTTGAGCCACATGGTTTCTGGTTTGAGGTAAGACTGTACGGGAACATGCCAGGATCCAGGGCTCAGCATCCCTGGCTGCTCCTGGTGGAGCCACTGTGGCCTTTGTCAAAAGGGGCTGGTCTCTAGATCAGGTGAGGGATTTCGAGTTCCAGGATGGAAAGGTCTCAGGTCTCAGGTTTGGAAACCTAACTTGAGTGAAAAAAACCCTGCTGGTTCATCCAGCCTGTTGTCTGCCAAATCTATGCTTGTTCTGCTTAGTGCATTCCTAAATGTTTTGTCCAATTTTATTTGGAAGTGGACCATGGGACGCTCTTTCCAACTCCGCCCCACAACTCAAAGATTAAATGTTTTATTATTGTACTGTAAACACACACAGTCCTAACATTTTTTTGGTGTTTCCATCCCTCCATTTTATTTATTTGTTGTTGTATAATCTCTCTTCTGTGCTAATATTGATGAACTGGAGGGATGCATTTTCTGTCATGTAAAATAGTACTGGGGATAAACTCTGCCTAGGATTTTGGCTGACCCCTTCATCAGGCTTAGCTCAAAAATTAATTTGTCATTACCCAGGTGCTATGCACTAAGCTTTATTGGCATAGAGGAGTGCCACATCCTGTATGTTCTTTGGAAGGAAAAAAAAGTGATCATATAATCACTGAGACAGTAAACAGTCATTTCCAATCTAGTAATATTTTATATGAACTGGCACTGTATGTTGTATATCATCCATCTTGCTAATCCTTGTTCCACATTGCCTCCCACTTGAGGCCAAGAACATTACAGCTGTGCCAGAGAGTGGGTGGAAAAATAGCCATATTATTAACCTAAGTTGAAAACATAATGGCTTTTTGAATGTCTTCATTCACAGATGCAGTCATACTAAAATATTAATACCCTTAAGTGTAGAGACACAGAACTTTCATTTAAAATCCATTGTCCATGTGTATTGCAAAGGGGAAAGCCTTGAAAGTGTTGTGAATTCCCTGTATCTTTTGGTTTATGTTTTATCCTTCAAATGTCAGTATTCTGTAAGAAAGGAGCCAAAATATTCTTCAGAGTAAGTTTTGAGCAATGTTGCTGCCATCACTAACATTGCCTTGTGGTAAAGAAAAGAGTTTCTCCAGTTTTCTCTTTGTCTTAAATAGCTGGTAATAACTGAGTGGATATTGAAATACACGTAATGACTTTTTAGTACCGTGATCAAGCAGGGCTGCACTGCCAATGTCAGTGCTTGTTTAAATCTCATCCCCAGAGGGATCAGAAATATTCAAGATGCATGTGTTTTCTGGGAGGAACCATCACAAAGAGTAGAGGAGAAAACTGCAACCCTCATCTGATAAATCTTCAGAGCACCCCAGGATCCCTGATTTACAAGCAGAAATGAGGGACCTAGGAGTGAAAGCTGAGAAAATTTGCAGCACAGCATCACTGAAAAGGCACAGAAAGAGGGCATGATGCTCTTCTTTAGTTATAGTCATGGTTTGCCTTTCCTAACTCTAATTTATTCCTGTGTGTCTCTTCTCAGGTAAAATATGAATCTTCCATGAACCTCTTTAGGAGATGTAAGAATTGCTCTTGAAGAGTATTCAGAGAAAAAAAGAAATAAGTCTTGATTGTACTAATTTATGACTAGCATGAAAAAATGTCCCCTCTTTTAAAAAGGAAAATAAAAGGATTAAAAGTTCCAGTGTATCAGGCCATGTGTTGTAAATTAGCCTAATTGTTTTAGAATTCAGAAGTGTTTCATCATTTTAAATTGGGCTTGTCTGATATTTAGTTCCACTTTTTTTTATAACTCTGCAGGACTAATATGTAGCCTGTTGTTGCACATGAAAAGCTTTTTTCATCCTAATTTTTAAGACTGATGGAATGAGAGGAGGTTGACAAGTAATCGCTTAGTTATCTCTGTGTCAAAGCTTATGATATGCTTTATAGTGAAAATGTGCAATATGCAGTTCCAGAAATAATTTTGCTCTACATTATGGTTTATTTTTCTGGCATACAAAATGCAAGAGTGAGTAATGCTGAAGTCTGATAGACAATTTCAAATTGCTTGAAATTATCTTTAAGTTTTGCCTAATAAGTTTTAGCAGGAGACAAAATATTGTACAAGATAGGGCCCCCAATATTAACAGGACTACCCTCAAAGCACATCCTTATTTCCCCATATCCCATTTCATGTGGGAAAAGAAACTTCACATTTTTAGGGCATTATTTTGCAATTTCTCTGTTGATCTACTGTACTCCCTGGATAAATGCAAGTCATCTATGAGTAGGGCTTTTTGTGAAAAGGCCAAGCGATGCTTGTTCTCAATAAGAACTGGTGGTTGCTAGGCTTGTTTGACAGTCTAACCTGTAACCCACCATTTCTCAGCTCCCATCCAGGAAAACTTTGCATTGTTTGTGTTCAGCAGAGATAATTTACACAATAACAATATGTTGAATAAATGACGAGGTCACATTGTAAAGTTAACTAAAGGACTTCTGGTATCAAAGTATGATTGCTCAGAGGTTTTATTTTGAATTTTTTTTAGCTTGCAGTTAAGACTGGGGACTTTGTTCTAAAGCTCTCTGAGGTTTTTGGTAGAGAAGCTGCGCGTCCGTGATGTTTTGTTGGACGTGTTCCTGTGGCTGCCATGGTGACCTGCGGAGAGCACCACGCAGAATCCTCCAAATGTGATTAGATACATTCAGGAGCCGCTTGCTATTGATGCCAGGAAACACTGAATAGTTTCATCTACTCTGCAGACAAGCTTCAGTGTGAGCCCTCCTGCCACTGCCTGCTCAAGGCCACCTTTGACAGCCGCAGGAGCCAACACATCACTGTTTAGGCACTCGTTTTGTTCCTTTTCTCTATTTTTCCTTCTCCCTGTGATTAAGTTGCCAATCACCCAGCTTCTTTCTCTTCTTGTCCTGATAAGTTGCCAATCATGTCATACAGCCTGTACCTCTAGAGCCAAGTATTTCTCTTGTCATAACTTGAAAACAGGCTGCTGGAGATTTATTTTAAATCTTGGTCTGATTAAATGCCACATTTTGATCTTTGGAGAGCCATAGGACCTACAGATCATGGTACTTGTTTGGACTTCTCTGAACTGGTATTAACTAACAGACTTATGACATGTCCCATGGGTCATCCAATGAAGTCGCAATATTCCCTTCCCTGAATAGATACTAAATATTTGTGAATAGATTTTTTTCATCAGTTTTCTGGGGCATACATGGTGCTGGTTGCAAGAAGTAAACAGTCAATTGTATGAAGGCTTCTGGGGAGAATAACATATTTATTTTTATGGCATGTGGGGTTTTATGTTTTGGTCTGCTTGTCAAATCATTTATACAAAGATAAGTAGTAATGCTATTTCGTAAGCTCTTCAAGACATAAATAGCAGTGGGAAATTAAGCAAAACTAAAAGTGTTTACTGTGAAAAGTGTATTTAAAATACTTCTTGTGAGATTTTTGAATAGCTTTTTTGGGGAAATTATGGAAAGTCTGATTCTGGGAAATCTACGGATAGAACAAGATAACACTTGGGAAGAATTACGTGTGGAAGTCTAATGCTGTCCTCTGTGGGAGAGGAGCTTAGCTGAATTTTCCTGCCTCTAACAGTTGTATAATTCTATTAAAACTGCTTTCCTAGATATACAAGATAACACTTTCCCCCAGTATTAATACTTTGCTAGCTCGTTTTCCAGTCAGGAGAAAAAGACTGTATGAGTCGTCTTAGCTTTTCTCTCTTACTTTGGAAGTGCATGTGTTACACGTCTATTCCATATCTCCCTTCATTGATTTTACATTAGTTAATCATCAGACAAAAACAAAGAGGAATAATAATTAACTAGGATAGCAATCTCTCCCCAGAAGTGTTCTCCTTGTCCTGATGAGGCTGCCCAGGTAAGGTGAAACATGAGCTATAATTCTTTATTAGGACACTTTTGCATTTTCACACTCTTAGTCTGTGCAGAACAAGATTCTGTGCAAGAGGCAAATGAGAGGCAGGTTGAGAAGTGGTTGTGAGATACCTCTCAAATGCCTTTGAGCTTGAGCTTTCTGAGCATAGATCCCCCACCTGAAGTGTGTTCTTCGTTCTCATTGCTTGTGCTCATTAAGTGCTGCCATTTATTTTTGTGTGCCTGCACAAATATATGGCTTTATTACTAAAGTGGTTTGTTTATCTTTGCTGCTGCTGCATTTATTTTAGCACTCATCTAAACAATTAATTAGGGAAACACTTGAGTGCCGAATACACTTCTTCAGATACCACTCAGTTGGTTTTTTATTTATTTCCAGGAGCATCGAGCATTAAAAAAAACCCCATCTTTTACAATTTTTTTTCTAACCATGCCTTTTTCCCTCTTTTTTGAAGTTTCCACAGCAGAGTACATTGCTTTGAAAGATCATGGGCCCTGTTGAGAGTTCAAAGCCAAGTAAAGATGATGCTTAAAGTTCAAAGGCTCTGTGGAGCTGCATCTTCATCTGCATAAAATTGTTTCAACTGACTAGAAAGATAGAAAAGTTGCCAGGAATTGCTTCTATTTCATTTTTATTATTATGATAAAGAAAGCTTAATTGGGGAACAAATGTGTCATTGCTAACAAGTTCAGGCAAAGCGAAGCTCCTTAGATGAAACACTGCCTGAAGGTGCAATGCAGGAAAGATTTGACATGTGCTGTGACCCTGTGAGAGTGAAGCTGTGAATGCCTAGAAATCAATACAAGATATGCAAGGGTTCATGGTGTTGAAGTCGAGAAAGAGCTGAAAGTGTTTGACTGCATCTCGGGCAAAGGGAGCAGGGAGTGCGATGGATTCAGACAATGGATTTAGACATGAGTTTTAAAGATGGGGAAATGTATTTATCAGGGGGAAAAGAAATTCAAATAGTTGAAAATTATCTCCATTAAAATAGTGTGTATGTTTTACCCAATCATGGCTCAGAGTGGAGGCTTTGTCACCTCTTCCACCAGCAGAGAACGGAGCCCATGGTTTGGTGATTTGGCCAAAAGCAGCACAATACGAGGCAGGGGAGGTGTTGGAGGAAACAATTATTTGCTGATTCAAATTCGGGGCACTTAGAGACAATATTTATCCTAGAATTTTTTCCCACGCTACTCAGGCATCCCTTAAGCCATCTCAAATGTCTTGTATTGATTTCTTCCGTTTCCTATAAGGTACCTGTCGGAGGAAGCGTGACAGACAAGTGTGTGTCAGATGGGCGCAGCGCTGGCACGTAGTGCTCTGCTGTTACTCATTGTCACTACGATGACTGTGTCTTTTTACCTCAATTTTTTTTTTCTTGGTTTCTTCAGAGTACTCCTTTGAGCTCAGAACATTTTATTCTTTCTATTTAACACGGAAAAGCTAGAGCACAGGGAGATGAAAGGCCAGATTGTTCAAAAGCGTTTAGGTATCGAAAGATTCAGATGGGCATTGAATGTTATTTTCAGAAGAACTTCAACACCCTATTCCTAGAAATGAGTTACCAAGGTCAGATTTTGGATTCTCTTGCAAAAATTATACCCAACTCTTCCAAATCCAGCTAAATGTTGAAAACACCCCCATGAACAACGTTCTTGCCAAGTTTCTGGGTAGGGTTGAGGTTTTGTTGCTGTTACGTGAATGAGTGAAGTGTCAGCAACAGCAATCTTTCCACTATGTACCTTCTTTTATAACTCCTCTGTGGGCCTTTTCCTTTGTTTTTTTCTCTTTGTACTAATAGTTCTGGCTTTTCCTATGCTGTCCTTAGAAGACACAAGCTGAGAGGTTTGGAGCTGTCAGTGGGGTTTAAAAAAAAATTCATGTCAGATACAATAGGACCGGATAAACTGCAACTTTTAAAAAATGCGTTGTGTTATCGTGAATTCCTGAATGTGTTGATATATTTCTGAAAACAAGGTATAACACAGGACATTTTTATTGGCAGTGTCTGCCATGCTGGGATGTTCAAAGAATCATCATGGCAACATTAAATAGTTTGGGTTGGAAGGGGTCTTAAAGATCATGTTGTTCCAACCACCCTGTCATGGGCAAGGACACTTTCCACTAGACCAGGTTGCTCAAAACTCCATCCAGCCTGGCCTTGAACACTTCTAGGGATCCATAGCTTCTCTGAGCAACCAGTTCCTCTGTCTCATTGCCCTCACAATAAAGAATTTCTTCCTTCTACCCTACAGAAATCTGCCCTCTTTCAGTTTGAAGCAAATTCTCCCTTGTCTTATCACTACATAGCATTGTCAATTCCGTCTCCTGCTGTATCCTGGTCCTCTTTAGGTACTAGAAGGTGCTATAAGGTCTCTGATTCTGCTTCTTTAAAAAAAAGAAAAAAAATATTAATTCCTGTGTTCTTGCTATGAAAAAACTCATCTACTATGTGAAATTTGCTAGTGAATGAAAGCTGGTTCCCAACTGATGGGTACAGCAATAAAACAGTAATTTAACTGATGTCTGCTAGAGTTAAATAATCTTGCAATATATTTCTGGGGAAGTTAAGCTGTGTTAGGAGGGATGTTGTCAGAAGCCACTTAAATTCCCTCATTGCCATTTCACAGAATCACAACCTGGCTGAGGTCAGACAGAACCTCTGGGATTCATCTTATCCAACCTCAAAGCAGGGTCATCTACAGCAGGTTTCTCATAGCTGTATCTGGGCAGGATTTTAATATCCCTAGAGATGGAGAGAGTCCACAACCTGTTTTGGGCAAACCATACCAGTGTTTGATCACCCTTAGAATAAAAATGTCATTCCTTATTTTTGAATAGAATTTCCTGTATTTTAATTTGTGGCCATGGCCTCTTGTCATGTCACTGGACCACTTAGAAGGCTCTATCTTCTTTACTTCCTCCAATGTTTTCTTCTCCAGGCTGAGCAGTCCCAGCTCTCTCAGTTGCTTTTTGTATGAGAAATGCTCCACACCTTTCCTCATCTTCATGGTCTTTCACGGGACAGCCTCCAGTATCTCTGCATCTCTTTACTAGGGAAAAAGAACAAGATCCAGACACCATATATGTCTCATCAGGGCTGAGCAGAGGACAAGGATCACCTCCACTGACCTGCTCTACCCAGGATGCCTTTGGCATTTAACCAGTAAAGATAATTTCCAGCAAAGAACATAGGTTTTTCATTGGGAAAGTTTATAAATTGCAAATAACTCTCAAAGATTTGATTCTTTTGAAGGGGTAATTTTATGGTAAAGCTGTTCTATTCTGAGTATTTTTCCCTACAGAGTTGCCTCCTAGTTGAACTAGGACTCAAATGGCTTCCCAGGAGTCACAGTGCAATTAGAGGTTTCATCGGAGCAGTGATCTGGAAGTCTTATCAGGAAAAGCCAGTTTTCAGTGATCTTTGTCAAGCATTCAAGTGAAAGAAAAAATAGGAGGAAACCCAGGACTATAAAACATGTGTGCTGGGAAGTTTCATTTGCTACTAGTGTGTGCCAGGATTGGAGACAATGGGGCTTTTGAAATGACATCAGGGAAAGATGTGTTTCTGACTATGTTAATTTATGTAAACATGATCTTTGTAGAGTCTTTTTGAACTGAAATACAGTGTCACAGCAGTTTTCTGCTGTAATAATGGATTAATAAGGGAGGACATCTTAATTTTGCATTTCCATTTTTTTTAGCATCTGTTCTCTAAACCCTCTTTCTCTGCTGCATCCAAAGATATATTTAGCAGATGGTCAGACTTAGGGGTTAACTTGCACAGAGAACATATTAGTTCATTTTAAAGCCAGTAAACTCAAGTCAGTAATTGTTACCTGGCCAAAGAAAAGAAAAACAATAACCATCTGCTATGAAGAAAGGAATAAGAATTTATTTGAGGGAAGAAGAAAGTGAATTAAAGATTAAAGAGCATTAGTGCAAGAATAAGAAGGAAAAGAAGAAAGAAAAGGTAAAGGGGAAATGACAAGAAGGCAGTATAAGAAATACATAATTATTTGTATTTTCATTTTTTGTTGTTTGATTTCTATGTCTCCCCAATTTCAAGATTTCTTTCCTGATACAATATATACACATAGTGACAGATCTTGTTTAAAACTATTTCAAGTTTTTTTAAAAATCTTGCATTTTGTGTATGTTTTTTCCTATATTTTACAAGTGGGAAATGTAACTTCCCGTAGGACAGCCCCTCACAGAGCTAGAGGCTGGAATGTCATTTCCTTACCTTCTCCCTTTGCTGTCCTCCCCTACTTACTTGAGAATTTCTTGTCCAAAAGCTCTGGCAAGCAGTTTTTATTGTAACCCATATGGACTGATGTATAAGATCCCAATTACTCTCCACCCTCAAGATCTAGAAATGTGAACAGACCAAACATGGGCTTGACAGGAGACCCTGAGCTGCTGTTTTGATTTTCCCAGTGATGCTGGTTGGCTGACAGCCATCCATCTCCATGGCTTTCACATGGGATTTACACCGGCTGGGTGCTTGAACAGGCTGGCAAAGAAGGAACATTCCAGGCCAGGCCACCTGCAGATCAGGGTGTTGATGCAGTGCTGATGTGCAGGTTCAGTGCCACTGACCGCTCAGCTCTGTCTTCACAGCACTTCCTGAGTTTATGTTGCAATGTCTCACATTCACTACTGAGCCCAGACCCATAAAGCTCAGCTTCCATCCCAGCACACAGGGATGGTTTCTTTAGGGACAGATCAGTTTGTAATGACATAAAATTGCCTTGATGCTATAGACCTGATTTGTGTGTGTTTATTTACCCTGCCACCATGTATAGAATCTAATTCTGCATCTGCTTTTTTTTTTACTCCTTTATCACCATCAAGTGCAGATACCATGTGAGCGTTGCCAAGCTGCAGGTGTGGAAGTTGGCCCCTTCCTTCAGAAGGGTTCCAGCATGCTGGCCAGTCGCTTCCCAGTCATTACACTGGCAGCAGGAGAGTTCAGGAATTTGCAAAAGCTGTCATTGTCCTATATGAAAAATGGTACATTAAATTCTTCAGATACTTGTACAGCTATTAGCCATTCAAAACTGTTTAATGTAAGTGGCTTATTTCAGAGAGCAAGAAAAGTAGATTCTGGCAATTTTGCCCTTGATATCTTTTCTATCTGTGTCGCACTTTAGTCAAAATTTACATAATAATGGGCAGGGAAGTGTTGTGGGACATGAACCGGTGCATATTAGTTCTTAGTTGCTTTCCCAAAAGGCTTGAAAATGCAGCAAATTTAATCTAGGTCAAAAAAAGGAGAGGGAAAAAAAAACGGGGAGAAAAAAAGAGAAAAAAAAGAGGAAAAAACCCCCAACACTTCCATTTTGTAGGCAGAGGACATTTATAGAGAGCATTTGTATTCACAAGGGTGCGGGAATGACAGAGTGCGACTCCTCCAGAAGAGCTCCCCCGTGCAGCTGAAGGCTGACAGCAAACCAGGACTTGTGGCCAATTAACAGAAAGGCCGTCATACCTTGCAAGGCACAGAGAGGAAAAATTGAGCTCCGTGGGATCATTTTTCACTGGCCATTTACGGGGCTGTTACCGGCCTGCAGCGCTTGTGCTTTAATGCGAGCGGTGCGGGGCACTCCGGGGCTGGGCACTGCCACCCTGAATGCTCTAAACCAGGAGGAAAAACAGAGCTCAGGGTGGAATTTGGCACGTCCCAGCTGTGAATCCTTCTCACTTGTGAGCCCTTGCCTACATTCAGCTAATGTATTAATATTAGAAGTGGCATCGCTATAATATGTGCTGTCATTAGAGTGGCAGTGCGGTTTCCTGGCTGGTGACAGGACTGGTAATACGGTTTCCATCAGGGTGCCAATTATATCAAACTATTAGCAAACCTGAGCTAATTGGGAGGTGGCATCATTAAAGGTTGGTTTCTGCTGTATTCAGCAATTCTATCAGGGATGGCTTCAGGAGTGATTCCTTTCCATTTTACTCTCCCATGACTCCATAGGCAATAGAGCATGAGGATGGCGCAAGTAGGAATCAAAACACATCCCTGCCTTAGCCACCTTCATCTTCTGATAAGCAGAGTTTCAAAAATAGTTGTGTTTTTATTTCTGTATGTCTTTGTCAGGAATGGCTGTATTTGCTATGCAGACAGTTCATGGTTTTCTCTGGTTTTGTGTGGAACCACCCAACCAAAATCTCTGAGACTTGAAACACCTAATACTAGATCAGTGTCTTCAGTGCAGGTTAGGTAATTGCACTAATATCTATAGAAATGCCAGGCAAAGCTCCCATTCCACTGGGTAAAATGTAAACAAAGTGAAAAGTCTCATTGCCCAACCACACACCTGAACTCCTTGTAGCAATAGGTCTTCTCAGTGGCTTTAGTGGAAAAGAGATTTTAATGTCTTCGTTGGCTTTTGGAAAATGACATTACAGGTCATGGTGGTTTTGGTTGCAAATGGCACTGTTCAGGCAGCTTTTTGTGATGTACAGAGCACATGTTCCAGGGTTCAGGTGGAAGGCTGGAATGCAGGAGACCTTGTTAAAGGCTGCCCTGTATTAGTGTAGTGCTTAAATTTTGCTGGTGGATGAGTGAATGTGGAAATCAGGAGAGAAACATTTGGAGCGGGGAAAAAAAAAAAAAAAAAAACCAAGAAAAAGAAATCCTCCTTAACTTAAACTAGCTTGAACTCTGCTAGATTGACAAGAAGCTACTGTCCCCATTGAGATTCCAGGCTTGTATGAAGCCAGCACCTGTTCTGCTTGCAAATGCACACACAAAAGTGAGCTTCATTCACAGAAAGAAAGAAACATAGCAGGACTTCACTCATTTAGCCTTCCAGGGCCTTCAGTCCCTTGATCTGTCAGCCCCTTAGAATTCAAACGCAGCCTTTAAAGGAATTTTCAATTCACAACATGATGACTTTGTTGATGTCCTGAATGTGAATGTATTTTGAATTGAATTTGTCTGCCAGGATTCCATTACTTGCTAAAAGAATACAGAGTTCAATCATCAGATAATCATTATAGCTGTTTTGAAGTGTTTATTTTATTAGTCTAGAAGGTAAAGCAAATTTCATACTTTTAAGTTGTTGCAGGCTATGCAGGCACCCTGATAAGCTCTTGTATTTCTATACCCCATGGTCAGGGTTCAGGTACTGGCAGCAGGTGATAATATGCACAACACAGGAGAGATCCAAACTGACAAATTTTGACAGTTGAAAACTAAAGAAACTAATGTATCAGACCGATAAATATGGGTTGGGCCTTTTTTTTTTTTTTTCCCCCTCCTGTATCTTTTCTCTTTAAATTCCCAAAAGTTAAATTTTCAGGCTTGGGAGATTGCAGAATATTTTTCTTCAAGCAAATCAAAACCTCAGAGCATCTTGTGGAACGTGTTTTAATTCCTGTCCACATCTAAGGGTTATTTTCTCACACAGATGCACATGTGTAATTGTTGGTAACTTTAACACAGGAATTGTCTATTCAGTTTAGGGAGCTTTAAAAGACTTTTTCTCACCCGAAGCAAGATGGAGGTTGCTGTATTCATTCAGGCATGAAATCCTGGCTGAGAGATTAAGCCTCTTACACAGATCCCAGTGCCATTAAATGCCAACGAGGACTGTGTAAGCCACATCTTCAAGTGGAGGAGAGCTTCCTTTTGTTAGTTGTTCAAAATTAGGAATGTAAACAGCTCTCACTGCATAATTAGTCTGTTTTCGAACTGGGAGAAAAGTGACAAAAATAATGCCATGGCGGAGCTCCTGGAGACGTTGTAGAGCTAGATCTTGCAGCCTAACAAAGCCACAACAGCTGTGCTGGGAGGCAAATTTGGGTCATAGAGCAGAAGTCACACAGGAGGAGAAGCCCCATTGCATGGGGACACTAACAGCTCTGAAAAAATCCTTTGAAAAAATTGCTTGCAGGAGGAATGTAATTTCTCGATGTTTCATGGTGAAAACCACAGTTTGTCGTAGGTCCACAAAGTCCTCCAGAAACCCAAGTTCACTGTCAGAAGAAAACCATGGCTACTGTGGTTAGAAAGTCCTCATCACTTGATCGTTTTCCCATTCCTCACTTCTAAATGATGGCTTCAGTGGACCCATGGCTTGATTCCCCTGTAATCCATTGCTGCCATCTTTGACAGTGACTCACGTAAGCTGTTTCTAGCCGTACACAAGGCTGTTTATCCCTGTCACCGTCTTGCTAAACAGGTTTGTGTGGAAATTAAATAAATAAAATCTCTACCACTGGTGCTAATTGGTGCCTTTGGCAGGCTGAGCAAGGGCTTGTGAATTGAATGTGTCATGGAGAATTGAATGTGTCAACTCTCTCCCAATGGCTGGGACCTTGAGGTCTTTCTCTGGCACTAAATTTCCTTCGAAAAAAGGAAAAAAAGGGGGAAGGGGGGAGAGAGGGAGAAGAGAGAGAGAAAGAGAGTGAAAGTAAGCTGAAGTAAGAGATCTTTTCCCTTTTTTTAATGAGGTGTTGAAGTGGAGCATTGTAGTGTCCACACTGCAGCTTTCGCTCGTCAGATGCCTTGAGAAGTGGGGCTGTTTTCTGCTGCTGTTTCTCAGGCATCGAATTTGTTGCCATTAAATCTGAGCAGCATGGAGCAGCAGGTTTTATCCAGTCTGTTCAAGCATCTGGCAGGATAGCCATGAAGTTGTTGCCGATGTCCTTAAGGGACTGTGGGGATCTGCATGATTCATTCAGCATTTTTTTTTCAAGGTACAAAGAAGAAATGCCTTACGCTGTAGTAAATACTGTTCCAAGTAGAGCACAACCAGCTTAGCAGAGCGTGGGAGATTTGCTGCTCTGGAGGCACTGACTGGCAGCATGAGCTCCTCTGCCTGTGGGCAAGAATACACTAACCCATGTGGCGTTAAACTGGGCTGGATTTCAGGCTGTTGAAGACTGGCAGAACCATGTTCACAAAGCAATTCACCTTTTAAGTTGTCCTGACTAGAAGGGGAGGAGGTTATCACTGCCAGGCTCTGAGTTATTTGGATGTCAGAAAAGTCTAGTTGTGGTTCAAGCTGCTGTCGAGTTTGTTGGTGATGAAACGAAGATTGTATGTGCATGGGGCCTGAAGGGGAGGGTTGTATTTTTTAATTTTCTTTCAGTAGAAATCATGCTTTTTCTTTTCTAACTGAGCCACTTGTTTGTCTTTGGCAATATTACATTTTCTTTAGTAAAATGGAGGAAGGAAGGTCATTGCCTCTTTGCCTTTCAGCAGGGGACAGCTACCAGTCCTAAAGCACAGATTAGCCCTGTCCTATTACACAGGCATCTTCCCCTTCAATATTCTTGCAGAAAAAAAACTGAATTAGATACTTTTTCTATGTACTGACCCAAAAGAATTTTATACTAGAGGCGTCTTCAATGCAGTTTGTGTAAAATGGCTGCAGCACCTCTGGAAAATCTGTAGGTTGAACTACAGCATTCCTTGGGGCAACGTGGACTATTGCCTTTTCTATTCCTCTCTGTTGTTTTATTTTCTTTTTTGAGTCCAGCCCTGACCTCTGTAGCAGATCCCTTCAAATTCAGGTGTCCATGAGGGGGTGTCCATGTCCCCCTCAAACCACAGCAAACCAGCTCTTGTTGTGGGGTTTGTTTTATTTGAGAAGATATGAGCCAGATGCGTCCTGAGAAAAATTTTCTCCATATACATTTTCAGATGTGTCAGTCTGTGAGTTTAGAAGTCTCTATTTTTGTCAAGGTCCGATGGCCTGCCTGAAACATCTGCACATTTCCCATTAAGCTACTGTTTCTTCACAGAAACATTTTTCTCTCCTGAGCTATTACTTCCCAAAAATGACCAGTTAAAGGGTATTTCACAGCATATTCATCTTTCAAGTGCAGGTCTTCCAAGTAGTGCCAAGAATGATAAACCAATAGATTTCAAATTTCTCCTTATCGGAATCAACCCACAGAGCTAAAATATAAAATGAAACTCTTTGGGCCTGTGGAAAAGGACATGACAATTGCAAAGTTGCATTGGTATTTTCCCCTCTGAATCCTCTCTCCTGGTTAAAAAGTCTTATATTAAAAAACTAATAAACCAAATGAAGAAATAATAGAAGATAGACTTGGAGCTGGCTGATAAGATAGACAAATACTGCAATATTTGTCAAAATCACATTATTAAATGTCACAAACTTGGAATTTTTATTCTCATTTTCATCTGGGGTAAAATAATTCAGATTTTCAGAATTTTCCAGTGAAACAGAAGGTTTAGAAACACTCACAGGAAACACAAACCTTAACAGGCTGTGCCTGTCTCTAGCACACATCCCTGCGAACAACATTCTGCTTACTGAAATAATTACTGAACCAGCTCCATCATAAAGTGTGAAATTTTAAAGAACCTGTTGGCAGTATGAAAAATGTTCCTCTCAGCTGTGTTAAGTCTCCATTACCTGCCTGCCTGTGTTTTGCTGTGCCTGCAAGTGATTCTGTGTATTAGGGATAAACTTGCTGGTTCCAGCTGGGAATACACGGTCACCTCTGCTTGTTACTGAGGAAATGATTGTCACTGTCCTGGCTGCAGAGCCAGAGGGAGCATTCCCAATGCCATGCACAGCTTGAGCCAAGCAAGGGGCAGTGGAGGGGCTGTTCTGGATTCAACCCTTCCTTCCAAAGCGGGCCACCTCCTCATGGGTACTTCCAATGTTTGCTGTGTGCTGCTGTGCACACCTCCTCGTGTCCTTTGCCGTTACAGGGATGCTGTAGGGTTGAACACAAGCAGGCATGTCAGGTGGGCTGGGATGTTTCACCTTGGCCAGCATCATCTTTGCTCACTGCCTGAAGCACAGATTATTTTATCTGTGTCACACTCCAAGGGAGCACCAAGGCTCATGAGCCAGGGTTTCTTTTATTTACTGATTGTTTTTGACATTTCTCTGGAGTTGTAGCAAATCTCTGACTGTGATTAAGAGAACAGGATTGTTTTCTGATTCATCAGTAAGACCTGCATCATCCTCTTTCACGTGAAGTAGGTTTTTACTTCAGGAGCCACTCCTGCCCCCCAGCCAGCCCAGAATGTTTTACCTCTCCCCATGGCAGCTGGGTCACCAAACACCCCATCTGCAGCAAGCATCTCATCTGACAAGGAGCAGACTCCATTGCTGTGGGGCATTACAGGCAAACCCTGGTCCTTGCTTTTTGTCCTCTGCCTGTGACATCATAGCTCTTCCCTGGGGATCTGCCTGTGAGCCCTGACCTCACCCTGGGGCTGGTGTTGAGCTGCCTGGGTTGTGTGTGCTGCAGCAAAAGCTGCTTTACATGTTTGCAGTGGACAAAGGGACGGCAACCCATGTTTGGTCCCACACAGCAACTGGCTGGGCCATGCTGTCAGAAGGGCAAACACAGGATTAAGGCAACTGAAACCACCTGCTTTACTGAAAATTCAGCAGATGCAGGGAGAGCAGAGCTTCCCTTAATGCTGTCAGCCATCAGCAGCCTCCACTATCCCAGCAGTGGCAAATTCATCTGTAGCTTATTTTTCATTCTTGAAACTGAGATGAGTGTTCCACCTCCAGTTCTGCCTGGTTTCAAAGAAATGGGGGAACCAACCTTAGCTCTTTTGTATAAGGCCCTTTAAATAAGGTCCTGCTTTAGCCTAATTTTCTGCTTGGGATGTAACAATGAATTCCTGCTGCTTGAGCCTGCCATGTTGCTTATATTCAAAGTATAATGGGGAGCCTTCAGAAAAATATAACCTTATTTACAATGTACAAAGCCAATTGGATTTTGGTTAACAATTTCTAAGTGATTACAGTTCACTAACAATGCAGGTGTGCTATAGATGCAATGCACAGGGGGGGACTTCTTATTTTAAACCATACAAGCTTTCTTTTATTCATGCCATTCAGGCGCCTCAGGATAATTCACATTTCCAGCTTTCATAATGTGTTGTTCAACCACTGTTTTTTCTCCCTCCCTATTGTACTCTCACAAATCATACTCACTAATTTCTGAAAGCTTTTCATTTCTCTCTATAGGTTGTTGTTTCGTAACATTTTATACAAGAAAAGCTGCTCTTGAGGCACAGAATGCACTGCACAATATTAAAACTTTACCTGGGGTGAGTACATTTACTTTTTCATCCTAATTATTTTATTGCCAGAAAAAATAGCCCTTTTGTTCTCTGTGCTGCTTGGTGTCTCAAATGACCTTGATCTCTGCAAGGAGGGTGGCTAAGCTGATGTCTGTCCTGTGTTGGTGCCAATCCTGTAGCAATGGCATCATGTCCAAAGGCAGTTGCTGTTCTCTAGAAAGTCCCTTGGCTGGAAAGTGTACTGATTGCTGCTGACTACAGACAGTGGCCAAAGTGCAATGTGGATCTTTTTTTTTAAATTTATTTAAGGGGGAGGGAGGGAGGAGTGATAACATATGGCAGACAAACACTGCACCACTGGGGCTTCATGTTTGAAAAGGGAGAGAAGAGGAAAAGACAAAACACAGCCAAACTTGGTTAAATGCAGCCTTTATTCACATGGTTTCTAAACAACCTGAATGCACATCTCAGGGTGTTGTGGTACCACGTAGCAGCTTGCACAGAGTCATCCTGACTTCACCTCTCCTCACCACCTGCTCCCACTGGCACCACCATTCAGAACAGTTGTGGTTGTGTTGTACAAATGGTATCTTGTGTTTTCCTATGGCATTTTATACTTAAATTACAGGGCTAGAGAGAAGTGTATCACTGGTAATTGCATGTCTCAACTCTGAAATCTTCTTGTACCACCATTTTCATTTTTTCTGCTGAATACTTTGAGGATGGAAGAGAAAAAATATAAAGGATGGAGGTATATTCCCTCTTGATGTAGGAGAAGTCTTCAAGTATATGTTTGTAGTGTCTGGTTACAGACATGAAAATAAACAAATACACTGTGTAAATAAATAGAGCATTGCCTGGACTGACAGTTATATGGCAAATATCTCCTTTAGTTCCTATGTGCTGTGTGTAAAATTGTACACTCTTGTAAGTTTGAATAATTATATCTGACCGGTTCACTTTATGCAAGTGATTTCCTATTAGGAAAGCCACCTCATGTGTCATGGAAATGAGAAGTGTAGAGAGGTCACCTGTGAGCCCTGCTAAAGGTAAAATGGGAGTCCTCTGTCATTTGCAGTGAAAATGCTGGGAATGGTGATAGGAAATCTGCAAATGTAGGCCAGCCACAGGAAAACAGGAGAAAAGTTGCGGCACTTCAAGTGATGTTTTCCAGCAACTGGCCCTTGCAAGGGACTTTACAAACCTCCCAGTTGGAGTCTCAGCCCTTTAGGATGTAGAGGATGGATGTGTCATCCTCGAGAGAGAAAGGAAGGCTCTGAGGAACAATTCCCTCTGGAGCTCAGGCTGAATCTCAGCATCCTCTGGCTCTGCAGCCCCAGTTGTTGGTTCCCATCCCCACTGCCAGAAAATGCCGAGCCCCTGGATGAGGCTACCCCCTCTCTAATTCAACGTTGCACCTAAACCAACTCACTGAGTAATTGCTCTCCATCATGCTTTGAGTCAAATGGTTGTGTGGGCTGGCTGGGTAGGATGGAGGTGATCCCAAGCTGCTGGAGCAGCACCCTGCCCAGAGAGCATCCCTCAAGCTCTTCCACAAGATCTACTCCTCACCCCCCCCGCCTTAGAAGTAGACAGGGTTTGTTTAGAATCATGCAATCACAGAGTCGTAAGGGTTGGAAAAGACCTCCAAGAACATTGAGTACAACCTTTGACCAAAACTCACAATGTCGATTAAATCACAGCACAAAGTGCCACATCCAGTTGTTTTTTGAACATTTCTAAGGATGGTGATGACTCCACCACTCCCTGGGCAGCCTGTTCCAATGCTTAACCACCCTTTCAGTGAAGAAGTTCATTCTGATGTCCAACCTGAACCTCCCCTGGTGCACCTTGAGGCCATGTCCTCTCATCCCATCTCTGGTTGCCTGGAGGCAGAGCCTGACCCCCACCTGGCTACACCCTCCTGTCAGGGAGCTTAAGAGAGTGATAAGGTTGCCCCAAGCCTCTTTTTCTCCAGGCTAAACAAACCCAGCTCCCTCAGCTGCTTTTAGTTTTCTCTGTTCTTCCCTAAGTCCCCCAAGCTGCTTGCTGTGTTTTGAGAGATTTTATTTATCCCAGTGGGTGACCCAGAGAGGCAGATTCCCTCTTTAACTTCCCCACATGCAGCTGGATAAGCTTTGCATTGCATCTTACTTGAGCAGGGCATCATTTTCTCCCCAAGTTTTGCACAGCTAATGAGCAGGCAGCAGTTAGAGATGCTAGTGTATCTTTTGATGGTTTTAAAGTAAGGTTCAAAAATATTTTTTTTTCCTAAAGCCCTCTCTAGCTCTTTGTAATTTAAAATTTATCCTTCCAAGCTGTTTTTTCCTGTCCTGACTGTGAGGTTACAAAGTTTTGTTTTAAGGAAATGTGGAATTTGCATTCCCATGACTCTGGGGCCTTGGCTTTAAAAATACTCTTGATATGGCCAGAGATGTTTAGATTTTACCATGACATAAGTTGTTATACCTACTTTTTTAAAGGGAAGCCTCTAAAAAAGAGAAGCAGCTTGAATATATTTCTACTACTTGTCTTTCAGAATGATTCAGCATAATTTATACAACAGATTCTATATTTTGCACGTGCAGTATGCTGACATTCAGCATATATGGGAACACTGTTATACTGCATCTGTGCATTCCCAAAATAACTTCATTTAAGCAGGCTTTAAAGTTGTGGCACACGTGCTGGAAATGCCTCACGTTAGCAGGGTTCTCCTTACATGAATTTTAGCAATTTCTGTATTGTCCCTCTTGCCTGCTAAGCAGCTTTTACCAAACAAGCAAGAATAAGTAGTGGATAGTTCTGTGTGTGAAACAGTCTCGGAGCAAATGGAGGCAATCTTCTGTCAGAGCTACAGCAAGGGATGAATTTGGATCAGGTTCATCTGGGCATCAAGTGTCAGCTTGCTTTCCCAGTAAGGGAGGTATGGTCAGTGGGAGGTTCAGTAATAAGGTGTCTCCTGGAAACAAAAGAATCTGTGCCTTCCCCTTTTGCTGTAATACCACCATGCATCAGAGAAGGCATCCTTAAATAGCCCAGGAAGAAAATCCAAGGCAAAGGCAGGTGATTTATTAGTGTAAGGTAAGGAAAGCTGGCAGAGGCAGGAGGAGGGGGCTGCAGGGATGCTCTGGCTGTTGGAACTCATCTGTGTTTTACCTGCACTCAGGTGTAACCTGCCCTGCTGCAGAGGTGTGGAGGAGAAGAGCTCTGTGTTCATTATTGATGAAGCCTAGATTATTTCTGGGTTTAGTCTCTCCATTTCTTAAATGCAGACTTGCTCCATGTAGCTCGGTAAGCAGGTTTTGGATCAGCACCAGTGAAGCCAAAAAAGTGGGGGTTTAGTGTGAAATTTATCCCCCTTCCAAGGCTGCATGTTGAGTTTAATTTAAGTAGGTTTTTGAGCAAACCCTGCAGTGCTATGTCTCTATCTCTGCTTTTTGCCTGGACCTCATCCTTAACAGAGACATGAAAACACCAGCGCTTGATCTGCTCCTTTGAGCTGCACCCTTTTAGTGGACATGAAGAAAATAAGACCAGACATAAATGATTAATGCAGAATCTTGGAAGAATATATTGCAGGGTGCCTTGCTGTTTGATTACAAGCCTTGGAATTAGTCAACATTTCCATAATTCTAAACCAATATACACCTGTTTTCCCACTGTGATGTGAAGGCACAACTTAATTTAACAGAAACCCCGCTGTGCTAAATCTCTCATTAAATACCAAGCTAGTTCTGTAATTTAAAGTTGCAGCACTACTATTTTAACTGAATTGCCTTTGTATTATAAAATTAATAAGAAGTTAATGATGCACTTTGCTGTATTCTCTCAGATTTTTTTTCATAGCAACAACAACAAAAAAGGAAAGATAAAGAAGAAAAACATGTCACCAGCTGACATCTCAAGGCTTTTCTGGTTTTAATCATTTTCCTGAGGATAGAAATTCATTTAAAAGATATTTTAAAATAAATTTTAAAAACTTTCTGCCCAAGTAGGATCAAACATCATCTTTTTATTCATGATTAATATAATCTCTCTGTTAGTCATCATATTCCTTGTCATATATTAGAGCTTTTATCTTTCCCAAAATATGTATTTAGATATCACTTGTTATGTACGATTGCTGCTAGGCAGAGAAGCAGATATGCAGTGTTTGAGAAATACAGGCATATTGTTATGATATATGATACAGATCAACAGAACAGGGACAGTTCTCTTCTGTTTACTTGGTGCTGGCATCACAAGTAGCTTTTATGTCTTGCAAATGAACAACATGAATTTTCAGATGTGTCTTTTCAAACATAGCATGAGAGCAGGTTGCTGATACCCTCATAGCTCACAGGGATGTGGTTTATATTATTATTCAGCTTTCAGTCAGGTTTTCTTGGATTGTTCATTTGGATTTTGTTTTAGGAGGCAGAAGGGAGAAAAGGGAAAACCTCAATTTGAATGTAATAATGATCTTAGAAATGGGCTTCTTTGGGATGAGATGTAGAACTGAGGCCTTAACTAGTCTCATCTTCATTAAGAATCTCATGGCTTCGTTAGAGGTGTTTAACTTCTATTCCCTAAACAGAGTAATCCAATAAATTCCACCCATCTAAATTTATTCTGTACCTTCATTTAGATGTAATAATCTTGGTTCCCCCATGCTCTAATTTGCTGCTTAGTGAAAATCGGCTTCTGTATAGAGGGCAAACCTCAAAGAGCTGTATTCAGGGACTGCTTTAACTGCCTTCATGGCACTGACATTTGTTCTTTGTTTTAGTTTTAACATGCTTTATTTTAAAAACAGAATGTGCTCTGTTTTGCTGACAAGTGAACCTGGCAGGATTTCCTGGCAAGGGTTAAGTGCAGATAGGTAACACAAGAGCACTCAGTATATGTTGGTTGGATTCTTGGAGCCAAATAACTGAATAAATGCACCTTTAATGTCATGCAGAAGCTATTTGAAGTCAGAAATCAATGGGCATCCATTTGTAAAATCTACGCCTAAAACTCTTTGGAGTCTTTGTTCTGTATTTGAAGTTAGATTTATTGGACATGGTAAGGGTTATTTGTTGTCTTTATGTACATTTTTATATATATCCTCCTACCTAAGGTTATCACAAAAATAATTAACAGCCCATACTCTGCACTCCCATGCTTTTAACAGAATCATGGTTTACGTGGTTCTCATTTCAAGTGGGATGTGCATATTCCAAGTGGCAGCAAACCTTTTGTATTGAAGTTCTGGCATGAAATTAGGACATTAGCTCGATGAATTGATTTGATTAAGGGTTTAACAAGGAAGAAATACCATTTTGAGAAAGCTCTTAATATTTTAACAACAAGGTGGAGTTTGTAGGGACTGTTTTTGTAAAATATTCATGGCTTCCTTTTCTGCCAGATGTTGTAAAGGAAAACGTTTTTAATTTTTATATTGTAGGAATCACTACTGATTTTATTAAATTATTTTTACATCATAGGGAAGCAGGACTGTCTTAGAGAGAACTTTGCCCACAGGTTGTGTACTGGCTGTAAGGAAACCTCAAAGTCCATTTAGAGGGTAGAATATGAAAAATAATAATCAGAATAATCTGGTCCAAAATGCAGGCACCCATGACAACTTACTATGAAACCTCATTCACTTTCTAATAAAATGCCATTTGTCCAACAAGAAGCAAAAAACCCCAAATATATTTCTGGTTCTTGCTTTACATCACGAGCTCCTTTCTAATGACTATCCTGACACTCTCCTTTCTGGAGTAGTGTTTTAATATCCAATTCCCTTCTCTGTTTTAAGCCTTATGGTTTGTCAGTACTATATGAACATTATGTAAAAATTACCTGTAATGAAGAGGTAATCATCCAATATGGTTTGAATAATAGCCTGAATATGATATATCAGTGACTCTGAGAGATTTTGACAAACAGAAAGGGAATTCAAAGAGCAATTAACTTAGTTAAGACTTTGCAGTGATTGATTTATAAAGGCAAATTAAACTAATTCAGTACCCATATAGTATGGCCAAATGCTGTTTAATGAAGGATCCAAAGAGTATAGAACTGCTTAAATGATAAAAATAACCAGATGGGAAAGAGAATTTCCAGGAAGCATCTGTTCCAAGGAAGTGAGCTGTAAGACATTGAATGATGTTGAGAAAGTGAATCTGGCCCATTTCTTCCTTTAAAATACTATGCAAAGGAACCCGCTTAATGATACACTTTGCCCAGCTCAGATACCTTAATAGAAAAGTTGGGTCTGCGCCTGCCATTGCTGTGAAATACAGAATGGATCACCAGCCCCAGATTTATAAAATGGAAAAAAGGGACTTAGGAACCCAGTGAAATATCTCTAAGTAGCTGAATTTGCAGCTTAATGGGAGGATGGTGAGTGTTGTGCAGGTGTAGAGAGAGAGGAATGTTGACCAAGTGAAAATAACTTCTTTAAACTGAGCAAAGCATTTAGTTCATAATTATATTGTCCCTTTATCTCATTGAGGGGTGAAAGGTCAAATTTGCCTTCACCAAATTCACAGCCTCATCATTAGGATAATTTTCTGGCATACAAGGAGAATGCAGTTCCTCTCTGCCTTGTTTATTGAAAGAATTTGGCTTGGATTGACCTAACAGAGCCTTCACCACTGGACTTAGTTAAGATTAGGGTCACCCTTTCTCCTCTTGAAGCTGCTCCAGCTGTATGAAAGTATCAAATTCTGGTGGGAGTGAGAGAAAGCCAGGAACAACACTTGGTTGCTTGGCACTGGGGGCAGTGACTCGAGTACTGTGATATCTGGATATGAGTCCATGCTCTAGTGAGTATTTTGTGCTTTGGAAAAGCTTCAAACACTCGGAAGAGACTCTCCAAGAACAGGGAAGTGCAGGAAGGTCCATTGCTGAGGCACTCAGAGAAGGTGGCTAAATCTTGACCTGCCTTCCTTGCGAGGGTTGATGCACCTGTGGTGTGTCAGGAGGGTGCAGAGCTGCACAGGGCATGGGCATCAATGCTTTAGATCTGGTTTAGATTCTAAACATCCATATTGGATTGTTGCTTTTCCTGCTGGGAAGCAAGAGCACATTGGCCCAGCTGCAAAAGCAGTTGGATGCACACTATCTTTTTAGAGAACTCTTGGAGAAGTTTGGGAATTTTTTTTTTTCTGTATAATAATATTGACATGGAAAGTAAGTAATGCATATAATGGCTTGACCTCAAAAAAATTTACTAATGTGAAGCCCATCCCCTAAAGGCCAAACCATTCTGGCATGTGACACTGGGATTTACCTCTGGTTTCCATAACTGACCAGCTGAGGTCATCACTTTGCAAAATCCATCCAGATCCATTTGTCCAACTTAGGACATCTTACTCAGTGAGGGTGGAGGATCAGTTCACAGGATAGCTTTTACAGTACCCAAAAATCACTGACTTGGAGAAACTTTTGCTGTGCACTTCAGAATGGAAATCTCTGAAGAAAATCGAGAGGCCATCACTGGAGTACTCCAGGGTATTGCAAAGCTCACCAAGATTTAGGTGGGGTGCTTAGCTAAGGATAATAGCCCAGGCACTCTCTTAAACAGCTATTTATCCTCCTGCTGGTGTTAGCTGTTTTCTGTTATCTGGAACAGAAAGTACAGGTGCTTCAGTCAGCCTCATTAGCACCACGACACGAGCTATTAAAATTGTCTTCGTAATGAAAAACTAGTTCAGGGAGACTTCCTAGCTGTCTGACTGCTCCTACAATATTGAAATTAGAAAGGCAAATCATAAACAGAGTTGCAGGCATCAGGAAGCAACATCATTAGAAGTGCCCTTGGATGCCATTTGCCTGCCTTGATAGCAGCGTTTGGCACCCATGGATCTGAGTTATGTTATGACCAAGGAGCCTGGGCCTCATGGCAGGTTTATATCAGAGAGAATGTTTGTTCAGCATCCTCCTGCCATTGTGTCCAACCCTGTGAGCTGTGCTGCTTCCTTCCAACACCTTTGTTCTGTGGTCCATTGCTGTTGAAAGGATGCTGGCTCACTGTGTGTCTGCGCTCCTGAGGTGGTGCAGGAAGCTGAGGTAGCCCCAGCCAGGTTTCTGCCATCTCAGTTGGGTAATGAATCACACTGGGCAGGTGTACTGTGCTGCTGGATGGGATCACTGCACATGATAAGAGAGAAAACAGAAGTTCTGTTCATAACACTACAAAAACCAGGAAAAACTAGATGGCCTGATTGAGTCTCTTGTCCTCGTAACACACTTTGGACAATCATATTCTGCCTAATTGAAAACACTCTTCACAGACCCAGGGAGATTATTTATTTTTTCCTTGTTCTCTGGAAGAAATTATCATCTTCATCAGCTTAGTTGGAAGAGACATTTTTTGTCTGCTCTTCCCCTGTGCTGTGCAGAGAAGTCCTTCCTCCTCTGGCCAGCAGGGCTACTGGGGCTGCCAGAATTACAGGGGGATTCATTTGGGTGCAAGCACCAGTCTGGGGTACAGACATGTTCATCTGATTGTCTTGGTAGACACCCAGAACCTTTAGAGATGCTCAGATGGGCTGTGAATTCCCACCCTGGAAAGACATGGAGGGCACGTAGCTGCAGAGCTTACGTTTTGGGCTGTCAGTGTGTGAAGCAGGTGGTCAGCACCCTCTAAAGCAGAGAGCAAATATTATTGACAAGACACAGGGGAACAGGTTTAAACTGAGAGAGTAGGTTTTGATTAGACATTAGGAAGAAGTGAATTCTTTACTGTGAGGGTGGGGAGGCACTGGCACAAGTTGCCTAGAGAAGTTGTGGATGCCCCATCCCTGGAAGTGTTCGAGGCCAGGTTGAACAAGGCTTGGACAGACCTGGTCTAGTGGAAGATGTCCCTGCCCATGGCAGGAGGTTGAAACTAAATGGTCCTTAAGGTCTCCTCCAACCCAAAGCTTTCAATGATTCAATTATTCCATGATTTTATGATTCTACGATTCTACAATCAAAGTGTCAAATTCCTTTTAACAGGAAAAGCACTAACAGAGGGAGAAAGTTAATATTTGTCTCACTTTTGGAACATCCATCTTTTCTCCTTCAGCTTAGCTGAAATCAGTAATGGCTTTGCTACCAGACAATATCCTGACTATCTGCAGGAGCAGAGAGAAACAGCCATTTGAAAAGATGACACCAAAACTCCATTTATTAACAAAAGCCTGTATCTATTGCCTTGTGCCAGGGAAATTATAAAAGCAAAAACTGCAAAAGAAAAAAAAAACAAATTGAGCTAAACAGAGTCTTAGGCAGTGGTAAACAAAATGTAGCTTCCTTTGTGGTTGATTTTTATCCAGCTGCAGCCAAATATCAAAGCGATATCAAAGGAAAGCTACCCATTAATTAATTCAGACTGACTTCACAAAGCAAGCTGGAGCTTTTGCTGATATCTGATTCTGACAACTTCCTAATCTTCACAAGTTGTCATTAAGACTGGCATTAAAGCAGTCTGCAGTCAATCCCAGCTCTGGCCCCATTGTAACTCAGAGATGGTCTATCTGCCATTGTGGGGGAGATATGCAAGCAGGGCTTAAAATAAGGAACTTTGCTTCTTTGCGGATGGAATTTACAATTTATCAGGGAATCACATTAATACACTGCCTCAATCATTCATCCTAGGAATGTTCACCCATTCCCACTTGCAACCCTTACAAGTTGAAGCGAGTGGAAATTTTCTCTTCTGAAGGAGAAAGACAGGGAAAAAACAGAGAAAGAAACTAAAAAAGAAGCTTGTGTCTGAAAGGAATAATTAGAAGTCTGTAATGATCTCTAAAAAAGTATGAATAGAGGCTTATCACTGATTTCAAGATAGAGAACATAGGATTGTGGGTTGAAGAAAGTAAGATTGTGGAAAATAAGACGCTAATCAGAGGATAAAATTAGTTTTAAACTAAGAACTTTGAGCAACCTGGTGTAGTGGAAAGTGCCCCTGCCCATGGCAAGGGGATTGGAACGAGATAAGCCTTAAGGTCCCTTCCAACCCAAACCATTCTATGATCCTATGAACTGAAAATCTGGTACCTCCACAAGTGAAGCTCCTAATTCCACCATAAAAATACAACATTCAGTGTTCCTTACTGCTGCCAGGATCACTCAGAGGGATTGCAGCCTTGTGCAGAGATGTGAGGGATATGACACCTTTATGTTTCCATTCAGCTGTGAATGGCTCAAATGATTGAAGGGAGTTTGTTTTCTAGACCATCACTTGAGCAAGTATCCACCAGACAGCAACTAATACTATTTTGTGGCAAATTCCTGACAGTACCTTAGAGGAAAATGTGCTGTGTTATTATACAGTATATTCATTTCAAATATTGCAGAGAATACAGAGGAGGATAAGTGCTGTTGTGGGAGCACCTCACCCAGCATCCACAGCAGCATCCATGAAGATGGTTACCATTTATTTCCTCCCTCCAGGGCCCAGTACTGCCCAAATGCCAATGACAAATGGGAATTATTTTTGATTGTACACAGAACCAAGGATTTACCATCATAAGAGGTGAAATAAAGCTTAGATCAAGTATCGGGAAAAAAATACCCAGTATCTGTTCAATTAGAATAATCTTCTAAAGGAGACAAAGTTAAATCCCAGTCCTTACGGGTGTTTGGGGTAGGAAAGTATTAGAAAATACAGGGTAGGCAGTAATCCTGTATTGGCATTAAGTCATTCGAGATGAGCTGCTGGATTTTTTCATCTTTCATTTCTCCAATTGCTAAAGAAGTGAAAGAAATTGCTATGCTGGGTAAATATAGAATCCTCCTATTTGTACAAAAATATATGATTAACCAAAAAAGAAATATCTTGCTAAGTAAGAGCTACAGTCAGCCTAAGTGCTGTGCTTATACACTTGTGTCTGGAGGGCTCTGGGGGTTGCTCAGGCAGGCGTGTCCCTTGCCTCTTGTGACCCTGTTCGTTTTGCAAAGAATAACATGGATTTATCCCAGTTTAAAAGTGGCCTGATAGCTGACAGCCCTCATTGTCTGCTGCTTGTCTTCCTCCCTGTTGACATGAGAGCCAAAAGTAGAGGGTGTGATGTGGGGAAAATTTCTTTTCTGCACCCATTCCTCTTTCCCTGTGCTTTCCTTGCCCTCTGCTATAGCATCACTGACACTGCAACAGCCTTCAGGCTGCATTAGCCTCTCTCAGAAAAAGTAGCATATGCCAAGAGACCAGGAGTTCAAGACTTCCCAGTAGCTCTAAATGCTACCTTTGCAGCAGGTAGGGTGGATGATGTAAGTTTTTTTGCTCAGTTGGTTTTATCAGAGGACCTTCCTCATAGTTCTCTGTGGCCTCCAGCTGTTCCACCTGAAGCCATCCCTGTGAAGAGATTTCTTTGACCTTTAGGCGAGTTGCACATAAAAATGTTATTCACAGGGCACAGACGGAGAAAATTTCTAATTGAGCACAGTAGCAGTAAAGAATAATTAAAAGAAGACAAGTTTTCACATACTGATGCTTACAGTCACTAAATTAAGAGTAGTGTTGCTTTTTTTCAAGAGAACCAAGGGGCCCAGTCTCTGGGCACAGGCATTGAGGTTCATGCTTGGGATCAGATACTGGTTCAGAGCTTTGCAGATGGGTGGAGGCAGGTTGATTTTGGCTTTACTCTTCCTAGCACTTTTACTAATGAAATCTTAATCACAGCTTGGTCCAAGCACCACAGCCAGCTGGAACTGACTCATTCTTCAAAAATATATGTTTCTGCTAATGTTGTCCATTTTTTTTGTTTGTTTCATTTTTTCAAAACACCTATTGACAGAAATATTCAAATGCATTAGAATTCCTGAAGATTAGCATTATAAATATATAGTGCTTGTTTAGTTTGAATACAAACCACTTCCCTTATCCCAAAGAAAGCACTGGCAGAGTACATTAGCTACAGAGATGCTAAAAAATTAAAGAGAATGAGTTCATATGAAGGGTGGTTAAAACTAACATGGTTGCTCAATGTGACTCTTACTGGTGTTTGTAACTGTGTGTATACACAACTAGAGGTTCATATTTTTGTGTGGACAGTGTGTGTTTGTGTGTGCTTGTGGCTGAAGACTTGTGGCAGTGTGGGTCTCTTTTCATAGATGGATGGTATATTGAGCTATCTTTTTCGTTCTCTCTCCACAGCCAGATTATTTTGCCAGTGCAGACTTTTGGCATAACACTGAGAGTTTGGATGCTGATACTGGATAGTCGTGGAAAATTCCTGTAACTTCAGCTCATGGAGAGCTTAAATAGAATTTATGAGCCATATCCTCATTTGGCGTAAAATATTCTGGCTCTGCTGGTTAAACAATAACGCTGCACTACTTACCCCAGCTGATCTCAGTCAGGAGAGTAGGATTTTTGACATCTTCACTCAAAACCTCTTTTTGACCTCAATGCTTTGGCTATTCCCTGCAATATTTAGGGGCATGCATGTTGACAAGTAGTTTGGGGCTCACGGCTGACCTTTGAAGAAATCTGGCTTGGTCTGTGTTTGGTAACAGGGAGGAATTTGCCTGTCTGCCTTCTGGAGAGGAGGGAATTGTGAATCCAGACATATATTCTGGACTCAGAACTCCTCTGTACCTTTGCTAAGCAAAAAGTGAAAATGGCAGCAGTCCCACATCATCAAGGCCAACTTTTTCTATATATTGTACCTTTTTATTTAATTTAAAAGGTAGAATTTCAATAGATTTTATAATTTTGATGCTTTGGGGGCTTATTTTAGACTTACCTCAATCACACTTTTTAGCTATAAGATGTTCTTGCTGGTACATTGTAATGCAAATAGGAGAGCTTTCCAACAGAACTTTAAAAAAGCTTTACATTAAAAAAAATCCCATTGCCTAGAATTTGAGTTTTGTACAAAATAATAGACCCTAGTTTCTGTCAGAAGAGGAGCCCAAGAGCGTTGTTGAATCAAGGTGACCTTCCATGCTGCAGAAAGAGTCAGGCAGAAGAACCACTTAGCAAATGAACAGAAAAAAAATCTGTGATGTGAAACTGGGGGAGTGGCTGAAGCTGGTTTCTCTCTTACTGAGTGAAAGCAAAAAATTAAGAAGATAAGTGTAGATGAGATAACACTGTGAAAGAAAGAGAGACTGTGCTTTCTTGCCTTTCTGGAATGTTGCTGTCACTAGTCATTCCTTCTAAAGGGTTATCTCCTGAATTCCAGCTTGGCAAAGGTAGAGGATATTGATGAGCATAATCACATGGTGTTTTCCCAGAGCATAGTTCACAGAGGAGAACAAACAAGCACAGAACAGCATAAATCTTAAAATAAAACTCCTGCAAAACAGGCATTTTATATCGTGGTCACTTTGGCCTCTCTCAGAACTGAGCTTGTGTTTTGCATTACAAAAGCCATTGCATGTTTTTAAAAACCTATGATTTAAACCAAATTTCTTCACAGTCATTGGCAGCCAGAAAAAA
The DNA here is from genome assembly GCA_013398615.1 of Brachypodius melanocephalos. Lineage (NCBI taxonomy): Eukaryota > Metazoa > Chordata > Aves > Passeriformes > Pycnonotidae > Brachypodius > Brachypodius melanocephalos. Next base: position 13,467,621 of record VZSR01001299.1, on the reverse strand, counting down.
AAAAAAAACCCTTATTTTATTTTTGGTTGAGAGTGAGTTTTTGGGGAAGAAGGACAGGGTAGAGGATTGCTTTGTTTTCTTAACAAATTGCTAAAAATTATCCTAGACATTAATGTGGAATCAGAGGTATTTATGTAGAAAGGGAGAGATTTCCTGTGGACTAGGCTTGAGGATTACTGCCCTAAAATGGTGACCACAGACTGAGCTACTTGAATATTTTCATTTGGTGGCAGTAAAGTCCATCAATAAAGTCCCCATTTTAAAATAGGGTCTTCTCGAGGTTTCACAGATTCTGAGAAGGCAAAATTCCCTGAATATGCTCCCAGGAGTCAGTGCTTCCTAAGTAGGTAATCTGAGAGAAATGTGAAATCCTTTTCTGGGGGAAATGTGAAATCTGCCTTTGCAGACCACTCAAGAAAGAACAAGTCTCTGCTTTGCTGCATTGCGTTTTTGAGATGGTTAAGGGACCTCTCTGTCATTCCCATGGGAAGACCTTACGTAGAAGATGACTTAATAGGTAGCATGTTTTGGCTTTGCTTTGGCTCTGTTTTCCAAATACTAATATGGGAGGAGAGGATGTTCTTAGATTTGAAGGGAAAGTACTCCCTTTAAAGTCTCAATCTCCTGTTGACTTCTGGAAAAAAACCGCCCAACTGGGGAGGTGGAAGAAAGTACATCTTCAGAACACTTGAGTCATGTCCAGTGAGACCCTGACTGGAAGGCTTGTGTCATGCTGGGAATTGAGTCCTGGCATCTTAGGTCATGCTGGGCAAATCCACCCAATGCACAACGAGGTTGCATTAGTTATTAGCTGACATCCCAAAGCCATAACAGCTTGGCTGGCATTTGGTTCCTCCAGCAGCTCTGGATCACTGCTTCAGGTTCTTATGTCACCTCTTGAATAGTGTACCTAGGGAGTAATGTGGTAAAAATAACCCTGCTTGTGTGGAGTACACCTGCTAAATAATGCCTTACCTACACCTGGTGATAAAACAACAAGATTTTGGCTTGGTAGACTTGGCTTCAGTTGTGGCACAACTCCAGTTGCATCACATGGAGCCTCCATGCCTTTTCCCCATCTTCTTCCTTTCTGCTGCAGAGAGATAGCAGCAGTGAGTTCCTCACAGCGGTGTTAGGAATCAATTAGAGCGTGAGGAGCTCGGGCTTGGTGCAGTGCGGGCAGCTCAGCTCCCTCCCTCTGGATCCTCATTCCATGCTCCCTCCCCCTGGATCCTCATTCCATGCTCCCTCCCCCTGGATCCTCATTCCATGCTGTGCTTCCCTGCCTGGCGCTGGGCAAGCGCCACCTTGCCACGCTCCGGTTCTGGAGCTCACAGACCTGGGCCACGGTTTTTGCCCCCTGCAATCACCTCGAATGGGTGTTAAAACCCACTCAATTAAAGTCTCAGAGAGGCTTCAGTGACCTCCCCGCCCCACCCCACTGACATGCAAACTTCAATTGGCAAAATGTCAACAGAAGTTATTGCTGCTGCCGAGGAGATGGATAACTCTTGCTGTTAAAATAATATCTGGTGCTTTGCTCAGATGTCTAATGGGTTTGCTTTTTAAGCATGGGTGATGCGAAATATCCCCAAGGCATTATTCCCAACAAGTTATAGAATCCCACTTAATGTCTATTTTTAGGATTGAATAGGTTCTGTAAAGGCTCATTTGTTTGAAGAAAAGATAGTTAATAACTTTGCTTTCCATGTGATTTTGAAGAGACAATTTTTGGCCATACCTCCCCTTTATCTCCACTTCGTTTGGCTCGCCTGTGTCCTGGAGTTGTTGTCATTAGTGTAGGAGGTAAGAAATTAAGGAATTAAATAAATGGAGGAGAACTACTAAACGAGCAACAGTAGCTATTTGTACACTAGGAAGTGGTCATTTCTAAGATATCCAACTTTTAAATTTCTGTATGAGGGTTAAACATTTAGAAAAGACTGAGTGCTACAGCCTAATTAGTAAATGTATGGGAAGAACAGCAGGATGTGGGGGTGACTGTGGAAGGGATCACTAGATAAACAATTAATAATAATAATAATAATAATAATAATGTTATTGCTATTTTAAAATTATTTTAAAGCACAGCATTGTTTTTAGTGTCCCTAACTATTGTTTAATTTAACTTGAATTTAAACCACAGAATGTAGTGGATTGCAAATGACTGAGTTGGAAAGCTTCCAAAAGCCATTGAATTTCTGTGGTTTCAGTGTTCTCCGGTAAAACAACATGTTTTAAGCAAGCTATATGCTTGTTTCTGTGCTCTAAATAGAAAATAATGATGTTATGCATTACCGCATGAACTATATTTGGCACCCACCAGCAATATTCATTTTCTCTTGCCTCTCTCTCTTCCTCCTTCCCTCCCTCCCTCTCCCTCTCCCTCTCTCTCTCCAAAAAAAGCATGTATATACATCTGACAGTAATCTAGGAGGCCAAGTAATAGATCACATTCTTATACTACTAAAATTGTATGAATGCCTAACACAGCTTAAATCCCTTAAATTGGGATTTATGAAAGGATGACAGCAAACAATCTTCTAGCTCTGCCATCGCTCAGGCAGTTACAGCAACTGCTTTACATTTATTTGTGAGAGTCTAAGTGATAAATGCACATTTGTCCTCCTTTTATCAGTGAATAAACGAAGGTGAATGACTTCAACCAATACTGGGAATCCAAAGCTCTGCCTCTGCTGGTGAAGCCAGCAGGAGAATAGTGCTAGTTAGTATTTTCCTACCTGGTGTTTTGGCATATTTTGGGGGAATAACATGGGCTACACCATGTTCCCACTGGACAGTATGGACAAGGTCATCCTGTTTTGAGTGGAAGGAGGAGTATAGCTGTGTAAATGCAAGCTGTGCAACATCACTTATTTTAATATCCAGAGTGCAGTCCTTTGCCTCTTTTATTCACTAGTATTTATTTGGCCTTGGAGATTATCCCCAGTTCCCAGAGAAGTTCCCGAAGCGCTAGCCAGATATTGACTGCGTAATTCAAGTTAGTTTGACCCTAGAGGAGTCATTCTAAACAGTTCTTTTCGATAGGAAAATACACCTCTTTCACTTCTGGGAAACTCATATTACTTATGAGTCACAAGGGTTTAAAAAAGCAAAACCAGCTGGCAATGAAATTATGTGAGAAATGAGTCTTCAAGAGCTCCTCTGAAAGATCCTATGGAAAAACTGGGGAGCTAAAAGTTGAAATGAGGGGTGAGGCAAGGGGTTTAGAGGTATCTGCACATAATAGTCCAGAAAAACAGTGGTCTCTAAAGACACTGAAAATCATTTAATTCTCTGGTGCTTATAGAGTGTTTCCTCTTCTTCCCCCAATCTTCTGGCAGGTCAGTACATTCCCTCCTGACTTCCAGACTCAGCAGAAGTTCTCAGAAACCTGGTTGGTCTTGTTTTTTTCCCTTGGACTACTGTTCTAATTAAACTGCACTCGCTAATTGGATCAGGAGCTCGGAGAAAGCTTTGAATTAATTTCCAGACCAGAGTTAGGCAAAGAACATAATTTTTTTCCCACTGGTTTTAATGCTGGTACCTCTTTAGGTACTTTTCTTCTGAGCCCTTAGTCTCTGCTGCTCCTTTTAATATTTCCTTCCTCTTTGGTTTTGCTACTGATTCCAAAAGTCATAGAATTTCAAATCCTTTACCCAAAAAGAATATTAGTGTTTAATTAAGGTCCAGTGTCTCTTCTTCTCTCTCCCACATTCTCTCTTGACATTTTACAGTTCTGAGATGTAGAAAATATGAAAGAAGTCCCCTTTGGCTTCAACAGTGATTAATGCAAGCGAGAAGCATGTCCCAAAGTAGTAGAAATGACAAGATATATGCAAGCTGTCATCATTTAATCCTATTGCTTATTGTTTGGTTTGGTTGTTACCTGAGTTCTTCAAATTTACCCTTTGCTTGGGGGGAGATTTAGCTCCATTTTGTGTGGTGTTTCTCTGTGATGTGGTCTGTGAGGGTGACAGGTAAGGGACAAACTGAATTGGATCATGGCTAGAAACATAGCTAGAGCAGATGACAGGGAAGGGAGGAAAGGGACAGGCATGGAAAGGGCTAAGAGCTCCAGAAGTCTGCTGGTGGCTTTAAGGATTATAGAAGGATGGTGACAGGAGTGAAAGGGAGTGAGGAGTCATGGATAACATCCTCCACACGCAATCCCTCAACTCTGATGGTGAAAAGTCACATTCTGCTTAACTTTAGAGGACTTTCAAGAGGTGGTCTTTGACTGCCATACTGAGCTGGGTGAAGGTGGGGGCACATCTAATGTGCAGAGTTCTTTCTTGGCAAGTGGTTTTCCTTCCTCAAGGCACAGGGAAGGACAGGAGCAAGGCATGTTCATTCACGGTGGCAGGAATGGACAATAAAAGCTGCTAATAGATATAGCAATCATGTATGAAGTTGCTTTTGCAATGAACCGTTAAAAAAAAAAATCAGTCTAGGTGGCCAGAGTTTCAGAGGTGCTGGGGGGTGTCCAAATTTCACAGACTCAACACAGCAAAATAAGCCCATCAGCTTCTTCACCTTCACTGAAAAGCATCTCCTGCTTTTAATCACCAGAGTCCTGTATAAGACTAACATATTCATGTTTAACATCTTAAAGCAGCCAATACAGACCATTTTGAGTGCCAACAGCCTCCTCCTACAAACCTTGCTTCACTCAGAGAAATTGCTGCTTGCAGGAAGTCTTTAGCCTACCCAGAATATCTGAATGCCCATTTCTCTTCAGAAAATTGCTGGAAAGCAGGTGTCCAAAAGCCTTTCCAACAAATATGTTGACAACTCTGAAATGTGATTTAAGCAGTAGCTGTTGATGCAGTGGTGACTTGGAGTGTGCCAATCTCATGCTTGTCCATGCCTGGAGACAGTTCTCACCCATTCACCCCTGACACCTCAGGTTTAAGATTACACCTGATTTGAAGCATCCCCTGACTAAACAAAACAAACCACGAGCTGATCACCCTGTGCGAGGTGCAACCACACAATAGTAATCACAGCTAATGACTCTGCTAAATGCTAGACTGCACACACCTCCTTGTTTGGTGTTTGTTTTGTATACAGAAGGTAACATCGACTGAATAACGAGGATGCCAAGTTACAGATGGGGTTGTGGAATCGTATTTGACAGCCGATTAGAGTAATCTGACAGAAATGATGACTTAATCACCACGACAGACTCCAAATTCCCAGATAGAATTCCACCCAGGTTAATCTAATTTCCTTGCAATATTTTTGCCAGAAATAGACTCTTAGCCGGCTTGTTCTCTCCCATGCAGATGTCACATGGCTTTGACAAGAATGTAAATAGGTACTGTTATTATTGTTGAAAAGATGACTTGGAGGCTCTGAAGCTGGAGAGGTTGCATGCCTCTGAGATGCTCTGGGTTGCTTTGCTGTGTTTTTTTCTCTAATGATGTTATGTTTGCATACAGCAAGATGTACTCAGGAAAAAGAGGGAGGAAAAAAGAAGTAACTATTCCATTGTAAGTCTAGGCCATGGCATGGTCCTGCTGCTGCCCAGGACATAGCCAGATCCTCATTAATTCAGGGGAGTTTTCAGGGTTGCATATTTGACAACTGTGTCGTTGCCTTTTTGATTGCCATGGACTGCATCAGCCCCCCTGCTTGGGATGTGCCCAAGGAGAGGCAGTGACATGCTTAGCCCTGGGCCTTGGGTGGCCTCTGTGACAGCACAAGCAGCAGTGAAGCCTCCACTTTGCTGCCAGCACTGCCACAAGGCACTGGCAACCCTGGGCACCAGGCATTTGCCTGCTCTCAGCTGTAAAACAGTGGCATGGTGTGTTTTGAGACCTGTAGGAAAGGCAGGTCGTGCCCTGCTTGCTGCACAAGTGTGTTCAGTAGAACTCTCTGCAATATTGACGAGGAGAGGTTGCTCCTCACAGCCCATACTCCAGCCTGGGTTTGATATCCCTGTGCACAGTGCTTGCCAGGGGAAGCTGCCCATGCTCAGAAAGAACTTGCCTGGGAGCTGTGTTGTTCTCTTTTACTGTGTGTGTGCTGAGCACCAGATGATGTTCAAGTTAATAAATTACTTGCTGGGGTTATTTTTCTTATTCTTGCCTCTTTATTAATTGTAAGTATGCATTCATAAATACTGTATTTTCATAAGCAAAGCTTTCTCCAAGAAAAGAAGAAAATGTTTCCTATTGTTCTGTGTGACAACATGACATACTGAGAAATCACTTACCTTGAGATCCATAAGTGATGTATAGCTACAATAACAGCTTTCTGATAAGATGGGAAATCCTTCATTTCAGTAGATGACATGATTCTAGTGAGTGAGCATCTAATTTGAAACAGTTTTATATCATCTGTAATCTTTTGGAGGCCCTGGGAAAGCGCAGCTATTATATTATTTTATAGCCTGCAGTTATACAAGAAAGATACAAAACATACAGATTATTTTCTCTTTTGCTCATTGTAGAGTGAAAGGATACTACCTATTTAGCTTTTGTCTCTGCCTCTTTAATTTTCTTTTTCGCTACACACTTATTTGAGAGTCATTCTTTTCTTTTCTTTTCTTTTTTACACCTGCCTTTAAATATTTTATGGGTGGAGAGCTTATAATATGTATTGTCACGGCAGTTGTCTCTAGAGGTCAGCAATGAGTTTAATAATGAGATGCGAACCAGTGACTCTGTAAAACCCATTTCGGGTTATAAATGGCATGTTTTATTGAATCTAGTGTTAAAGGTTGTTAACGTATCAATTGGTGATGGTCAGGGTTAAACAAGCTTCAACATGAGCCCTCTCATATTAGGGAACTGTCAAGTAAGGTATTTTTCCACTTTCCTCTTCACTGAATCCAGGGTTTGTGTATCACATCCGTTTTTCTAGGGGTGTTCTGCAGTTTAAATTCTCCAGGCCTGAGCTGGATCTTTTATTAGTTTTGCACCAATATAATTTTAAGCACAATGGCATCACTTCCAAATTCATCTTGACGGTGTGAAGAGAATTTGGACCGTGAGTTTTTAGCAGGAACTTTTGAAATCAAGTCAAAACCCATTTGAAGCATCGTGTTAAATCTTGCCTCTTGCTTTGTGAATGTACCAGATTACTGAGTTAATGAACTTGGGGTAATGATGTGTGACTGAAGAGGATGACTTTGGGTATGCAGTAAATGTGTTTGTCAGGTAACACTGATCTTTGTGTTGCCACCATGGGCTGCAAAAATAACTTCTTCACGTGAATTTGGTCTAAAGTTGGCTTTTTTGGTTCAGGCAGCTTGAAAAGTGAGAGGTTTTTAACATTGTTAGAATAGGCTTTATTCAAAATATCTCCTCTTAGAGGCACATAAATGCATCCATAAAGAGCAATAGATTGATTCTCTGTCTACAAAAGGTCTGAAATTGGGCTGGATTTTTCTCTTATATTCTGCATATTCTTGAATTTTCAGTACTTGCCTTTCTTTCCTCTATTTTCTCACCACTGAGCTGCTCCTCAGAGACAGCAGTAACCTGCAATGGCCTTGTGGAGCAAGTTACACCTTTTTTCTTCTTTCTTGTTTTTGCTTGCTGAGTCTACATGCTGCCTCACATTCCCGTGAATTTTAAGTCTCCGGCAGTGCCCAGTGTATTGCTGATGTCAGGAAAAATCTTAAGCGCTAAAGAAGACAGAGAACGATACAAGTTCCCTTTTTTTTCTGTAAAACTGATCTGATAAGAGTGGTGGCAGACAAGTGCTGGGCTATTAAAGTACATTTAGGAAACAAATGATTCAAAGAGAGCAGAATTGTTAAAACTGAAGAATATGTATGCATCCCGACAGCTACATCTGCCTTGTGGCTTTGCCTTTCCCTAGGACACAGTGGGGAGTTGTGCAAGCAGCACAGGGAACACATTGATTTGCAAGGACAGGGAGCGTTCTGGACTTTGAGTAAATCTAACAGAAATATTCACAGCAATATTTTATATTTTCTAAAGAACCCAGCAACTTTTTCCCTGGTGGTTAAGTTACTTCACCAAAAGCAATGCAGATATGGTTTTCCGTGCAGCTTTGAAAGCATATTTGATATAAGGGCATGGATGTTCTCTCCTTCTCAGCTGTTTTTGTTTCCCAGAGTTTGTCATAACAATCTTTTTAGTAAAAAAAATGGAATTGCCTCTGACATTTTCAGGCAATATACAGCTGCGCTGCACTGAAAAATGATACAGAAGTAGAAAGAGCATACATTTTTTCACCTGTTCACGTGAATTGGTAAGGAATTGCTGAGGAGACAAAAGGCAGTGGCCCTGCTGCTGCCAGGACCTTTGTGTAGTCAAATCCCAGTAACTGTGCACAGCCCAAGAAAGAAAACAAAAATGGGGAGGTGGGGGGTGGGTTTGCAAGCTTAAACATCTCCCACATTGAATCTCAATGGGAGATCAGTTCTGGAGGCTTTGGAGGAGCAGTAATAAAATTTCCCTGAACAGACCACAGCAGCCACGGGGCTGGCTATCACCAATATCCTGTGGAAAATTGATGGTGAGGGAGCTCAACTGCTGTGGTGTTATTATTACTGAAAGAAGAGAAAGTCCATTTGTAGAAATTTTATTGGAGCTGCCAACAATTCAGTGAGGGAGCATTACCATTTAGTAGAGAAAGCTGAGGACACACCAGACCAAGTGTGCCAAGGTGGGATGTTCAGCACAGAGCTCTGCACACAGGATTTGGTTTCCTTTGCAATAAGAGGGACATGAGTGGAGGAAGAGGTTGAAAAGGAAAAAGGATTTGGAGTTTTTATAGAAGCCAGAATTGTTAACATGTTGTGGTGGAGGCTTTATGAATGAACGTGTAATGTGTTCTAAAACAAAAAGATGAGATATTAAACAATTATAGGAAGCTATTTTAGGAATCAAGATCTCTTCTTCTCCAGTCCTGAAAGAATCAGCACAGTTTTTTAATTACAAGCAAAGTTCATTTGTCAAACTCAACTCCTCCGAGTACATTTGAAATGCTTGCTAGTTTCTCAAATTACTTGAAAATTACATCTCGGTTTTGGCAGTGGTTGAGCTCAAGGAAAAAAAAGTTGGTAAAACAGGAACCGAGCATGCCATAAACTAATGAGGGCTGTAACTTTAGAGGTCTTCTGAAACTAGATACAGCAAATTAAAGATTTATATGAGTCCTATGGGCCCAATGATTTTTCTTTTTTAAACTTCCTCATTATAAAATACTCCTTTACCATTTTATTTTATCTTATAAGCCTATAATACAGTGTTATTTTGAACTTACATAATTTCAACATGTTTAATATTAAATCGTATCTCTTTTTAGGCCTTCATTAAAAACATCACTCTTGATTTTTATGACTATCCAACCTGCCTTACTCTCTTTCATTTTTGTTTTTAGATGCATCATCCTATTCAGATGAAACCTGCAGATAGTGAAAAGTCAAATGGTATGTGTTCAATTTCTTTTTTACTTAATTGTGTCTTTCTCTAAACTAAAGTAAGCACAACATTGTGAGACTTTTTGCTTTACTCTACTTGTGGTGAAAATAATAGGCAATTTCCCTACACCTGACGTGCTGGGGAGGTGTTGATCTCCTCTGAACTCCCTTTTATCTTCTGCTTTAAAGAAGGAAGGAAATGTCCTCAAAAAGGGTTTTTCTTGTACCTGCTGTATGTCATGACCTACCTCACTGCATGCATCCTTCCCTTGGGTTCTCCTAACAGTGAGGTAATATGAGAGCACCTGAGATTGATAAGATGGAGATAAAATGATAATGCTGAAAATCAAAAATAAAAGAAACAAAAAGGCATACCTGTGTTAACACACTATTTTAGTACATAATCAGCCTTAAACATTTGCCAAAACTACCTTTTGCAGAATGATGCCATTCTGAACCTGAGCCAAATTTAGGTTTTAATCATATGCTTCATTATGAGCTGGGAAGCCCACTTTGGAGCTCTCTGTATACTTATTCCTCAAAACGATTGAAAAATGAATGCTATAAAGACAGTAATATCCATTTGGAATACTAGGGTGCTGCCTAAGTGGATGTATATGACATGCAGAATAGATGGCAAGCTAAATCTATTAAACATGCCAGGTTTATATATTCTGGGAAATAAGATAATGGAATGGTAGTGCAACTTGGCGGCGTGTGATTCTTTAAAAATATATACGTGTATATTTTGCCCCTTGATTTGTTCCTGTAATTTTCTAAAATATATGTTAAAGATATCATCTGCCTTCTTAGATTGCAAGAGCTTCATTTTCCCTTAAGGCCCACATAATCAGAGCTGGTTCCTCCAACAGGCATCTTTGCACCTCATTAATTAGTAATCAGGGCAGAAGCCGTGCACTTAGAGATCTACATACCTGCAAATGTAAATTATGATTGGGCTCTAAATCTCTCCGCAAGGCTTTTTTAAGGCTTCTTTTTTTGCTAATTGTAGTGCATCCCTTTTTCAGACTTCTCCAAGGATTATGAAGTTTGGAAGGAAATTAAAACTTCGTATTATGCTAGGCTTCCCATTATGACAGCTTTCCAAACAAAAGTGGCCATGAGCACAGGAAATATGAGCCCATTGATACGGGAGGGAGTGTTCTCTCCCTCAGGTTGGAATCATAAAATCATTGAATATTCTGAGTTGGAAAGGATGAATCTCTGTCCATGAGGATTCTCAAAGTGTGATTCCTGGCCCTGCACATGACAATCCCAAAAAATCCCACCATGTGTTTAAGAGCATTGTGGAAATGCTCCTTGACCTCTGTCAGTCTGGTCCTGTGACCAGTACTCTGGGGAGCCTATTCCAGTGCCCAGCCACCCTCTGGGTGAAGAAAATTTTTCCAAAGATTTTTAGCAGTGATTTTTTGCGGTCTTTGAGTGCTCAGAATAGAGGCCAATGCACCTGGATGGGCAGAAAGACTGAACTTTTCAGGCCCCACTGCAGTCAAGGAGAACATTGCTGCTGAAATCCAAACTCCATTCCCTAGGATTTAGTGCTGGCAGTGGGCACAATTTTCCTGTAGGCACAGGAACGCTGGCCTGAACCCTCTGAACTAAGTATGGCCTCTATGGGTTCTTCTTTCAAAGACAAACTTCACCTCAATTTCCTTGGCAAATTAGAAAAATAAGAGGCAATGGGCCAAAATTGACTCCCAGTGAGTTACTTGTTCATTGCCTGAAGTGTTTCTTTCTAAAGGAGATTGAATATATTGGAAAAACACTGTGGGGAATGGTGCAAATTCTGTCTTTCTCTGCAAGAAGTGCCTGCTTGGAAGGCAGAGTTGGTTGGCTCCTGGCTGCTGCTGTTAGTCTGGGGTTATCTGCATGAAACTCCTGTCTGCACTGTGGGAAAACTCTTTATTTTCTGGCTGCTATTCCAAGCGCAAAAATCACAAGGGATTGGGTTTTTTCACTGTTTTTTTTCTTTCCCCCCTTGCCTTTCTTTGTATTTTTGGGGAAAAACAAATTGTCAGTTCAGGGGTTCCAACTGTCAAACACCTTTTCAAATTTAGACTCCTGAAGGGTGTGGAAACTTTTGATAGGCATGTTCGAGGGGTGGTGAACTATTTTTTTTTTTTTTAATCAACTTGAGAAACAGGAGGCAAACTAATACCACAATGATGGTAATAATGGTGCAGCCCCTCAGAAAGGCAGGGTGTAGGCATGGGGTTCATGGAGTGGGTGACAGTTTGTGAGCAGCTTGGAGATCAAGAAAGAGGAAAAGCAGCAGTGTGGGGGATGTGGGGGTTTGTTTGGCACATGTTTCCCGTATGCTCCAGGCTATCCATCTGAGGAGGTGTATTATCCATGCCAACAGCAAACTGTAAACTGTACCTCTTCAACCAGATTGGTAAGTTCAAAGGGGAAAAGAAAAGAGACATGCCAAGGCATCCTGGTTTTCATAATCCGTGGTGGTGGAGCTTTTGAGGAGTACTCGAATCTCTTTGATTTCTGAGTCATGGGAGGATCCCAGTGGATTCTATGGGTAGAGTGGTGTTCCTCAGTTTGCACAGAGGTGAAAGAAATTTTCTTGGCCAAAAATATCTAGTGGAAAGATGTGTAGGACAAGTTGAACACTACAATTCTTCTGAGCTTGCATGTGTTTGTGAAGGATTGATAGACCTGTTCAAGTTCCATAGGGAGGAAGGAGAGGTCCTCTCAATCAGCTTGCAGAGGTTTTCAAAGAACAGTGTTTGCTGTGTGATTAAATGCCCCCTCCACATATTGAGTCCCTTGTGAAAAGCTTTGAATGAGCATCCAAGCCAGAGACAACCAGGATGGAATGCTCCTCCTTTTTTGTCACTGTGTCCTGCCCTTAGATGTCCTCATCACCTGAGGAATCTGTCCCTTGACACCAGAGGCCAAGCTCACCTCATGGAAACTGGGAGATGGGTGTGGAAGGGACACCTCCAGACCTCATGGAAACTGGGAGATGGGTGTGGAAGGGACACCTCCAGCACACCTGTCCCGGGTTGCTCAGAGCCCCATCCAACCTGACCGTGAACACTTCCAGGGTTCAGGCATCCACAGCTCCTCTGGGAAACCTGTTCCAGTGGTTTCTTCCCTGCCTACAGTGTGTCTATTTCTCTGCTCATGCAGATGAAGCCAAGATCTCTTCCACCAAGCTTTTAGCACCTGGAGTTGATGGGGCAAGACTTGCCCTCAGATTTAATTAATTTGTCTAACATGGGGGATTCTGAAAAGCTTCTTACTGTTGAAAAACGTAACATCTCTTGAAGGTTCGTAGATGGTGGATTTTGTAGAGTGTCCTGGTCTGATCACCTTTGTCCAGGTTGTTTTAACCTGTCTAGAAAGTTTTGGTTAAGGATTTTCTGCCAAAAAAGCATGTTTTCAACTTCGAAGGCTCCACCATTACTAGAGCCATCACTCACAGTATTTATCCTTTTCAGGACATTTTCCCTCTTTCAAACAGAGGGGGTTCCTTCAGTCTAATGCTGAAAAACTTTCAAACACCTGCTTGACTCTAAGTTGTCTGTGGCCATTAACATCCTATAATTTGCAAATGCTTAAATGTCTTGGATCTGGATTTGAACACAGTCAATTCTTTCAGGCACATATCCTGCAGACAGTATGCTCTTAAATGGATCAAAGCATCACTGCTTCAGGGAAAATTACAAAATTCTCTGTTTTAAAAAAATTAAACTAGGGAGGAGGGTAGCTGAGTAATCTTATCATTTATTTTTATTGATTTTATTAGTGGAAAATTTAAAAAATAATTTTGAAATTCTAAGTGGCACAACTTTGCTGATTTGGAGGTAGCAATTAGATGCCATATGTTAGCACTAACACATAGAAAAGTTGATAATTAATGCAGGCAGCTCTGGATTCAGGTGTGACTTTGACAGATTGGATGCGAGGGGTTTTCACAGGCTTACAGCTAGGGATAAAAAGTCTGATTTCACCCCTTCCCTTCTATATGGGATTAAAAACCAAAACCAAACCAAAGCAAAAAACCCTCCACACCATTTATAAATAATTAACTATTTATCTATTTGCTCAAAAGAAAAGGCATCTTCTGGGGAGAAAATGCACTCTTTACCTGAGTAGACTCCTCAGAAACGTACAATAAAGGGTTATAATTTTGATCTTTCAGAATTTTGGGGGTTTAGAAGAGTGAAAAGGAAAGTTATGTTGAATCTTCAGGGAGATTTCCCACAATTATTATAGGGTTTAATTCTTTTGTAGCATTCAGAAAATAATCTCTACTCCATTATCCTCCTGGGTTAGCACAAGCAATCTAATACAGCATGCAAAAAATGCTCATTACTGAAGCAAATTGAGTAGACCCTTCAGGATGTTACTTTTCACGCTGGATGTAGTGCTGCCAGAAGACAGGAAGCTCAGTTTGAAAGCTCCCCCAGCAGAGAGAGATTTCATCTCTCATAACCTTTGATGGCTAAGGCAGAGTTCTGTGTTCAAACACCATGCCCAAGCATGTGTGCTAGTGATGGCAGAGCTAGCCTTGACAGGGTTAAAAGAGCAACTCACCTCATTTTAAAGCAGGTGTCTGTACCTCTTCATGCAGTGTTCCTGCACTCTGGCAAACCCCACCCCAAATCCAGCAGGCTTAGCCCTGGATGTGTCATTTGAACTGCCCTGGCAGCATGGCCAGCCTGTGTTTGTAATGTGTTGGGATGGATTAAAGGTGAACCCCATAATGTGTTAATCAAGAAACTGCACAGTTTCACACTTTCCTTCCTATAAATAGAACTTCAGGCCTTGTTTACTGTGACCTTCTGGCTGCTTCTGCTCCATCAAGGAGGGGCACTCAACCACCCCATCCTACATGCTGCTTCCAAACAGTTGTATCTACTTCATTCCCCCAGAGTGGTGTAAAATAGTCAGAAAGTTCAACTAAGCCTGTGGGCCAGGTTCAGAAATAATGATGTCAAACACGTGCTAAAAAAGTTTCGTTTTTTCTGATTTATTGAATTGTTGAAATCTACCCTGAGGGTGGGAGAGAGAGTTATCAAGGAGCAGTGAAATGCTTTTGAGGTATGTGCACACAAGTGCTGGCCCTTGCACACTGTTATCCTTCCCCCAGCCTTCTTTGCCTGCTCTCGTTGCCCAAAACACTCGCAGCTCCCAAGCTTTGTCCAATCCCTCAGAGCTCATTCATTGCTCCTGTCCCTGCAGCTGGAGCTCAGGACATCTAGATGTTATCAGGATGCCCAAGATCTGGGAGTTGGCTGGAAGGTAGCAGCATCTGTCAATCTACTCAGTCAATGTACAAAAATCTGTTATCTACTGTCAGTAGCAGGGGAGAGACTCCCATGACAAAGGCCATCCTGGGAGAGGTGAGATCTGTCACTCTTTGAAGGAGCTGAATCTCTTGGCATTGCCACCATCCAGTTGAGCTGAGACCAAACCTGTAGGTCACTGAAGATAGGCCAGATGGGTTTAGGCTGCCATCCTTTCCCTGAGAAGCAGCACCTGTCCTAGCCTCAGTGCTTTGCTGTGTCACATGTGTTTAATGCTGGGCTCCTCATTTTACAGTCTGTGGAAGAAATCCAACACACGTAGGAAAATCCACAGGCTTGGCAGCTCCAGAGGGAAGTTTGCTAACCTCTAAATACATTTGACCCACGCTTCTTGCACTTTGTTGTCTGATTCTCAAACCTAGCCTGTGTGGCTGGTAAGAATTCATTTTAGAAAGAAAGAAGTGGCTGACCAAAAATGCAGAAATAACTCCTGAAAATTAGTCTTACCAAGATGGAAAAGTATTCCTTTCTCTGTGTGGGAATATATTGTTAAAAATTCTTTCAGCCTGATATTATCAGATGTTCTATCAGATGGAGTAAAAACATGTCATTTTGATCTTGACAATTGTCACTTTAAATGCTTTTTTTATGCTGGGCCCCTAGCCAGAAAAAGAATAGCAATTTTCTTAAGCTTCAACACTGTTCAGCACTGACTAATGGCACTGAATGCAGAGCACGTCATCATATCAATATGTTTTCTGTACTCTGAGCATTCTTCATGAAATCTGCATTTTTAAGATGTACAGTACACAGGAGCTGGATGTTTAATTTACTATAAAATCACCCTCAAGCTGCAAACCTGCAAATCATGTTAGTTAAATGGCCTATTTACAGGTTTACTAGCAAAAGCGAAGGAGGTCGATGGGGAGTTTGTCGCCTGCTACTCTTTGGAAAATTAAAACAAAGCCTTCTGTTCACATCTCATTTCTTTTGAGTCTCCATGTGAATCTCTTTGGTTTGAGGCTTTGTCCTGGCACCGAAGCAGGACCCAAGGGACCTCCTTTGGGATGCTGTGGCAGGCATTTGTCCAACTTAGCCAGCAGCTATTTTTAAAAGAGGGTTGGAACCTAGACACCCTTAGGGTAGACCTGCACACTGTATTTCAAGCTTAAGATCAACCCAAATTTAAACTGTCTGACACAGAGACACAAAATAAGAGGTTCGTAACACAGGGCAGAAGGCAGTGCTTGGAAATGTGCTTGGCACATTTGGGGTGGAGAAATCCAGGCCTGGCAGCCCAGCTGGGTCTCTTGTCTCAAAACCTTTCCTGCATTATGGCCATAATCTGTGGCTGTTGTTGAGGGGACAGGTTGGCCAGGGAACTTCCTCAAAAAGATTGCTCAAGGCAATATAGGAATTGTGTGCAGCCAGGTTACAGGCATCCTTCCACCAGCAGAAGTGGCTGGCTGCTCTCCTCTTGGAGCTGTGAGCAAGGCAATTCGGCTTTCCCACCCTTAAAATATTAATTAGCATCATCAAGGTCAGCTATATATTATGAATCAGGTATAAAGTTTCATAATAAGACATTATATATATTTATGTATATATAAATATCCCAGCTTGCAGGTCTTATTTGCAATCACGCATATTCAGCTCCCGATCTGTATATAACTGGCTCATCCCGTGCATTCATCATTTCTTAACCCTTTCTGGAGGGTTCCCCTGCGTGTGGAACCTCAGTATAAAGTGTGAATGAAAATGTTCAGTCTTGAGGAATCTCTGCTGTGGAAAGCATCTTTCCCTGAGTGTTAAATTCACACCAATTTTCTTGCAAGCTTGTAGAGGGAGAAGCTGGGATAGCAGGGGCTGGACTCTGTTTTGGGTTCTGAAAAATGCATGGGATTGGTGCTTGCTTGTATAAAAGCTGCAAATACTTTTTAAAGTCAGCGATTTAAAGAGAAAATTACTTCAAACGCTCCTCATGATCAATAAACATGAACCTCTTCTTGTTATTCTTGAAATTATTAAATGCACTGAAAGTGTGGAAGTATAACACAAAAAAAATCTTAGAAAAAAGGGACGCAGTTCCTTCTTCCTCAGCTGCAATTTCTTCCCTATGACAAACTTGTACTAACACAGGAGGCAGAGTTAGAGAGCAAGGGAGGATTCTTTTTTTTTTTTTGTAAGCCAAGAAATGAAAATACTTCATTACAAAAATAATTTGCACAATAATGGAAATAAGTAAGTGCAGTGCAGACTCTCTGGAGTAAAGCTTTCCTTCCCTCTTTGCTTCCCCACAAACCTTGACAGTCTGCTCATTAACAGGGAATTGGATTTACATGCCATTTCCAGAGAAGAAGAAAGTAGTGGTGTATGTACTGTATAATAAGCACTTAGATTTTTGGTTTAATATAGATGGGTGGATGCGTTAACATTTTTAAGTTTTTCCAGAGTGAATTATGTTTTGATGACCTCTTTCATTTTTGACAAGGGTTCCGTGCTTTAGACCTGCAAATTTGAGTTTGATTAATAGGACTGTGTGCATCCTGCTGCAGCATTCCAGCTTGTGCTGGTGTTAGTGACAGTGCAGGCAGGAAATATTCTACCAGTAATTCAGGTAAAGCACATTTTTCATGGCTTTTTTTTGCAATCTCAGCATCATTACGCATCAAAGGGTTTTCAAGTGATGTCCTGAAATAAGCCTTGTGTCCTCCTGAAGGGGAGAGGGCTGTGCCACTGAAAAAAAAAAAAAAAGCAGAAAAATTTAATGCATTCTTTTTCCAGAGCAGTCATTGCACATTTGCCTTTCCAGTGCCATGCATTAAGTTGGCTAAAATTGAAAGCTCAGATAGGAGCTGCTCTCAAAACATTTCTCAGGAATATTTTTCATTAGTTTGTATCATTACGTGCACAATCCCTTCTTCACCCTCACCCCATCATGATTTCTTTCACACAAGAGGGGGATGAGGGAATTTATCTGAGTTAGAATCCATGCAAAGGTCTTTAAAAATGTCTCTAACAGAGGATACTTTTCTTTTAGAAGCCGTGAAGGGGAGGTGTATGCAGAGTGACTAAGACAGCCAATTAATATGTTATATAAACAGCAAGCACCAGTAAAAAAAGGAGAGAGAGAGAGAAATGAGATATTTGGGGTGGGGGAGGAAAGGGGGAAGGGAGGTTGTAAGTATAAAGTGTTTGCCTTAGGACTTGTCTTCAGTTACAGAGCCAGACTCACATGACTGGAGCTTGGTTTGATGTGGTAATGAAGCATTGATCACAGGAAAAAGATGAAATGGCCTTTGCTCATTCATTATTTTTATCTTCTAGCTGTGGAAGACAGAAAATTGTTCATAGGAATGGTTTCGAAGAAGTGTAATGAGAATGATATCAGGGTGATGTTTTCTCCGTTCGGCCAGATAGAAGAATGCCGAATCCTTCGGGGACCAGACGGGCTGAGCCGAGGTGAGTGCAAAGCAGTCTGTAAAGTCTTATTCCTTAAGTGCTAATTGGGAGCTTTATGTCACAGCCAAGGTAGGCAGAGACACTGTCTGCAGCGAGAGGTTACTCTGTAATACGTCCCACGTGATGGAGGAATCCAGATGAACTTTTCACGGTGACTGAAATTATCACCTTTTATTTCCAGTGTCAGAAGGGTCTCGGTGCCAAGATATTAACTTGTGTTATCACCCTGTTTGTCAGCTGGAAAGGTTCCTTTGCACCCTGAGAAAACACCCTCAGTTTTCTGCTCTCACAAAATCAAAGTTGCTCCCCTGACCCCATTTCTGCTTTATAGCACAAGGTTAAAAAAAAAAAAAAAAAAAAAAAAAAAAAAAAAAAAAAAAGGACAGGACTGTAAATGACTCCTTGAAGGCATGAAGGGTGATGGGAACTGGCCCTCCTTGTAGCATTATCTCCTCCATTCCTGTGTTTTCTGTAACTATATGCAAAACATAGATCTGCTGTAACTGAGACTCAAAGAGATTAGCTTGGACCTGAGAGCATTGCCTGGACAAAAGTTTGTAAAAAGAGTTTTTAAATCTTGTACCTCTACCACAACCCAAAAACCAGGACAGAGGTGTAATGCATCACCATCAAGAGTGGTCAAGTGGCCAGCCTGAACTTGGAAATCAAATGCTGCACAGATTTCAATAGCCAGTGATCCATTTTGAGTGCAAAAGTACCTTTTAGGGAAAGGCCTTCTGAAAACCTATTGAACAGAAAGATAAATGTATATTGATGACATAGACTGCATATTAACTCCGTGGTATATGGACCTGAATTTATTCTCAGAGCATGAACCTTCTCAAAACATCAGTGCCAGGGCTTGCTGAGTGGAAAAGAAAATAGAGATAGTCCCATTTCTCAGTGCAGTATTATGCTATTGTACCTGCCACAGCCATATAATGGCACAGGGAGTAAAGTAATTTTAATTGTGGAGCTGTGAAAAACATCACATCTATTGGAAAAACAAATAAACAGAAAGTATTCTATATACATAGAAAGTACACAGTTTATGCATTTTATTACATTTTCAAAAGGCGTAGAAAAAGATAATAGCACCCGCTTTGCATATAGATATGGGTATATATTTAGATTTTTTTGTCTTTGCTTTTGGATCTGCTTGTTTCTAATAGGCAATAGTATCCACAGAATTTTGTGCAACGATTTGTGCGTGGGGGTTTTTTTTTCTGTAGATGGCCCGGTTTCTATAAAACACCTATAAATTTCAGCAAAGGAACTGCAGGTATTCCTGTATATCATGGCACTGCTTGAAAGCACGTGCTGTACTACTTCTGAACAATAAGGACTTGTTGGAAAGCCACTCTAACAATAAATAGGGAGCCTCAAGGATATTATGCACTTAGATTTATGCTTCGTGATCCCCAAATTTTTGGGGCTGGGATGCAGCAGTCCCTTCAGGCAAGGGGAGCCTCATGACCATGGCTTTTGCCTTGTAAAGATCAGGGCACAGGTCTAAAGTTGCAGCTCAATAAGAAATGTTTGCTGATGGAGTCAAGTGTTGCCATTATCTTTCTAGACTCAACACTGAGACAAAATAAGTATTTCTGATTTTCACTGATTTCATTGTGTGAGCAGCACAAGGAAGGGATGATGGAAGACACAAGTGGGAAAGGAGCTAATTAACTGCTGAAATAACAAGATCTGCGCATCAGCTGTTTCGAGCCCCAAAAAAAGATTTAATTGATTTGTCAGCATCACCCAACAAAGAAATGGATCTTTCCTGGGATCCATAAAAATCCCACTGCATACTTGCTTTAATTCAACAGACTCAATATAGTAGGAGCATAGAAAAGCTAATTATGGAATCCAACAGAGTAAGTGAGGTTGGTGGGGTAGTTTTGTTCTGCTGTGAACAGCAATCTCACGACAATCAGGAGCTGAGATTCCTAAGCCACATCTCCAATGTATCAGGCAGGGCAGTGTCGAGTGCTGGCCAGCAGAGCTGTAGAGTTAATGTGCTGTTCTCTCCTGCTGGAGACTGAAGATCTCAGTGCAGGTAGGTCACACACCAGTAACCACAGCAGAGCTGCATCCTCCGTGCCACTCGGGTTCATTTCGGTCACAATCACGACCGATATTCTATCATGCCCTCATGCCTCATGCCTTGTTAAACTCGAATTGCTTTCTACACACCCATGTTCACACTTCAAAATGGGTTCAGCTGCGCCAACCAGGTTTTCAGGCAGATTTTTATCAGCTTCACAAAACCACCATTCCACGAGAGAAGGCAAAGTGTTGGGAAAATGGTTGGTATTGCAGTTGAAATGAAAAGTGCTGAGAGACATCTGCAGAGGAGGCAGCCTGACTGCAAAAGCACAAGGTGAAAAACTGCTTCTGGAGGGAGAATTTGCACTGTTAAATGTTTGTAAAGAGTGCCAATCCTTAATGAGTTTTAATTCATGTTACCATTTCCGAGATGTTAATTCCCTCTGCCACAAACATTATTTGTTTTCTCAGCACCCGTCCAGATGTGCTTTCCTCCTAGACACAGAGGGGTGAGTGAGAAATAGTCACTGTCTGAGGAAAACACTGACCTTGCCATACCAGAGCCTTCAGGAGCTCAGTTCAGTGCTCACAGCAGTGAGATGGAAATGTGGTCCACTAAACTCTGTTTGGTATCTTTTTTCAATTGCAGAGCAAGTACACCTCATGGTATCTCAGATGAAAAAAGCTTGAACGGTATCTTCCTTGGTATTTATGCCAGCTTTCAAGCTTTCTTAAAGGCTTCAGGCAAATAATCTGTATTACCAGCAGATAGTTGCAAGGAATAGCTCCAGGTTACACTGCTCTAGTACAACAGCCTTTATTTGGACTGGGTTTGGGGTTTTTTTACTTAGTAAAGACTAAAAAGGTTTCAGTTGACTTTTATTTTAGCCTGTGTCTACACTACATCAGCAACTTTACCACTGGGAGGGTTACAGTCTGCTGTCAACTCATAGGCAGGATTTAGGGTTGTGTTGTACCACATGGGCTCCAGTAGCAAGGAGAAATCCTGTGGCATCAAGGGAAAATGTAACACTTTGTGATGAGTGTGATAAGTGCTGAGATAAAGGGAGAGGGAGACAGAGATGGAACTCGTTGTTTCTATTGTAGTTCCTAACCAAGAGTTGACAGAACTTTAATAAAATCACACCCATTGCTGTCACTACTGATAATGGACCATCACCTTTTCCACTCCAAATTCCTATTGTCAGCTGTTTGAAACTCAGCTCTAAAATGAGACTAAAGTAGTAATACAGAGCTCCAGTGATGGTGCAGTGTGTTTTAAAGAAACTGATTTTTTTTTTTAGCTTGAGTCATGTTTTCCCCTATTGTTACTCACTCCTGCATCTAAGAAATAACCATTGTTTATACCTGTAACTTGCTGGATTTCAATCAGCTACAAGAATAGGCAGCAACCAAAAGACGTTGCCTTCCAAAGGCTTTGGGATAGTCCCTGTGAAATCAGCTGGCTGGCAGTGAGTAATTCCTAGCTGTGAAAGGTATTAAAAAATAAAAATACCCTGTTGGCTGTAGAGATAAAGAAACCAGGGACCCAACAGCCTTGGAGGCTGGTGGCCCCTTGAGCAGGGTTCATGGGACTATCTAAAGAAGCTTGCCACTGCCTGTACGATATTCATTATTCAGAGAGAAGGATTCAGCCTGCAGGGTTGTTTAATCCAGCACTTTTTCTGAAGAGCTAAGTATGCTTTACAAAAATTCATGATTGTGATATCATGTGCTAAGCTTCATTATCATGAAAAAGTAGAAGTGAACTGCCTCAGATGATTAAGATTTTTAAATCCCTTATTGTAAACAGCTTAAGGAAACTTTCAGACCTCCTGACTCCCAGCACTATGTAATGTCTACATGACCACAGATGCCAACACAGACAGGCAGGCATACACTGGAGTGTGCAAAAATAGCCAGAAATACCCAAGTTTGATTTGTAGCTGGGCAGCTGTGCCACTGATGTGCTGTATTGACCATAGGTGAGTTGGTCACTCATCATCTCTATTATCCTGTTGCTTAAAATAAGGGTAGCGATGCTCCTCTGCCTTTGTAAAATGCTTTTTTTACATCAGTGGATCAATATCTCTGTATCACTCTAGGAATTATTACCATCCGTAATGATGATAAAAAAAATCCTCTTATCCTTATCACAGGAGCACCATATAGCAAATTATTCTGCTGTATTGCTAAGTGTAGATTTATATGTCAGATACCAGAAAGAAGTCAACTGGGTTAATAGCATGCACTGAAAAAACCTGCTAATAACATGTAGAGAGAGTTGGATATACCATGAAAATCGTGCAAAACCTCAAAATGCATTTTTCTACATCTTCTAGGCTTCTAATTGTATTATTTTTTTTAACAAAACATCACCAGGCGCATGGGACAAGTGAACATTTCTGCAGACATTGATTACAAGGATTGTTTTTCTAATTCTTTCTTTGCTTTAAGAGCAGGTTGGAAATGGAGTAGCGAGTTACACCATGGTGAGGCAATTTAATTTCTTGAAAACCTATTCAGAACTTTCAGATTCAAGGGTTTTCTTGATGAATTAGTAAAAGAAAATCAGTATTTGCAACACCATTAATTGCAGGGAAGGATAGGTGAGGAGACTTCTATGCTGGGGTTTTCTTTCCTCTGGATATTTACAGCTCCTTTCTAAACTGAAGTTACATAAGATCCCAGCTGTGGGAACACCCTAGATTAGGGGTCACCTTCTGAATTGTGTATCAGGAAGTGGTGGGAAGCAAGGACCGTGGAAAGGGCTGTGGTTTCAATAGCTCTTCAGAAGCTCCATTCCTTTTGCTGCAATGTGGTAACATTTTCATTTTTTCCAATCATTGTGGCACATTTAATTTTGTTTTCCCTTGCTGAAACTCACTTGCAGCTGGGAGGGAAGAAACACATCCAACTGACCAATGTCTCTGCTGGCCTTTGGCCAGTAACTAGATCTCAGATTTCCATTACTGCAGTTTTGCAGCAATCCCTCCCAAGAGGCAATCATGAAATAAAATAATTTGCAAGAGGCTTTACTCCAACAAGAGGATCATCGAGGCGCAGTTAGAGAATATGGTCTTTGGTACCCATTTAATTCCAGGTTTGTGTAAATTCCACTTACTGAAGTCTGTATTTTGCAGGGTGGGTAATTGAATGTCCAATTAGAAATGCTTTGAGGGAATCATGAACTTCAGGAAATTTAAAATCTACAACCTGTCATCTGGTCAATAGTCAAGTCAGTAGAGCTGAAGAGCTGAGGCACGGTCACAGGATGTGCCTCTTGTTACCTCTGTGTGCCTGATAAGCATAAATTGAAGAGCTTCACTGTGACTTTTTCAAATTAATTTCTTTAGACTGAATTGTTGCACTTGGTCTCAGACCTGTTGTTATGTGTCTTAGGTAATACTTAACAACTCAATATCACTACAGTAAACAATTTAATTTGTAGATGAAATGTATTTTAGCCACCAAGACAGATTTTTGTGTGATGTCTTCATTAGAAAGCTGTTTTCCAGGATGTTCCTTCCTTCAGACTGGGCTGTATTAGCACAGGAAAGGAAGAGTCTACTTTGCAATCTCAGCTAGAAACATTTTAACCCAACTAGAGTTTATTTTTAACGCACTTCAATATCCATAGCTTTTTATTCAAGCCTTATCTTTTCTTTAAATAGAAGCTTTCATCTCAGAGGATCCCAGCTACTCCTTGCAGGAGTACTTGGCAGCTTTTCACTTTTGTTTCTTCACAGAAATTGAGGAAAAGCTTGTTTACAGAGTGCTGAGAAGCTGTGGTGCAACCATTACAGCGCCAGCTGCAGAGCCACCACTCACAGCACTGTGTTTGCTTGGGTGGCTTTGAAAACCTCTAAAGTCTTCTGTGTCAAAACCAAAACCAAAACAATGTCTCTGCATTTTGCATCTCCCTTTGGCTTCACTTTAAAACCTCTGGTAGACCATGGTGGTTTCATGAGGAAGGTTTCTTGTGTAGGTATGAACCTTACCTGAGGCTTCCATGTGTGAAAATGTTCTGCTTCATTCAGAGGTATTGATGTTGTCTTAGGCTGTGCAAAAACTGCTGACTGAATGTTCCTGGGCAGTCTAGGAAAGCCTGAGATGCAAAGAATCACATGAAGCAGGAGCTGAAATGGGGCAGAGCTGAGCTTTTTAAAATATTTCAATATTCAAAAGTCACTCAAGCAGCAAGCCCTAGGTTTGGGATGGCCAGGGTCAAGGAGGAGGCCTATGAAATTTCACAGATTTTTCAAAAATCTCTTTTTGTTTATAGTGGGAGAAGGGTAAGAGCAAACCTGTGAGTTTAGATGGTCTCTCAGCCAATGTGGCAGATGTGATAATGTGCTCGAAAATTTCTCCCGTGCCAGGGCTGGGAGCCTTACTCCAATTCTGCCTGCAGAAGGAAATTACTTCCAGCAGCCTTTCCCCAGCCACTCATTTATCTGCTGTAGGGGGTAAGAAGGCAGCCTTAGAGAAGCAGCTAAAATTCTTAGATCTTCTTTCTCCTTTCTTTTTTCTTTCTGTCAGATCCCTGACATTTTGAAACCAGAGCTGATAAATAAGTGTGAGGTGTCTTGCAGGTTGGCTGTTTTTACGAAACAATCTATTTTTTTTTTTTTTTATAGCTAGGTAGCTGGTTGCACAAAATGAAGTTATTTCAAGGCATTAGCTACAGAAATATCCCCCTCTCCATATTTTCCATCCCAGAGAGCTCCATGGCTCCAGTAAGAATTGAATATCAGGACTTGGTGGGGTAGAACAGAAATAGTTTGCTTGTAGCTGTGGGTCTGGAGGACCACAGTCCATGGCATGCCAATCAATGCCATGTTTCATAGGATGAGGTAAGAGGCCACGAAAATCTTTCTTGTTTCCTTGCACTACGAGGCATGAAATCTGATTAGTCCTGTCCTCTTATAATTGTGATTTACAGTCCTAAAGCTGGCAGTGTGTTCCCAAAAGACCACCTGCACCCCTGTGATGCAGTGAGTGAGAGTGTGCTGGAAAGGGTTTTCCCAACCCTTCAGAAACATAAAGAAATGAAATCCAGTGTCCCTGGTCACCCACTCCTGATTAAATTCTAGATGCCCAACTAAACCATTCTCCTTGAGCACATATGTGCCCCACAGAGGAAAATCAAGGTCCTGCCATTGACCATGGCAGTAAATACAAGAATTTCAGAACAGCTTTTCTGAACACCTAAATTATAAATGCAAAGTGATTGAATTAAATAGACCAAATCCTATGACATAGGCTTAGCTCCCCTCTGCTGTGGTAGTCTGGTCATGAAGGAAAGGATTCCAGAGTTGTCACATAATAAAATATACAGGATCCCATATTCCACGCATAATAAAATATATATGCACACATAATAAATATACAGATGTTGTGTGTCAGTCCAGAGTTGGTAGCTGAAAAATAACCCTTGAATGTAAATACATGTAGCAATGTTTGGAAGGATGGTTAAATTAACGAATGTTTAATTGGGATACTTAATGACAACCTCTTAAATTCTGGGTTTTCAAATAATTTAGAAATAACATTGTCTGCTGAATTTTTGCCATGTTATTGGGATAAATTGGGAATTTTCTGAGGGAATGGCCACTGTCCATCAGTGGGAAATAGCCTGCTGAATGGAGATAACAAGGGGATTTAACCTTGTAGCCTCTGGCTGGCAAACCCTAATTAAAATGCAGCCCCATCCTCTCTGTGGAATGCTGCTTCCAAATGCTCATAT
Organism: Brachypodius melanocephalos; assembly: GCA_013398615.1. NCBI lineage: Eukaryota > Metazoa > Chordata > Aves > Passeriformes > Pycnonotidae > Brachypodius > Brachypodius melanocephalos. Next base: position 13,441,676 of record VZSR01001299.1, on the reverse strand, counting down.
TCAAGCTGCATAACTTCATTCATCAGGCATTCCCCTTGCCCAAAGAACAAGTTTCTTTCAAATTGGTACAGAGATCTTCTACAAAGGTCTTTTTGCTCCACGACAAAGGCAACGAGACCCATGCAAATGGTTTTGGGCTGAGGGGTGAGGAGGAAGGCTTTGCAGTGATGTTGGGTGCTGAAAGTGCTCACCCAACAGCTGAGCCCTGTGGTTAAAAAGAGAAAGGTTAAGGGAGGGAAGGGGGAGGCTGCTTTATCTTGAGAGGAATGCAGCCGTATTTCTCTGCTGATTCACATTTCTTTTGAGACCTGCTAATTGCAACATCTCTCAGTAAGTTACTTACAGCAGAACTGCCGGGGAGAAATTGTGATAAATGCATAAACTGTGTCTTACTGATTTTTTTGTCGACATTTTACATGCTTCTCATGCATTTGAAACCTCCATTCAGTAGTTGTCACTCCAGTACACACTCCTGGATAGTGAGAGCCAAAGAAGTGAATGAAGCAGTTTCTTGACCATTATCAAAAGTATTATTCAAGGCTCTGTATGGGGTTCCTTGCCTGCCCTCCAGTATCACTCTATTTGTGCTCATCAGCCACTGAATTTGCAAGACAAGAAAAGAATAATGCTAATAACAGAAATGGTATTAAGAGAGATTATTTTGAGACTGATGGTAAATTTGGGCCTCTTTAAGTTTAGTGCAGCAATATGGAATCTAGGTGAAGTACTGTAGATTATTTACCCTTCTACTGCACGTTTTCTCCAGATTGCTGTACAGAAAACTGGTTTGTTACATCATATTCTTTGACAGAAATTTGTTGCTGAACAAGACTAGTGTAGCATTATGTAGTGTGGCTAAGCAGTAGTGAGACATCATCAGCTGTTTTGTTACCTAAGAAATACAGAGAGTCACAATGCTGTGGTGAAGTTTGGGTAAAAGAATTCTGATTTCTGATTTTATGATGCTCATCTATCAGCCAGAGCTACATAAGCCAGCTTAGGTTCTCTTGAATCAAGGGCCTTTACATTAAAGAGAAAAAAAAATACCGCATGATGCAAAAATGCATTGACTTTATTTTCATGACTAGATGTAGTGCTTTTGGGTAATGATCAGGCATTGCTTTCTCTTACTGTTGTTTGATTAAAATGTGAATACAGTCTTGACTTGATAATCTTACCAGGTACACACAGAGCTACACAGAAAAGGTATTCCATGCCTCAAATTGATTTGCATAAACCAAACAATCTGTTGCTTGCTGGATTGCAGAACGGTTTATTTTGCCCATTGGCCACAGGGGCAACAATATTGTATTTTTGATGCCAGAATGTAGCTTTCATGCATTAGCTCTAAAATGACAATATGCTTTAGACTCTCAGTGCTTAGATCTGCTTCATTTGGAAATCTTTTAAGTAGTAATAATAATAATGTTTTGAGGAAATTGAGTGGAACACTAAATTATTCTCTGAAACCTAAGTTCAAACTGTGCAAGGCTAAGGGAGCTGAAAATCAATGCACTTTTAAAGCCATTAGAGATCACAAGTGAAATAAGTCTGTGTTGCTTTAGCTAAGCTTTTAGTGTGCCATGGTATTATTACAAAATCAGCCTGAATCTGCATTAATTTCACAGTCTTTTTCTTTAAGATGCCCAAGGGCGCATGAAGAATAAAATGTAAATCTCAGGAGGCAATGTTTTTATTAGCCAAAAGGGCAGTGAGTCATGCACTGAAAACGTTGACCTGCACCGTGCCCAGTATAGGTATGGCTGACAATAGTAAAAGGGTGAAAAAATAGCCCAGGCATTAGCCTACTGGCTTTTCATTATGATTTTAAAGGCTGAAGAGGGGAAAAAAGAGTGATTTTTTCAGTTATTCATGCACATAGCTTCAGATTTGCTCAAGCTCACAGTAGCTTCCACAGATCAAAGAATTATGCTTGTACCTAGAACTCGGAGAAACAAATACCATAAGGATTTTTATTTTTAAAATGTTATTTTCTTAAATGTTGAGATTCCACCTATATTACTGAATTTTGTCTGAGTCTTTTCACAAATAGTCACAGGATACACAGTGAAGTTTTCCTCATTCTTATTTGTATGATCCTTCTTGGTGCATCACAGTAATTTGTGATGTTGTGGACCCCTTTATTAAATTCTCAGTTCAGCTGTCAGTGATGCCGACATTTATTCACTATCCACAGTTTACCTACACAAAAGCCAGAGCAAGCAATTGTTAATGCATGGTCTGAATAGATTTAACTATGCAATCCAAAGGCTACATAAAAGCCTTATTTATTTCAAACCCTGTGGCTAAAGAACAAAAACAGTAACAAAACAGAAAAGAAAAGAAAAAAAAAAAGGCAAAACAAAACAAACAAAAAAAATTAAATAAAATCCCTTCTTGTCACCCATCCCCACTTAATTTTTTTTCTTTCATCTATGGTCAGATTAGCAAGTCAGCACTGTCAATAAATAAACTAGAGAAGTTGTTTATTTTTATGTACTACTGAGAACAGTGTCGTCTTGTGGCCGTTCTCGTAGACTGTGTTGGTTTAACAAGCGTCCAACCCTTTTGTCTTGTTGTTTTTTGTCTTTCCTGCTCCCTGTCCCCTTGTTCCCACAGGCTGTGCGTTTGTCACATTTTCTACAAGGGCAATGGCACAGAATGCAATCAAAGCCATGCACCAGTCTCAGACCATGGAGGTACAGTACTGTATCATTTGCCCTTTCTTTGTTTTCTTTGTGCAAATGATTGCGAATGGTAAAGCCATGCTCTCCTGGATCAGATCAGACACATGACAATCACAGATTTAAATTTTTTACCAGCTCACTCTACCTGTCTTTCTGAAGCTTTATTTTTCTCAATCACCTGAAAGAGCACAATAAGGCTGCTGTGTGGTACCTAAACACGGCTCTCAATCCAGTTTTCAGTGGCATTCAGCAGAAAATAAAAATGCTGTAAATACCACTCCTCAGTCATACTCAGAGTATTTCTGATTAGTAAATAACCTCTATTTTTAACACACGTTCCCCCCAAAGAAAAATCTTAGCTTCTTTAAATAGATTTCTAAGTGTTGTGGTTTGCACTGCTCTGAGAAAAAGCTCGAGAGATTTAACATGGCCACGCTGAGTTACTAGTGCATGTGTTTTTCTGCAAACAGAATCTCTTTTTAAGTTAATATTATTTTGCCTTATTCATGTAGCCAATAAAAATGCTAATGATGACAGTGCATATCGGAGTGTGGCACTTCCTGCAGAGCACCATCGTGGCTGGCCCCTCACAGGCAACACTCTTCATTCCCTTCCAAACTGCCTCTATGGCCTCGTGTTTTATCCATGATGAGCAGCTCAAAACTTTAAACTGGTTCACTTAATGTGACTTTAGCTGCTGGCTAATAATCTGGTCATTGGAGTGGTTATGGAATGCCACAGCTTGTCTGGCAATCTCAAAAACTTTTTTCAGTCTGTGATTTTTGTCATGGTCTTTCAGAATTTTGCACAAAAAACCGCACAAGTATGAAATCTTTACTTACTCTGGATCTAGCTTATCATTGGAGAGTGCATGTTATACTGTATTATGTATACTGTATCTTCGTGTAGTGATGATTTTTCTCAGAGGTGGCATTGATGTTATGTGCACTTGTTTCTTTTTTTTTTTTTTTTCTTTTTTTTTTTTTTATGATTTCTTTTTCCACCAGGACCTTTCAATTTTATTTTTTTTTCTCTCTCAGTGATTTTTCTTTGCAATGCTCTAGTCTCCCAAAGCATGCTGGGTGCTAAACAATCATTATTGCGTCATGTCGTTGAGCTGCTTTGTGTAACGAGCCAAGGGGGGAGACCAGGGGTGGGAGGGTGGACAGAGGACAAGGAGGAGGAGGAGATAAAATTCAAGCCAGTGCATGAAAATGTCACTAACTGTTTCCTGTATAGTACAAGTAATGATATCAGCATTGCAAAGCTATTGTCTTTCCAAACATCACGTTTGAATTTGGTTGAGCTTCTTTGATAATCAATGTGTTTTCTTTTCAGTGCAATGCATTTTTAGACCCTGGGTATACAGTTTTAGTTGAGAATCTACCAATGAGATGAGAATAAACGAAATTATCTTTACTAGAAAGCTGCTGTTGTACAGTCTATGCAGTCTGACAGTATATTGTGAAAAAACTGCCACTTTGAGTCTCTGGAATAATACCTGTAGTAATTTGTCTGCCGTGCACTGCTCCATTAATTCAGATCTGTATGTTTTTCTGGGTTTGATTCCAAGTAAAAAGGAAATGCTTATTGGTAATGCTGTGTTTTACCTATATTTTCCATGTGCTTTAATGTGCTTTTCCACCTAGCAAAATGAATTTTACACAGCTCCACTTCCGAAGACGGTAAAATAAAGACATAACACCTCCCAGACAAATTCTCCCACTCTTCTGTTGTATGCACCACTCCTAAAGGGGCTGCATTTTGAGGGGATACTCTTAATGAGAGTAGATCTGTATAATAGTTACTCTTGGATCAAAATCCTTCTCAGCACCTTTAGAGACATCATCAATGAGATCCCCAGACTGGCAAGGCAATTCCAAATATTTTGCCCTTGGAACATCTGGGTCTTTGCGTCAATTGAGCTTAGGCTGAGTCCCTTCTTGGAAAGAAGCTGTGCACCCTCCCTCTCTGTGGAGGAGAGACTCAACCTGACAACAGAAAAATATGAAGGCAACACCAGCTGTTGGGAAGAAAATGGCACTTGAATGGCATGAAAATATGAAGCCATTGAATGAGGAAGGGAGATGCACCCTTTGCGTGTGCTGGAAGCTTCCCCTTGAGCTAGAAAATAGAAGTGCATAAAACAGGAATCACCCTGTAGGAAAAAAAAAAATAAAATTACAATATTTGCTCACTTTTGCCAATACTCTTCTAGTGAAAAGTTAATTGAGTTGACTAGTGTTACATATCAACACTCAGCCTGAAACAATCATCCTTGGACATTTTGGTTTCATGTTCTTTTGCAAACAGAAGTGGGCTTAGGGGAATATATGTAGCACACGATTGCATTTCAACGCAATTACTACAGATTTTTTAAATTTTTTATTATTTTCAGTTCTTTAGCACACATCATTGACCAAGATGAATTTTCAAAGCAGGCTAAGAAAGAACAGTGAGGTTGTTAAGTACAGATGAACACATCTCAAATAAAAATACATTCTCTTACTGCTCTTTCCACCTGACTTACCGACCTGGTTAAATCAACTGATTTTTAAAATATAATTGCTGCTCTAAAGTGTTTGATCTTCTGTTTCTTTTCTGTGGAGTTTTTTTGTTTGTTTGTTTAAGTCGTTCAAATGCAGCAGCAGTAGAAGACACTAATTTGTTATCATGGAGTAAATTTTATACAACAATAACAACCCTTTTCTCATATAGAGCCATTGCTAGATATAATCTCAGTCTTCAGAATGTTTGCTTTCTTGAAAAAGATGAAGTGATGAAATATAGAGCAGACAGTGAAAAAATGAATTATAGATTCATAAATTGCAGAGATATTGTTTTTATACAATTTACTGACATTTAAGAATTCATAAATATGTCAGCTGTAGTGTTGAACTACCGAACTGAAAACTGAAATAACCATATAATATTTCTTCCTTTGATACTCATTTCTGTTTCTTTGGAAATAGACTTGATTCTCCTGTACATCCAGGCAGAAGCAGTAAGTTCCAGTTGTTCTTAGCACACCGTTACCAAACCTTGTATAAGATAGAAACAGCTTGGGGTTTTTTTTATTAGCAAAACCAGAAAAATCTCTCTCACATCCTCTACCCCCTGGCTCCTTTTTCTTTCTTCTTTTTTTTCTAAATTATCTTATTTTTAATATTAGTATAAAAATCACTAGAGAGAGGTAATTGTGTAACAAGCCGACTCCTTCATAATCTTTATTTGATAGCTGGAGTGTTATGTATCTCCTTTCTTCCTCACTGAAACACTGAAAGACATTTTTACAATGAAACACAAAGGAAAAGAATTGGAGGTGGAATAATAAACCACAAGCGTTGATTTTCTAACAGTTCTAATGGAACAGTGGGATGATGAGGGATCTTTATATGAGAGATATGACCACCACTACTGTTGTTGTTGTTGTTGTTGTTGTTGTTGTTGTTGTTGTTGTTATTATTATTACTATTATTATTATTAATTTCATCATTTCATCTGATGATTGGGAATATTTTTATCACTCATACTGGTGAGAGATTTTTTAGAGAAAGGGTACATGGCTGCTTTTTGTAAATAATCGAGGACAGGAACTTTTTTGCAGATGTTCACAGTGTCATGAGAGCAGCCATGGGGAAGAGTAGGTGAAGTATAATGCTACTCTGCATCCCACACTATACACTTTGGCTGTGTTTCTTGGACTTGAGTCACTTATCACTCCTGCCATTGTGTTCACATTGAAGTTAGACAAGAAATTAGTATAACAAAGCATGGCAAGGGAAGTTATTCATTGGATGCTGTGAAGTTGAAAAGCAGTATGAAATGGATTGACAGTTTCAGTGACTCATAAAATGCTCGAATTAATTTGAAGAACTGAATCATTGCAGTATATAGTTTGCTTTCTTGATCTGAAAAAATTAAGACTTGAAAGGTTAAAATATGAAACATTTCATAGCAGGGAAAAAACCAGAGAAATCAACAGAGACATCTTTCATAATCACGTCTCATTGTCTCAGTGACTTTGCCCAGGAATGCCCAATTTGAAGTCCAAGGAAAATTCCAGTTTACCTCAAAAGTCCATTTGGTCTGTGACCTCCAACTTCTTCCCAAGGGTCCCTCAGCCATGAGTGAGGAATAGGCTGCAGGCCAGACCTCTAGCTCTTTCTTACAGCTTCCCTATTGCCTAAGGCATCTTACAGCCTTGCCATACCATGTAACAAGAGGCTGATAGAAGCAATAGAAGAAATGGTGGCCATCAGGAATGGGCTGCTGTGACCAGAACTAGGCCCTTTTGGTCTGCATCCTGCCCTTTGTTCACATCTCAAGGGTGCTTGAGGAGCGGACGGCAGGTGGGTGATTTGACTGGGGATCCTTGGTGTGAACAGGGCCAGTGCCTCGCTGCTGGCGGGTGCTGAGGTAAATCTGCTGCTCCCAGACTCTTTACTCTTTAGGGTGCCCATGCCAGCTGCACTGAGAGTGATGGCACAGCCAGACCGTGGTGGCAGGGCAGTGTTGGCTGTGTGGGCCCTGGCAGCACCGAGGTTGGACACCTCTCCCTTTGGCGCTGCCTCGAAAACAGACTGCAGACAAAGCATCGCATCCGTCTCATCAGCTGTGAGGCTTAATTAAAGAGGACTGGTACACTTTGCTGTCTCTGGCAGCAATTTTGATAGCTGGAAGGAAAAGAGAGCCTGAAGAAAGGTGCTTTATAAAAAGAGCTGGGGAATCAATAATTTTTCCATAGCTGCTTTTCCTAAGAACCTGAAAACCTTAGTCCTTGCAGTCCTACACGTGCCAGTCACAAAGAGAGGGTGAACAATCTGGTTGTGCCAGTGCCAGTGGCCCTACAGCACATGGCTGAGCTCATGAGGTGAGGGTGACCCGATGTGATTTAACCCTTCTGTCTCTCCTGATCTGTCCAATCACAGGGCTGCTCTTCGCCAATCGTGGTGAAGTTTGCTGACACCCAAAAGGACAAGGAGCAGCGGCGTTTGCAGCAGCAGTTGGCTCAGCAGATGCAACAGCTCAATACTGCCACTTGGGGAAACCTCACAGGTCTTGGAGGACTCACACCACAATATCTAGCTGTAAGTACATTTCACAGGCACTGGCTGTATTATACTGTATTTAGTTTAGGACCATGGTAAATCAGTTCTACTAAACTCCCTGCAGTAAATTGTTAAATTGTCCAGGATACACATTGTGTCTTCTTCTGGTGTGTTTACCTGCAAAATGCATCATAGATTCATAGAAAGGCTTGGGTTGGAAGGGAACTTAAAGATCATCTAGTTCCAACCCCTCCACTGTAAATAAAATTTAATTCTATTAGTTTTATTGGGGGGGTTGTATGTTAGAGTCTGGTTTTTATAGCTGGAATAAAATTTAAGTTCTTCCTTAGGGGAGGACAGACAGGCAGCTGAACAGTATAGGGGCCATATCCATATGGTGCAGCCTATAAACTAGAATGTTGTGGTTCAACCATCAAATTTCCACATTTTCATTTGGAAATGGCTTTTGCTTTAATGCGTGGTCCTGTCAATGCTAAACACGCATAGTTCATATCCCCTCATACAGAAAGTGAATGTGGCCAGGAAAAGACATAAATTTAAAATTATCTTTTCCTTGGTCCATTTATAAGGTGAGAAACAGGTGGTAGCTGCTGTCCCTGCTGGAAAATCTGGAATCCACACCCATGTGTCTTTGGTCCTGGATGGCCAAGAGGGGCTCCCCTTCATCACAGCTGAGAAGGAGCCTCTGCCTGTTGTGGCTCTGAAGTTAAGAGGTGCAATTGAGGAGCTTTTTGGATAACTTGGGTGTTCCTCATTGTTCCGAGTAAGACAAATATAACCTCATGAAGTACAAGGCCAAGTACAAGGTCCTGACCCTGGATCAGGGCAATCCCAAGCACAAGAGCATGGATCAAAAGCAGACCTGAGTACTTGGATGTGCTGATGCATGAGAAGCTTAACACGACCTGCCAATATACACTTGCAGCCCAGAAAGCCAAACGTGTCCTGGGCTGCATCCTCACTACCGTGGGCAGAAGATCGGGGCAGGGGATTCTGTCCTTCTGCTCTGCTCTGGTGGGATGCACTTGCAGTGCTGCATCCAGCTCTGGGGTCCCCAGTACAGGAAAGACATGGACATGGACCTGTTGGAGCAAATCCAGAGGAGGCCACAAAGGTGATCAGAGGGTTGAAGCACTTCTGCTGTGGAGAGAGGGCTGAAGGAGTTGAGGCTGTTCAGCCTGGAGAAGAGAAGCCTCTAGGACCTCGGAGTTTTCCATACCTGAAGGGGGCCTCCAGCAAAGCTAGAGAGGGTCTTTTTACAGGGGCATTTAGTGATGGGACAAGGGGTAATGATTTTAAACTGGGAGGGGGCAGGTTTAGATTAGATACTCAGAAGAAATTGTTTCCTGTGAGGGTGGTGAGAGAATGGCACAGGTTATCCAGAGAAACTGAGTCTGCCCCAACCCTGGGAGTGTTCAGGGCCAAGTTGGATTAGGCTTTGAACAGCCTGGTCTAGTGGAAGATGTCCCTGCTTTGCGAGAGGGGTATTGGAAGAGGAGGATCTTTAAAGTCCCTTCCAAACCAAACCTTTCTGTGATTCTGTGGAATGGATGTGCCCATATATATGTATTGTGTCTGTATAAATACATCATTTGTGGCCATACAATGTTTTGGTGTAGTGATATAAACAGCAATTTATCCGGCAATTAAAAATATATATATTAAGTACTGAGACTGGCTAATTAATACTGAGATAGGCTAAATTGCTATATATACAAATACCAGTCTAATGAATATCTGTGTGCTTGATTCATAAAGATAATAAAGAAAAAACTGAATTGACAGGGGTGGGGAAGAATGGACCATGATTGGCAGAGATGAGTTATGGTAACTACTAGACTACAGAGGGTTGTAATTAGTCACACTGTGTTGGTTTAAATAGATTTAACACCTGGTTGTTAAAAAGAATAAATTGATTAATTGTTTTAAAGCAGCCATGTTATTGAGTTTCCCTTGTGTCTCTGTGTTTCTTAATAGAGATTAGACATTAATATGGATTTACAGCATTGACTCTAGGGATGTTCATTCCAACAGCAGACAAAAGCAAGAGACTATATAAATGTAAAGGAAAGCAGAAATATTCCAAATGTGAAATGATAGCTCATTTTAATTTTATCTTAATTTGTTACATTACTGTCAGTTAGATTGCTGTGTTATGTTGTTTATTTGCAGCTCCTGCAGCAAGCAACTTCCTCCAGTAACTTGGGTGCCTTCAGCGGCATTCAGCAAATGGCTGGTGAGTTAAAAACCCTCTCATTTTGCTCCTGCTATGTTTTGTGTTCTTAAGCTATTGAATTCTGTACCTCTAATAATCACATTGTCAGGGGGTGGGGGGCGTGTTGTGTATTAAATGTGGCAGATGTATTGGCAGGGGACAGCTCACGGTTCAGTGTCAATAGAAACACTCTCACCCCTCTTTCAGGACTGAAATTAAACCCAGTGCTCCCAGGTTGTGCAAACAGTTTGTCTTGCATTAGTCACCTGCCATTTGGCCAAAGTAACCAATTGTAAATTGCAGGAGAACTCTTAGTCCCTGCAGCCGTATCCTGCCCTATGAAAAGTGTCAGGAAAGCAACAGCAGGATTACATTCTAATTTCCAGTGAGATTTCTGTGTCCTGAAAAATCAAATTAATGGCAGCCCTCAAACATTTTAATAATATGTGGTGAGGAAAAATGTTCTGACCTTTTTAATGAAACCCAAGATTACAGGCCTACCTTCAGTATGAATTTTCAGGCTCCTTTTATAATCACAGAAAATTAACTGGGTGCCTTTTTGACTTTGGCACCCTAGTTGGCAAAATTACACAACAGAGATTTTATGTAAAAGTATAATCTCCAGTCTGGAGGAAAAAAAAGAAAGAAAGAAAAGGGGAAAAAAGAATCAAAGTGTGAGCGGATTTGAAAGCCAGCTAGTTGGAGGGTTTCTTAGTAATGAGCTGTGTGCCAGTAGTAACTGATGTGTAGTGATTAGCAAAAGGTCATTCCCACTGTGTGACCTACCATGCTGATATCGTAACTTAACATGATGCTGGAGAAGGCAGCATGTGCAGTAAATCAGAGCACAGATGCACATTATGCCTGCCGTGAGGAACTGTTAAAAAGCTTTTTTTTTTTTTTTTGCTTGTTACAGGAAAAAAAAAAAGAATCACAAAACCCCTAAATTGCTACATTAGTTTATTTTAATCATGAGCCCACTGAATCAATAAAATACAACATTACGCTTGCCTCATCACCACAAAACAAGGGCTAAAATATTCAGAAGTCTTTATGAGCACCATTTCTCATTCCTTTTTTAATCCTGGTCTTTAGCTGCTTCTGCTTCTGCTTTGAATGAAACCTGAAATACTTTAACAAGTATATATATACCACGCTGTATATACCCCTCAGGTATTCTTTGCTCAATCGTTATATTATGCCATTATTGCAGTGACATCAGAGGATAATGTGAACCTGCTGTCTGACAATATAAATTGGCCTACAGATGACAATATCTCTGAATTATGCTCTCTTCCTCAGACCTGCTGGCAGTGCTTGCTGGTTCTATTATGTTACACTTGCAATCTAGCATTTTTTCCATCAAAATAATGCATCTTAATATGATAAACAGAACAGAGCGGTTCAGCAACAGTTTTATACTTGGCAGTTTTGGAAGTGATCTTGAGCTCAAAGATTGTGTTTTAATGTTTTCATATTTGGTTAGGTCTACAAAATGAAAGAATTGGGACACTGAGGAAAAATAACCTGATATCCATGGCATCATGTGCACCTTAGAAGTTTTTGTTACCTATTTCTCACTGTTAGTATAGATTCAGCTTTGTTTTCAAGAACTGTGTTGAAACTAAGGATTTTAGATAAGTATTTCCAGGGTGGGCTTTCAATCCAGGATGTGATTTATTCTCTGAAAACCATATAGTCTTGAGACCCAGAGAAAGTCATCTTAAGAAATCATATCTCACATCATTGTTACTTGAGGGATATACTTTTTTCAACTGCAAATTAAATTGCTAATGCACTAATCTATGGGATAATTTGATGACTAACAGACTCTCTCGGAAAAAAAAATCGTATTTTGTATCTTATATTTGTGTTATCAAAACAGCTTGAAGTTTACTCCTTTCCCCAAATCATGCGCCTCTTAAATCTTTATGTTCAAGGTAAAATTAGTGATACTAAACTGCTCTCCAAGCTGCATCTCTACATGAAAATGCAAAAGACTAAGCATTATTTCACTGTTAGAACTGAGAGTTCATGTCCTCTCCTTGGAAATCAGGCAGCACTGTCATGCAGTGCATCTGGAATTAACAATTTGTATATTATGTTTTGTGAAAGGAATAGAAAGTACTCCCGTGTCTGCAGCAAGGGCTTGCATTAACAGCTGAAGCTATCTTTGAACATTTGTGAAGGCCTAGACTTTTTTAACTTAAGCTGTACAGGTTCGTTTCACAAAGAAGAATCCAATATGTAATTCCATATTGCATATAGTTTGCCTATTAATATAACATTTCAAAGTGAGGAATAAAATCCAGACACAATTGAGTGAGGTGCTAAAGAAGATCTGTCATTGCAGCTTTCAACTCCTTTGAACTTTGTGTTTGAGGGGTGCAACTTTTATCCTTGAAGTCGATGGGTGTGCTTACCATGTAATTCAGACACTAAAACTTTGATCAAAAGCCACATGAGCCATTGAAATTCCACCCTTACTTCCATGTCAGGGCTCTAGCATCTCTTTTGTGCTTAAATCTTGATGAAGTCACGGTTTGCTACATTAGGACTTCTGATGTAGCTTCCCCCTTGTACAAAATTAGGGCCCTTTGGATCTCCAAGTGTTTATTTGTACTGCTAAAGCTTGTGTTGTCTCTGTACAGAACAGAAGGGGCACAGCACACACCCCACTGCACATGTGAAGAGTTATTTGCTATGCTCAGTGATCTTATTTCTTTAAATCAAAGCAATTTTCTTTGCTAGCAGAGCAAAGACTGCTCTTGAGTGTGCAGTTTTAAATTCCCTTTCGCTAATACCATGCCTCAGACTGGTTAGAGTAGTTCTTATGTTGCAAAAGCAGTGGTTGTTTGATTTTGGTGAAGGGAGTGGGATTTTAGGTGTTTATGATTGAAGGGTATTGGGGTTTGCTTGTTTGTTTGTAAGCTGGGAATACAGTCCAAAGAAAAATGGGGATTTTTCTCGAGAACTCTCTCACATACAGACATTAAACACTCAGCACTAGGTCCAAAAGTGAACACTCTTCTTGCCATAGCAGCCAACTGACCCTGCTATATATTCAGCATTGTGTGAAGTCCAAGCAAATCACTACACTGGTTTAATGAAAATCTGAGATCCTGAAATTTGAGAGACAAAAAGCTGTAGCTTGCCATTTAGCTTTCCAGGCTTTAAGGTTTCCATGTGTAATTCAGCAGTCTAGTTTTGTCTCAATTCTATTGAAAAACGAGATTTTCATGAAGTCATTCTACTTCATGAGTCAAGCCAAAGAAAAACAATGTCATATGTTGAGACTGCTAATAAAGCTGGGAGAGCTGGCAGTGGTGCCTTTGGTATTACAGTAATCCCCTGGTCTTGATTACAGGCACTAATTCCACCTTGCCAAAGTCTGCTTCATTGTCCTGTATAAAACATGCAAGGACATGCATCCTTACGAGTCTATTTCATAGTGAGCACTTCCTCACTTTTCCCTCACTTCTCTGATACCTTCTAATGCTAATGCTAATTTAAAGGCAGTGTTTCCTCTCCAGCCTCAGTGTCTAGCCTGCACTTTGTCTTTGGGGAAGGCTAATAATGTAGATGAATTACATTATGTGATTCTATTGTCTTACTTTAAAAGACAATGTAAGATACATTAAACACTAGCAACCTCTCAAGCAAGCAAAAATTCCTCCTTCAGATACATACAAATTGCATGGGAAGCTTCATTCAAAGGAGATTGATGTTGCTTGAATGTTTGAATTGAACTTGGCTAGCACTGGAGCAGATCCTAAAAGCTGCAGTTATTTAAGCCAAGCTCCCTGTTTAAGAGCTTTGGAATTACTATACAGACAGTGTAAAAGAGGTTTGCTATTGCTAGGATGATTGTAGAAAATATTTCAACGTTTTCAATAATTAAACAATGTACGGTCTAGGAAGATTTTCTATAGTCCATTAATGTCAAGTGTTTTGGCAAGAACAAATATTGGTTCATACAGCAATATTTCTGTATGTGTGACCATTCAAGACATAGAAAAAAGTGCAGTACTCATAAAAGACACAAAGGGCTTCTCTTAATTTCATTGAATAGACAGTGTATTTTGCCTTCTGAAGTTATACAGAAGGAGAAACCATGGGTTTTTCTTTGTCTTTCAGATCCCTAAGCCCTCTGCACCTGGGACTTTTCATATTTTTCCAATGTATATTTTTTTTCCAGTCCTGTCCAAGTTCTCTCACAGTTTGGTTGCGTTTTGGGTTGAACTTCTGGCCCTTTCTGAGCCCTGCTCTATCCATTCCACCCTTCTTCCACTACCCAAGCCAGATTTCCTCCTGTTGCAGAGTCTGTAGGAGCAGATGGGTGAGAGAAAGTCTGCGAGGTTCTGCTTTCTGAATATTTTCCTCTAATAGTTGGATTGGCTCAGTGGATCTGGAGGGACCAGTTGGAAGCCAGGACCATCTGCACAAAAGCTCTATACTTTTGCGTTGGCCAAAGGATCCTTTATATCCTCTGACTCTTGGATGGCTTCATTCCAGAAAAGCCATACAGAAGGAGGATTTCTTCTGCTGTGACCTCTTTAGGGATATCATATTAAAAATAAAGGTCACTGAAAAACTGTTTCCAGCTCAAGGGAGATAGCTGTTTCTTAAAGATAACTACCAGTTTTGAAAATGTTGACCTCAGGGACCAAAAACATCCAGCTTTTGTGACAATAATTCCATTGAAAGTCCTAGTTATTTTAACACGTAAAATTAGCTTGCCTTTTTTTTTTTTTTTTCTTTTAACTAATAAATTAAACAACTGTGTTAAGCATTTTTGGAGAGACAGAGTTTGCAGCGAGTGAGCCTGTTCACAATCCACACATTGCTCCTTCTCAGAGGAGAAGGAGAGGCACCTTGAGAGGAAAAAGTGGTGCTTAGCAGTTAGGAGATGTGCTTATTCAGGTGGTAAAAGTGCACAACGTGCAAGTTTGGCCAAGTCTGAGCACAAGATCTGAAGCTCTGTGTGGGCTTTCCATAACCAGTAAATGGAGGATGAGGAGGCTTTTTATTGCCTTGGCCCCTCTGTGCATGGAATTCATCCAACTAAACCTCAGTAGTTTGGAAAGTAGGTATCCCATCTCCCTGCAATGTCATGAAGAGGGAGTCACTCCCAGGGAATGATTCATCTTACCAAGGCTGTGTTTAATCTATTTTATGGATATTAGGAAAATACTACATGTACCAGGAAGAAATTCTTTACTGTGAGGGAGGTGAGGCCCTGGCACAGGTTGCCCAGAGAGCTGTGGATGCCCCATCCCTGGAAGTGTCCAAGGCCAGGTCAAACAGGGCTTGGAGCAACCTGCTCTGGTGAAAGATGTCCCTTGAAAGGTGGGCTTTGGGCTTTGAGCAGCCTGGACTAATGGAACTAGGTAGTCTTTATGGTCCCTTCCAACCCAAATGTTCTACGAGTCATTGGTTCTATGATTCTATTTTAGGATCAGATGATTTCATTACCCCCTCTTTCTTCTTTGACTATAGCAAAAGCGTGAGTGAGTAACTTTTTTTTGGATAAAGTTAGATCAGATATATCCTTCCCACTAGGACTGAAGAAGCTTCAATTGACAAAAGCACCCTTCTTGCCAGGATGTGTTTAGAACATGTGTAACCTGCAAATGTGCTGAAATCCTACACAAGTCAACAAATGGTTCAAGGGGTGTTGGAATTAGGTGATCTTTAAGGTCCCTTCCAACTCAAACCATTCTGTGATGCTGTGAACCTGCAGTAAGCACATACTCTTAAAATACAGGGCAGAATGAATTGTAGACTTAGAAGTTGTTTTAAGAGCTTTGCTCAATCAAACAGTAACTGGTCAGGGTACCTCAAGCGCTTTTCAGATAAGCAGCTTTTCTAAAAGTAGCCACAGAATATATATTTTTTGATGGAGGTGGCACTTAGATTTCCTGTCTATTTTAATTCTTAGAATATTGCTGGAATAGTCTGGCCCTCCACACCTTTGTGCGTATTTTACCATCAGCATCCAAAATGGCTGATGTCAGTGTTAGCAAATAGTTGCTTTTTAGCCTGGAGATGATCAATTTTACCTTAATCCACATTCTTTAAGCTGCAGACAGGATTTAATTCAGATGGAATAAATCCTAATAATTGAGAAGGATAAAATTTCCAAAGCAAAGGAAGTCAAGTCAGTGGGAACTGCTTGTGAGCGATCAGATTTGGTCCTGATAATCACCACTGACTTTAAACTCTCTATGCATACACTGCCACTAAATGTAGCTGGTGCCTTCCTTTTTTAGGAATTTGTGCAGTAAGCAAATCTCAGCTATTTTCTAATATGATTTTATTATGGTTTTAGAAACCCAAGAGCTGATGAGGCCTAAGAAATCTTCAGGAACGGCTTGTGACTCCGTTCCCTCCCCTACAAATACCCAGTAATTCCAAATTTACAGTTATCACAGGAGAAAAGCTGCAGTGACTGAAACGAGGCAAATTACTTCATTGTATGAAAGTTTGTGTCAGAGGCAGCACAAGAAGTTGTAAAATGTAAATCTCGTGCTCTCAAATTTCCCCGTGTTTTCACAGAACTGCATCTGTGACTGTGCAGCACTACAAAAATTTCCTGTGAATGTGCTAATAGGCCTTATGAGAATGTTCTATCACCATCCATCTGTCACTTTTTAACAGGCCTGATTGGCAAGCACTTGTAACAACTGACATCTGTTCTCGCTTATTGATATGTAGATTTATGGTAATTGCTGTGAACAATGAGACACAAAATTACCTAAGGTGAACATTAAATTAAATTTTCATGCCCCTATCCTTATAAATAATTTTTTAAAAAATCTTAAGTTTCAAGCAAGGCATACTGTGCATCTGTTTTGTACATAATTTAATTGTTTTTTTTAATCTGCCAAATAACAAAATGGAAGTTGAATTTGCTTGCGATCTTGAATATTTGCCAAGCTGATAGCACATTGGTAAATACATGTTATTAAAAATGGAATCAAACTGTATTGTGAATCTGGGTTTTTTAATCATTTCCCTTTAATTCCCAACATTGTCTCCATCATGAAGATCAAGAGTTATTCCTTACCCAGAAGGGGTGGGTTTTTTTCCTCTACAGGAGGATATTCATTTTTCATGTGCAGCTCTGCCTATAAGACTGTTCCTCAGCGTTAAGCAATTTGCATTTCTTCAGAGAGAGGTGCATTTGCTGAGTGAGCAGCACTTTCAAATAAAATCCATCTACTCATTTGCTGTCCAGCTCTGTTGCGGGATTTTTGGGACTGTTTTAAAAAAAAAACTGTAGCATTTGAAATGTGTGAAGAGTGTGTGTGAAAGGGGAGAGAGTGAGAAAGCAGATTCATCCCACGGAACTGCAGAACGGTACCTTAGCTAAGATTCAATTGAACAAAAAAATCCCCTTTTGAAAGCAAAGTACTTTTGGAGTCTGGGACTTCAGAGCATTTGGTTCCCCTCCTCCAAGTTTGTCCAAGCAAGTGGGATGTTGACACTCCTGACAAGTTGATGGGAGAAACCAATAAAGAGGGAGCAGAGATGGTAAAATGCCTGGGGAACATGAAACAGTGATGACAGGACTTATTTTTCAGATGTTTGAGCAGACAGAGGATCCTGAAGAGGATGCATATTAAGTGATAAATCTGTTGACAAAATGGGCTCTAGAGCATGCTGGGTGACAGTGCGTGCCATGAGCCCTTGCTGACGCTCACATTTGGGTGCTCAGTTCTGTGGGGGCCTTTGCCGTCCTTCTCTTACTCAGGAGTGTCAGCAGCCAGCAGGTTTTCCTCCTGCAGACACACAAACTGACACCCTATAACATCTGCAGGCTGTTTTGGGGCCAGTGTCTTACAGTCATCACTACAGTAAAACAAATTGGGTGGGGAGACAACTTCATCACCACCAAGCTCGTGTTCGTTCATCTTCTCTGGGCGTTGGAACTCATTTTTTGCAAATTGATGAGTTCCTCCTGTGCTTATACAGAAAATGTCCCACTATTAATTTAAAAAAAAAAATGTGGAATGAGGCAGTGATGGTATTTGTTTTGTATCCACTGAGGTGCAAGGGTGATTTCATGAGTGCAGTTGCTTATTATCAAAGCAAGATAATTCTTCAGTGGGAAAAATACTTACACCCAAGGCAAGCCAGTAAGTCAGACAAGTAATTTAAAAAAGGAAAACCGTGTTCTTTGCATACCTGAATCTCTACCTGAACTGTGTCTTGCAAAATAGTTTGGATTAGTAATGTTTGAGAAAAGCTTTATCTTTTAAGATGATCTTTAGCCTCCAAAAGAAACCTTAAAGAAACCTTTCTTGGTCACGTAATTTCTCCAAGTGTCTTGTTCCAGTTCCAGGCTATGACTTGGTGTATCTTGGGTCAACTGAAATCTTAACTCCCACCATTTCAATTGTGTCACATTTTCAAAAACCCCAACATCTGAACTGAATTTGGGCATTGACTGAGACATTAGACGTTAGACTGAGACTGAGACATTAGAACCTCAGGTGCTCACCTGAGGCCTGGCCTCCCTGTTGGAACCTGCTGTATTTAAATTTGTGGCTTTATTCACAAATAGATGGTTATAGCAAGGTTCATTTCACAGTCCCTGATGTTGTGACAGTAAGAATTCCTCTTCATGGAGATTACTGATTGTACTAACCTGAGTCTGCAACACATTTTTGAAAGTAATATCCCTCTCCATTACTGCAGGAGTTCTGAATTCCTAGAAAATACCTCTCCTTCATTGCATTTTTTTTCTTCTCAAACATACTTACCAAGTATTGTATTTAAACTCTCTTTTTTTCATTTTCTCCTCTCCAAGTTGTTGTTAAGCTCGCCTGACTGAGATACAAAGTGTACAAGGAAAAGTATCTCTTGTAAGCAAACTAACATTCAGAAAAATCTGACAAGTTTCTAGGGATTCAGACTCTTCTTGGAGTGTTCCCCAATACTCATGCAGTCTTCCCAGCTCCATCACTAGGTCTAGGAAAGGTATTGCTCTTCCTACCTAACCTTTTGTGAGTGTACTTGTATTAGCAGGACTACAGGAACAAAATAAAACTCTTTTACTCCTTTAGGTTTTTGCACTTTGTCAACTCTATTGAGGGCTCAAGCCCTCAGAAAGCTCCTTCATATGTCCAAACCCAAAGGGTGATCTCTGGTTGCCATCCAAACCGTGTCTTCAGTCCTTCTGTAAATGCCGTGAACATCACTCCTGGGGATATCTGGTCTTACTCAGGCGATCCTGGGAAGGATCCAGTCTGGTTAATGCTAGCACCCATCTCATACCTGCATTTTAGTCCTTACTGAGGTATTTCACCTTAGAGTCAGTGCCCAAGTACTTTATCTAGTCCAAGGCAAAAGGTGTTTTCTTTTGAATTCCTCTGGAGAGACCAGCTCCTGTGCCTCTGATTTAAGCAAATGTCTGCTGTTAGCTGTTGCTTAATCATCTTTTTTTTTCCCATTTCACAAAAGTTCTCTTTTATTTTTTGTCCTCTTTTGCTTGCCATCTAAATTAAATTTAAATGCCTCCATTTCTTGAAGGTTCCCACCAAAATAAAGGTGCATCTCCCCCACACCTTTTAAAATAATGAAGCAACAGATTGACTCAGTAGACTTGGTATCATAGTCCAGAGCTCACAGCTTGAAAATCGCTGTCTCAGTGATGAGTCTGTGGTCAGGCTGATACTAATTTGATGTACTTAGTTCATATATGTTTTTAGGAATGAACCATCAAAAGCAAATTGGGCACAATTATTGGCCATTGCACAGGGTAACCTTAGTAGTTATATTCAGAGGAGACATGGGAAACAAATTTATTCATCCCAATTACATGACCCTGTCCTGAATGTGTTTTAAATGCTAGTTATCTTCTTTACATCCCCCATTGTGTCAGGAAATAATATTGTGCCTGGGCAGAGTTTAAATGACTTTTAATTCTACATTTCCCTTAGAAGAGGCACAAACCAGGTCTCATTTTCCTGAAGTATAGGCTTGTGTCTTTCGTGCATTGTCTCAACTGCAAGCTAGAGAGATGAGAAATACTCTTCAGGAACTGTAAGAGGTGTTTTGAGATTATGGATGTCTTAGGAATGAAAAGAATCGAGTTTATTGACGAGGTACACCCCAAGCTCCATGACCACTGAAAGCAGCACTTTTTGATGGTTATGATTATGGTGATGATGATGATGATGATTATTACCTGTTCTAATTAACCCTATTGCTTCTCCACACAGGCATGAACGCTTTACAATTACAGAATTTGGCAACTTTAGCAGCCGCAGCAGCCGCCGCCCAGACCTCAGCTACCACCACCAATGCAAACCCTCTCTCCACAACGACTGGTGCTCTGGGAGCCCTCACAAGTCCTGGTAAGAGCAGAGTGCCTGCTTCCAACACACAAACGTGGCAGTCCAGGGGAAGGTGGTGTCTAAAGCTTTGATTCAGCGTTGTGTCATAACTTCTGTGCTCATGTAAATGGTGAGGAACCCTCAATAGCGGAATGTGTTTGTGTTGCTGTTATTTTCAAGCCAATAACTGCTTTTTCAAGTGGTCCAGGGTGGATGTGTTCACCTTTCCAGATTCATTTCAGGGGCTGTTAAAGCCTAACAGACCCATCTTAAAAAACTCTGTGCGAAAATTAAAATTGTGTGGGAAACTTAAGATAAAATTAACTTTTCACAAAGAATTCAGAACATGGCCAGATTCTTCCCATCCAAAGGAAAATCAGCTGAGGTGGCTCATTTTACTGATCTTTGATTCCCATCACATGCACGTATTGCCTTTAGCCTTCATGAAATTTTGTGAAGTCGTTGTTTTTTTTTTTTTCCCCTTTCTCTTGCTGGATCTCAGTTGAGCTTTCTTCTGGTCCTGAGTACACAGAAGTGATATCAGATGTACAAGCCAGACTCTGACTTCATTACACTAAGCAGAAGCCAGATTTATGGGGTAAAAGGAATAGGGTAAGAGATGGAAATGCCTCCATGACTACCGTGTGGATTTCCAGCCATGCATGTCTGATGTCTCCAAAACCCTAGAGAGAAAGTGGGGCAAATTCAGACTTAGGTAGCACTTCAGGATCTCCAGAATTCACAGAGAGAGATGTTGATTCAGTGTAGTTACTCTGGGTTTGCAGTGATGTAGCTGAGTAGAGAATCTGGCCACTTATTGTTACATAAAGGCTGCAGGGTGTAATTATTTGCATCATGAAGTGTGTTTATTGCTGTTCTAAAAAACATTCATATTATTTTAGACACCACTAAAGAACATTTGTGTTTAATCTTGTTTAAGTGTGTATTTATCCCCCATGAAAGAGTAATTCATGGCAGACTGTTTGAGCTCATCAGTAAGGAAAACAGTCTTCACTGCACAATAGAACTGGGACTGAGTGTGGTGCTGGGTGTTAGTGCTGGCCAGGGCTCCCATTATATTACAGTTTTACTGTTTGTTTGGGACAGAGGTTAAATGGAAAGAAGCTTGGCTAGTAGTAAGTTTGTGCAGAATTTTCCTGTTTCTGGCATTAGCCTCATTTTGACCTAAAAATAATATTAATTAGCAACACCTCTGAGAAGCAGGTTGGGCAAAAATAATTTTGGCTTCCTGATGTGTATTTTTTTTTAAACCTGAGCAATCTCTTCCCTCTGTCCTGGAGCTGGGACTCAGCACCTTGCAAAAGGCTATTCCCAGTGTCAGTGTTTCCATGTTACACCTGTCTAAATGCCACCCATTTATAGAAGCAGAAATGCTGCATTTCATGCATGCGCTGTGATATCTCTGCAGTTCAGCTGATAAATGTCTGAGCAGCCTTGTCCTCCCAAACACACATGACATATCTTGACCCATACTGACCAGAGTTCCCAGGGCAGCTCAGTGCACTGCACTGTGGTGCAGGGGGGGTGGAAATTAATTCCCTTTTTCTTTGCTGCTTTGCAGCACAGCGGCACCAGAATGTTCCCGTGGTGCACTTTGTTTTGCCATGCACACACAGAACCTGGATACCACCTTAAGGCTCACACTTCTCTCTTTCCCTCTCCAACACAGTCGTCTTATCCAGCCTGTCTGACTTGCTGTTCCCTTTTAACCTGATCATGAGGCTCCTCGAGTACCTGGGAGGTTGTTTTATCTGATGTCCAGGTCTGCAGGGACCTGTGGTAGACAGGTACTTCCACTGGGCTGGGCAGATATATCTTTGGGGTAACTAGAACTTCCTGTTGCTCAGGGTGGTATTGTAGAGCAAATACCAAGGGTTTTTGCAAAGAGGTTAGTGGTTTTGGCCAGCACATTGAACTTGTGTTATTTTCAAAAAAATCTTGACATTTTGCCTTTCAAATAGTGTCTTCAGAATGTCAGTTGCCTTTGAAAATCTTATAGATGGTACCTGTAAACAGGTGTTTCAAATATTAGACGTCTTGAAAAACCTCCAATAGGTCCACTGACCTTTTTATGTTGCACAACCAACCTAAAATCAAGCCTTGTTAAAATGTTCTTCAGCTTAACCTTCCTTATCTGGCTCCACATTCTCCACCCTATTACACATTTTGTAAACCTGAATAATATCTTCAATGATTCTTCTCTGCTCCATGGAAAATGAATTTAGTTTGATAAAGCTTTTCATAGTAGCTCAAAGTGTTTCCACTAAAACTTGAAATATGTTGGCAGAAAACATTTAAATCTGCCTTTCAGTGTGGGGATGTTTGGAGGCCTTAAGGGTATTTTTTTTGGTCTAGTTTTCCTTTAATAGAACACTTCAGTTTGTTGTGTTTCATAAGTGTAAATTATTTTGTCTGATTTCAAAGCCTGCACTAAGCCCAGGAAGAATCTCTCCAGATAATGCATTAAATTAGAATTTCGTAGTTGAGAAAGCAGCCCACATTTGGGGCAGTGCAAAGGTAGATGCTTAAATTTAATCCTTATCTTGATGTTGTTAAAGGCAAAATACTGCACAGAATGGAGATGGGCATAAGTGTGTATTTCCAGTATGCCTTGAACCATGGCAGCCACATAAATCAAATCCATGTTTCTAGCCAGATATATCTCCCCTGAAGATCTCCCCTGAATCAATCTTTGACCAAGAGGTCTTGTTCTGTCCTTTGTAAACATGTGTCATAAGAGCCCCCAAGAATGGTAGGTTCAGTTAAAATTCGTCTTGAAGCTTAATTTTACATAGATAAGATTTAGGAACCATCAGAGGAGATGGTGGTCAGGCCAACTTCAGTGCATTGGCAACACAGAAAAACAGGGCAGGAAGTGAGGAGCCAGTGGGACATCTGGTATTTGAGGATTTCCAAACAAATTAAACTCCAATGATCCTTCTCCCGTACTTTCTGACTAAATAGCTTTGACCGCAAGAGAGTCTAAGGACACTCGCTCTCCTCCATGTGCTAAATACTTTCTCTTAAGCTTGAAAGGGTATTCATTCAGAAAGAACAGAGACAATACAATCCCCCAAACTATTAATTTTTTTATAATTGTAAATTTATAATTTCAATTTTGCATACCCATGGAAGTGTCTCCCTACAGCATTGTTAGAAATGATTTTTTAAAAGCCTTTGCTTAAAAAAACATGAAAGATTAAGCTTTCATATTAGTAAAAATCCCCTCAGGCAATAAATAGGTTCTTTTGTCTCTTGGCCCTGGAAAAAAAATTAAAATGGTTTAAATTGCCTATGGTTAAACTAACTGTTTCTTGCAATTATCAGATGGCAGTGAATAAAAATTAAAATGAAATCATGAAAGACTAAAAACCAGGTAAAGGCATATTATGTCTTTCATGAGTTTCTCATGGGTCTTTTGAAGACTCATTTAATCATCTTTCTTGTCTTTTATTTTGATATGATAATTGTTTCCTTTATTTACTTTAATCACCTCTATTTAGTTAATTAATTCTTCACTTTATTTTCATTTTGCTTGCTTGGGATACTTTTTCTGTTTTAAAGACAGGTACCTGTACTATTTAATACTGTTTTAAAGGCAAGTAGCTGTAGTATTTCATAACCCAAGGATTTGGGCTGGGGTAGCTTTTACCTGACTGCAGGTTTGTCTCATCCAGTTTATCTCAGTTCCCTTTGGGTGGCGACCTGGAAGTTTCTTGTTTAACTGGGAAGGGATTTTGGAGGGTCTGTAGGTATCCACACTGTAGATATCCCAATCTGGGCAGGATGAATCCCAGATGAGTGTAAGGAACCTTTATTCTCTCCTCCAGGGACTGTCCTTGACACATCCTGTAAATGGATCCTGGAGCAAAGAGCTGGCAGGGAGGCTGCTGTGCCAGAGCCTGCAGAGATGCAGGGTTCATTCAGTGGGTGGTGGGAATGCCTGGAGGTGGATGTGAAGGAGGGACCTACAAGCTCAGGATCAAAGTATCAGTCTCTAACACTGTCTGACATTTCATTTCCCTCAGCTGACCCACTACCCTAATTTTCCTGAGGGTAATAATGTGTATTCTGACTGTCCTGGGTGGTACAAGGCTAATACAGCACTGTCAAACCTGCATCACTCAGAGCAGGTTGGTGAAAGCTATGTCCAGCCAAGGTCTGAGTATCTCCAAGGATGGAGATTCCACAGCCTCTGTGAGATCATTTCAATTTTGTTTCTTCAAATTCACACATAAATGTTTGCTTCAGTAACCAGTAGGAAAGCCCTACTGTGTGTAAATGAAGAGACGAACCATCTAATTATATATCCAAATTTATCTGCATGAACATACACAATGTAATTTCTGAACTGTGGGGGGATAGAATTGCTAAAACAGAAGCTAATTCTGTTTCAGACTTAGGAGCCTTCATTTTCCATGACATTTTCATGATTATTTGATTCTCTAAAGTATTATTTATTCACACAGCTGAACTAGCTATTTATGCTTCAGTAAAAAACTCTTTAGGTTTATCTGCTGTATAAACCTAAGAGGAAATGTTTGGCAAAAAATTACTGATAGGGGAGAAAGTGAGACTTTTTTCCTTTAATGACCTCTTAAAATCCAGCACAGCTTTTGTCATATTATATCAGTATTCAGCCATTAACTCTTATGCTGAAAAAGAAAAAATTCTTCTAAGCACAAAGGTCTAAAAATACTCATTTTCAGACAGATGCTGACATTGAAGAATAACAGTCCCCAAAAAAGGAAGACTGTGAAGTATAGAATAAACTGAAAAAAGAAAAAAAAATTACACTGCCTTTCCTGTAAGAATTAGTTCATTCTTTCCCTCTGCCCAAAGCAGAGAATTATAACTTATAGCTGGCATCTGTGGCTCATTATTTTCTTTAACCCCTAATCTAGTATGAAGATTGTCTTTGTTAGTTGAAGGTGTTCATGTTGTGAGCACAATTGTTGAAATGGTAGAGATTTTATAGAATATACAAGATGCTTCAGCTGAGAAGTGGTGGAGAATGTTCAAATAACCATTCTTCGAAGATTTGCTTTTTGTTCACTTCAGTACAATACGTTTTTCTCCAATCAGTGGTGCAAGGCTGCCACCGTGACATTTTGTTAGAGGCCAGTACACCCACTGAGATAGTTGTGATTTGCTTCCAGGATGATCCAAAAATAACCTTACCAGTAGGTGTGTAGGAAGGTCTGACAGTTTGCTAAAGACTGAATTGAAGTAGATGTTTCATGTTGGAAAAGATCAGTTTAAAATGCAGAATGGCACTCATCGTGCTGAAGTACAAATTGATTATTTTTGTGCCATTTCATGTGGAATTAATGCATGTTCCATTATTGTAAAATCATTTAAAATAAGCTTTATTAGTTTTGCAGAACATAGAAAACTTCCCTAGTCTAATTTCCATTGTTTGTAGGATAAAGATACAGTTGATAAATATAAGACAATAGCTTAAATAAAGGTTTTAAAATACAGTGTATGTACAGTACACACACTTAACCCAAGCATATGTTTTTAAATTTTCTATTTAAGTCTACTTATCTAAATAGCATTGTTACCTTAGTGCTTGGAGGACAGAGCAGAGAATTTCAATGCCTTAACGCTGACCTCAGCACCACTGAGGTTTTTAAAAAAGAATGTTTTCAAGGAAGCTATGGAAGAAAATCCTGCCTTAGCACACTCATATCCCAGTGCCTGTTGCTGAACTGTGTAGTTCAAGGAGATTTGTGACAGGACAAGTATATTTCTGAACTCTTGTGTGTCAGCTGTCTTACACACGTGGTGTTAAGTTTCTGAGTCTGTGGTTGGACTCCTAAATAAGTTAATTGATTTTGAATGCTCTTAGTGCCCAGAGATTTTGCTGCTTCTTAGAGAAATATATTGGTACTAAGCCCATCTGATAATTAGGCCACCCTTAAGCAAGCATGCAAGCACAAGTTGGAGCCAAAAAGAGGAAACTGGGCATGTACTTTTGACCTATATTTGTATTTTTAATAATGCTTCAATGTGTCTTAAACGAATAAAGAAGAAAAGAGTGGGAATTGTGGCTAAGGATCTCCCAGAGTCCCAGTACAGTAAAAGGAGAGGTGATAGACTCATATGGAACCTCCCTAGAGCAGCACTGTCTCTCCCTGGTATTGAAAAAATGAGCCAGTGATAACCTGAAGGGTGCTGATAGCAGCAGACTGGCCATCAGTTTGCTGATTTTTGCATATTTCTCCCTTAAAATGTAACAGGTCTTTGTGCATTCTCCTCTCAGCAGGGTTTCTGAGCAGGTGCATCAATGCAGCCTGAAGGATCCGAGGGAGGTTCAGGCACTGAATGGGCTCAGGGTGGGCAGAATTGCTTTGTGGAGCGGTGTGAGGCTGCCTGGCAGTTGTAGGAGTCATTTTTGCAAAGCTCCTTATCTGTTTTAGAATCAACATTATCAATTTATGAATTTTTGGTGCAGAAATGTCCAGCTGTTTTCTCAGAATTCCGTTAATACCGAAGGACAGAAACATGTGCGTGTTTTCAGTCAGGCATTGTGCTAGTTAATTTTTTTAGGTTCGTTTTTTCCTTTCAGAGAACAGCATACAGTACTAAACCATGGATTAGTAGGATCTAATTCAACAGGAGACATATTTGTTTTTTAAACATTATTACATTATCATCTTCCTAAAGTATTAAATCCATTGCCTTAGCACATTTCAGGATTTACTTTGCTTGCAGTATACAAATAACACGTATAATACATTATATTTTGTAAGTGTCTCTCTACTCCACTCTTAATCTCTATTTCAAGCTACAAGAATCCCAGTTTGTTAAAAAAAAGCTTTTTTTCTTTCTGTTGGAAGCACTATTTGAAGTTCATTCAGCGTTGCTTTCTGCTAAGGAAAGATGATAGTATCATCTTGCCTACACAGGTAGATATGTGAGCTTATATGTAATATATCTTACCAGAAGTTGCAAGCCCAGAAAATGCTGCAGTTCATAATACCCAGAAAATAATGTAAATCTTAGAAAAACTCATGCATTTGAAGGAGCTTTCAACTACTGCCAACACTGTTCCTTCAATCCTACTGGATTGTGCATGTGTCCATGGATACTCCTGGTCTGTTTACCCCAGGCAGAAAAAACTAGAAAAAATATTAATTTTTAAAAATTAATTTTATTTTTTTATTGTTAATGTCTTAACCTAATTGTTTTAACATTCCCTCAAAAGAACAAGTTGCTTTAATATGGGGCTACTGAACTATTTTATGCAATGGCCAAACAAAAATATCTCCAATAACTGCATGAGTTTAAAACCAAGTAAGGTAAACCCTCAGCTGCCTTTGCTGTTTGCAGAACAAAAATGTGCAATATGGATAAAAAGAACCAGTGTCACAGTGAACTCAATATGACTTTATAAATGGTCTGCAAAGGACCTATCTGAGTAATTTTGCATGAGGCAAGATAATCCTCAAGTTCTGCAGCTCCCAGGGGTGAACAACTGCATTTTGTGGATGTGCTATTGCAATAAGGTTTTGCTTACACACCCCAGTTAGAAACCCATCCATTCTTTCCCTCTGCCCAAAGCAGAGAATTATAACTTAAAGCTATAATTCGTGGCTCATTATTTTCTTTACCCCTTAATCTAGTATGAAGATTATGGCATATGGAATATGGAAATAATTGAATATGCAAATAATTGCATGCACCTTTCGGATTCATAACTCCTTTAACTACAAACTCAAATTTTCAATATCTAGTTTAGCTCATCTCTATTCTAAAATACTATGGATAGGACTCCCAAGTGTCTGAAGGAAACAAGTCTTTTGGAAACACCTTGTTGCAATGGAAAGACAAACACCTCCCAAGGACTTCAGGTAAAGACAGATATATGAGAGAGGTGAAAAAAAAGATGAATCAGGCTATCCTCTCCCATGTACTAGAATTTGAACTGGCATATATGCATGTGGTAAGCACTTGTAGAACAAGAACTTTGCTTACCTTGAATGATAGCCTTGGACTCTGCTGACACTCTTTTTTTTTTTTTCTTTTTTTTTTCTTTTTTTTTTTTTTTTTAAAGGGAGAGATGCTACTGCATATTGTTTGTCAATGCTTAGGGGAGAAAGTGTGTCAAAGATGTTGCAGGCACACCAGGGGCCATGTGAAGGAACCTGTACTCCAAGCAGGAGATCCTGGCCTCCAGCAGAGCCTTCTTGCTTTTAGATCAGAAATTCTTCGGAAAGTGATTTATAAGTGGCTGTATTCTGAAGTGGCTCCACATGGAGGTCATTTCAGCATCAGGGCATGCATCTCAGAACAATAGCCTGCTCCATATTGTGTGAGATAGCCGCAATAAACATGAGAGCACAGCTGGAAGTTCCCTGTAGAAATGGCTTTGATGTGAACTCAGTGGTGCTTCAGCGAGCACAGCCACAGCCCTTGGCCCCACTGAGTAAAACAGAGTCATAAGTGCTCAGTAATTCTTCTTTGTTTTCCTCATATTGTGGTGATTCAATTAGGTTTGATTTCAGTTAGAGTTACAGTTGGAAATATCTGATAGTTAGCTATGAAGCTGAACTCTAGCCAGTCCACTGTGCATTATTATTCTGTTCCCAAGCCACTCTAAAACACTTCCCACCCAAAACCAAAGGCAATTTATCGTTGTGTGCTGGGGAGAATGCACAACATGTAGCAGGCACAGTATTGAGGTACAACTTGTAGTTTACTCTAGAGGTGGATGGTCTTCACTGGGAAATGCATTTCAACAAAACAGAACCATCAGCACGGAATTGGCCCAGAATATTAGCTGGCTTTTTACTCTCTCTTCATCTTCAAAATCTCATAGGAGAATGTGCCCTTAAACACAAAGATTCACAAAACCAGCCTACATTCACAAAGACATGCCAAATCAATAAACCCTTGTTTGTTAATATACCTTCTGCTAGACAGATAGGTTTGGAGGAAAATTGTGGAACAGAGGACTAGAAAACTACAAAAATAACTGGTTAATAAGTTTGTCTGCCATACCTGTTGTACCTTTGCATTCTCTGTTTTCTCCTCCTTCTTTGCACTGCTGTGGAAGGCCCATGGTGTAGACACTGTAATTTCATGACAATCATAAATGTCAAGTTAGGTGTTAACATAAACAAGTGATTAAAATGAGTGTCCGTGATTTTCACTTCTCCCAAGATTTCTTAGCTCTCAAAAACCTATGCAGTGCTGAATAGTATGGATTTGTGAGCCTAAAGTTATTCTCCCATTGTTGAAGAATTGGGTTCTGAATTTGCAGAGAGTTTGAATGAATTGGTTCATCTCTTTATGTTTTCTGGGTTTCTTTTTATTCTTGTGTTCAGTGTTCACAAAGGACCTTGTAAAATATAAACCTGTTTTCAGAAAGCCAGAGCCAGAAGGATCGCCATGGGGAAAGACTCTTTCCTCTCCTCTCCCTCTCTGTCAAGCTTGCTCTCTTTTGCATATGCATGCACACAGATACAAAAAAGAGACCAGATATTGAGTGCATGGCATTCTCCCTTCCTCCTTTTCTCACTGCTGCTTCTCTTTCCCTGTTCCTTGAGAAGAAATAGACAATCTTTCGTGGGCACAGTTCACCTGTGAGTAATGAAGAAGCAGAGGGGCACTGACTTATTGGAGGAAGGCTGTGATATTTGTGTATGTCTTTCTATATTGTCATTCTTGTTTCCCCTGACTCTTTCTTGCTCTCTTGCTTTTCTGGTGCACTTTCCCTAGAGTGTATCTGTCACTTTAATTTTATCCTATCCAAGCACAAGCAGAGCACTTAAACTTCCTAGAATCTTCCTTTTTGACATATCAGACAGCACTTCCAAGGTACCAGAAAATGTGCAAGTTTTTACTTCTTTCTCCATACCGATGGCAATGTGTTTGTCAGAGGACCTTGTGGAAAATACACCTCTCCAGACCAGAAAAATCTACCTCACTTTTACCAAAATCTGCCCTGAGAAGTAGAACCAGGGCCTGCTGGTACTGTTAGCAACAGCAAGGCCACCAGTTTGTGCAAGGGTGAATACTCAGATTGGCTGGAGATCACTGTAAAGGGCAGACAATTTAATGCCAATCACACCTCCTAGTTAGATTAGAATACTGATGAGCCCTAGTGAAAGGCCAACTGCATCTTCTTTTAGCAAAAATATTAAAATGCCCCCGTTTCTCCCCCTCCCCCTCCAGATTCTCCACAAGAATAAATTAAAACTTGGAGGTGTGGTTATTATCACAGAATAATTAGACCCCATGGGATTAGAGACACTCAACGTTTGCTAATGCCCCTGGGTTGTGATTATCTAATAATGATGATGCCTCTGTCATTGCTTAATTATTCTTCCCCTTTAAAATGTTCCTTCTGCAGTCAGAGCCTGTAGAATGTGCTCATTTCAGCCAGAAACACCACTGCAAATTCCTGAGAGCAATGTCACATGGGCACCATGATTGACTTGCCCACTTCTCCCCCACACCGTGTTTATAATCCTCATTTCATAAGCTCCAGCATTACTATATTTGAATCATTCCCCTTTTCCATGAGACATTTCATTTGTGTGTTTAGGAGAAAGCTCTGTGGCCTCCATCTCTTCAAAATAACCAGTTGGTGTTAGTGCTACATAAAGATAACACACCTTAATCCATTGACCTTAAATATATCAGATCAGATCTGTGCAGAATCCCTCCTAACTCCAGGCTGGTGGTCCAGACTCCCATCTACATAAGAGCCTCCTACAGCTGGGTGCCATTCTCTGTTTAAGAGAGCACCACCACAAAACCAAGACGATATAAACCGAAGACAGAAGATTTGCACAGACTTTTTCCAACACAACAAAACTTTGTCCAATACCTTCAGTCTTTCAGCCAGGCCAGCAGGTGTTCCTCATGTTTAGATACAGTTTTCAAGACGTGGTTCCAAACATCATTGGTTATTGCAACTAAAGATTAGAAAGAAAACAGGGAACGTAGCCTTAATCTGATTATCCTTAAATCCAGTGTTGTCTCTTAGCTTTATTATCCCTCTTGGACTAAGCAAGGGACAAAGGCACATTTTGTTTACCTAAGAGATTTTGTGTACTAAACAAAGATTTTAAATTCAGCTGGCTAAAATTAGAGATTTCTACTTGGGGTTTAATATTTCTTTTGTCCTTATAATTCTCTTATGAACTTAATTTTTTTTTCTGTCACTGACTGAGGAGCTGTTAGAAATACTATTTTTTATTTTTATGGCCTTTACTCTCTTTGTGTTATTTCTTTATATCTTTTCTTTACATTCTTCTGCTGTGATTTCATTTTTCTGTTGCACGTTGCTGAATCTAAGAGGAATCTAAAGAAAACCTCAAGGAAAGATCCAAGGTCAGAACTTCTTTTGTTAGATGTAGATTGGGCCCTAGAAACCTCGCCCACACAGTGTAGTTGTGACAGCCTAGAATCAAAACCACAGATGAGAGTTAAGTGGCATATTCAGTGTCAGCCTCTGATTCTATAAACAGACTCAAGAACAGAAACTGGTTCTACTGTTCAGTTTTCAACACATCTTCATTCTTCAGCCTTCTTTCATTCTGCCGTAGTGTGAGCAGACTTCCTCTACTTTTCTCCTGCGCTGCTCTAATTCCCATAGGATAATTGATGTTGGAAGGTCAGTCTGTGGCCCAGCTCCCTGCTCATGTCAGATCTGATTGCTTAGCGCTTGGTCCAAACAAGTCTTAAAAACTCCAAGGACATGGATGGAGCAATCTGGGTAATCTGTTCGGTGCTTGACAATCCTAACAGTACAAACATTTTTAATTATATCTGAATGGAACCTCCCTTATTTCAATGTACTTCTCTTCCCTCCATGTGCTGTTTTATCTATCTAGTGGATAACCTCCTTTTAGGAACTGGGAGGCTGCTTTAGGTTCACCTGGAGCCATCTTCTCCAGCATGAACAAGTCCAGCTCATTACAGGATGAGTGCTGGAGCCCCTGACCAGTTTGCTGACCTTCCACTGAACTCCCTCCACCTGGTCAATGTTCTCCTTGCAATGAGGACTCAATGTTCTCCTTGCAATGAGAACCCTCCCTCTCCATGGAGGAGGAACTCAACCTGACAACAGAAAAATATGAAGGCAGCACCAGCTGTTGGGAAGAAAATGGCACTGAATGGCATGGAAATACGAAGCCATTGAATGAGGAGCATTCATTTGGCAATGAGGAGCCCAAATCTGCATGTAGTATTTCAATATGATCTAACAAACACTGAGTACAGAGGAAACCTGAATCTCCTGGCTCCTCTTCCACAGTCCAGGATGCTGTTGGTTTCTTTCTTCCAGTGCATGCTGCTGGTTCATGGTCACTTCACACCAAGACCCCCCACAGGTCCTTTTCAGAAAAGCTTCTCCCCAGCCCATCCATCCCCTGCTGTGTTACTGAAAGGGATTATTCCTCCCCGGGTGCAGGACTTTGCATCTATCCTTGTTAAATTTCATAAGGTTCCTGTTGGCCAGTTGTGCCCGTCTGAATCCCTCTGAATGGCAGCCATTTAATCAGCAGCAGTGTCAGATCCATTTTATCTGGCCCTTGGAGTCAGTGAGCAGGAAGGCAGCAGAAAATCAGAAATACACCCAAAATCTGTACAAGAAAGAGGATTCTGAACTTAGACAACTGCCAATACCGATCTGCCAGAAGTGTTTCCCAAAAGAGAACATTTTCTCTGCAGCTTCTCATGCTCAGTCGCAGAGATGCTGAACCTAAAATTTACGGGCAATATTGATCCCTGGTGCACTACTACATCATCTTAACTGGAGCAAAAGAGGTACTTTAAACACTGAGTTATTTAAGCTCTCCATTTAGTAAAACAATAAGAACAAAGTTGTGGTTCACAGGTGAGAGGTGATAAGCGAGTGGCTGATATCAGACTAAACACTGAGTTTCCTGTTGTGCCATGCATTGGTAGTGACAGGCAGTTGTGGAGTGTAACCAAGGGCTGCCTAAAGGAAAGCTGACACAGTTAACCATTGTGGATCTCTGTGTGGAAAGTCCCAGCATAGTTAAGCCAGTCTTGGAGCTGCCCTGAAGCCCTGCAGCACCAGAAATCTGGTTCTGCTCCAGAAACATTACAGCTGCTCTTCACATGGATGGGGTTGGCAGGGTGTAGAGCAATTCTCCATGCCCACAAAGAGCTGAAGCTGCCCTTGCTTTTCTTTGCCCATTCTCTCCACTAGTCCTGTCCCGAAACCAAAATAATGTTTCCAATAAGAAACTTCACTTAAAATGTTTATAACACCACATGTGCTTAGTATCTTACTCCAAGACTTGCAGTTTTTGTATCATTTCCAGACAGGATGCCCATTTTAGAAGAGGAGGAAGGGAACAGGACAAGGTGGAGATGAATGGAGAAGTGCACAGTTTACACTGCCCATAAATAGTGTCGAGGTAGCACATATGGCAGGGACTTTCCAAGAGATCTGGCTTTTTTTGTGGTATAGGACTTTCCTGAGAAGTCACTGATTTTTTTTCTTTTTTTTTTTTTTTTATTTACTTAGACATTTACCGAAAAAATTAAGGAAAGAATGAGCCTCAATGCACACTGAAAACCATTTCTCTGCTAAAACTTAGTGGCACATGTGGGAGTGGAATAGGTCCTTTCCTTCAGTGCCACAGTCAGGGGGTGAATTTTTTAGTTCTTTGTCTTCAGCAGCCTTCCTGAACCCTGACCTGCACTGTGGGAAAAGGATTCCTGAAGATGATCACATCCTCAGATGTGGAGCACATCTCCTGTGAGGAAAGGCTGAGGGAGCTGGGGTTGTTCAGCCTGGGGAGAGCTTCCAGGGAGACTTTATTGCAGCCTTTCAGTACTTAAAGTGGGCCTGCAGGAAAGATCAGGACAGACCTTTTAGCAGGTCTGTAAAGATACAACAAGGGGCAATGCTTTTAAACTAAAAGAGGGTAGATTTAGACTAGATACAAGGAAGAAAATTTTTATTGTGAGAGTGGTGAGACACTGGCACAGCTTGCCCAGAGAGGTGGTAGATGCCCCATCTCTGGAAACACAGTAAGGTTGGATGGGGCTTTGAGCGTCCTCTTCTAGTTGAAAATCACTCACTGCTCATCTTTAAAGATGCCTTCCCACTTAAAACAATTCTCTGATTCTATGATTCACTTTATAAACTGGCCTGAGATGTGAGAGGGGTGGGATTTGTCCCAGGCTGTACTATAGACAAGCATAGGTCTGTGGTTTCAGTATAGCAAGGAGTTCTACTAAGGGCATTCCTTGGTCTGAGGTTTAAGAAGTAAATAGACGTGACAAAAATGTGCCTATGCCTCTAAGATACAGCTTTCTAAGAGACAGGCAGCAACTGTGAAGAAGCAGAAAGTCTTGCAACAAAAATCATAGCAATTGCTTTATCCAGGGCAGCACAAGAAGTTTGAGGGAAAACTGGGAAAGGCACCAGTAGCTTCTGGGAGTTGAGCTCATCCGTGTGCTCTTTAGAGAAATTCAGCCCAACCTGAAATAGAAATCTAAAGGTGAGGTGTCTGAATTGCAGGTCTTTAAATCTCAGAAACAGTCTAGTTTTGACTAGACTAGCTTAAACTAACAACAAGGCTGCCAAAGGTGGGGAAATTAATTCCATCCACAGTGTGTGTAGCAAAGCCAAAGAAATATTTACACATCATTGCCTTTCCTAGATGCTGTTATCCTGAATCTAGTTTTCCAGCTGAGGCAAATCCAGATGATGTAAATCATTATGACTCTATTGACATAAGCTAGCCAAAAGAATGGCCAAAAGTTTCTATGCTAATTCCTGTTGTGTTTCTAGGTTGGCACAGTTTTTAGGAATTGTGTTGAAGTGTTATTTAAGTTAAAATTTAAAAGAGAAATAGCTCATTATTAGTTCATTTTTCTGTTAAAAAAAAAAAAAAGCACTGACCTAAAAGGGGTCATAACCATTTATAGACAGAAGTGAATGTTTTGAGGACATTTGAAAATGCCAACTCCTTCCAGCCTTAAAAATCTCCATGAGCACAGCATTACTAGTTAAATATCTGTATTGTGTAGAGCAACCAGTCCAAATAAAAATGTGTTCTCTGTATCAGAGAGAACTCTGTTAAAGAATATATTAACCAAAGGCCATGTTTCTTGGTTTGAAGCTTGAAGCTTGAAGTGAAAATTTCATCAGCTAAATGGAGGAAGCACAATAAGAAGAGGAGCAGGCTCTGAACTCTTCTCTGTGGTGGCCAGTGACAGGAGCTGAGGGAATGGCCTGAAGCTGTGCCAGGGGAGGTTTAGGTGGGATTTCAGGAAAAGGTTCTTCACCCAGAGGATGGTTGGGCACTGAAACAGGCTCCTCAGGGCAGCGGTCACAGCACTGAGCCTGACAGAGTTCAAGAAGTGTTTGGACAACACTCACAGGCACATGGTGTGACTCTTGAGGTGTCCTGTGCAGGGGCAGGAGTTGGCCTCAATGATCCTTGTGGGTCCCTTCCAACTCAGCATATTCTGTGATTCTGTGAATGTTCTGGTGTGGAGGCTGGAGGGAGTTGTGATTTTTTTTTTTTTTTTTTTTTTTTTTTTTTTTTTTTTTTTTTTTTTTTTTTTTTTTTTTTCATTTCTTCAGTGTCAGAGGAACCTGGTAAAACCCAATTTATAAATTATGTAGGTATCCAATCTATTTTTGTCTTCTGGACAACTAAAAGACATAAATATAGAAAGTGTTCTAACAGTGAATTATTCTTCCTTTGCCAGTACTCTGAGTATTTGTGGGACCTGAGAGTTTTGCTGACACAAGAGAGTTACACAGGTTCCCCCAAAGTAGTGCAGTCATTTGCTGTTACCAGAAGGCATGTGATTTTTCTTCTTTCTCTTCAGTTTAATATATGTTACAACTTCTTAGTTGAAAGGAACTAGAAAATGGCAAAGGCCAGGAGAAGCACAGTCCTTGTCTCTAGATGGATTTCAGTAAAAGCTTTCAGCTGGTCTAAGCCTTCACACTTGTCTTGTAGGACCTTTTAAGTTTTGTTTCATCTTCCTTCGGATTTCTGGGGAACAGGGCATGCCATTGCTTCATCTGTAGGTTTTATACAGCATTTTGTTAGAAATTTTCACCCCTGTTGATACTTTGGACCTTTTATATCCTCTTTATGGTAATATTTTAGCTCATCACTCTCTTCATCTTGATTTCATACATGCAGGTCTCAATAAATTAGTGTGGGGTCTCTCAGGAAGCCTCATGCAGAGGTTGCTTGATCTCTCCAATCACCCTAAAAAAAGAAGTTCCCGTTATTTCTATTCACCTCCTGTTCAGTAAGATGGTAGAAACCACACAATGTGTTCAGTTTCCTTCTTCTCAAAGAAATATTAAGCCAAAGAGGAAAGAGCATTGTCCCACTGCACCTGTGAGGCAGATCACTTCTAAGCAGAAGGAATGCCACAACAACACAACCCTCATTCCTGAGGTGCTTTAGGGCTTCAGCCAGTATTGTACAGTGAGTGTGTGCCAAGTCTTTATTCAGGCAAACCAGATAATCTGCATTGCAGCTTCGAGTGAGAGAAGCACTGAGGCACCTGCTCTTTATTTGCCTGATGGAATAGAGAAAGTTGATATCAAAAAAAGAGGAAAAGAGGTGTTGGCCCCAAATACTGATCAACCCTGGAGCATGTTTGAGCAGCTAGTAATAAGAGCCCCTATAATTCTCTGTGGGCTACACAAGAGGGAAGGTTTTAAGCAGATTTTTTTTGCCTTCTCCAACAGATGTGTTGACAATACAGAAGCATATGGCTCTTGTTCACAGGAGCTGTTTGCCCCCAGCTTTAATGTAATTTACAGGCAGTTTCCTAGTCCCCGTTTCTCTCATTTCTTAACTATATGTGTTTCCTCAAGAGAAAATGGTAATAATCCTCTAAAGCAGAAAATGGATGGAATTTAGTCCAGTCAAAACTAATCAGATCCTTAAGATTTGAGTTTGATATATTTCATTTAAATTATTTGCTCATGAACATTGACAGAAACACAGACCAGTGTTGGTCACAGGGAATTCACTTTGGTTTTTTTCTCTCTGTTAGTGCCCACATTGTCTGAAAAAAATGGGGTTTTAACTTGCTTTTTAATTACTTTTCTTAATCAAAGACATTATTGGACTCTTATTGCTTTGTGGGGACAGATTGAATAATCAAAGCTGCTTCTGTTTGCAACATATAAAATTATTTGTGTTGACATCGCAGATGCTAAGAGACAAGGACTGCAAAACAGCCTGCAAATCTCTCTTCCCCCACAGCAAGAATATTCTTTGTACTTTGAGGCCCCAAGAGTGTGAAAACTGGTCTTTGGTGGGTCTTAATGTTGCAAAGGCAGGTTATTTGTAGGTTAGAGCTTCAGGGTTTACCCACAGAGCGAAAAAGTTACCTCCTACTTTCCTTACTGGATCCTGTCAGCTCTAGAGACTTCACTTTCTTGAGGGTTCACTGAGTGATGTGATGTGTTTGACAGTCCAAAAAAGCATCAAATAAAAGTAGTATTAACTATTTCATAGCTGGGTAATGAATAGGAGCAAAAAAAGCCTGACTGTAGACATGATGTGCCTCCAGTGCATCGTCAACAAAACTCTGAGTTTAAATGTTCACTTTTCCTATGATAATGTAACTTTATAACAGGGGAAAAAAAAAAAAAAACAAAGAAGGTTTTATGACTGATACACAAAAGTAGGGCTCAGGAGACAGGCTAAAAATTTAATTGCTTCTGCAGCTTTTATGAGTGTGATTCATCTGGTGTACCTTTACCTACCTGTGAGTTAAGTGTTTAATCTACACCCATTATTTGAGGCCCTTCTGTGAGACAGACAGGAATTTCTAGTTCACCCAGCATATCCCAAATGATGACTCTTTATTACTTTCTTATGACAAGAGAGTGAGTCTCTTTCCGTCCCTAAACACATAATTTAGGTGGATTCATCTCACCCACCTTCATCATTCCCATGACATTGAAACATCAAGGACATTTTTTCCACCTTTTCCCCTCTGGCAGAGCTTTTGGGGATACATACAGTATCACAGGGGTGCATATACATGACTGTGTATGTGCAAGGGCCAGGATAAAAGCCTGCAATAAAATGAATTGTAGTTACATTTTGTATTTGCCTGGTCATCCTTCTTATTCAAGTCTTCAGCTCTTTAAATGAAGTTCATAAAATGTCCTAGAGAATACTGTCTTCACTTAGAATAATTAAATTTACTCTTAGAACATTTGGGGCCCAGAACAGTAATCTGTTGTATGACAAAATTACCGAGTAATTCTTGTTTGTTTAATGATGGCCTTTGAAGTGTGTGGCAATCCCAAAAGCCTGGTTAGCTGATCAGCCTGGGTTGCTAGGTTGATTGACAAACTTTAAGGAAAATGTCTGATGCCACACATACTGGTTTGGTATTATATTTGCAAGTAATAGCACAGTACTGAATTTTGTGATCTAGTATTTGCGGTTCTAGACTCATCAACACTTCCCATGAACAATCACACTGTTCATGCCTCGAACAAGACTGATCTTGTTGGTCTCATTTTCTTTTTTCCTTCTCCTTTCCAGTAGCCCTGTTGTGCTCCTGTGTATGGTTGTAAGCAGTTCTGTGATCAAATAAAATAAACAAACTTAATTGCCTTAATTTTGCTTTGCTTTTTTTCCTTTCAGTGGCTGCATCAACTGCTAATTCCACAGCTGGTGCGGCCATGAATTCTTTGACTTCTCTGGGTACTCTCCAAGGACTGGCTGGAGCCACTGTTGGACTGAATAATATTAATGCACTAGCAGGTACCGTAAACAGTGAGTATTTATTGCTGTGGTGGACAGCCTTCCCCAATAATCATGCCACAAAAACTATCAATTGTAAAGTGATAATATGATTTTTAATCTCTACACCAAATAAGGGGGTCAAGTTGATTCAGTTCCATACTACTACTACATATGCAGTTCTCTGGAGTCTTTTAGTTTCACACAGTTTGTTCTGCAAAGTGAATTTCCTTGTGTCCCTGCATAAAGACTCCTCTTCTTGCAGTGCATATAGAAAGTAAAAGAATTGTCACTGGGGATTTGGGTTTTCTAGGTTATAGGAGAGGCTTCTTTTTCACTGGGGGAGTCTGATAACAGGTGTATCATCCCAGTGTACAAAACCTCACTCAGAAATGTAGTGCTAAGATTTGCCACAGAGGCAGCCCTTTAAAATATCTGTAAGAATAACCTAATTGACTTGAGAGCAACATGCCTTAAAAATGAAGGGAAGTCTTTGGCTTTTAATTGGCAAGTATAGGAGAACATGCAGTCAGTCACCTGTAATGCCAGAGCACACACACCTATCCTGTGACATCTTAACAAACCCTGGCATCTCCAGCTAAGTAGATGCCAGTAGTTGTTAGAACATTCTTCTTTGTTCTTAGCCTTGGTCAAGATTTTCTTAAAGAAGAAGGGTTTTTTTAAAATTATTATTTCTGCTGTGATGACTTCACCTTTGCCTGTAATGGAAGAGATTTGCCCAGCTGCATTTTTCCCCCTCCCTGTTTTTTTTTTTTCTTTAGCTGCTGTTGCTCCTTGCATTTCCTTTTGCAATGCAAGGAATCTATTGGGTCATTGCCAGTCCATGACCCATCATAATGTACCCTCAGGAATGGATGTCCTCCTCAGTATCTCTTGCTCACTCTGATGCTCTGCATGATGTCCTTTCTGTCGCTGTTACTTGGCTGCTCACCCAATCTCTTTGTTCTGTGGTCTCTGGTTGGCATTGTTGGGAGCTGGGAAGGAAGGGGGCTTATGGATGTCCATGTAGCAATGTTGAATGGTTGCATGGGGTCTCGTGTAAAACAGGACTTGCTTCTGGCAAGGACATGTGCCTTTCACACAGAACTTTGTAAATATTTTCTTTGTATTTTCTTTGTAAATACAACTCAAGGACAACTTAAGAAAAATTAGTATTAGGTCCCAAAATGGCAGATGTTAGTTTCCTTTCTTCCTATCCATTAGCGTCTAAGCAAGCCACTGGAAATGGCGTGCACAGAAAGCTAACTTACCTCCTCTCCTCTCCTCTCATGAGCTCTTGTAGTAAGAGATCTACCCTGTCATGAGTAAGAAACCGTTAAAGGTCCTTTCTGATTAACAGTCATTGTGCTTCACTTGGTGTATAAAAAAATCACAATATCAAGAGCTAAATATGACATCCCACTCCTTCCCCTCTGCAAGTACTAAGAACCCAGGCACATAGGAGCACTGCAACATAATGTACCCCCTTCATCAAAACCAAGCAGGAGGGAATTCTGTGAGCTCATGGTGTGAGAACCCTTCTCTTGCACTCCTTTTAGCACTCCTTGCTAAGCTGCAAGCAAAGAATTTACATTTTCTCAGCAAGTATGTTGAGGTGATGTGTGTGCAAACTTATCTGCCTGTGTCATTTGAAGTATTAATGATGTATTCACAACCTGGTACCAAATTTCAGTTTGTTTTAAGTCACCATTGCTTCCATGGACTTGTACTGACAGTGACTGCAGTCCCAAATCTTCTTCATGGATGTTTTTATGGATATGTGTATAGTGCTAACAAAATGTATGTGGGTATGTCTGTCTGTGTATATGCATACATGAGAGAGAGCTAAAGAGGGGAAACTGCTTCCCCATGACACAGCTCAGCATTAGGGCACTGTTCCCCTCAAAAGGGAATTAGATTATCATTTTCTGGTACTCATGATGCTGATGATAATGAAGTATTGCTCAAATTACAATAACCTCCCCTGTCTATCTTAATGACAGTTTGGGGCTTTTCCTAATGACCATGTCTGACTCAGTCATTCACACTCAAACCCACCTGGGAGATTGCCTTTGGGAAACATCATATTCAGTAAGTCTGATGTTCTACACTGACATGGCCGATACCACTGTCATAAGCAGGCCCATAAAAAATATTCACTGGCCATGGACATTCCTGAAGTGACTGTGCAGCAAGCTGGGAATTGAGTGATATGCTTCTGGTTGGGGAATTAGAAAATCCAAAGCACAACTCAAGCATAGCTTAACTCAAAAAATAATCAGAAAGTGGCACTGGGCTTGGGCATTGATTTATATAGAGGTTTGAAGAGATGTTCTTCTGCCCAAGCCATGTCCTGCCCTGAGAATATCTTCCACACTGAGCTCACTAGAAGACTTTTATCTGTTTTCTCGGTCCTGTCTGGGTCTGTGAAAAGAAGCTGTGCTATGGAGGCTGATAGTGCTGTCATTGTAGAGAGAAGCATTTCAAAAAGATGTCTGGAGGCCTTAAATAAAGTGGAGTGTGGTAAGTTTAAGTGTCTCCAAGGTTTTGGCAGCAGTTGTATCTAAGTGTGGGGACTCAGTCTTCCCTTGGTTATTCTTGAAGCACCCAAAACTTTAAATGACAAAACATCAGGCTGTCTGCTTTGAG
The DNA here is from genome assembly GCA_013398615.1 of Brachypodius melanocephalos. Lineage (NCBI taxonomy): Eukaryota > Metazoa > Chordata > Aves > Passeriformes > Pycnonotidae > Brachypodius > Brachypodius melanocephalos. The sequence continues at coordinate 13,399,943 of VZSR01001299.1, read as the reverse complement.
CATGTAAATTTAAGAATTCTAAGTAACAAAAAGAATTATGAATTATGAGGAAAAATTACAAAAGAGAGAGGAAGCGATTCTTTGCAATTAAGAAAGGAGGCCATTCTTTCAGGATACTGGACAGCTATGGCACAATATTTGTGTGTGACCCCCAGGAGAGTCATTTAGCCTTTTTGCCCCCTTATTTACATCTGTAGAATAGAGATAAAACTATTCATGACAGATTTGAAGGTGCTTGAAAAGCACTTTGAGAGACCTTTGGATTTACCAAGCTTTGTTGCTTTTGTATTATGTAGAGAAACTCAGAAAAGTAGAAGGCCACAGATGAGAGGCTCCAAAAGGTTATTTCACAGAAGGGAGGAAGGGACCAGAGTTCAGTGTGTGACTGAGGTGCATTGGTAGAGATAATAAAGAGATGGCAGAGATGTATCACAGCAGCTGGGCCTTGCAGATTTCATAAAAATGTAAGAACAGAAAAAGTGTTGGGTGCTTTCTGCAGCTCCGTTTTGCCCAGCAGGGAGGTGTGTGCCACACGTGGGCTGTGGCAGCAGTGGCTGTGGCCTTCCCAGGAGCAGTGCCATGGGATGGGATGTCTGGCTGATGGCTGATCTGGTACCTTGGGGTGGGAAGGTGCTATTGATTCCAGGGGAAAGGAGGGGGAGGATGCTGCCCACTGCAAGACAAAGCATGTTTAACTAATAGGCCAATGACTCACGAAAGATAACATGGTATCTTAATGCTACCTCTGTTATCAAGTGATTTCAACACTCTAATAAAAGGAGAGATACAAACTGCTTTATCAGGAGCCTTTGCTTTAGCAGTCCTGTGTGTACACTCATGCAAGCAGTGACACAAACCTAAGTACAAAACATCAGAGCAGACTACAGTCAGCCTCAAGATCAAATTATTACTAGTATTAAATATTGTTATATTTAATATATAATATATAACATGTTGTATATTATGCATAATTTATTTCTTAAAATATTATTTATATTGGGGTTATTTTTGTTGTTGTTATTATAATATTTTGAATGCCACTGTTATCACTCCCCCTCCTGAACAGGGGCAGGGGAGAGAAAATATAACAAAAGGTTTGTGAGTTGAGATAAGGGCAGGGAGAGATCGCTTTCCAACTACATCATAGGCAGAACACTTCTGACTTGGGGAAGTTAGTTTAATTTATTACCAATCAAATCAGAGTAGAATAATGAGAAATGAAATCAAATCTTAAAACCACCTTCTCCCCACTCCTACCTTCCTCATAAGCTTAACTTTATTCCTGAATTCTCCACCTACTGTCCCCAGTGGTGCAGGAGGACAGGGAATGGAGTTGCAGTCAGTTGATCGCACGTTGTTCCTGCAGCGCATTCCTCCTCAGGGTTGGACTCCTCACTCTGCTCCTCTGCTCCAGCATGGGGTCCCTCCCATGGGAGAGAGTTTTTCACCTGCTCCTTCAGTTTGGGTCCCTTTTCACAGGCAATTTCACAGATTGCTCCAGTGTGGGTCCATTCCATGGTATTTCCCTTCAGGAACAGGTGCTCCAGAGTGGGACCCTATGGGGTCACAAGTATTGACAGCAAACCTGCTCCAGTGCAATCCTCTCTCCACAGCTCCTGCCAGAAGCACTGTCTTCCCACGGGGTCACAGCCTTCTTTGGGCATCCCCCTGCTCTGGTGTAGGCTCCTCCATGGGCTGCAGGTGGACCTCTGCTCCCCCATGGACCCCCATGTGCTGCAGGGCACAGCTGCCTCACCGTGGGCTGCACCAGGGGCTGCAGGGGAACCTCAGCTCCAGAGCCTGGAGCAGCTCCTGCCCCTCCTTCTCCACTGACCTTGAAGTGCTGTTTCTCTCACACATTCTCACTCCTGTCTTCTCTAGCTGCAGTTACCATTGCACAGGGTTTTTTCTCCTTTACCATGTTACCTCAGAGGTGCTGCCACTGTCACTGATGGGCTCAGCCTTGGCCAGTGGCAGGTCCTTCTTGGAGCCATCTGGCATTGGCTCTGCAGGACATAGGAGAGGCTTCCAGCAGCTTCTCAGAGAAACCACCCCTTTATCCCCCCACTACCACCCAAACCTCATACAGTTTTATAACTGGAACCATCATACAAGAAATACCTAGGTCTGTTGAGCTCTGACAGGGGTTTTTATTCAAAGCAGTGGCAGCCAGTACCTCCCATCAGGGTACAGGAATGCTCTGAAGTGGGGTGGAGGGGAAAGAGAAGTCTTCAAAGTGAGACATTTTATTAAGGAAAGGCTACGAATATCACATCTCTGCCAAGTGTTTAGTCACACAAATTATAGTAAGATCAAAAGGTATAATTTATGCAGTACAATTCTCTTAATTGGCACAGACTCTGGTGGAGCCAAAAAGGTGCCACTTGAGCAATTGTCCTGATTATTGGAGACTCATAGGAATATGCTTTTCAAATCTTCATAAGAGGCAGAAGGATACTGGGGTCAGCATCTTTATCCTCCTCTGTCAATGATGGATAATTCCCTGCAGTATTCTTCCTGTATCTAAATTATACGTGATAAGGTTTTTGCCATCTTCCTTGAAGATTGTTTCCCAGTCTAACAGATTTAATTATTAATTTACTATAAAGTGTCCTCTGCTTAATTTCCCCTCTTTTCCCTAATTTACATACCAACCCTTACTATTGCTCTGAAATTAAGCCCTTTCCTTCTCTACTATTTCTCGCTTTAGGGTCTTAATATGACACCACCAGTCACATCTTCACCCACCATTTTGCCAATCAAAACATTACACAATGTCTAAGAAATTATTGCTGATGATTCTGGGTGCCCTACCCCATTTTTCTAGTGACTGATCTTTTGTACCTCTACAGGCCTGTTAAGCCCTTTGGTTTTGAGTTCTTCACCTAGAAACTGGGGAGCTGGGATAGCTAAATGTGCAGAAAACATTCCCTGATTCTCAGTCCTGATGGGCTCTCAGTGCTCAAGTTGACACAGGTTGAACATGTGGAAAACGAGCCAGGGCTCCGAACCCTGCCATGCTTTCAACTTCCAACAGCAAATTTGCTTTTTCTGGAATTTCTGGAAGATGCTAGCACTGTTAACTTCAACATAACTCATTTAGGGGCAATGCTGAGCAACAGAAGCAAAAGAGGAAAGCCGTAGCTCAGTAGTTTGTCCACCATCACATCAGGGTAGTACAACTCCTTATGCAGCCCACACGGTTTGCACGGTTAAGGGATGTCATTTTCTGCACAGCTAGCAATCCCATCTGAAATTTCCTCTTTAGCAGCCATCCCAGTTAAATTACTCTGTTACTTACCAGGATGTAGAATTACTGTAAGTTAAAAAAACAGGTGACTCTGCTTCCCTTGTGAAGAAAAACATGGCTAGCAATAAATGCTTTTGTTTCTTCATGAAAGATGCCTAGTCTGGATGAAGTATTTTTAGTCACTGAGTGTGCTGCTGTTCATCTCTTGTGGAGTGACTGGAGAAAGTAGAGGAGGAGGGTGTAAAGCAAAGAGCATCGCAGTCCATTGTTCTACCACAAGCCTAAGGGACAAAGCCTGTAAATGTACAGAGGGTTATAATGGAATTATTTAGGTTGAAAAAGATGTGTTTTAAAATGCAGTTGGTCAGGGTTCTCTGCTTACTGTGTATAAGCAAAACACTTCTGATATGGTGTTGTCATGGCCTGTTGCTGAAGACCCTGGTCAGAGAGAGCGGGTTTCCTTACAGACAGCTTTTCCCAGTGGCCATCTCGCAAGGACACATGTCCCACACTGGCAGCCTCAGACACCCACAGCAGAAGCACAGGTGTCAAGGAGGATGAGCAGAGAGGCTCTCAGGAGCACAGAGCTGTAGTACTTGCCAGGAGCAGGCTGCATGCGAGTCCATTTGACTGTGCAACCCTTGTGCTGAAGTGATCCCGATGCCAAAGTCGTGTTTCCTTGTCCTCAGTCCCATTTGGTGAAGTGCCGAGCTGCATGCACTGCTGTCGTTGTCAGTGTCAGTATAAAACCAACGACTTTCGGAAAGCACTAATGAACAAGTGCAATTTCTTTTCTCTATTGTTGGGTTTTTTGTAAAGTTGCTCAAATGCTCTCAGGTATGGCGGCCCTGAACGGAGGACTCGGCGCAACAGGCCTGACGAACGGCACAGCCGGCACGATGGACGCGCTCACCCAGGCCTACTCAGGAATCCAGCAGTACGCGGCCGCCGCGCTGCCCACCCTCTACAGCCAGAGCCTGCTGCAGCAGCAGAGCGCCGCGGGCAGCCAGAAGGAAGGTAAGCGCCAAAAAACCCAGCCCAAGCACTGCCAAGCATCTGTTATCCTCATGGAGGCCTCGTGGAAGGCCTCGGGTGATCTAATCTATGATTTCCTCTTCCTCCAGTTTTCTCCTGCTTAGCGCTGTCACCTTCTTTAACCTCTAATGTGTTTCACTTTTCAGCCATCTGTCCTTCTGTCTTGGTTTGGGAAGACAGGTATCTGCCAGGGAAAGCAGGAGTTTTCCCTTGGAATGGAGAATGTAAATCCCTCCTCCTTCCAAATTACTGTAATTTTGCAATTAAAGGCTTTTCAGTCAAAGATTTGGGAACAGGAATAACAGTTCTTTACTAGGGATATTAAGAATACAAATGTAGTAGTACAAAAAAAAAACCCCGAGCAAACAAACAAAAAAATCCTAGAAACCCTGACAGAGTCAGAAATACTACCTGACACCCCTGTTCAGGGTGTTGGAACCAGTCCAAAGTGTTCCTTTGTGGAGTGGCAGATTTGGTACTGTTGGGATAGACATGGTCCAATAGAAAGGGTCTAGTGGTGGTGAGATGGGTCCAGTCTTGCTCTGGAATCCAGTGGAAACACCAGATGCCTGGTGTTCCGTCTCAGTCTTTATCTAGGTAGGAACTGGTTGGCTCCCCCCACTGGGTGGAGCATCTCACAATGAGATGATGTAATGTGTCAGGTCATTGATGAGCCTTAATATGCTCATTAACAGAACATATCCCCCCTGGAGGGAGGATGGGCCATGGAAGAGCTAAGGACCATTGTTCCACCTGGTTTTAACAGCTGGCGCATTACCAGAATGGCACCCGCCACCTCCCAGCTGGAGTTACAGGAGATAAAGAAAACATCTCCCCAACTGGTTCCAACAGATGGAATAGAATAAACTTTTTTTTTTTGGTTACATAACCCGAGACACCTTCAAGTTATGCTTTGCCACCCATCCCTTCCTTATATAAAAGCATTTACCAACTACGATATAAAAAGGCGGCGCTAACAAAAGTCATCCCTCTGTGGATGCAGTTTTGTCTTCTGGTTTCCATTTTTCTGTCACAGTGGAGTTAACCTGATTAAGGTTCTGAGCTAATGACAAGATCCGTTTTCTCTTTGAGTGGTTCTTTGCTTAATTGTGGGTCTTGTGAGGAAGCAGCTAAGTGAATGATTGCCCCCCTCTCCCCACACCAACAGCAAATAAACCTCAGGAAGTTATTGCTAAGAATAAATGAATGCTAATTACAAGGTGTTTAGGAAAATGAGGCTACCCTTTTCCCCTCTTCCGTTCCCCTTCATACTTCCCAGGCATTTTGTGGGGGGTTGTTACTGTTTTCATCGCTTTCTCCTGTCCTAATTTCCAGCTAATTCGACAAAGACAGGAAAATACTGCATGCTGTCTAAGACTATATCTATGTTGTGACTACTGTTTTTGCCAAGGATAAGCTTTGGAAATAAACCTAGTATAATATCCTCAAGAGAAATCTTTTTTATCCTTTTTTGAAATAGTGTCTTGTACTGTTATGGGATGTGTTTCCTAGGAAGACAAATTTGGCATTCCTCCAGCTGGTTATTGTATAGGGACACTGTAGTTAAAATGTATATTTTCTCTGAAGTCTTTCCTTTATTTGTTGCTAAAAGCTTGAATTATTTAAAATGAAAGGAAATTTTTAAATGCTTTTTTCCTCTTTTTTTTTCGGTTTTTTTTGGGGGGTGTTTTTGTTTTGTTTTGTTTTGGGTTTTTTTTGGTTTTTTTTTTGTTTTCTGCATTTATCTTTCACCTCAGGCCCTTTGGTGACAATAGACTACTTGACACCAGAAAAAAAATTGTTTATTTGGTGTCATTGCAAGATACATAGTGAAGGACAGCTTGATTTTTTTCTAAGCATTGTAAATTTTTTTCTGTTCAGAAACATTCAAATCAACTTAAGGCTTATTTTTTTATTTTTTATGAATTGCCAGCATCCTTTTTAAAACACAGTATTTTTGTTATATATCTTGTATCTGTTAGTAGGTGGTTAAGTTCAAGTGAGTGAATTCCACTACTGAATACTGACAACGTTTTGTCTCTTACCATGATTTCTGATGGAACTCTGAAGAGTCAAGAGTGGTTGAGGATAAGCAAGGGCCAGAGAAAAATGCTATATAAATATTAAATGCTGAAGCACAGTGAACTGCCTTGTGCATATGCTCTTAAATATAATTTAGTAATTTTTTTCCCTACTATTTTAAAGAATATTATTTGCTGGGAATGGTAGTTTACTTGTGCCAAGAAGAAAAAAGTTCCAAGTGACAAGTTTTTTTCAGCTTTTTTTTTTCCCCACCCCTCCAGAAAATTTTCTTCTTTTTTTTTAATGTAATTTAAATCTAATTAATTTCTCTCCTCCTTTTGGGCAAGCTTTGCTACCTTTTCCTTCAGGCTGAGAGAGAGCAGCCAGCCTGATTCTGTATGGGAGAGGTGAGACTCTGTGGCTCTGTGGCAGAAGGAACTCTGTAAATCTGATGAGCTCTTTCCTCTTCCTCTCCAGAAAACCAAAGACATCACACCTGAGGCAGATTTAGGTTCCATTAGACAAGGGAATACATAATCAGGCTCTTCTAGGTGTGTTTTTAGCAGAAATGCTTGTTCTCTTTGTGTACCCCTTACACTGCTGGAGCCTGCATGGGGAGACCACATCTGTCTCCATCATATATCACACTCTTCCTGGCATCTATTGCTTGTTTCCAGTGTGTTGCTGTTGAGCTAGGGGAAAAAATAACCTTTCAGTACCAGGATGAATGTTTTAACCTACACCTTTAATAATACGTATCTCACATCTCGTCTGTAAGAAAAATATTCCAAGCATTTTTGAGTTTACATGTTTCTTTGCAAACTAAACTATGTCTAAAGCCATTTAATTGCAACCCAACTACGTAATTTTGAGCTTCTTTAAAATATTTGCTTTACAAAGCTTCTTCCAAAAGACAGAGCTTTCTATTTATATTTTTTTTTAAAAAAAAGCTCATTTTGAAATGAGTCAGTACAAATTTAATTCTGGATGTCTTTTTCTCACTGACTTCAATGACTTTTAAGTCACAAGGTGTGCTTTTCTTATTCTTTTTATTCCTATCTGCACCATTTTCTTGTCCTTTGAGATAAAATTTGTGGTACTCAAATCTGAGCTCACCTCCTTCCATTTCCATAAGTTCCTGCAACTGGAATTAAACTGACAAATCCATGCAGGTTGGAAGCAGCAGAGGATTCCTCGTGCAGTTCTTGAGGTATTTTGAGAGCCAATACATTCTGTGCTTGTTTTGTTTTCCTAACCTTAATTATACTGAAAGACACTCACGTAAATTGAAGAAAGAGGATGAATTTAACTACTTCTGTAGTAGAGTTATGAAATAAACACTTTTCAAAGTAAACAGTTTTCAAGATGGGATGCTCTAAAGAGCTGCATTTCAGCTGTGCTCCTTTGATGATCCACTTGTTTTTGTTCCTTCAGAGTTGGAAAGTGAAATGCTTTCTGACCATCAGCCTCAGTAAGTATTATGGAAAAACAGATTAAATGTAGCACTTGTAATAGCTGTTTTCATATTTCTTTTTTTATATTTATTTTCTTTTCCTAAAGGTCCAGAAGGGGCAAACCTCTTTATTTACCACCTCCCCCAGGAGTTTGGAGACCAGGACATTCTGCAGATGTTCATGCCTTTTGGAAATGTTATCTCTGCTAAAGTCTTCATTGACAAACAGACCAATTTGAGCAAGTGCTTTGGTATGTCAAATTTAATAAATCAAATAGTAAAAGCCACATGCACTGTACTGAAAAGGGACCAGGAAAGAAAATTAACAGCAATGTGAGAAATGTCATACTGGAAAATGATTCCAAAAATAATGGACTGTTAATCCTCAAATGAGCAGGAAGATGCACAGACAAACTACTTCTAACTAAAAATTGGATTGGAAAAAAAACAATAATAATCTTCCAGTCTGACATCTCGCATGAATGTGTCAAGTACATGAAACTAATTACACCCTGTGTGGGGGAATGTCATTTAGTATACTATTAAATTGCCTTTTTATGGATACTTAATTATTCTCTATTGTATAGCTGAGCCACTTAAAAAAAGCTCTATGTTTAACCCATTACTTCTACATTACAGGAATTTCTTTCTTCTGAATTAAGTACAAGATTTTGCAATTAGTGACTGAATGGTGTGTACATGTAGTTGAAAATATTTTACAGACAGTTGATGTCTAGACATGCAGCTCCAGCTGTTGTGAGTGGGTTCCAGTGTGTTATGGAAGGTGGCATCTCTCTTACCTTAGGGCAGGGATGAAGAGAGCCTCACAAGATCACTGTCAAGTTTCCCAGAGAATACTTTGAGCTGTCAGAAAATTAGATCACAGCAGAGGAGGAGATGATGTGTTGGTATAAAAATAGTTTTAGGGTTGATTAAGAGGGCTGATGTCTTTGGAATAGCAGAGATGCACCAGTTCAGTGCTTTGATGGAGTGGAGCAGAGAATGTGAGTGGTAAACTTTTGGAGCATGGGTCTAATAATTATGGTCTTATACAAGACACAGGGAGAATTTAGGAGGAGAAAGGAATCTCTTAAACATGAGTTTTATAAGGCTTGACATAAAATATTGGAATTTCCTTAGAAGTGGCAATTCTTTCCCAGAATAAAGGAATGCAACTGTATATATGTCAAGAAAGAATTGGATAGTACACTTAGAATATTCATTCAGTTCATAGAAAGAGTGTGACATTCTTTCTACACTGTCCCACAGTGTTTCAGTTCATTTTTGAAGCATTCACCTCTTCGGACTTTACAAAAAATTATTCATATCTAGACCAGTATAGTCCAGCCTGTTTCTGCAATGGGTTAAAGCAGTCTCCGAGGATCTTGCAAATTTGAAAAGTGAAATTGAAATGGACTCCCCATTGATCTGAAGCCAGTTCTGTTAGTATGTTGGGGTTACAAAATCATTGTTGAGGTCTCCAGGAATCTTGATGAAATGTCAAATCAAGCTACATTAATCGAAATGCAGCAATTGTGGTGACTGCTAGAAGAATGTAAATTAGTTTGGGCAGGTGGCTCAGTTCATCAGATCGTTTCCACATTTGCTTTTTGGTGCATTTTCTTTTACTCTTTGATTAACTTCTTAGACATTTTTCTGGGTTTGTGGGACACAATTGCCTAACTTAAAGTGATGCACCAAAGTTATCTTCTTTAAGGGAAAATGAAGGTGTCAACAGATGGAGAAATCCTCTGTCATTTTGGTTTTAAGTAGCTTTCACTGATATTTCCATTGCTCAGTTTTCTTTCCCAGATACTCTGCCACCAGGGAGGGAGCTCTGCTTTAAAAACAAAAAGTAGAAGTGGCAGATGAAGCTGAATTTTCTGATTCAGTGTGTGACTACTTGGTGATGCTGCAAATCACAGGCAAAGCCAGAATTAGCCCTGCTAGCTTAATGTACTGGCATAGTCTGCAAGCACCTCCTCACCTTTATTAGCAAGAACTGTCTATTGATTGTTTTAGTCCTATAGTTGTGTTTCAAAAAACTTTTTTTTTTCTGTCCTCCCACCCAAAAACTACAACAATAGTGCTACTGAAGAACCCATTTCTCTGCTGAATCATTAATGGTCATTGTGCTTGGTACCGTTTGGGTTTGGGCTTTTTATTTGTTGCTTTGGTTTGGTCTTTTTGCCCCTAGTAATAGTAATTGTAATAGTAGTAGTAGTAGTAGTAGTAGTAGTAATAGTAATAGTTTGAACATGCTTAGGGCTTCCTACTCTGGAGTTTCCAATCTCCTGCCCAAAGGAGGAGGAAGTCAAATTACAGATGAGAACAGGTTGAACATCCAAAAGGTGTAAAGATTGTGACAAGTCTGTCCACTGGCAGAAATGGGAAGGGAAGGTTCATTCTGAGTGAGTGATAGTGATGAATCTTTATGTAAAACTGTTTCACAAAATGAAAAATACCTTTTCTTTGCAGAAAAAGGACTTAGGCGTATTTTCTTTTCTTGTCCAACTCAAAATGAATGCTCAAAGGATTAAATGGTGATGAGGATGACAGGACAGTGTGTTTACACATGGAAGTGCTCTTCCATGAGTTCTCACTGGCTCCATGGGCTTTTGTTGATTCAGCAGACAAAGGGTTTCACTCTTCAAGATTCTCTCTTGCCTTTCATAAACCTTAGAATAAGAAAAATGAAATATGTAACTAAAGCAGAGGGGAGACCCAGTTACACCAGTGCAGAAATGCAGTCAGCCTTACAGCAGAATTGTTACTTGAATGATGAAAAATTATTTATCCTGATTATAGAGAAACCCAAAGATCTGAAACAAAAATGAGAGTTGTCATGACAGGGTCTATGAGAATTAATAAGAAACATCATTCCAACTTCATGTAACCTGTGGTTTAAAATTCAGACAAAACTGATCAATGGGTGCAATCAGAAAAATACAAATAAAGGGAAGGAATTCTACATTCCCCAGTAAGCTTTATAAATGAAGGTTCTCAGTAAGGAAGAAGATGAGAGTGCAACAAGCTAATGCAGGTATTGCATTCTGTGTAAAGAGACAAATTGTAAATCAGGGTAAGAACTGAATGATAGGGGCTGATGCCAGCAGTGTGCTTCCTTCTCTTCATACACAATCCACAGATGCCAAGTGACTAGTTTAGATCACTTGCTTACTTTCCAGATAGATAAAACCAGGTATGAAGGAAAGGAACTACAGTGATGATAAGTTCATAGCAGTAATGTGCCCTTAAGAGAATAAACTGAAGGTCAGGAAAGCTGTAGAGGGAAATGCTGAATTGTCAAGGTAGGTAGGAGTAGCTATACCTCAGTTGTGGAGCATCTCATCCTAGTTCCCTTTTCTGTCCCTGAGGCAATCCTGGAGCTGATGGAAGAAGACACAGGACATAGAACTAAGATAATGATTGGAACGTTGTTGTCATGTGAACAGACATGACCTCCTAGAACCAAATAGGGGAAAGGAAGAGAGTGATAAAGCTCCTCAGGATTTGGCAATAAATTTAAATGGGAATCTCTGGGAGAAAGTGAGGAAGTGGCAAGAATTACTAAAACCAAGGAAGGTATGGAGGAACATTTATTATTCCTTAAGGAGGTAACAAATACTCAACCACAAGACAATATGGATAGAGCATATTGGCTTTGGTGAGGAGAAGGTCTGCAGAGATTCAAATGGGAGGTGGTTTTGAGTGGAAGGAACAGAAGTTAGCCTGACTTGTCAGAGAAGAGTCTTAACTTAAATAGTTTGGTGTAGCTGATTTAAGGTGAAGCCACAGGGATGATCTATGAAGGAGAACAGCTGGACAAGGATACCTTGGTAAAAGGGGAGGATTTTATGCAGTGGAGAAAGCGTAATAACACTCTGACTCTGCAACTGGGAGAGGGCAGCAGTGCAAAAGCCATAAAAGGATAGGTTAAAGCTATAGTAAAAAGAGGTTATGAATCCAAGAAGTACACAGACACTAAGCACAAATGAATAAAGCTGGTTGGTGAAAGAGAGGCACTAAGAAGCCTGTGTATAGGACTGAAGACAAAGTGTGTGGCATCCCTGCTTTAGGAGGGTGAAGGGATATATGTTAAGGCAAATTCAAGTGGAAAGAAGAGGGAGCATTTCAAAGCAGATGCATAGCAGCAGGCTGAGTACAGTAATAATTAGCCCGAGTGGAGGCAGAGCAGCAGTTAGGCGAGCTTTACAATTACAAGTGGGAGGCCCGGATATGAAAATGAACTTTGAGCTTCCAGAATCAGGGAGATTTGAATATATTATGAACAGAACATTTTCAGTCTCCCAGGGAAAAGAAATCTGAGCCAGGCCAGCCATTCTGAATTACCCAAGCAAACATTATCCTCCTAGTTAGTGCTCACACGTGAGGAGCAGATCTTGGAGTTCTCATCAAACCCTACCATTGTCTTTATGATGCTGCTTAATTTGGATGTTTGCATACCCCTTTGGGGACCAAGAGACTGAATTAACTAACATTAAGGTACCCTGAGATCTTGAACTGGAAGGAGCTGTAAAATTACAAAATATTAATATTGCATCTGTCCTAGGCCCAAAGAGCCTGAAGAGATTAGTGTTCCATAACACACATGAACTCACACCCAGGTGTGAGTTAAACCTAAACTAAGTTTAGGCAGTTTGGGAGTTGATTCTGTAACCGGGCTTGCTGTTTCAGCTTCCATTTTGCAGACTGGCCTAAATAACACTTCCTAATAGACTGAAAAGTATGTAGATATTACACTGAAAAGTCTTACAGGAATAAATATTTTCAGTCTCTAAGGCAGGTAGGTAAATAACAGAATGGAAACTGCATTGCACCAAAATCGGCCAACTGCATCCCAGCTAGTAAAGAAATACTATGAAGGTAAAGAGGAAGGCAAAAGGCAATGGGAGAGGAAAAGGGAAATGAAATGTGATCAAAGAACTAATTAAAAGCAAGGTAAATGTGTCAAATAAACAGCAATCATAAAATTCTAACAAAATGCCTTCTGACATTTGTTCTAACCCAGAGCTGACTTTCTCTCCCGCCTGTGTTCTGTGTCTCGCAGGTTTTGTTAGCTATGACAATCCGGTCTCTGCACAAGCTGCTATCCAGGCTATGAACGGCTTTCAGATTGGCATGAAACGCTTGAAGGTTCAGCTGAAACGCTCCAAAAATGACAGCAAACCTTACTGATCTTAACCCCAGATGCTTACTGCTCTTATTTTAGCTTTCTTAGGGTAAGTCCCATGAGCAAACCTGTCCTCTGCAGGGGGGTTAAGAAAGAACATAGAGCCAACCTTCACCAAGAGACAGTTATTTTTACAGTTACCACTTCCATCTCCCTACTTGTCCTTACTACACTTGGCTCCCATTTCCTTGCCAAGTAATTACTGAGTTGTGTTACTGTATTTTGTTTTGCAGCATAATTTATCTCCTTTTTGAAACAAAAATAAATGTCTTGAAATTCCAAACAGCACACACACACAGACACAAAAAGATGTGCAATTTAACTCTGTGAACCCTGGTGCCATTAGCACACAATAAAAGTTGTTTTCTATGGATGGATCGTATTTTACCAGGGTGGCACCAGCAGTTTATAGGTTAAACAAAATGGCCTCACGCCAGTTGAAGCACTTATTTTGCAACAAAAATTGAAACAAGTCTTTCCACTACATCAACTTGTTTTTTGAGAAAATCTGATTTTTTTTCGGTTCAAATCAACGTATTGTTATATATTAGTCTGATTTTACACTGGTCGTCTTTCTATTTCATTTTTTTTAAGTTTTTGTTTTTTTGGAAAGGATTAATGTAAAAAAGATTTAGAGATCTGTTTCTAAAGCTACAGGGTTTAAAATAAAAAAAAAATAAAATAAAATAAAATGAGTGACAATACTTGATGTTTCTTGAGAGATAAATTTAATAATAATAAAAAAAAGAAAGCCACAGGCCTGTAAATTTTATTTGTAAAAAGCATTTCTATTTTTATACAAAATTTTTACTGCCTCAGAAATAATGGAATTTATTTATTGCCTATTGTTAACTTATTGGATACCTAAAGAGCAGCTCTCTATGCTAGCTAGATCCTTTGAAGTAGTCTCTAGAGTAATTGTGCCAAGAATGGGCGCTTTTTCACTGTTGAATCCTCCACCCTTTGCAGTTCATGCTTTTATCCTCTTGTTTGTATTTGTCTGGTTATTTTGTTCGTAGTTTCCATTACCTAGTTTAAAGTTCAGTTGTCTGACCCTTCTCCCCCCCTTCTCCCTGTACCTTTCTGTTACATTTGTAGAAGCTGGTTCTTTCCTCTCTCTTCTCCCCAAAGAGGAATCCATTCTCTCTGACTCCTTTCAGATGGATTCTTTTGGGGTTCCATTGTGTTCTTGTTGACAAGTATTGTAAGTTAATGCAAATTATGTGAACGGCTGGTAGGCTCTACTGATAAAAGATTTGCATTAGTTTTCTCCTGCACCCATGAAAGTGATTTTGTTTGTGCTGCATAGATTCTGTGTAACTTTTTTTCCTCTTCCTTGTTTTTTCCCTAGACATCTCCATGCCCGTTAGCCCATCGTTTGCCTAGCATGTCCCTGTGGCGTCTCAAAAAAAAAAAGTTTCATCGTCCCGTCATTGTTTCTGATGTCTTTCTGACCTCACATCATATTTGGTTCTCCTACTGACCTAGTTTGACCTTTGAAATTTGCATGTGACCTCATCTAGCTATGAATTCTGGGAAGTCAATGTGAAAAAACATTGCTGCATTCATGCAAGACTGAAATTTATTATTAGATAAATTAATGATAGGATTTAAAAACAACCTGTGGCAAAATGTTTTTTCTTTCTTTCCTTTCTTTTTTTTAGATTTGGTTTTTTGGTTTTCTTCTTTCCTTGGAATTTTTGTTTTGCTTTCTTTGGTTTGTTTTTTTCTTTTGGGTTTTTCTCTTGGTTGATTTTTGGTTTTGTTTTTTTCATTTCGTAAAAAAAAAAATAAAAAAAAAAACAGACTTGAAAGTATTATACAGGGATTGGCATTCTGCCTGGTCACTGGTGACAATAGCAATATGTGTCCAGAGGCACAGAATGTTGGTTTCTAACAGACTACTTCCAAAACAGTTTGAGAAATAAAACTGTCTGATTTTAAGTCTCTAGAGGTCTGTAATAGTTTTTACATTTTTCAGGCAGTGTAAAGTTTTTTGATAAGGCCATTTTAGGTGGCTCACTTTCTCATTAAAGTATATATATAGAACCACTTTTTGTAGATTAGTATAAGAAAATATTTACCCTGTTTTAGGGCAAATGCTACCTACTTGTGTCACCTTTTGCTGAACTGACTCACAGTTAGACAATCCATGGTTTAATGCACATGAAATTACCTATATTTTATACTGTTTCAATGTACAGAAGAAAGGTTACTGTAAAATGTGTTACGTTGGTGCTTCTGTGAATTAAGTTGTGGTTTCATCATGAGTCTTATGGTCTTAAGTGTTCTATGTTTATAAAAAGACAAGTTTAAAATTGGTTTACTTGAACAACAAGAACAAAAAGAAGATTCAAAAAAAAATACAAAAAAAAGTTGTTTGCTTAAAAAAATAATTTCATGTGAAAATAAAAAAATATTCCAGAATAAGTTTGTGTTGGCTTGTGACGCATTGATGTCATTTTTTTATTGTGAACAATTTAGGTGTGTTTGTGTTCAGCAAAATGTGATCAGTTTTTCTTTTAAAGAAAAAAAAAAATCAGTGAAACTATAGTGCCAAATTCCAAAGGTACTTTCTTCCTAGAGCTTCAGTGTGTTTCTTGTGTGAAGTAATTTGATAACATGGGTATTTTATTATGTGTTTTGTATAAATCCCTAATATTTAAAGAAAAAAAGAGGTTAAAAAGTTTGTTAACTTGCTATCCTGTGGTCTTGTTGCCTGAAATTGTTATTGTTTGTTATTTCTCTTTGATGTTTTTTGTAAAACATTGTATAAGTGCCCATGTTTCACTTTTTTAACCACTCTGCACACATCAATGCTGTGAAAGCAAACCTCACTATGTATTTTCTTCATATTGTATGGAAACCTCTAAGGTGAGAAAGTTTTGAACTTTTAACCCTTTCCACCCAGAGCTGTCTTGAGTGTTAATACCTTTTATACATTCACCATTTTGCTGTTTATTTTTATATATATATCTATATCTATAAATATATATATACTTAGTTTTTTGTGGTTTATTTAATACATGGTTGAAATCAGAACAATGCACAGGGCAGATCTGAAGGACAAAAATATTTTACTGCTGTCTAAATTTCTTCTGTGTCTATAACTAAAATTATTTAAAACCGTAATTAACTTGTGGTTTTCCTTTTTAGATTTTGGGGATTTTGTCTTTTCTTAAAGAGCTTTTAATATGCTGCTGGAGTATGCTATTCAGTATTAATAAAATAAAAGAAAAAGAAAACAATTCTTTAATTATCTATTGTGTGAGCCACTCCCAGCCAGGAGCGGTCAATCCACCATTTGAAAACCTTGAGGAGAAAAAGAAAAAAAAAGAATAATGATATTTTTGTAATTTAAATAAATGAATTTTTGCTTAAATCAGATGCACTAGATCTTCCTGGGTGAAAATTCAGTGTGCACTGCAGTTAAACTACTTTTTATGGATAAAGTTTACATACACTGTAATGTTTGGTGTTATTTGCCATTATTTGTCACGGCAATCTATTGGCTTACTCCTGCAGACACTCACACAGAGAGGAGTAACTTGTACCCATGGTCCATGGAATATCTGTGTGACTGATGTGGGTGTTTGCTGGAGGAAGCTCTTTGTAAGGAACCAGAAAAAAGATGCTGGTCGCCCTTTTCACTGCCTTGTAAGTCTGATTGGGTTGCGTTTCTACCGCACAAACAGTGACCAACAACCAAATTCGGTTCTTTGCCACCGGTTTAGCGAATTCATTGCCAATCCAATGCGTGTGAGCAGCAGTACCTGCTACAGGTCATAAAGTGCCATACCTTCTTCCACCTCCTAGTTCTATCTGGTTATATCTGAAGCCACCTAAAATTAAAAACGAAGCCCTATATGAGCAACATCAGCTGGTGCACTCTTGTCTCTCTCATCCCCAAATTAAATGCTTCTTTATGTAGAGCCCTGGGATGGAAAGGACTAGCCTCTAGTGATGCAAAAAAAGTTTCCTTCTTATAGCACATGCACTTATAAATAAATGATCTATACTTTTCTCACGTTTTTACTACTGCTGGGGCCTTCCTACACCCTTTGAGGGCTATTTTGTACTACTTGCAGCAATTGTGCGTATTCAAAGTATCATCTCACGTACGTTATATTATATATATGTACATATATATATATATATAATATGAGATCATCATTTGGATTGTTTAGAGACTGTTTCACTAATTTTTCTCGTTGTACCCACCGTCTAAATTTCCAAAGCTTTTGTAGATGCCCTGGTGTGTCCTGTGGGTTTTCCAGTCCAGTTAGAGCGGTGATGCCTCTGGTCCTTGGGCGGTGTAACTCGGCACCAGGCTGCCCTGAATTACTCCATGGGACATTGGCTTAGCAGTGGGAGACAAGGAATGTTTCTGTACTTCCAGGCAACTGAGATGAGTCATTGCTTAGAAAAGTGTCCATCTCTGGGAAAAAAAAAATTTCAAAATTCAAATACAAAACCAAAAACCCAAACATACACCTCCTGGGAGGAAAATTATCTACCAGTTCTCTTTCAAAATAATGAAAGGAAAAAGCTGCAAGGGTGCAAGGGCCTAATAAGAGAGGAAGTAAAACAAGGGAAATTGCTTTACAAAATTCTAATCAAAAGACTAGACTAGTTGTTTTATCAAACAAATTAGCTAATTGCAATGAAATGGCAGTCCTCAAAGGAGTAACAAGTTCATCTTTCTTTCACCATAGGGGTTACAGTTCCTTGGCTTGTGCTACTCTGGAATCATTTTACTGTTTCTGTTTTTATTATCTTAAGTGCTAATTAACAAAAAGAAAAAAATATCCTGTAGTTTCATTACCTTTTTGGATAATGTCATACAAAAAGAAAAAAAAAAAAACAAACCTATGTATTTGTGTTTTTTTCGTGCTGTGGGAATTGTTGTTTGTAGATTAATAATACTATCATTTTGTTTAGAATTACAAACTAGTTTTTAAGTATTGTCTGAGAAAAGCCAAAGTTAATGCAATCTAGTGGAAACTGTAAGACCATTTGAGTATTGTTTCTGTTTTATTGATGCATTTGGATTTTGTTGTTTGATGGAATTTGAGCCAAAAAAAAAAAGAACAAAAAAAAGGAAAAAAAAAAAAAAGCAGGCTTTCCTATTTCTACAACTTGATTGTACTTATGCATTTTGTACCAGTGGAACTTTTTATACTGGAGATTAAAAAACAAATGGAAATTTTTGTGGCTTACTCTCGTGGGCCCCCTTGATCATGACTGATTTTCAAGTTTGATTTCTGGACGGTAGAAAGAGAGTTGGTTTTGTTTCAAGAACTCAAAACTTTGGCTTGATTTCTTTTTTTCCCTTTGCTTATATCTAGTGTTTAGAATTTTGTCTTAACAAAAGCGGTAAGTTTCACTTTTTATTCTGTATCGTGCAGTTACACAATAAGGTAATTAGAATTAGGAGTACTCGGTCACTTTGCGTGGATAAATGTATTAGTTAAAACGTTAGGGGTTTGCTTTTTTGCTGTTTAGATCAGAGTTTTTTCTGATTCTTCTGTCCTCATTGTGAACATAACCGTGTAGTTGAAACAGTCAGACTTATTTTTGTAACGTATGTTATTGTGTGATGCAGTTTTTTGCTTCTGTCTCCAATATTAAACCATTTTCCTAATACTTGTCTCTCTACTTTGTGTGTTGTATTGTTGGTGGTCATTCTGTGTTGGTAATACATCTGCACACCTCACTGTTTCACGTGCCTGTTTTTTTTTTTTTTTTTTTCTCTATTTGTTGGTTGTGTACAAAAGATACAGTCGATTCCACCTAAGTGAATAGCTGATTGGGGGGCAAAAGAGGATTTGTACATTTTAGACATGTTCTGATTTCTTTGATTTTTTTTTTCTTTTGATTTTTTTTCTCTCTTCCTCCCCCTAGTCATGCCTTATCACTTGGATAATCTCTTGGAGCAGGAAGCATTTTAAATGAGTTTCCTGCAAAGGCCTATTGAAGGTAGCTTTTGTTAGCCTTCAAACTGCAAAACCCTCTGCACACAAACACACAGAAGACACCTGAAAAGATTTTTTTTTTTTTTGCTGTGGCATTTCAGTCAGTCTGGAAAATGTGGATTATGGAGATCATTTCTTCCTAGTTGTTAAAAAAAATAATAATACTCTGCCACTATGTTGCAGAAGCATATGAAACATTCAAGTAAAGGAGGATATAGCCTTGGGATTTTTTCCAAACTGCACAGAAATCTGTTGGCATATGGTGTTAGTCAAACTCTCCCTAGAAACTAATCATGTCTTAACTAGGGCTGGGAGAGCCTGCAAAATCTTACCAGGTGATCAAGCTTGTTATGGGCAGTCATACATACAATACTTTAAAAAATATAACAAAATCCGAGTGAGCACAGGAAGACTTTCTACTACAGCCCGTGGAAGTGAAAAAAAAAAAAAAAAAAACCAAAAAACAACCAAAAAAAAACGCCAACAAAACAAAAAGAAGGAGAAATAAATGATAGAAAAAAGATGCCCCGTTGTTCCAATGGGTGATATTTTTGCTGGGGGCTTACAAAGCAGATCATTCTCAGCATTGGCTGATAGTATTACAGAAATCTCAAAAGGGACTAAATAAATACCATAGCACTTTTTTTTCTCATTATTTTTTACACTTGGTTCTTAGCTTTTTTATTCTTTCCTTCCCTATAATTTTTTCTTCCTCACAAGAATCTCTCTGCTCTCCCCCAAGCGTTGTCTACCACGATGAAATAAAAGCTGCAAAAGAAAAATCTATGTTGTTCTGGTTTACAGAAAGTCTCTTCTCTCCTCTGATCACAGATACAAACCTTACCATTTGGAGAGGGGGGAAAAAACAAAAACAAAACCAACCAAACCAAACCCAAGGAGGAGAGAGAAGCACTGGCGAGTGCTCTCTGGAATTCAAGCCATACGCCCCCATCCCTTTCCTTTGTCCCACTTTCTGTGATGCTCAGGAATCGAAGACCACTTAAAAGTGCTCTTATGAGACCCAAATGACACTCCTCCCTCTTGTCTCCTCTCCCCTGGTCTTTCTGGCGCTCTGGCTTTGGCTCACACACACACACACACACACACAGCCCCATCAATACCGTCCGACAAGGTCCTGGCGCACTGGGTGTATCCGTGTGGTGTCAGCAGCAACGTTGGTTCCTGCGTTTGGAAGACTTTTGAAATTTTCTGGTGGCTCGTGAGTTGGCCTGGTTGTTACTGCTCGAGCTATTTTTCTAAATTTTTTCTTTTTTTCCTTTTTTTCACTTTTCTGTTTCCATGAGAAGCAAACAAGCGATGAGTCTGGAGCCCCCAACAAGCTCCAGTGCCGTCCCACAGGGTCTGTTATCACAGGTCAGGGGTCCAAGCAGCTCAAGGTTTAACCCAAAACCACAGGAGCCTGTAGCAGACAGCCCAGGCAGGAAAGCAAAACCTGATGGTCAGACTATATCCTGAGTTTTTGACACCTCTAGAGTTTATGATCTCGATTTGGGTAATGTTGACACCAGTGGATTCAGTTAAGTAAGTCTCGTCTTGCATGATGGATAAATCAGAATTGCTTTCTGGGGTTTTTTTTAGCTTGCTATGGATGTTTTCTTTTTATATTTTCTCTTTTTTTTTTTCTCCAAACTTGGTCTTACGAAAGAAACTAGAGCTTTGTGAAGGGTCTTTTCTTCCAAAACTACAATGAAAAAAAAGACTTATACTGCAGTTAGGTTTCTTTTAAATACTCAGGGCTGAAAGATACAGGGTTTTCTTTCTTTCTTTTCCTTTTTTTTTTTTTAATTTCAACAATGGGAGCAAAATGAGTTCCTTAAAGCAATGCAGCTGAACAGTTTGTCCTGCTTAAACACATGCTTTTAATTTCAATTATGTAAGGCACCTTGCAGTGTTAGCAAAATGTCTCTTTGTTAGCTATATGTGTATCGCCATGGGAAATTACCAAATTGTCACAAGACTTGCTGATTAAAGAATAGCCTGCCAGAGTGTGTGTGCCTTTGCCCAGTGTGACTCTTAGGTATTAGGCTAAGGAAAACAGTTTAACAAAATGTAGTGTGAATCATTCCTGATAAGTGAATAAAGCATTGTGACCAAGCAATCAGATTATTCACTTATCAGGAATCGACTGTACTGATAGTTTGCCTGATCGTTTTTGTTCCTCATCTCTGTTGTAGTTTCACTACTTTGCTGTGTTCTGTTTTTTCTCTCATGCTCTTAGCAAAATCACTGGGAATATCCCTTCGTGTGATCATGAAACGTGCTACTGAGTAACAAATAAAAAAAATTTAAATATAAAAATGATATCTTAACAAAATCTATGCACTTGCTATCAGGAACACAATACTGGATGTGTCTTATATATATTGAACTATAATAGTATTCGATTTCTTAAATAAAGCTTAAGAAAGGATTCTGTTGTCTGTAAAATTTATGAGCATTAAATGGAAAAAAAAGTGTTTCTAGGGTTGGGAGCTTTCTGTTATATGAAATCTTCCTTGCTATATGGTCTTTAACCATGCCCAGGCAAATGTTAACTAATTCGCTTGATATTTCATTAATAATGGAGACTTTGAAAATTAGGCTTACTGAAATCTGTGGGGAGAAAAAGTCTTGCCATTCAGTGACTTGCAGCAAAAGATTCTAAGATGCAGAAATTTTGATCTCTTTCTGTATTTGCAGAAGCAAATGTGCTTGGTCTTGCACTAAAATCAAAAAATGGCTAAAATATGTGAATCAGAAATTGCCATAAAACAATACAACACTGTACTTTTTGGTATATGACTTTTTTTCCTCCTGATTCTAGATAGGTTTAGAGTTAAAAAATGAAAACGCATATGCTCAAAATTCCACAGATTCCACACTGGAGGTCAAAGCATCTTTTTGGGGAAGATCTATGGCTTACTGTACATTTCCGGTATTGAGCCTTCTCTTAAAAAAAATATTTTCACATCAAAATTAAATGGGAATTGAATAGGTAAAACTGTTGAGTATACTGAAAAAAAATATTCCTTCAATGGCTGTATATTTGCCACAAAATTGTAGATTTTTAAACAATCTGATTTTCATGGAAATGGCCATAATTCTTGTATTTATCAAACTTTCAATAATGTCAGCCTTTGGCAGAAAGATCCAGGAGAATGAGGGGAGGGGAGGGAGAGGGGTTGCTTTCTTTTTTTCTTTTGAACTGCATTACTGCCTCACTTTTCATATGCCATTATATTATCTGAAAAAAAAAATTAAATTGTGGAAATCTATCTGCTGCTTGTATCATTCTATTCATGCCTATTTAGTAAACATTACTGAACTCGACATCCAGTGGCCAGGTGTGTCAGCCTGTGTAAGCCAAAAACACTGCTCCACCACAGAGATCACAGGGAAGGTTTGCCTTGGTGGGCAGCAGGATTGTCCTGTCCATCCCACATCAGCACAGAGCTCAGGTGGGAACCCTGCCCTGGTTTCCAAGGGCTGCTGATGTAACACAAATATTAAATAATCGCAATGATTAGCTCATATTTGTATTCCCTCTGATTTTCCTCATTAGCAGATTTTTTTTTTTCCATTAAAGGGAACTGGAAAGTTGCAGTCATTTTCTGAATCATTTGCCCCTGTTGATAACCTAATTGTTTTACATGAATGCTAATATTTCCCTCTCACACATTTATATCTATCAGCTAAATCAGCAGTAAAGTAAACTCTTCTGGGATACATTCCTATATCAATTAGCAAGGATTTATGCTCCAAAGCACCATTAGCATTAATGGGAGTGCGCTCTTTAGCATAAACAATTGGCAATGGGTCTGGTGGACTTTATTTCATAAACAAAGGAGCATTTGAATCTTAGAGACTTGTTTCCTCAAGACAGCACTTCAGGGACTGATGTCCCAGCCTCCCCGGCTGCTCCGGGGACATCTCACTCACAGGACACGCATAAATTCCTGAGTTGCCAGCAAAAGGAGACAGTGTCAGTCTGGAAAGTGGGCTGACTTCTGGCACAAAGTTTTGCTGGCATTTTCCCTTCTGAAAACCTGCCTGAGAACACACGAGGCAAAGTTTTCAGCATTATCTGCCATCCCTCTGACCAACAACTTGAGAAACTTCACTCTGTGTGTTGTGTAGTGCCTCGGGATGGAGAGCACAATGGGGAGGGAGGGAGGGAATTTGGAAAGAGGCAGGAAGAGCAGAGATGAAGCCCTGTAGGAAAGAAACTGGTGAGTCCATCTTTCAGCTGTCTGCCTCACAGCCCCATGGCTTTCAGTAGAGAGCTAGAGGGGACCAGTAAATCACCAGGTCTCAGCTTTCACATGTAGGTCAACAGTTTCTCCCTCACCCCATGTTTGATCAACAAATACACAATCAAAATATTTCAATCTTAATCTGAAGGAGCTGGGGCAAAAGTCCACCACTTGGTGCACGATCTGCTGAATCCCTGCCCGTGTTTCTGCAGATGTTTTCTCTGTAGGTTTTGGCTTTGCTCAGTTCTGCTACATTAAAGAGCCCTTCTGCATCTGCCATTTCCCCCCAAAGGCACTCATAAGCAACCCTCAAGTTGCTTTTCATCCCTCGTTCATAAAATAAATATACCGTGCTCTGGAAGCATCCACACACAATAGTGGTTTTTCAGTCCCTGAATAGTTTGTGTGCTTTATTTCTTCAAGTTTTTCTTTTTTCCCCGACATTCTTTCTAAATTTGGGTTACCAGAGCCAGATATGTTATTTCAACATCAAGTGGTGCAACATGCAGAAATTAAAAATTTCATCCCTACTCTACTCCTCTGAATGACACAGTCAGGAATAGCATCAGCCCCTCCAAAAATAACATACAAAAGCCACAAAACGCCACATTAGCAGAATTATTTGGGGCTGCTCCTCTAGGATGCAGAAATCTCTCCAGGATGCATTGCACTTCAGGTTCCTGTGTGTGTGGTCTGCTTGCCTGTCCTTCCACTTGAAAGCCTCCTTACAACCACACTGAGAGCATTTCTGTATAATTCCTAGTCCCCTCCAACATTTTCCAATGTCATCAGCAGTTTTGATATTTACTTCCAAGTCATTACTGAAAATATTCAACAGCATTCAGACCCCCTCTAAAAAAAAACCACTCTCCTACATTGAGTCTCTGTTGACAGCTTCTTTGTTGACATGTCAGCCCATTCTTAATCCATTTTATGTGCCTTGTGTTGATAGGGTGGGATGCTAATTTTTTAATCAGAATCTGTTGTGCTGTCAAATATACAAAAGTCAGAATATATTCCATCTTTGCAATTACTTTTATCAGCCAAAACCTACAATCACATCAAAGAATGAAATCCAGTTTGACAACCTTTCCTCCCTTAAAAAACATGTTGATTGGCATTAATTGTTTACCTCATCTTTAATGTCTTTATACCCATATCAATATGTCCATTATTTTCCCAAAGTAATGTCAAACTAGCCAACCATGGGCTGGGCCATCCTTCTTGTCTTTTATCAGCACAAGAATGTCACACTTCCCATCCCATCTAGGATTCTGCTGATGGGCTTAAATATGCCTAAAGGGTCCATGTCAATGGGACAGAGCTCTCTGTCCTATTCTCATCCCCAGCTACCTGGGGCTACCACATCCTTAACAAAGTGGTAGCTAAGCAAACTGTTACAGAGCTAGACCAGAAACCCTCTTATCCTTCTCCTGGCATGTAGGTGTGTGAAAAAGGAGAATTTTAGACATTACCTCTCTTTCAGCAGCATAACCAGAAGTTTTCCCATCTCCAAAGGCATAATTTCAAAGATAAAACAAACGCACCTAAAGACATTTTTGTAGTTGTCCTGCCCTTCTCATCCAGGTAGAGGTACCCATTTAGTGTGGAAGCACAGGATAATGCATGCTTGTTTATATGTGATATATTATTTAAAGATCAATAGGAAGCATGTGTGAAATTAAAACACCCTTTCATTCACCATCCTCCTCTGAACAGACACAGCTGCTTTCATTGGTGCACATGTGAATTCAGGCCCTGTGGCTTTGAAGGAAGCAGCAAAGAAGAGTCAGTGCCACCTGAAGATACCTGGGGCCTGTTAGAGAAGAGAGGTCATTTGGAAATCTTAATCAAACAGCCCTGATACTGCAGCAGCACTAACAGAGGAAGGTGCTGTGCTGACCTATGCAACAGCACAGGTGTTGTTTCAGGCCATGGTGATCCCATAGAGGTTTCTTTGACACAGGCCCCAGAGCTGTCGAGGAACGAATGCATCTGCTCAGGAAGCTCAACCTCAGCCCAGCAGACACGAGCTGCTGCTTTACCCTGCACTAGCCAGGGTGACAAAATGCATCCTGCAGGCAATTATTCCCACATGAAGCAGTGTGCCAAAGACCAGGCAGTGAGGGAGCTGTCTGGAGGTGTTGCTGACTTTCCAGTGGCTATAAAAGACAACAGGAGCAAAAGGGAGTTTTGTCAGTGGAGACTTCAAGCACTGCCCCCAGTGCCCAAGGACACCCTGCTGACTGCTTAACTGCAGCCACTGCAAAGAAGGGCAGTGGTGGGTTGATGGCTGGACTCGATGATCTTAAAGGTCTTTTCCAACCGAAACAATTCCGTGATTCCAAGGGCTCGCAGATATGATGCAGGATGAATAGGGCATTTATGACCTTCAGCTCTCCTAGGCCGTTTCAAGGGCTCTAAATACCACAAGCGTAGGAGTCTGGTGCCTCCAGATATTCAGCTAAGGATCCCTAAGCTTAGAAGGATGAATCTGTGAGCTGAATCCCACTTTAAGGCCTATATGCACTTTCCTAAACCTGGGCTATGTTGGATACTCCGGGGCAACTCAAATGGCATTGATTCCTGCATTTATTAAAGAAAAATTGAGCTCTAGGGGTCTAATTTGCAGACAGCTGAAGGTGAAATTCAGTGAATCCTATTGTTAACAAATGAGCCCCAGGTGATGTCCCACAGGCCCTAAGTGGGAATTGTACCATACCAATAAAAACACCAGCTGCACTGGAACTGCTTTTTAGGGGATAGATGTATGCAGAATATCCCTCTGACAGGAAAGCCAGACCCCCAAGGACTTGTACATACGTGATCTGTAGAGCACCTCTGGCATTAGTTTCATCTTATTCAGCTTTTGGCCTCAGATCCCTAGGAAATGATCGCTTACATTTCTCATGGATGTGGCAAAAGTATCACATAATTAGTGATACTCGAGTCTCTGATCCTGGTGTAATCATGCCACATACTTTAGCATCCCATACCCCCAGACCACATATTCTCCTGTTCAAAAGAATAATAAAATAAAAAGCAGGAAACTTCACACACTCACTGGTCAATTTGTCACTCTACTTGACTGTCCTTGTGGTGAAGTCTTTCCTGATACCTCTCCTGTTGCAACTCATGCCCTTTCCTCTCCCACCTGCTGGATGCCATTGAAAAAAGCCCTGCTAAAGCTTCTTGAGAAATTCCCCAAAGACACCAGGGCAGTGTACCACTCTTAGGTGCCCCCAAGCTGTGTCTGCTCCAGGCTGAACAAACCCAGCTCCCTCAGCTTCTGCTGACAGTGACAGCGTGAGCCTGCCCAGCCATGCTGGCAGCCCTCCCCTGAGCTCTCTCCAGTTTGTCCATTACTTGTGTGTACTGGAGGCACCAGAAAGCGGATGCAGTATCTAGATGTGGTATGGCACATGCCTTGGTAGGTAGGCTTTTTGGGGATGAGAGGGTGATAACAACGTCTCACGCTGTCCTGGCTCTGTTGGTCTCCATGCAGCCCAAGAATGTTGGCTTGGTTTTCTGCCAGGGCTCACTGCTGGCTTGTAGTGACCTTCCATAAGGACACACACCCACCCCATGTCCCTCCCAGCAGAGTTCCTCCCTAGCCTGCCCACTTGCAGCCTTTCCACTGCAAAGCCCCTCTTCCCTCCCCGGGTGTGGGATTTGTCCTACTTGAATTTCACACATTTCCTGCTGGCCCTCTCCTCCAGCCTGTCGATCTTGCTCTGAATGACAGACCCATCCTTGGTCATCTCTCATCAGTTTTGTGTCATCTGCAAACTTCACAGGATGGGGCATGCAGTGGTGTGAAATATGAATGTTGCACTTGCCTTTGGTTGCACTTCCTTCTGCATGTGGGTGAATCTAAGGTCAGTCAAAGCTGAGGAGATAGCACATTATGATACCACTCCCCTCTCCCTTTACTTTAAGATGAAAATAAAATAAAACCCAAGGAAATTCCAGAAGGTGCCAATAAAGGAAACAGGCTGGTCTCTAGCAGGCACATATAACTAGTCACAGAGCCTATTCTGAGCATCCCTGGGCATCAGAACTGGGATATCTGCTCACTACCCTGCTGTGAAGCACACTCAGGCTATGCTTCATCGGTCCAAACACCTACCAGTGTTTGTGGATGTCCACAATAGTCACAGAGCTGTGATCCAAGATCCTTGTGCTTGCAAGTGGTAGGAATAGCACCCACCCACCCCACTCCCTTGCCAGCCAATGTCAGTCTGCTGCAGTCAGCTAAAAACATCCTTCCTTTCCACAGGCACAAGGAGAAAAACATCCTTCCTTTCCACAACTTGTAGCACAAGGTTTTGGGCCTCCTGCTCTCCTGTCCTGACCCCAGCTTTTTTTTGAAATTCACCTTTCTCCCACACACCCTCAGCAAACCTCGAGCTTCTAGCAAACATGTGGGTAGGGAAAAGGGAAATAGTAACAGCACCACTCAGCCAGGGACTGAGAACACGCTGGATAGAAAGGTGCAAACACTTTGACCAGCAGAGGTGCAGGGAGACAGAGAGGTCATGGAGGACTCTTTCTCCTCTACCTCCCACATCCCAGAGAAAATTTGTTAGAGATAATTCCTGTCTCAAAAATGGTCATACAAGCCTAGAAAATTAGGTGGCATAGGCAGTGGTACTGTCAGTTATTTTTTCTTTTTTTTTTTGCAAATACCATTTGCCAAGCCAGTGGATTCCATGGTCATTTTCATGGGCCTTACACAGTTAATACTATCACAAATTCCCTCTTGACTGTCCCCTTGTGTGAGATATCCCTCTTGCCTGTCCCCTTCCAAGCACCTTCTGCATGACTGGGATTGCTTGCTTACTCTAGACAGCTTTCCTTTATGCCAAAATACACTCTCCAATAAAAAGAAAACCCTATCACAGCCCCATGGCAGTCCATGTACCTCCCTTTTAGTGTTCCTGCTTCCTGTAAAAGAGTTACAGCTGCAGCCAACTTCTGAACACCAGCAGAGGGGCTGGGCAGTGTAAGTGCTACCACAACTACTGAAATTGTATCCACGATTGTGCCACAGCCTGTTTATATCGTCAACATCCCAGCAAAATGGCTTGTCACTGGGTCAGAACGTAATTCCTTTGCCATAAATCACCTCCTGCACCTCCTGCAGGAACAGATGCCAGCCGTAAATTCACTCCTGGTGGAAGAGAGCTTCTGGATGAGAGGTCGTGTTCCCAGGTGTGAATAAATAAAAAGTTCACAACTCACAGAAACTACACCAACCAGCTGGATTGTGGCCTTGCATGGAGGGCAAACAGGATTAATAGGAGGGTGCAGAGTGCCCCCTTCTCCTCCAGACTCATTTTCTTCAGCTCCTTTAGCCTTACTGTGTTCTGTTAACAGTTGGGCACCTCCTGCTTGCTGACTGCTCTTCACTTCTTTTGTCAAAGTACAGAAATATTCCTACCTACTGTCCCCAGGCTGTGGAGTTCAGCCTGAGGGATTGGTGCCAAAATGCCTACTGAGGCATTAGAGCTTTAGTGTGGCCAGCCCTTGGGCCCAGGCAACTGAAATTCTTGGTTGTTTGAGCATCCCTGTAGCTGGGAATGGTGGAGAGGTATCACCACAAGCAGGGCACCTCAGCCTGACTGATTATGCACTGGAAGAAACTGCTTGTTCTCTGCTGAAGGAGGGTGAGGAAGGGATCGTGGTGCAAAGACCCAGCTTTGGCACCCTGATTGGGATGGACACAGTGCTCTGGGACATTTGTTCTGCAGAGAAGGAGCCCTTGTGCCCCAGGAATGCACTTCAGGGCTCCTAGAAATTTGTCATCTTCAGCTTTCAAGGTTTAAAGAAATAATAATAATAATAATAATAATAATAATAATAATAATAATAATAATAATAATAGTAGTAGTAGTAGTAGTAGTAGTAGTACCACCACCAAAACACAACCCTTCAAACTGGATTTTGTACAGCAAAATCCACACGTGTCCTTGGGAAAGCAAGTTTGTGAGGAGAATTACCATCAGCATGCTGAAAGTTCTCCTGAGTTCTGCTTCTGCACATATGCAGGACTGCCTTCACCTGGGTAGCTTTCACCTGCTGAAGGCTTTTTGGGCACCCAAATGGCTGCAGGGCTTTTGTTCATGGTGCACTCACCGCCACCCTCATTTCACGTTCAGCTGCCCAGCTGTGCCTGGGGAGCTGCCTGTGCAATGCTGCTGCTGCAGACTGACAGGCATCAAAGGCATCTTCTTCTGAGCAGAGCACTTCAAGACCCCAGGAGGAACTGTGTTATGCCTTCCCAAATTAATATGCAAAAGTAAGCAGCACGAATCAGCCACGGGGCACTGCAGCTCTCCTGTATCCCTTTTACGCTTTCCAGCAGCTTGGATTTTATGCTTGGAGCATTGTTCCTTCTCCATTCCTTGCCTCTCAACTGGTCCTCTCTCATCTAGTTCCCATTCCTTTTCTTCCTATGAGGAATTCTTGGTCTCTGCTCTGTATTCAACAAGTGTTTGAAATGAATGAAGGAGGTGATTAATTATTTAGAATCGTACAAGGGAATCTAACTAGGTGCAGTGGGAAGGAATTAAGCAAGGGAGGCATAAAGGCTGAAGATCAGGAAAATATTTCCTTAAAGTGAAATGTAATAGAGGGCAAGCCTGCCTCTGAGGCAGCACAGGAAGTTTCTCCTCCCATGGGGTTTAAGATTGCAAAGAGCAGAAAATGGTCTTTAAGAGGAATCCTTCTGGGACAAGGCTAGCCAGCCCAAAAGACTACATTTGTCTACCCCTTCTAGGCACAATGGTGGGACACAGTGTGTGAGAAAGCACTGAAACGAGAACACAAAGAGATTTATTCATGCTGCAAACTTAAAATGCAGTGGGCAACCTCCCTTCAGCGCAAACAATTCCTTTTATAACCCGTTTGAAGAGATTTTTTTATATCTCCTTATTACTCAAGTAATTAATTTTCAACAACGAATGTGAGAGGACACTGCATTAACACAGCAGGTAAATTTGGGAAAGAAAAGAAAGAGCACTAGCCCTTAAAATGAGATTTATTTGTGAAGACTACATCTAAGTTTCTAATGGCACTCTGAGGAAAATCAAGGTTTTCTACTTTCATTTGCTGGGCTGTCTTCTTTCATTACACAGTGTCCTAGCACAAACTGATCTGCCACACTCCTGAATCCTTTTATCTCTCATTAACTCTCCTTTTTTCTTTTTTTTTTTTTTCCCCTCATTGATCACTTCCTTCTCATGCAAAGACTTGATATGTTTAACCTTCATAATCTTCCTACTTTGCAGTTGTGGTCTGTAATCACAGGCTGTTGGAGGGTTCAGCCAGCAATAAATCAAGTTGTGCTAATTGAACAAAAATTTGTACAAAAACCTTCTCACTGAAGTGGTCATTTTGCCTCTTTTTGGAAAATTTTTACAGCTCAGGAATACCATGCAAACTTATTATTTATGTGTGACAGCATTATTTTCATACAATCATAGAATCATTAAGGTGGGAAAAGACCTCCAAGATCATCAAGTCCAACTTTCAACTAAATACCACCATGCCCACTAAAAGGTATTGTGAAGGGACACAACTACTCAGTTTTTTAACATTTCCAGGGATGGTGACCCCACCAGTTCCCTGGAAAACCTGTTCCAGTGTTTAACCACTCTTCCAGTGAAGAAAATTTTCCTAATATCCAACCTTGGCCCACTGTGGCTGCAGATGAAGTGGTTCCTACAGCAGGTTAGGCTGCCTGCTGTGGGCAACCCAAAGGAACCAGGTGTTGGTTGGGGTGAAACCCATCATCAGAGGACAACTCTGTCACATAAAACAGTGACATTTTACCACTACAAACATGCATTCCTGCCTGTCTGAGGGACTAATCAGAAAGGCAGAGCACAAGATCATCTCACGTGGCAAAGACAACGTTGCGACCCACCCATGGAGCACACATGGGCTGTGGATTTGGCTTCTCCACACACGGGTCCCATGAGCTCACAGTGACTGAGGGTGTGCCAACACTGGAGCAACTCTCAGACTTTTGGCCAAGTAGAGGCAGGTGTATGGCAATATCTGGAGATAGAGACTCACAGATCTTGAAGCTTTTTGGATGCCTGATGCCTGTGTCAGTTGATGGGAGATACCTGCTGGCACTGAATCTCCACTCTGCCTTGGCATGCATAGCAATACTAGCTAATACTAGCTAATACTACTACTACTACTACTACTACTACTAATAATAATAATAATGATGATGATGATGATGATGATGATGACGTCGACGATGATGATGATGCTTTGCTACTTGCTGGTAACACCAAAACTGCTTCTCTTTGCTGTCCCTCAATTATCACCCTGCCTTTTTTTTTTCCTCTGATTTACTGCTGTTGAGGTAAACTGGCTGGTATTGAGGTTGAGAACTGGCTGGTATCCCCAAGCACAGAACATGTCTTCAAAACTCCAATTCTCCAAGTGCTGACAGCAACTTCACATTCCCATAACCATAGGCTGAGGAAGCAAGGAAAACAATTTTACCTCAATTTTACAGTACAGAATCCTGATGATTCCAAGCTGGAAAAGCCCCAAAGAGAGTGGGGGGATGCAGAAGTGACACAAGGAGAAGGTTCCTCACCACTTTTCCTTTGGCTCAGAAGGTAATGGCTGCATATTGATGCCAAACAAGATTGTGCATGTTCTTTAGTTTGGCACAATAAGTCCTGCCTTGCTCCTTGTCTCATCTCCTGGATATATCAGTTAGCTCATCTTCCAGATCCTCAGCTGGAATTTCTCAGTGCACCAGCAAGCCAAACAAATCTTCTGTGTGTCTCAGTGGTTTCAGAATCCTTCCCTCTCATTTAATTAGTTCTTGTAGTGGTTTCAGAATCCTTCCCTCTCATTTAATTAATTCTCATAGTAGCTAATGGCCACCAAGTCTGCTCTCTGTTTTTCCCTGTGGGTTATGGAAGTCTGATTTAGAGATGATTTCAAAAGGCATCCTGTAGAAGCAGAGGGCTTTGCCACACTGACCCCCCAAATTTTTATACTTCTGGAGATTCTTCACTTCTAAATGTTGCAGCAAAGTGACAGGATCCTGCACACTGCCATTTTCAGATAAGCAGTTTGAGACTGCCAGGACACATCACCCAGGTTAACCTCACGAGCTGCCATCACCAACAAGCTCTTCTTTGGCCATTGCACCGTGCAGTACAAGCTGCTCAATACAGAGGGGCTTTGTGGCCAACCTGAGCTTGGACAAACAGCTGTAATCTTCAGCAGCTCCTCATATACTTCAATGTCCCATGAATGTCTGAATGCCATTTTCCTTCACAGAATATCAGGAGATAATAGTGGGAGAAATTCAGTATCCCTGAAAAAACTTCTTATTGGTGGCTGGTAATTTTTGGAAGTAATTTTGGAGTAAATTTTTGGAGAAATTATTATGTGCCTACAATAAAAGACAAGCTTTGGCAGGGTCTTGGAAAGCAGAGATTTTGTACCTGTGACATTTCTGTGAACAAAGTTGTGCCAGAGGAAAGAAGACAGGGAAGATCAACAGTAAAAAACAGCAGCTTTCAATTGAATTTTAAAAAATACAAAAAGAAGATTCTGTGAAAATATTTAATGTCTTTTTACAGTGAAAACCTGAACTGAGTCTTTCCCTTTTTTTTTTCTTTTTTTTTTTTTTTCTGGTGTTTCTCAATAATCATATTGTATTTTTTAATGTTTTTCTCCTTAAGGTGTTAATGTTACTATGTGATGCTGGTTCCTCCATTTTCAAGACCCCACCATGAACGCTTTGCAGCAAAGGTGTGCCAAAGCTTGCATTTGACTCTCTAGTGCTCAAAGACTTCAAGTTCTCATTATCACTATGGCAACTATTAATCATTCATTTGTTGTACCATAATAAATACATGCCCTCAACTAGAAAGCATGTTACAAATCACTGGAGTACCCTCTGAGCTGCTCTGTGCAGCTCTAGGTCACCCAAAGGAAGGCACAAGTACAGCTCTGAGTATGTCAAAATGTTGCATCAAACCTTGTGGTTTGGGTCATCAGAAGAACAAAGTAATCAAGCAGTCAGCGTGGGCTTTGTGTGATTCCTCCAAAGAGTAGATGCTCATGATACAAAGCATTTGCTCTAAAATGTGGAAGCTCAAAGGTTTGATAGCCACACACATCTGTGCCTTGCCCTGGGAGATGGCAAGGTGACCCAGGATCTGGAGCTGGAGCTGGATCTTCATGCAAGAACAAGATCTGAGGTCTTGGGGACGATATAGGCACATCTGCAAGGATCTCCATTCTCCAAAGTAAGGCTAATGAGATTTTTCCTGGGCACAGGGTGACAATGACTGGGCTGCACCATGCCACACTTGGAGGCACTGTGGAGGTGCCTCTGTTGTGTGACACAGCACGAGCACATTCTCTGTGCGGTCACAAACCAAGAGCCAGCAAAAGGCATCTTCTGCTCTCCTCTCTCCTTTCCCAGTCCCAGCTGGCTTTTCCTGGTCACCAGCACCAATACCGAGAAAAGCTTGAGGACAACATCTGTGAAGACATTTAAGCAGCCACATTAATGAAAATTAAAAGTATCTCTCTTGGCCACACTGCTACACCAGTGCCCACAGCAAAGCCCACCCATTTCCCTTGCCCTTGCCAAGAGCAGCTGAGGCAGGCGGGTCCATATCCTGACTGCCTGAGCACAGCAGCCACTGTGAACATTGCCCAGCAACTTGGCTTAGGTTTCCTATGGGGTGCTTCATGGCCCTCAAACATTAGTGGGGCAAGGGCCCCCATTCCTATTTCAGACTCTTCCTCTTCTCTCTTTACATGATGCTGAGAGTGAGGGCAGAGCCTCAGGCCAAGGGATGAGAAGATGCCTGAGGATGCAAAGCCTGGTTTGGAACATGGGAGAGAACTGGTTCAGTACTATTTCCAGAACCTACAGTGAGTCACCATGGCAGCTATGCCCAAAAGCCAAGGGACTCTGCTGAGTTACCCTGGCAGCAACCCCTGCAAGCAATGAGTGTGGTCACAGGGACCATCACCAAAACAGACCAAGAAGTGTCACTGGCAGCTGGAGACTCCCAACTGCCTGGGAAAACCTCAGACCTTGTCCTGACAGACCACACTAAAGGGTAAAAGCCCATACACAGCATCTGTTAGTCTTTGGATTCTTTTGAAACAATTAATGATTTTTTTTTCCTGGATCAGTGTGAACTTTATACAGTGAGAACAGGTCTAAGGCCATCATCATTTATACAGGTCACTGGCACTGACAACTGGCAGCAGTTTCAAAAAGCTCTGCAGTATCAGTAGCAAAGGTATCCCAGAGCATCTCCTTTGCTCCAGAAGTGAGCCAGGGGAATTGATTACTCACTTATTTGGTACTCATGAGATCACATCTGGAGCCCTGGGGCCAGTTTGGGGCCACCAAGAGAGTGGTCAGCCAGTTGGAGGGAGTCCAATTTGGTGATCATCCAAGATGCTGAGGGAGCTGGAGCACATGATGTGTGTGGGGTTACTGAGACAGAGAGTTTGTTCATCCTGGAGGAGAGACAGCTTCAGGGGAAGTGGGCTAGGATGGGAACTTACAGCTGTCTTCAACAACCCAAAGTGGATAGAGAGAGATGTTCCCCAGGAGCCTACAACAAAAGGACAAAAAGCTACATGGACAAGACAGGCATGAGAATTTGCAGGAAGGGAACTTCCAGTTAGATACAGGGAAGGAAAAGTTCACTATGAAAGGAGTTAAGCTCTGGAACGAGAATCATGAGAGGAGGTGAGATCCCTGACCTTGGAAACATTCAAAATTCAACTAGGCATGGCCCTGAAGCAACCTGAGCTGACAGGGAAGTCGGCCCAACCTTGAGCAGCACATTGAACTAGGACCTCACTAGGTCCTTTCCAGTCAGAATTGCACTGTGGTGCTGTGATCTTTTATTTAGGTGATTCCTACCTCGCTAATCCCCAGCAGCACATCACTGCAAACAGCAGCACATCACTGCAGAATACATGCTACTTAATCCACCACTCTTTGATCTTCAGGACTGGAGTCAGTGAGGGGATCACTAGATGAATCCAGCTCTGGAGAGATCTTGTCTCCAGAGATTTATGACAGCTAACTACACTCCTCTCTCAGCCTACATGCCATTTTATTTTCTTTTATCCTGCCCATCCCCACTCCCCCAAATCCCTGTGCCCAGTGTAGGAATTCTCCTCTGTGTTGTACAGAATCTGAAATAAAGAATTCAAAGATGTGTTAGTGCCACCAGGAAAGGCCTTAGAATTAGCTGGTTGCTGTACATCTTATATTCAGATTAATCAGGGAAATAATCACATGCATAGATGGATCCTGTGTTCCTAACAGAGGCTAAACTTGAAAAAAATAATCAAAGGGTGGTTTGCATGTGAGAACAGCAGGCTTAGATGGTGGAGAAGGAAAATCTTCTCATGGTATTTCTGTTCAAGTCCAGCCTCAGCATCAGGTGATCAAGTTCTGTATTTAAAAATGAAAAACTTCCATCTTTCTGAAAGAAGTTTTATCACAAGGATTATCTACAAAGGCTGCACAGGAAGATGTCACAGCAAGGAATAATGTGCCAGACTGGATAGGAGCAGCAGTAAAGGGGCTCCGTGATGCCCAGCACAGCCGAGATCCTGAGATAACAGCCTCTTTATTCCATAAATGTTTTTCCGTAACGCTCATAGCTGAACTACCAGAGCACTTTAAAGTCATGCACCAGGCAATATGACTAACATCTGTCATGTTTTTCCTTTCATCCTGTCCCCAGGGGCAGAAGCTTGTGCAGTTGTGAGGAGGGGAAGTTAATTCGTTCACACATTGGTACGCACGCATGTGACCCACGCACACGTACACGCTGACAAGATCTTCTTCCTTTAATTTGCTTTTTGTCAGTAAGGCAAAGAGCTAGAAGACGTACTTTCCACTGGAAAATGTACTTTCCACAGCCATCAGGGTGGAGATTTGCCACACATTTAAAAGCAGAGATGCAATTCTTTGAAGTTCTGAAATCCCAAGGTAGCACACCCAGAATTGCATCCTACAAGTAAAAGACAAATATTATCTTAAAAAACATAATCAACCCCCCTCCAGAAGTTCCAGCCCAGAATAACCTTCTCTGTTCTCAAAACCAAAGAAACAAACAAGTTTTGGCTGCAAAAAGCAATGTGAGACGTGGCAAGGCAAGAGATGCAATGGTGTTCTATTCCAAAGCAAACACTCAATGCTTTTATTACAGTGAAAAACAATAATGGGATACAGAGTGTACACGATGTAAACACCTTTAATGCAATTCTAATTTTATTGTTGCTTCGAGATCACAGATTGTTATGGCAACTAAAGAGGGAAGGGGGGGAAACCTGATCGCAGCATTAATTTGATATCAGATTCATTTGTTCCACATTTGTGCTTCACTGCATGCATAATAAACAATCCTGGTTAAAGAAAAATAATATTGTAGCTATAATAATGGAATAATGTAGTATCCACTTAACCCCCAAGTCTGGTTTAAAAATAAAAAAAAAAATAAATCCATTATGTGTATATTACTGTTCCAGCTGCAACCCAGCACACATTATAATCAATAGCACTTGTAGAGCAGGAAGGCAAATTTTCAGAAATACAGTCTATTAAAACCCTGGAAACTGCTAAAGTGACAATTACAACAGTGGCCCGATGTCACAGCTGTAAACTCCAGGCAGGAGACTCAGCAGCAGGAGAAGATCCCACCCCGCTCCCTCAAATGGGATGTGGGCACTGCAGCCCCAAGCGCTGGGAGGGATTCAGCAATGCTGACAGCTCCGGGGTCCGGCCCTGCCTGGATGGGGAGGGGAATCCCTCATGCTTTGTGAACCTGAGCCACAGTGGTTGAGCTGGAATTGGTTTCTAAGCTCAGAGTGTGAGAGAACTCACTGCAGATGAGAACCCCAGTGCTGTTGGAGCATTTACCAGGGATGTCACAGATCAGCTCAAAACCCTGCACTGGCCACTAAAGCCAGGAACCCGAGCACACAGACCTCCATCAGGGCTTGAAGCAACTTGGTCTAGTGAAAGGTGTCCCTGCCTGTGGCAGGAGGGTTAGAACTCAGTGATCTTTAAAGCCCCTTCCAACCCAAACCCTTCTGTGATTCTGTGATCCTTCCTGAGAGTAAAAACTAACTGCAAAGCCCTAAAAAAAATTCCACTAACCAGAATGCCCATTCTGCCCAGAAGATCAATAAGTGTAAAGTGGAAAAAAGATTGAAGCTACTTAAATTAGGATTCTTAGGGGAACCATATCCATCTCTGATAAAGTGAAAAAAAAAAAAAAAATAGGTTGCATCAGAGAAATGGAAGATACAAGCTATTGCCCTCCAAGGAATGTGATGTCTGCAGTTTACCCAAACATAATTCTGGAGGCTTTGGGGCATGAAGTGTGGCTTCACTTTGAAAGGGACCCATTATTAATAGTGTCATGGGTTTCTGGGATTACTGTGTCTCAGAGGTTTATTGTATGTTCATTTGCTCTGTCTACTAGCAAAATGTTTCTCCTCCAGATTCTCATCTTCCAGGGCTGTAAATGTAGCTTAGGATCTGAAAGTCAAGATGAGCTCTTCCAGGGTCATCCATCAAGAGTAATAAAGTGTCTCCTGGAGGTTACACATGGGTAAGCAAGAGCAGAGCCTGACAGCAGTGGGATTACACCGTGTGTACTACAATTAGAAATTAATGATCACTCCTTTCAGATAATGCAGAAGAGAGAAAAGGCTCCAGTTCCTGAGTTCTGTTAGTATACCAGGGCTGAGGGCAGGAAAAATGGCATGTGCTCCCCCAGAGAACACAGCTGCCAGCACACACAAAGCATCCAGGCTCACCCAGGTGGGAACCTGCCTTTCCTGTGTCCCCCAATTTCAGAGGAGAGGTACATTTTCCTCACACTTCTTTCTTTGAAGAGGTAAAAGTAGTAAGGCACAATGTGGCCCGAGGGTCAGAAAGATGAACACCCTGCAAATGCGGAGTGAATTAAAACATGAAAAATGGTTTCACACAATTGGCTAATAACTGGCAAAATGAGAAATTAGTTTGTTCTGTTCCCAGAATAGAGCCTCATTCAAATGTGACCCTGCAGTGCAGCTTTCAGAAGCATTGTTTTGTGCTTGGGAGCCAGGTAAAACTGTTTTAGTCCAGCTGTTCAAAATCTATCTGTATTATTCTTTCAGTGGCAAAAAAGCAACAGGTGTCTTTACAAAGGACTACCAGAGTCAGCAGTATTTGCATTTACAAATCAAAAATTACCAAACACAGTTCAATAGAAGCAGTGTCACGTAGCTACCAGCCTCTAGTTCTGTGTGATTTAATTATTCCTAACATCATTGCTTCATCTTTTTTAAAGCTATTTTCTGAGTATTCATATATGACAAAGAAAACCAATATGTCATAAACTAATCACATATTGTGTTTACCTTCGTTGGCATTTAGTGCATAAGATGCAGCAGTAAATTCTTAATTAGCCACAGCCCCAGACAGATCTTTTTATCTCCTCTACCAACCTGTCATCAGTCACTCCAAAGCAAGGAGACAAAGACTTTTGAAGTTTTTGGTGATCGGGGCTGACTGACCTGCAGCCTTTGAAAAATCTTTGCAGGACAGGCCACCTCCACCAAGCTGATGGCAAAAAAACTGTGCTCACCCTGCCACAAACATGAACTTCTAAGTTCTTCTGACCTGCCAGGGTAATCTTTAATACCTGACATGTCGTGCAGAGTTGTAGGAATTCATTTGCATGGTTGAACCAGCCATGATGGGAAGTGGAAACCTGACAAAACTTAAAGCAGGAAACAGGGTGGAAACAATAGGCTTCCTACAGAGGAGACCAAATTAGATAAGACAATGATCCTTTTGAGGATTGAAGGCCAGGAGCTGCCTTAATTTTTCATAAATAAACATGAAATTGGTATGCTTATCCAGGTACTTGGATAATGGTTTCCTTTTTTTTTTTTTTTTCCCTCGCTATCATCCAGGGCTAGCAAGGACAGGTTATTTGTGCAGGAATTGAAATATTTGTCCTTCATAGTTCATTTCTCATTTGACATTCTTTATTCCTGATTGTTGTGCTTTAAAAGATAGGAGCATCCAGCCATGGAGAAGCAATAATCCCCAGCAAGAGAGGAAGCTGATGACACAGCACAAATAGTGCACTTTGTGCTTGGTGCCTGGCACTCAGCAGCACCACAGGAGCTGAATCCAAGGGGGAGTTTTGCACAAGCCCATTTAGCAGATTCTGAATAACAGACACGTTTAAATGAGGCTCAGCCCATAAGCAAGAGGCAATTAAAAAAAAATTTAGAAAAACCTGCCCAACTTCTTCCACTGGGATTTTGCAAACACTGACAACAGGGTCACGAATATTGGCCACAGGGTCTTGAATGGAGAGCCTCCAGATATTATCCTCAGTTTTTTTCTCGGAAAAGACCCCTCAGATCAGGAGTTCTGGTGCTGCCCACAACCTCATGATTTCTTAGGAACAATCTGAAAATGACTCCTGTAGTAAAAAAGGCAATGTCCTCGTCAAGTAGATAAATAAGAGGCATGACATGTCCCTCTCCCAGGGGCTTGCAGCATAAAGGGTCTCTTTGTGGGTGTTATAAAGGGTGTAATTTCTGTAGTGCTGTTTCCCATTCTCCTATTGCTGATCTTTTTTCTTTACCATCTGTTGCTGTTCTGGAACTGGAAACCACATCCTGAAGGAGAAGTAAGATCAAGAAAGGATCCTTAGGCAATTTAGGCAAACTCAGATTTCAACTCCCATCTCTTCTTTTCCTTATGGAAGTGAAACTTCTAAAAGGTCTTTTCCAGACAAGAACTGAGCATCAGAAGGAATCTTCTAAGTCCCACCTCCATGGTGTCTTACAGTATTGCTGCCCAGAGCTGAAGTGTGAATTCAGATGTGAGTTTTGGATTTAGATTTGGTCACTTTTGACCAGAATGCTACTTTTGATGTCTTTTTGATGGTACATTTTGAGTGACATTGACTTGAGTTAAGAGACAAATCAAGGAAATGCAGTGAGCCCTCAGAGGCTGAATCTGCCCTTCTTTTCCATCCATAAGTTCCCAGACACCAGTAGTATAAAATAAGTAAAACTTTCAATTCCAAAGTTGATTTTTACAGTAATTTTGAGTTCTTCTTGTTGAAGTTTATAATGTTTAGATCATTTTTCTCTTTCAAGCACTTTCCTGCTTATGATCTCTCAGCAACTTACAGTGATTAATGGAGGCTCCAGCACACTCTCATATGACAGAGAAGACACAGGATTACAGCAGTTTCTTCTTCAAGAAATGAAAATTGTACTCTCTAAGCCACTAGAATAAAGTAACTGGTGATGAACATTGACTTTAATGGCTACTGGGAATGTTTCACTCCACTACTAAAATCCAGCCACTTGTCAGATGAGAACACATCTGCCACCCAGCCATCTGCAGCCACAGAGAAAAGCAGCTTGGAGATGACTGTGTCAGGGTCACAGTGCAACAGAAATGGAAGCTGACATTCATTCAACAGAAGCAACTTCCCTAGCCTGAAAATTATTTTTACATGAAATTTTAAAATAAAATGAAAAATAAACGGTTTTAAAGGACTGACCTCTTTCAGTTAGGAACAGCTCAAGGCAAAATGTTTTCACCAAGTTCAGATTAAATATTGGGAAATGTAATTTGTTTTAAGATTCTATCCGTTTCTGAAAATATTCTTGGACTTGTAGCATTTTCAGTGCAGTGGAAATGCTGCTTGTAACACCAACAGCCCAGAGATGAGCCCCAAAACACTCTGCAGGTGGAAGGGAAGATATCCCATGTATTAAAGAACCTGGAGCCCAAAGATATGACTCAGGCAAAGACTGGAAAGAGATGGCAAAGACCAACCAGCAAGTCCAGGTCTCACAAATCCCACTCTGGTGTGTCTCTTAAGGAATCCCACCTTCTGATGGTTTTTCCTTATTTTCAGTGGAAAGCAGTGCCGTGGGCAGAGACATCTTCCACTAGACCAGGTTGCTCAAAGCCTCATCCAACCTGCTTTGAGCACTTCCAGAGATGAGCAAATGATTTGTATTCAATGTGTTTGGCATTCATTCACCTAAAAGGTAGCTCAGGTGAGTTTCCTGGCCAATAATCTGTATTTTCTTTAGAGAATTAAAAGTTGTTATGCAAATCTGGGAGCCAGAGGATTTGTTTCTCCCTCAGCCTTGCAGACAGAGCCAGCTGCCCTGAGTGCATGGCTCTGTGAGCTGCCCTGAAATCATCCCATTCATGTCCTGACAAAGCAAAGCCCCACAGCCATGGTTAATGTGGCACACATTAAAGACATCCTTTGCTAGGCAGATTTCAGCCAGCACAGCAAAGCTCCTGCTGCCTGAAAGCAGTTGAGCAAAAACACCTTTAGTGACCCAGGCAATACCCAACCACCCCATGCACTCATTGCCCAGGGAAGAGACCTCTTATCTGAAAAAAAATGCATGGCAGGATCAGTTTAAATATGTTAAGTTCCCTCTGAACATAACCAAACATCACAGCTTGAGCCCTTCAGCCAGGATTTCCTGGATCTTTGAAAATCCTGCTCTGGGCTCACAGGGAGGTGAGACAACCCTGAGCCTCTGTGTGTTGCACAAGGGAACCCTCTGGAGAAACAGCACATCATTCCTCAGTGATAAAACCATCTCCTGCCCTTCCTCTAGCTGTTAATAGAAATGCAAAAATTACCTGCTCTGTATAACCAACAAGCAGTGGTTGTTTGGAGGACATGTCCTCCTCTGTGAACCAAGACCTCGAGGTGCTGGTGGTGGCTCTGGGCTGTCCAGGGTGGTCCCACCACTGGGAAGGGCTGCTCTGCCCTTTCCAGGCTCTCAGCTGTAGACTGCATGGGTGGGAGACATGCTGGGAGCATTGGTTTTTATCCTCTGATGAAGCCTCACGTACAAAACCTCCTGCAAAAGGGAACTACTCAGAGGTGGAAGAGAGTCCTCAACACAAGGCAAAAACAACATTCCAGTCTCCCTCTCCAGCTAAGCCCAAAAGCTGTGCAGGCACACTGGGGCAGCCAGCCTGGCACAGGAATCAGCCCCACAGTGGGGCAAGGGCCATGGTGAACAAGACAGAAAGCACAGGGTGCAGGGCTCCCTGTGAGCCCAAGGTGGTGGGTTCATGCCTGGAAAAAATTCAGATTATTGTTGGAAGACGTTTTTCATTATCTGAAGTAGACTTACTCTTGTGGCATTGCCCATTTCCTTTGTCCTGGAAGAGAGGTGGGCTCAGCCCCCAGGTCAGCAAATCTGGGAGAGCAGGGAAGAGTGGAGCTGAGTTAAAGTCTAATTATGGATTTAGTTGTCTAAGGCTTTTCTTTCAAGTTGGCCTTGAGGTACAAAGAGTGGCTCTTAAGGATCTCAGAGGAGAGGCCATCCCAGCTGATGGAGGCCAGGAGAGGTTGGTTTGTCCTTGAAGCTGTATCAGATTAAAAATGGGAGATGAACAGCTGGGATGGGTTTCAGCCTCCCACGCCTGTTGGGAACCAGGGTGACCCTCAGTGCCTGCCCACCCATTTTCAGCCATAGTGGATGTAAGGATGGAACATGATTAGCCCATAAAGACATGGAACATGGCTGTCTGGTGAAAGCTGAGCCAGGATTTCACAATTCAGGGCTAACCAGGGCCAGTGAAACATCTCAGGAGAAAAGCAGCAGGGGCGATGGGGGGTGAAAACAACAAATGGGATGATAAACTGGAGTGTGGAACTGATGGAGAAGGTGATCTGAAAAACAGACAGCCAAACAGTCAATGCAAAGACAAGAATCCACTGGGTGAAATAAAGGCAGGAGCAATGGAACAGTGGAGGCAGCAGGGCAGCCAGTGTGAGACAGCAGCTGACAGGTAGGGCAGGCAGTCAGGGTCCAACCGGTCAGAGGGAGCCAACTCCAGAGCATCAGTCTGTCATTCCCCTGGCATTTATTCCCCTCCACTTCCCCTTTGATTAAATAATTGCCTTTTCATCCCAAAATCCTCTTTGTCTCTGCTGCTGGCAGCCTCACTGTTTATTATCTTACCCGGCCCTCCCTAGAGTCATCCTTCCCATCACTGCCCACTCACAGCCTCTCCAGCTCGCCCTGCACTCCAATGTTCATGCCCCATCTCATCCAAAGCCAGCCCAGTGCTCCCAAAACTCACCATGCTCCCATGTTTTTCACTGCTGTGCAGCTGGGACACCACTCATCACATCACCAACAAGCTGTGCAGATGTGCCCCCGAACAAGGCACACATTCCTGCAGCTCCCATGTGTTCAGGGAGTCTCAGGCTCTGGGAAAAAGCAACATGCATGCTTGGGTCCAGGGCAACATGAGTACAGCACCAGAACCTCATCATCCCCACTAGTTACAAGGGAAAACTGCTGGCAAAAAGAAAAAACAAAACCTAAAAGCAATTACCTGTGGTATTTGGGATAACGTCTTCCCTGACAGCTGAAAAATGTCACAACCAGCTCTCTGAACATCTGTGACAGAAGAGCTGGCAACTGCTCCAGGTCACAGCCAACCTTTGCTGAACTCAGGCTGGCCCCACAGAAATTAACCCCCTCTGGCCCCAAATTTCTGCCCACACATCCTGACACCTTTCCCACCACATGACCATGAGCTTGGAGAAGGGAACACTTTGCACCCCGAAAAGGGCAAAGAAATCACAGTTTTGAGTAGAGTCCAGTAAAGAGTTTGGAATCAGAAGAAGGAGAGAGGGGAAAAAACAAAATAAAAAAAGGAAAAAAAAAAAAAAAAGAAATAAGAAAAAAAAAAAGAAAAAAGAAAAAAAAAAGAAAAAAAAGAACAACAACAAAAAAAGAACAAGAAAAAAAAAGAAAGAAAAAAAGAGAAAAATATATATATAAAAAAAAAGCTCCCCCAAATCTCACAAGTGTTTAATGTTTCCTTCTCCGAGGTTTACTAATTTTCAGCTGCCATACAAAATTTGAAGACTCCAAATAGAAGCAATAGCACCAGAATGCTCCCATGTGACCTCACACTACTTTTGAGCAGGGACTGAAGTAATTAGGAAAGCTTGTTTGTTCTTGGTCAGGACAGCCCTAGAAGAACATCATTCAGGATTGTTGTTTGCTTTGGCCTCATCAATTGAAACAGAATTGTTTTCAGTGTGATTCACAACCAGCTTGTATGTTTCTTGGAAAACAAGAAGGAAAAGATATGCAAAACTTTTCCTACAGCTGGCTCTTCAGGAGGGTAACCAAGGCAAAGGCAGGACAGAGAGAGAAAAATTGAAACAAACTGAATTTTTAAAGTTTTCAAAACTCTTTTTGGGGTTGTTCTTA
Organism: Brachypodius melanocephalos; assembly: GCA_013398615.1. Lineage (NCBI taxonomy): Eukaryota > Metazoa > Chordata > Aves > Passeriformes > Pycnonotidae > Brachypodius > Brachypodius melanocephalos. Next base: position 13,355,413 of record VZSR01001299.1, on the reverse strand, counting down.
ATGAAAGATGTCATGGCTCCTTTTCCAAAATGTGTTTTTGAAAATTCTCTAAACCCAGATTTTCAACCACTGGAAACTACTTATTTTCCATGTACTGTTTTAAAAATTCAAAAAGATGGAGAAAAAAACCATCGTTACTATAACATTATTTCAAGAGGATTTTTTTTTTTTTTTTTTGGCAAAACAGAACTCCATGTTTGGGACATTCGCCACAAGACTCCGTGTTTGGAACATTCAGCTTGTGGCTCCTGGCAGCTCTGGGAGACACAAGGTGCTGCTCAGAACAAGATATTCCCATTTCTCAGCTGTGTGAAGATGCAACACCATGAGCCCCTTCTGTTGCTTTGCTCCAGCATCTGGAGAAGGAGAGAAGGAAAATCCTGGTTTTGTATAATGATGCACAGGCTCAGCAGAAAGGAGGAGCCAGGATATACATCAGGACCAGGGAAGAAATAATCTTTCAGCTGATGGTTTTCATTGGATAGGGAATAATTTGAATCCTCAGCAACTGAAAAGTACATTTTTTTTTTTAAAACCAAAAGGGTAAAAAAACCTCAGCCTTTCTCATTTTTCTCAGTGAAATTTTACTGGAAAGGAATATTGAAATTCCAGTAAATGTGTTGAAAATGTTCTATGTGCCTTTTTGGTTTTTTTTTTAATTATAGGGGGAGGTGTTGAAAGGGAAGTTTAAAAAAATAAACTTACCACCTGTCTTTTCAGCTTGTGGGTGTCAAGCTTACAAAAAAACCTAACAGCAATGTCAAAATCATGGCCAATTTTAGAGCAAACATCATTTTTCATATGAACCAAGCACATTATTATGCAACTTTTAAAAATGACAGATGATAGTTATTGAAAGTAAATGATAATGAGAGTTCAGATGGAAGTGTTAGGAAATGCATAGGCAAGCATACAACTTGAGCTTGCAATGTGTATGTGTTGAATGGAGGCTGTAAACTATATATTTTAAGTGAAATGAGAGCGAAATGTTCCCTAGAAGAGCTGAGCCCTAAGAGTTAAATTAGCCATTCACATGCTGAGTTCCTAAACAGATGTCAAACTTCATGTGTATGCACATATTATAGATAATTATTAAAAATTAACATTTCATTTCATTAAACATTTTATTTCATTCAATAATATGAAATAATATAAATATATCAGTGTGTGTACATAAATATATGTGTACACACGTACCTATGGACTAATTTTTTTTAATGTATTTATGGGTGAATGTGCACACACACATCTCTACGTGTGTCAGTGGAGGCCTGCATCTTGTGCACATGTGACTGATCCTACCTTGACATAATGGATTTGTAAAACAGAGTGGCAAAGACCTATAAAAATGAACTCTGCTGCAAGGACAAATTAGCATGTTGTGAGAGCCCTGTAGAGGATATCAAGCATCCAGACATTTCAGCCTACAATGTCCTGCAACAAAGAGATCGCTCCAATTGCCTGCAGTCATAATTTTTAAAGATGAGAAACTAATTAGCAGCATTATCAGCATAACTTTATCAAAAATTCTGTATTTTTCCCAAGTTGGAGAATGAAGTGCACAGGGAAAACGTTGACTTTAACAACATAATAAGAGGGCCTCAGTGGGTTCTCAGTATAATAATAATATCAATAACAAAAGCAACAATAATAGATAAGATAGGTTTTATCTTTTTCCATAGTGATTGGTGGCACATCACAGGTACCTGTATCAGTCTTTCTTCCTCTGGCCGGAAATAATTAAAGAAATTAATTCAATCCCACCCCAATTTACTGAAAATATTCAAAATCTACCTCAGGGTTCATTATAGAGGGATGCAAGGACAGAGAGGACCAATCTCAGTGGGGTCAAAAGAAGAAGTGAGAAGATGTTCCTGGAGGAAACCACTCTCAGAGCTGCATGTTGGGGAGAACAAGCTGGGGAATAAACCTACACAAATTAACCTGCACCTGTGACACAGCACAGATGGCCCAGGGCAACCTGAAAATCAAACCATTGGAGTAGATGCACTTGCAGGCTGAACAAAAATCCCCCCAAAAAAGCAAAGAGAAAAAAAGAAAAAAAAAAAAAACAAAACACCAACAACAACAAAAAGGTGGCTTCTCCTGGTTTCAGCTGGGATAGAGTTAATTTTTGTCCTTGCAGTTGGAAGAGTTCTGTGTTTGGGATTTAGGATGAGAACAATGTTGGTAACACGCTGACCTTTCAGTTGTTGCTAAGCAGAGTTTATCTAAGTCCAAGATTTTTCAGTTTCCCAGGCCCTGGCAGTGAGGAGGTGCACAGCCAGGACAGGTGACCCAGGCTGGCCAAAGGGATAGCCCAGGACATTCTGCTCAGTGTATAAACCAGGGGAGAGCTGCCCAGGGGGTCTGATCACTGTTTGGGGACAGGCTGGCCATCAGCCAGCAAGGGGTGAGCAATTGGGTTTTGCATCATTTTCCTTTTCTAATACTTTATTCCTCTCTCTCTCTTTCTCTCTCTCTCTCTTTCTCCTTTCCATTGCTATTATTATCATCGTTATTATAACATTATTATTATATTTTATTTGGTTTCAATTATTAAACTTTTCTTATGGCAATCATGAGTTTTACTTTTTTTTCCAGTTTTCCTCCCCATTGGGGCAGGGGGTGGGAGTGAGTGAGCAGCTGTGAGGTACTTGGCTGCCAGCTGGGGTTAAACCATGACATTCTCTCCTTTCACTGTGATAAAGATGGAACAACTCCATGATCTGTCCGTCAACAACCCTTCACTCTCAACCAGGGTCATCAGAGACGTCTGAAGTCCAGGGACAAGTAAGCGTTTACAGCCAACCACAGATTTTTAAAATCAATATTAATTAATCAAATCAATAAATTATTTTAAAATCAATATTAATTAATTGAATTAATGTCAATATTCAGGCCAGAGAAGTGCAAGCAGTGATAAAACACTCAGAAGAAAAATTTGCTTTATGTAGCTTTAGTTTGCTGCTCAGTGTTGTCAGCTGTCATGATTTTACCAGAAACTCACAGTACGTGGTGCTTTTCCTGCTGGTCAGCATTCCTGGAATTGTGTTTGTACTTTGTGTATCATTAAAAGCTTGAAAACTTCACTCCTGTATGTATTTCTACATAAAAAGAAAGCAAAAGCTGTTTTAGTTTTCTTTTGAATCTTCGTTTTAAAGCCACTGTTGGAATTCGTGGGAGTGAAAAATTATGCTGGACCTTGTATCTCTGAGCATCCAGTGACAGAGGTTTGCACTGTGAGTTTTGAGGTTTTACATGAGAAACCCACTCCCAAACTGTGCATACCACGAGCTGCAGAAGCCAACACAGTCACTGCTGAAGGGCCAAATTATCCCTGCTGGCATCTTGAGCAGATGATCGAACCTGAGGCTCCAACAACTGGACTTGGGAAATGTCACAGAAGCCTGAAGAATAATAAAAACATGGAAATATCTCCCGAGGGAATGCGTGTCACTCAACACTCCCATCAAGGAAATTGCAGAAAAATTTCAACTGACAAGAACATAGACCCCAGGAGCAGCACTGCCCTGGGTGACAAACCCATCACAGAGGCGAGCAGTGACTGCTGCACCCCTTCAAACCCCTTCAATCGCTCGGGGGCAGAGCATTCATGGGAGACAAACAACCCCCAGGCCACGCAAACTGCCACACTTCCTGCAAAAAAACCCTTCCTCAAACCCCCAAACCAGAAACAGCCCTCACAGAAAAGGAACACCCTGCTCTTGCCCTTGACCTCCCACCCAGGTGCCACCAGGAGAGAGGAACTGGAGAGAAGAACCAAAGCTTCTCAAGGAACTTTCCCATTCAGAGAGCAGAAGGCAGCAACAATTCCTGAACAGTGCTCTGGACTCCTGGGTGTTGTGTCACCTCTGAAGGGAGTGAAATCAGCCCAGGGGGAGTGTGTGTTGCCAAAAGTAATCACTGAGGTGAGGTCACTGCTCACACAGAACCCCTTTTGGAATGATCAGTTAAACTGAGCCCTCACCAGTGCCTGCCACCATGGGTGGTGCAGGGACTTGAGCAAAACATGTGGATTTCCTCAACAACTTCTCTGGCTATTGACTTGTTCTTCTGTTCAAAAACTGAGTCTGGAAACACACCTGGTTGCACATCAAGGTAGAGGGAGAGCAGGGTTATAAAAATCACTGGAAATCTATGTAGCATCTATGTTGTACCTAAAATATTTTCTCTGCAGATTTAATCAAGGCATCCTCCAAACCCCATCCATTTGGAGTGTTTTATCTGAAAAACAGATAAGGTGGTGTGTCAATGCCAGAGCTCACCTCTGAGGCACTGGATTTAAATAACACTGTGAGATTTTGGTGCCTGGGTCTCCAACAGAGCCCACAAGGCAAGTCAGCTCCACCGAAAGTTAAGCTTAGGGCATGGGGCTGGCAGGTATGACATGAGATCTAAGCAAGACCTCTTCTGTTCTGAACTGACACCTGCATTGGGTCAAGCCCTGACTGTCTGCTGTGCCCTGACTGTGCTGCTCTCTAGATCAGCTTCATCTCCATTGAAAATAATGGGAGCCAAAGACTTCAGCATATACCAAGAAATTACCACCTAATGTAGGTGTCTCTTCAGGCTGAAGCCCACCCTGTGTTCCAGAACTAAAAAGACAACCCATCCTTTGTTACCCATCTGCTTTGTATGGAGAACTTCCATTTTGTCTATCTACAGAGATGGGAGAGCAGACACAGGATGAAGATGGACATCAGCTGGGATGGCCACTGGCCAATAAACTGACAGGCACAAAGACAGAGGGAGGAAAACAGTTCTTGGTGACTACCAAACCAGCTCAGAGACTCATGGAGCTGCCCAGAGACCGTGGTCAAAGCTGGCACAAACCTGCACACTTGCTGATCTGGGCTGTGACTTTGGTGAGAGCAAAGGGTGTCTGTGTTGTGAAGAACAGGCTCTATCAAATGTGCAAGGGGTTCACACAGCCAGCAGGGGTTTTACTAGAGCAGTGCAGAGCCTGAGGGATTCACACTTCACTCCCATCTCCCTGCTCACCACAGAGCTCTGGTCTTGTGAGCAACAAACGACCCACCAGTGACCAGCTGGAGAGTCCAAATTCAGCCAGCTGAAGACCCTTCCTTCCCCCTGGGTGTTTGAAGCACTTGCACAAAAGCAGAGATCCTGCAATTCCTCCTGACAAGTCCAGTTGCACAGTCCATGTATCGTGGGCATCTGTGGAGGATGCTTGGGAAAACACCCCTGAAAGAGCAGAGGGACTGGGAGGTGCAATATTGCTGAAGGGACAGCAGCAAGAGCTCTGCTGAAACTTCACCCCAAAATCTTCTTCACTTCCTGGAAGGCTGGACCAGCTAGAAAGAGGTGAGATACAGGGTTTTTTTAAGGGTAGACAAATTTTCAGTGTTGGGAAAGCTGGAAGCAGGAACTGCCAAGAGACAATGACCTTCTGGTACATGAAAATTGTGCTGAAAAAGGAAGGGACAGTCTGTTTTCCAGGTCTGGGGCATATAGAACAATTAGTAGGATTAAGTTAAGAAAAGGGAAATTCAGTTTAAATATGAGGGGAAAATTTTCCAGTGGCTGGGATAATAGAGAACTGGAATAATTTTTTCTGATGTTGAGAGGTTTATGGCCCTATAACTTTTGGGATTTAGAATAATATAGTCTATTTACACTACATACAGTATCATTGTATTTGCATGGTTTTATATATTCTATTAGTGACTTACCAGCAGCTGCCTGGTTCTTTTTGAAGCTGTGCAATACTAGTACCTATTTATCAAAGTATAGTGCATAAAAATGATGCCTAAGTTTGGAAAAAAGTTTTTGCATGTCCCAAGTGGACAACATTCTGCAAAATTCAGCAAAAAAAAAAAAAAAATTGCAACTGCTTCTGCATTCCCTGTTCCAGCCCATAGCTGCTATGAGTTATGGTAGCTTTGGGAATGTGGGATCTTTCAGCAACCTGCTCACCTACTCTGATGTGTTTCTTCACCTTGTTAAAACTCTCTTCTCTTACACATAGATACAAGCACACACATACACATAGAGATCTTTAAAGGTCTTTAAAGTCAATCCTGGCAAGTGGAAACAAAGAATATTATTTGAGATGGGCCTAACAGATTGGATTCAAAAAAATAAATTAAACCAGCAACAAACAGCCCTTCAGTGCCTGCGTGCCAACTTTAATCCCCTCGTTAATTAAAAACGGCCGAGTTATAACCCCTTTCAAAAATTAGGTTTATAGCAGAAACGCCAACTGAACAGACCCTTCAGTGCAGCAGCCCTGCTGCCGCCTCCAGAACACAATCGCGGAACGGCGAAACATATTGGCACCTCCTGGATGGGCAATCGCAATGTTTGCTCGGTGCCGTCTCTCCCTGTTAATTGCTGTGTGGAAAGCGGTCCCGGCACAGCCTCTTTATCTGCGAGCCTCAGGAGCGCTGCCGGCGGCCTCCGGGGGCACAGCCTGGCCAAGGCTGCGCCGCCAAAGCCCGGCCGAGCCCCGCGTCCCCTCCCCGCAGCGGCAGCTGGATCGGGGGCTTGGCTGGGGGATCGCCGCTCTTGGCTGGGGGATCGCCGCTCTTGGCTGGGGGATCGCCGCTCTTGGCTCCGGGATCGCCGCTCTTGGCTCCGGGATCGCCGCGCTTGGCTCCCGGGCCGATGCTTGGCTCGCCCCGCTCTTGGCTGCCGAGGGGCTGTGCAACAGCTTGTGGCCTCGCTGGGCTGGATGGGATGCTGGTGCCCGGGATGGGATGGGATGGGATGGGATGCTGGTGCCCAGGATGGGATGGGATGCTGGCTGGGCAGGATGGGATGATGGTGCCCGGGATGGGATGGGATGCTGGTGCCCAGGATGGGATGGAATGCTGGTGCCCAGGATGGGATGGGATGCTGGTGCCCGGGATGGAATGCTGACTGGGCGGGATGGGATGCCAGCTGCCTGGGATGGGATGCTGGCTGGGATGGATGGGATGCTGGCTGCCCGGGATGGGATGCTGGCTGCCCAGGATGGGATGCTGGTGCCTGGCATGGGATGCTGGCTGCCCAGCTGCATCAGCAGCCTCTCCTCTCTTGTCAGGAGAGGAGCACTCTTGAGCTCCTCACCTCGACCATTCTCCTTTGGATAGCAGCAGCACAACGCTGAAAACCTCACCTGCCTGGAAAACCAGGCTCTTTTCCCTTGCATCCTCTGATGTCTGCCTGTTCTTTCCTTAAGCTGAGAGTTTTATGAAGCAAGGTTGCTCTTAATTATGAGTTTCTACTATACCTTTTAATACCTGATATCAGCTATTAAAACTTGTCAGGCTGAAGGGAAAATGCAGTCTGTAAAATGGCCTCTGCCTTTGCAGATGGATTCCCTGTATGAATCCAAGACCAGGGGCCAGATCTCCACTGGAGTTGTGCCAGTCCACACCAGCTGTCAGCACAGCCACAGAGGATCAAGCATTTCTGTGCCACCCCGTCTCTTCATCACAACTGTCAGCTCAGGCCCCACCACAGAATATTTATTAGTGGTGACAACAGGAAAGAATAGAAATATCAACTCTTAGGTTGACTTTTGCAAAGTCAGTAAGTAAAAGATATACAATTTTGTCCTCATAAAGGGATTAAAGTTGTTGGAAAAGATACAGGCAGGAAAACGAAATCCTTGGGGCTTAGGGGTAGGTTTGCTTTTTGCTTAATGAAGGATTGGCAAGGGACTTACACTGCATGAAACCAGACAATGCTCTCAAATTCAGATGCTGAGAAATGAAGCAATCAGTGAAAGCACCGAAGCACTGGCTCATCCGTGAGCCTGACCATGCAAAAGTTATAAACAACTAAGTGCTAAGGGTTGCTCTGTACTGAGAGACAGTCTGAAGTCTTTGCATTTACATACCAGCTGTCATCAAGGCTTAACCAAAGTGTTTCCAATTTCCTTTTATTGTATTTTGTGTTGTGTTTATGTGTTGGAAATCAAGGCACAGAGCCTGCAAGTAAGGGTGAAAAAAAAGGACGAAGACAGATTAAGTGAGGTGCCTGTGGAATTCAGGTGCTTAAATGCACAAAAAGCAATATTTAAACTCTCTGCTCTGCTGCTGTCTAAATTTAGAGACATCTAAATGCCCACCATACAATTCTTCACTACTCAAAAACTCCCTTATTCCTCTCCTCTACAGTAAATTAAATCATTTGCAATTCACATTGATCGCCCTCAGTCCAAGCCCCTTCATCCCACAGCCAAGCCTTGCCATGATCCAGCACCTCCTCTTCCCACCAAACTGGGGCCAGTTCCAGGGCAAAAGAGCAAAGCTCCGTGTGGACTGTGTCTGGCTGGGGGAGCTTCCCAGAGACCCCATGTTTGGGACTAAACAGGAGTTAAGGTTAACCTGCACTGTCTGTTTTTGGCAACTGATTTATGGCATCACCTGGAAGGTGGTTGAGTCCAACTCTCGTTTGGAGCCCCTGAACCCCAACCAGAAAGGGAGGAGCGGAGATCTTTGGGTTTCCTGCAGGGGAGACAGCTTTGCAGGTGCCCCACAGGGACCCCAGCCCCGATCCCCCTGCCTGCAGCTGGGGGCACTCGGTGTGGGGGGCTCCCATCACTCGACTCGGCATCCGGGCTGCTGATAAGAGCTCCCTCCACCAGGAAGGCATCACTGCAGAGAACAAAACCACCTCCTGCTGAATTGATTATATTTACTGTAAAACACGGAAGCAAATGAAATCTCTGATTGAGAGAGAAGGAGAAAGCTTTTAATCCCGCTCTAAGGCGCTTGCCAGATTGACAAGCCTAGAGATACAAATGGAAGAGTAATTATACAAGACTCACGTCGCTGCTCAGATTTATTTTTCCAAATGTAAGAAAGGGAAAGAGACAGAAAAGGCCTGGCTTGTTATGCTGGTTTCCATAGCTGTTAGTACAAATTGATTAGAAATCAAAGCTCAAGATGTTCCAAACTACTCAAAAAAACTTCTCCTCTGAGCTGTGGCACAATCAAAATATTATTGATGACACAAGAGAAAGGGAGAAAAAAAAAGAAGAAAAGAGCCATTTAGGGCAAATGTTTTCATTGTTACAAGTCCTAGAGCTCTTTGTGGAAGAAGGGGGAAATGTCTGTGCTACCTGGTCCAAACAATTTCAAAGTTATGTGAGTAAACTCTAAAAATATCTATTCAATCTTTGAATTCAGTTGCTAAATGAAAGTGATAAAAGAGGATTAAACAGTGAAGTGTCTGTCAAGTTATAGTGACTAAATACTGGGAAAAGATGCATCAAGGCTTTGGGTCAGGGTTAAACTCAGAGCAAATGCATTTCTTCAAGGGCCCTTGAGGACACTGTACTTTATAATTGAACTTGTACTTCCAATTTGAGACCTGAGCATCCATCACACAAGGCATTTTTGAAAAAACACAGAATAGACAGGATTCATCTTGTCTAATTCAAAACATCCATGCTGGAGACATCTGTGCCTCACTGATCCTCCCATCCTTTGTAGCCATGGAGGGAAACAGGCACTTTTACAGAGTGCTCAGCTGACTTATTTTAGATATCAGCTTTAGGGCAAGATGAATCATGCCTTGAATGTGCCAATTTCCTCGTGGTGCCAAAGCAAGACTAGACAACCAGTTTGTTTGCTCAGATGAATCCCACGTGGCTGAGGCTGATAGATTTGTGCTCTGATCTGGCTGAATGTGGGCTTTCTGTGGTTCCAAGCCTTACCTCATCCTATGGAGAGTCCAGTGGATCCTTAGAGGTGAGCTGGAAAACAGCAACTGCCTCCAGATACATCAGTTCTGATAATTGCCATGGTCTGCTAATGAGTCTGGATGGCTTCCCTGGAGAAACAAATCACCTTAAACATTTAAGTTGTCCCCAGAGATTTTATAAAGTTTGAATCAAGCAATGATAGATTCAGATTAATTTCAGCAATGTTGGTATGGACCTGTAATGGGGATATTTTGCATGCTCAGGTTTTGGTTTTTAGTGGATGTATATTAATGCTCCAGACAGCAGTATCAAGACAACAATTCAATTTACATTCTAGTCTTTCCTCCTTTGGTGAGGAGCTTTATAGGTAAAGATTCCCACTGCACAAGGACATTGAACAGGAGCTTTCCTTCCAAATTTTGTTTCCAGAAGAGCTTTAAGAAAGATAACCAGAGTTTTACGCATCTGATTAAAAAGCCAACACTCCAAACTCTGTGCACGTAGGTTTCTGGCATTATTTCTGTTATGGTCATAATCAGCTGCTTGCCCATTCCAGCTGCTAAAGCACACTAGACAAGACTTGAATTCCAAATATTATTCTCATCACCATGGTATCCTGTGCACAGATCCCCAAAGGTAATTAAAGAAGTTTGAGGCTCTGACTCCAAAGGCCAGGTCCATAAATAATTTCAGCTCTGGCAATTAGGTGACATAGTGTTTTGTTTTGAGACTTTTGTACTGCAGTGAGTGAATCCAGAAGCTGCCTTTGCCTCCTGCTGACAGGGAGAGATCAGGCCACCCCCACAAAAAACCACTCACAGAGCAGAAGATCAGGTCAACGCAGGCTCACAGAGGATGCTGCACACAGGGACATCTGTGAGCTCACCTCTCCTGGAGCCTCCTCACCCAGGCTTGCAGGGGAGAAGCTCCATCTCCTCAGGGTCTTTGGACAGAACCCTCCTTTCCTCATGGGTATCAGTGTTAAAACCTACATTAAACACAAACACAATTGGCTCATAAACAGCAGAGGAAGACATTTTGGTCCCTGCCCCCTTCACCTGCCAAACTCACAGCAAGAGCTTGAACTGTGAGGTGACAAAGCAGAGACCCTTGGCTAGGCTGACTGTTTGCCCAGGATTATCACGAATATCCCAAATCCCACATTATTTTCTAGCCAGCAGCACAAGCAAAACCAAGTTACTTTTCTGGGAGAGGGCAGTTCTGAACCTTTATCTTTAATCTTCCCTCCCACAATAAACAACAAAAAACCCCCCCTCAGGATTCAGAGTGTATCCATTTCTGTTTTTACCTAAGATAAAAAGTCCAGCTGTTGAGGCTGAGCAGCAGCAAATATGTAGATATAGAGGACTCAAAGTGCAAGGAGAGACATAATCAAAACAGACCCTCCAGAACTGGGTGGTGGTTGGAGACAGGTATTATGTGTTGTTATATTATATTTTCTGGCATGATGTGTATATTTTCCTTTAACTGTCAGGTCCCTTCTGGACACCACCCTTTCTAACCTGCATGCAAATATTTTCTTTTGGGAGAAGGGAGAGGAGAGCAATTCATAGAGCTATTGAAAGAAGAAAGAGCAGAAGGTTGTTTTAAGATAGGAGTGAAAAATCCTGGAAGGACTGGTCCCTTGGAAAGATCTCACTTTCTGCACAAGGGGTAAAGGACTGGCTTTGCCTGAGGAGCAGCAGTGTTTGTCCTGGATCTTCACCCTGCAAAAAATAGTAATTAATAGATTTTAATATGTAATTTTATATACTTCTAAAGATGATTCAGGATCAGTATTATTCAAGCACAGGATCAGTATTATTCAGTTGCATGTTTACTCCTTTTTAGATCCTGCAGCTCCAGGGTTTTTTTTCTGTCTGTTTTGTCCTTCTGTTCCTGTCCTTCTGCTTCAAGGATGAATTGCTGGTAAGACACCTCATGTGTGTTGTCAGTCCTAAACACTGTCAATTAAGTGTCTTCTGAGGAGGATTTGGTCAAGCTGCCTTCTCAGTAATGAACATCTTTTTTGAAATTGCAACTCTAAATTATACTATTTGCCATAATGTAAAAGCTATGAAGGAAAAGAGAATAAAACCCTTGGGAAGAGACATGTACTTTTCCCTCAAGTTCTCTTCCATCTTTGCCATCTTCCATCAATCTGACGAAAAGCTGTTTGTAAGAGTCTCTTGAAATGAAGACTCTAATATTCAATCACAAAAAGATTAGCCTTTGCCTGTACCTCACTCCATGCTACACTAACACAATCAGCACAGGAAATGTTATCCAGGAAGAGGTTAGGGGAGAGGGTGGAAGAGCAGGTGGTGCTGGAGACCTAAAATTATAGAGGTTTATTTTTCGTGAAGCATGACTTTTATTTGCTTCTAACTTTAGGAAGGAGCAGTGCTGGAGATGAAGCAGACAGCAGGAGGTGTTCAGTCACATGTGCAAGGGCAGGTGTGCTGCTGAGTCACTGCTGAGCTTGGGCTGACCTGGGAAAGGAGACAGGAAAACTGGGATTACTTTGGAGAAGTTAATTCAGAACTAGAGCAGCCTGCATGCCCAAAGTGTCACTGATGGCACGAGGAACCACAGGATACCTGGACAGAGCACGGGCACTCAAATGTGGGACTTGCAATCCACAGAACATTTATCACCTGAGGCTCCTGAAGGGCCATAAACACATAATTTTTGCCATTGTAATTACCCAGCTATCTGGAGTTTTGCTGCTGCACTCAGAAATGTTGTCATCTCAGCAGGACTGTGCATTTTGCATCTCTGCCATGTACATGCCTGTTGGGATCTGCAAATTAGGTCTTTCTGAGTTTAAGTTCCCTGAGCAGTCTCAGCTTTTCCTTAGGTACAAAGCACAGGGGAGAAGGCTTTGCACAGATTCTCTCACGACCCAGGAGCTCAAACGCCTCTTTCAGAGCAGGAGATGGGACACATCACCTCAGCTCCCAAAACTGCTGCAGCACAGGAGGAAATCTAAAGCTGGGGGGAGAGAGAGGGAGAGAGATGCCTGATTGTGCAGCCCTGATAAAAGCTCTGATCCTGCACAAAGGCCTGGGATTTCCAATCTCTGTACAGGCACCACGTCTGCATTTTGCATCATTTTCAGTAAGGCATGTACCAATTCTGCACATTTGCTGCCTCAGCAGCAGAAGAGGTGTCTGATCTCCCACAACAGAAGCCTCCCTCACAGGATAAATGCATTACAGTTTTGTGGCACGTGCTGTCAGATGCTCTCTCAGTGCTAAGATAAACCAGAGTTCATGGAAAACAGAACTGATGACAAGTATCATTAAATCTCCAAGCAACTTTTTTCCCCCCTGAGATGTCCTTCCTGAAGCCACAGAGAAGGACATTGGATAAATACACGTGTCACCATTACTCACATCAGTAATCCAGCAGACAAGATTGTGGGATTGACATGATGGCCACAGGGGCTGAATTTAGGTCACCTACGAAATGAATTAAAAGCTTCTCCTTATCTCAGTGCCACATCTCCTCCTCACTCACACCCTTGTCAGGCACGAAGATGATGAAATCTAACCCACTGATTGCCAAGTGACTACTGAACACCACAGCTCCTTAATCAGGGTACCAGACCACACTAAACTGCTGCAGCCACAACAGCAAAGCTCCAGATTGTTTGTCCCCGTGTAGTTACTGCTACAGATTTCAGTGACCAAGGTCTGTGTGTGAACTTATATTAAACAAACAAACAAACAAACAAACAAAACCAACAACCAAAAAACCAACCAAAAAACCCCAAACCAACAAAAATCCCACCCCCCCTCAAAAAAAACATAACATGAAAACCAAACAAAATCTCCAACAACTGGAAAAGAACCCACACATGCAAGATTTGGGCATAGGCTTGCATCAGATCAAATGGCTGGTGAAGCCTCTGCTCCTTATTTCACCTCCACTTCTACAGAGTGAGCTGTGCAGCAGAGATGGCTTTGGGCTGAACGACACTGCAAGCACAGACTACCACCCAGAAGGGCCAGTCGAGCCTTCTGCTAGGAAAACAGCTCCCTTGTTCCCATTTTAAAGTGGTTTATGGTTTTATAAAACACACTAAATGTCCTCAGTGCCCAGATTTGCATGCACTCGTTACTGATGTCCAAACAAACCTGCAGCCAACACAAAGGCATATCCTTACCTGAAATCAAGGCATGTTGAGTCTTCTTGAGGCTGAAGAACAGCAGATGGAGGTGTTTTCTGGGTGGCTGTGAAGGGTTTTTCCTGGACAAAGTGGATAAAACCTGATCCTGGCAGCTAAAGGAGCCCAAATCTTTCATCATTCAACTCTCAGGTGTGGAAAAGAACCTAATGTGATGGGTTTGGGGTTGCAGTGCTGACAAGAGAGGTCTGGAGTTTCAATCAGGAACATTTCTTGTGCTAGGTTCTGCTTGGGTACCTGGGAACTGACCCTGTACGTTTTATCTGTAAATTCATACTGTGCCAGCAATCTCCTGGGCTTTCTCTCCTGAGTCAGCTTTGCCAAATTCCATAGTTTTGGCCAATGATTCTGATGAAAACCAGGAGCAACATGCTTTGTTGCTGCCTCAGAAACAAAGTGTGATCCCTGTGTGAAACCTCCTGCTCTTCACAGGGCTGGTGGGTTAGGGTTAGGGTTAGGATTAGGGGTTAGGGTTAGCCCATCTCAGGGGACTGGCCAGCTCAAACCAGTGAGGCTTGGCAGAAATTAAACAAAGGATAAAATTACTGTACAATGCTTTGTATTCACTCTGCTGTATTAGGATGAGATTAAATGAGAGGAAGGGGGACTTTCCTTTTCAGGATTATCTCTTGTATTTTGGGAGTTTTGTCCTTGAAGAGCTTTTTGAAAGGTTGCCAAAAGAGGCAGCAGCATGTAGGTGTGTAGCCAGAGTATAAAGCAGCATCCCGTGGGGAGACAGAAGGGTGGGATGTCCTGCCCAAAGCCATCTGCCTGCAAAGGGAGAGGCTGCACAGGAGAAGCCAGTGGGCAGTGAAGAGTGTGTGCCTGTGAGTGTGGGGAGGCAGCAGCAGGTGCTGGACAGCCACAGATGCCAGGAAGGGCACTGGGCCAAAGCCAAGCCAGAGGAAGAAGAGGCTCCCGGGGATGTAAGCCAGGTCAGAGTGGTCAGGACATGCATGCAGATGACACCCAAATAAATGATCTCTCCTGTCCCCATTCAGAGAGGTGTTTTAGAGCCTATTAGACCATGGATTAAGACAACCAATTTAGCCGTGGCTCACGCTGTACTTTAGCCTGTTCCATAATCACCGCAAGACAGAATTTGGCTTTAATCATTTCTCATCCCAGGGACAAAGCCTGTTTTCACCCAGTGTGCCAAGACATTCTATGAGATTAAAATTATGTCTCTTGCAAGATTGTCCAGATCCTGCCTTCAAGGGTCTCTTTCTAATTGTTTTCAGAGGCTGCCAGCCTTGCAGGGTGTAGCGCTGACTTCAGAAGATGTGGGGTGGAAAAGTCTTTTTTAAATGATTTTTTTAAATCAGAGGAAGAGAGGAGGCTCTTTAATTCCATACAGAAAATCACTTCTTCCTGCCAAGCAGCAGTGGGAGCACAGGCCTTGGAGTTCACGGTTCAAGAGTGCAATCATTTGACATGCAAGCACTGCCAGGAGGCAAAAGGAGGGGAAGCCAACCTAGGCTGAGGCTCTGTGACTGACCTTCCAGGGGAAAAAACCCGATTTGCAGAGCTCTTCTTCAAGACATTCATTGCATTCAGCTGGGCAATCAGAAACACTAACAAAGGTATCAGGGTTGAAAAGTAGTAGCTATGATTATAAGGTCGGGAAATAAAAAGGGGCTATAGCCACCCAACAATAACCCAAAAAGCCCACATTGGGGATGGCACTTGGATTTTGGAAGAATGTGTAAATCTTTCATTTTTTTTTCAGTCTCACTCTTTAATTAGGACATTTAAAAATGCAGAGGAGCAAAGTGACAACAACAGCAACAAGCCCAAATACACCCTACCCTGGGATAAGTCTGTTTCCTGGCATTGAAAAAGCCACCAAGTGACAGAATGTGCTGTGGTAATTCATGTCTGTGACATTACAGTGATTGGCTTTAATGCACTCACCATAAATTACTGAGTCAAACAAAGCACTCTGAGGAGACAGACAGACAGAAAGGAGCATTCAAGGCTCTTGATTATTTATCAGTTGGCTGAAACATTTAGAAACCAACTAGAGCATTACATATCCTACCCAATGAATCACATCACAGCAAAGGATTTTACATTCAGATGAAAGTTTCCACCAAGAGCTGGAGGGAAAGGATGTGCAAACAACGCCTGTGTGACACAAGGAGGTTTCAGCAATGTAGAAAGTGAATTTGGATCCCTGGAAGCTACACCAAGGATGCTTCATTAGAGGGAAGTTATCAGGCTAAACACATTTCCAGTTTCACTGCTATCATCTTTAATTGAAATTAAGGACAGTTAAACCACATAATTTATTCTTCCCTCCTTGCCCTGTGCTTTTTTCAAGATACTTCATGCAGCCACCTAAGCAGATTAAAGACTTTGCCTTCCACGAGTTCCCATTTTGGCTCTCCCACGCCTCACGACTGCTGCACCATGAAAATACCACACTGGAGAACAGCTGAACAGAACCTCGTCTCAGATGATATTTTAAACCATTCAGGAAACGCTGGTCACAAGTAGATGTTTTCCAGTACTTTCTTATATAAATAACATTTAAGTTTCTGCCACAAGTCACTTGTGTTCCTCCATTAGTGGATAACAACTGCCAAGTGCAGCGATTGTGAGTGCAGTTTGATGGGAAGAACCAGGTTGGGAGCAACAGAGAGCAAATAGGAGACAAAGTACTCACCTAACGTTTCTAAGAAACCAACGTGAAAGGCTTGTAAACTGCTATAATACTTATTTTTTCTCTATCATACTTAAATTTCCTTTGCATTACGAATTCTTCACTGAAGAGCACTGCAGACTTGGCGCTGGCTTTTTACAAAGCCATTCTTAAAAACATTTCATCAAGGCGGAAAAAAAAAAAAACTTCAAAAAAATCCTAAGGCCCTGCACGTGATGGCACCCTTCTCACTGATGCAGCCTCACACACCGGATTCAGTCTGTTCTTAACAACATCTGCAATAATTTCTGCATGAGCCACGGGAGATAAGGACCCCCATGGCTCTGAATTGCCATCGTGCTGGACTGCATGTAAGTGATAACTTCACATTTTGGGATAGAAAATACTGAGTGTTTTTCTCCCTTGTAACCTCCTCTTCATCTTAAACTGTCTTTCATATGATAATTCGAAAGATTTTCCCCAGACCTTGTATCTTTAATAGAAGCTAGACAAAGCCTGAATCATCTCGTGTTTGGCAAATGTTTTGCTGTGGATGCATTTTAAAATAAACATCTGATGCAAAGACCTGGGCACACAATGTAAGAGTGGGATGTGCTGCTGTAATTCCTCTACCCAAATATCTCAGTACATCTGTGATGCTGCTGCATCACCTAACGTTAACATGTGCAATTTATAGGGAAGAAATGGAGAGAGAAAATGTGCTGAAATAACTTGCCTACAGCAATATGCTGAGAGATCCGGTGCCAGGGCTGGGAATTAGAGCTCAATTGATTTCTGGTATCCAGCCCCTTGCATAATTCACTAGGTCACAGTGACAAGATTTAAATATGGGACTAATTGAATGTTCATATAGGTATTGCTGCTCTTTTGCTCTGGCTTGATGCAAAGTTGGAGAGGGAGAAGGATGCAGAGGAGAAACTGAAGCCTCTGGATGAAAATCTGGGGAGGGGGGGATAGCTGGAAGAGAAAGCTGCTCTGTCCTCCTCCTGTTATCTCAGTGGCAGGTTAATTCTGGATGACAATTTAAATGTCAAATGTAGTCCATCTATTTCACCAGGGGAAAAAAGCCCATCTCCTCAAATCCCTGCTGACAGAGCAGGAGCAGAAAGCACCTGGGCCTCCAGTGGGCTGCTCTAGAGGGGAGAACTGAGCTCCCCAAGAACCATAAAACTGCCTCCAAGAGCATGAACATCTCCTCAGGGAAGAGACCACAGACCCAGGGGTCTTGCTGAAGTCGTCCTTGAGCTGCTGTGAAAAATCATAAGCAGAAACATGAGATGACAGAAAATATAAACATTAGTGTGAATGTCTTCAAAGCAAAATCATCTCAAAGGTCTGAAAAAAAACCCAACTGGGTCAGGGCAATCACAGCTTCTCCCTTTCCTGGGCTGTCCATCACACCTGGTGCAAGATTCCTCTTTCTGTTTGTTGGGCAGGGGGGTTGAATGCTGCATGTCCTCCAGCTTTCCTCTAGCTCCTGATGGAGCATGGAGTGGTTGTCCTTGCTGGGAAGATGTTTTCCCAAAGCAGCCTGCCTTGGGAGCAGCTTGTGCCTCCCAACACGGCTCCACTGAGCCACTCCAGGTTTGCTGTGTGCCTAAGCACACACACTACAAATACTCCTTCTCCTCCCCACTGGAAAGGCAGAACAGCCTTTTTCCTCTTCCTCCATCGTTCTGCTGGCACAGGAGAGGACTCACATTGCTGCCCTGGCTATGGTGCTTGTCCCCAGGGATGGATCCTGAAGAAACTGCTCAGCTGTCTTCCCCTACCTTGGCAGTATTAAAGCATATTCTTCCCAGCACTTTCTCCTGCAAGGCAGCAAATGCCAGGAGCTTGGGGTAGGATGAAGCTTTACATTTTTTGTAACCTCCAAAGCAGCCAATTCCTCCTCACCCACACGGTATTCCTTCAACCTTTCATTAATTTATACAGGACATCCCCGGGATACTGGAAGCACTCCAGGTATGTTTCCCACTGTAAGATCTGCAGCAACACCTGCTTTCCTTCCTATGCCACAGATTCTCCATCTGCTCCAATCTTCAGGACCTCTGGGAATGGCACTATCAGGTACTCCCAGAGGAGTGTAACAGTGAGCAGGTGATGTGTGTGCTGAGGTCAAGTCAGGCCAACGCAGTCCCTTCTCCAGAGGTGGGTGCTATCAGTTCCTAAAGGTTTTGTATCCCAGTAGCTAAATCATCACCCAGTCTTCCTAAAAGAGCATCCAAACAATTTCTGTACCTCCTAAAAAAAGCCCTTTGTTTGGACTGCCCCATGCAAATATTTACTTTTCAGAGTTCATTTAGGAGCAGGAGCAAACCACAGCTGTTCCCATCAACAAAGGTGAAACCTGCTCAGCTGCAGGTCTAAAAACCCTATTTCAATTCTGCAATCCCCATTGAGAAGGTTTTATTGAGCTTGATAATAATTAAGGTTAGTGTTAAAAATTAAAATCCTCCATTCATGTGCCTGTGCCCATGTCTCCTGCCCCTCCCTTGCCCAAAAAACCCAAATCCAAAGCCTTCAGTAACTCTGAACAAAAGAAATTTTAAAAGTTCATATTAAAAAAAAAAAAATAAAAAAAAAATCTGGTTTGGTTTTTGTGGTTGTTTTTTTGGCTTTTGTTTTAATTAATCCAGTGAAATATATTCAACAAAATTATTTCAGAAAAACTTCTGACTGAAACCCCACAGCTTCTTTAAAATGCATCACCCAAAGCCAGCAGGAGAGAGAGATGTTCTGAAAGAAAGGGAAAGCTCGGTGTCCTTTTTATATGTCACCACCTGGGGTGTCTTCCCAGTTCACAGACAAGCTGTGCTGATTCCTGTGCTGGAAACTCTGGACACACTGATGGAACAGCCAGTTCTTCCAGATCCCTCATGCTCAGACAGTTTCTGCGGGTGGGATCTGTTCATGGAAATGTAAATCCTTTGGCTGGGCTCTGAAATTACTTAGAACAGCTAAGAAGCCGCTGACCAAAATCATTACAAATGTTGCTCATCTTCACAGGGTCATTTGGAGATGAACAGATACAACTCACCTTTGGCCTGTCACCAAAGCAGTATTAATAATTATGAAAAATCACTTGGGCTTTGCGAGACATCACAAATCCAGAGTGCCACGTCTGGAACTGGCCTTTCCTCAGTGACAAATTCTAAACAACAAACATTCATAACACAAGTCCATGAAGTATTGGCTGTAAAGGATAATAAATCCTTTGGCAATACGAGGAGGGCAGGAAAATCTTCCTGGCACAAGTATTGTTAACACTGTCTGTGCATTCCAGTGACAAGTGCAGCTGGATTCCCAGCTCTGGAGGAGGGTGTAAATAATTATAATGGAAAATGTTATGCAAAATATTCCTTTCAGAGAAATGCTACCTGAGCCATACACCTGACTACTGTCTTTAAAATATTTACACCTGGAATAGGTAAAGAAATAGTTAACTTTATCTTATCTCTCATCTATAGTATCTCTATATATCTCTATCAGCCAGAAAAGACACCTTCTACCCAGGTGCACAGGAAATGTATTTAATGCTGTTTCCCTCTCAAAATCATTATTGGATTTAATTCCTCATGGGCAAGTGCCCACCCTATTGCTCAGTCCTCCAAGATATTCTGACCCAGACTCTGAGGCCTTTGAATACTCAGGGTTATGATCAGTAAAACACTGATCTGAGCACACAACCAGATGTGGTGAGACAGCAGAGTGAACTATTCTACAAAAATCACTGTATTATGTAGAGAAAGGAAAGCTAATCTATCACGAGGAAGCACTGCTGGACATGGCCTGTGGCTACCTAACAAAATAACAGTTTCTGGGGGAAAAGTAAAGGCCTTTCACCTGACAGCAAAAAACCCCAAACCCAGCAGACACTTAAAATGTCGTGATCCGCAAAAAATACATATGAAGTACAAATACATCACTTAAACAAAAAACAACCAAAAAAACCCCCAAACAAACAAAAA
>VZSR01001299.1:12979018-13334790 GCA_013398615.1 Brachypodius melanocephalos | reverse complement strand
AAAAAATAGATTAAAAGCAGAGCAGGAAGTGGCTAAGAGTTTCAGTTGGGTTGAAAATATAGACAAGTAATAATGGAGAGTACAAAATGCAATGAAAACTTTATAAACTTCAAGAATTCAGCATAATAAAGAAGGCAACTCGAAACAAAGAAATCCCAAGTGTCAGGTGCAGCTTTATTGTTGGACATTAATGTTGAAATTGTAAACACTGATATCAAAAGGCAACTTCACATAGTGTGTGTAATCGCATTAGTGGGAGATAGGAATTGGTGGGGCTTTTCCCAGCAGATTTCCCCAGGGACTAACTCTTGGGTCAATATTATTTAATATTTTATCAATGTTCTAGATGCTCATGTAAAAATTTCTGTAGATGGCAAACAGATGGGATAGCAGTTGATGATCAGAAATTAGTTTTACAAAAGAAGCTGGGTTTGAGGGTGGGGTGTTTTGTTTTTGTTTTGGCTTTGGGGTTTTTTTTTTTATTTTTTTTAAGGATCACAGTACAGGCAAATTGATTCAAACATAACTAAACACAAAGAAATCCTTCTGGGAACCAGGAAGATTTCAACAAAGAATTGGAAGCCAAAGCATTATGAATTCTTGTCTGTCATAGAGGTCTTGATTCAACTGAACTTTGCTTGGGAACAAAAGCTTAGTTTCATGGGTGCTTCATATTAACACACTTATTGAGCCAAATATTTGAGCCAATTATTTGCATATGGCATTAAAAAAATAAAAAACCTGTAAAGACCTGTGACATGTAGCACGGTCACCAATCAAATAGTATCAGTTAAATTGTCAACAGTTTGCAGAGACAAGACAGCAAATGCTCTTTGGAAGTCAGTGCCTTTCTAAATCCACTCCCTACTCTGGAAATTTATTTTTCTAGACAATATTTGGGCTCTTCAGCTCTCAGTTTTTAGATGTTCTCAGCTAGAAGCAGAGAAAAGGAAGATGTCTAAGTTCCTTTGATTTGTTCCCATTTTTACGGCCAAATAATAGATGCATTCTTGAAAGTTTCTGCTACTCATAAAAGCCACATCAAATATCGCTAAAAAAAACCAAACTCACAGGCAAGGCAGGTCAATAATTTCTCTCTAAATATAATGGGCACTCACAGCCTGATCCTGCCTGTCTAGGGACAAGTGGTGACCTGAGCCAGCAACCAAAGTCACAAACAGAGATTCTACCTCATATGACAACTGTCCTTGACTATGTTTAATTACTTATTAAATAATCCTTTCAGTCTCACAGGACAGAGACTTGTTCAGCCTTTGTGTTCTGAGCTGTTGCTGAGTGGCTTTTTATTATTGTTATTATTGTTATTTCTCTGAAAGGAGCCCAAGAGAAGTTGTCTCGCTTTCATAAGGAGGTCTGGGTCCTCCATCTCACACAAGCCTTTGTTGGCATCTTTGTCCTTGATTTCAACGCTCTTTATATCTGACACCTCTGAACCAAAGATGTGAAGAACTTTCATAGATATAATAAGTTTCTTGAAGTTTGTTAGAATTAACACAATACATTTCCCTCCTGCTACATCTTTGCATTGTGCTGCCACTTCAAACACAGAGCCCACTTAGCTGCTTCTGGAAGACTTCAGATGTCAAGGCTATGAGGGTCTTCTTGGAGAAGTTACAATAAAAATCTCATTTCAAATACATGCTTTTAAACAACATCTTTACAGAAAAGACTCCCATTAAAATAACAAAAAAAAAAAGTTTTTCATTCTGAATTAATACATGTATTGCAGAGCAACAGGTTCATCTATATTAAAGGGAGGAAAATATTTGGTATCCTTCAGAGAAACTCAGAGATAACCAACTTAGTTTTGTACTTCTCAGAAGAGATAAAAGCATCATCCTGTATCTGTGCACGCAAAAAAACCCCTCCACCCCAAATACTGAGTGAAATTAAAGATTAAAGAAATGTAATTTAAAATAAAAATGGAAATCAGACACAGGAAGAGTTGTTTGTACAGTGCCAACCCTACATGAAATGTATCAATAACAGTTATGAAGACCTGCCCCAAATTTTTAATCCCAGGCACCAAACATGCAAAGACTAATGGGTTTTTCACTTTGCTTATGGAGAATTCTCTCACACATAAATATCCCAGCTCTGCTGAACTCAGTGGGTTCATGCAGTTCATTACAGTCTTGGAGGACCGTGGAAGGCTTTCTCCTCAAGGACAGAAGGAACTCTCCAGCTGCAAGCAAGAAGCAGGGAAGGTTGGGCAGGTACCAGGCCAGACCCATCCAAATCTGCCCCAGCCCTTGCTGTGGTTCTGTGCCAGGTTGTTTCTCAGTTCCCATGGTCAAGGAGATACAGATTGGGGTGGGCAGGGCTCAGTCAGCAGAGGATGAAGGTTCCTGGGCTGGCTGTGCCTGAGCCTGCACAGGACAGAGCTCCACGAGCAGAGGAAGGGCCAAGAGCAGAAACTTGGCAATGAAAGACTCATCAGAGAGGTCTAAAACCTGCTGAGAGGGGAGGGAGTGAACATCCCGTGGGAACAACTCTCTGTGGGTGAGAGGGGCAGCTCAGAGCTTGCAATAACCCCCAAAAACATGGCTAGGTCAACTTAAGAATTGGAAGAAAAGATCTGCACAGGAAGAGACTTAATGGACAAGGGCAGAGAGCACTTAAATATTTAAGGATGTTCTTCATAGCCTTGAATTCTAATTAAGATAATTAAGTATTCTAGCTGACATTCTAATAAAGCTTTTTGAATTCAAAGAGCCATTCTCATTTTCTTTTGTTAGCTCGCTGCAGTGAGAGGTTCAGGTATACCCACCTCAAAGCACCACCACCATCCTCTAGGTCTATTCAGCTCCTAGTTGGGAGAGAAAAGCAGCAGGCAGTGACTAAAAAAAAATGCCCCAAGCCAAAACTAAGTCCAAAAGGTCAGACTAGACTTACCACACGTTGATGTGATAGAAAATATTTGAAAAATTCTGCTCAGCACAACAAAGTGCAGTTACAAAGACATCTCAAGAATTAAATGTTGCAGAGCAGGGGAGGCACTTTAAATCTTGTTAGGCTGAACAAGCATTTATTATTTTTTCACGGCAAAAAAGCAAAAAGGGAGTTTCTCCTAAGCATCTCCATCATTAACATAGGAGTTAAAAATAAATGGGCTGCAGGTTCTTCATATCAACACTATCAAGGAAGTGTCAGACAGAAGATGCAGGCTGAGGAGGTTTTATAAAGTTAGGCTCAGTTATGTAATGGTAAAATTGAGCATTGTCAGATGCCAAGGATATGAAGACAGGAGTTCTTACTTTCCTTCCTAAGTGACATGGACATTGGCTCCTCAAATCATATGAACAACAGTGGGATACTAAGTCACTTGAGAGGTTGGGCACAACTCTTTGGCCTGCTTCAATAATTTAAAATAATTAAATGCAATTCCCTCACAGGAGCACCATCATGGAAAGTGCTCCTTCAGCACTGTCTGAGCACTGTTTGCTCTTACAGCTGGAAAAAATTCCAACCCCACAGCAATTCACTCCTGCTTGTATTGCTTAAAAGAGAAAAGAATTGCAAGATACAAGTTCAGACAGCTCACCTGCATTTTCTGAAGATACACCCCTTAAAATTTACTTTAAAACCCCCAATGGCCTCCCCAGGTCATGGGTTAGGCTCGCAGATGGAAACACAGTCCTTGGTTTAGCTCCAAAGACATTAGAAAGGTGGCCAACTTGCCAGCTAAGATTTTGCTGAGTTTTTCCAGCAAACAGTGCACACAAGGATGAAGCCTTTTGCATAGAGTACTCAGGGGATATACCCAAGGTATCTTTAAAAAAGGCAAATCCAGTTCAACTACCTTGTTAGCAGCTGGCAAGTCTTTTCAAAGGTACAGCTAACTCTCCATCTTTGGATGGGTAGTTAAGTAATTTTCCTTTATTAATCCAATCCGAGGATAATTAGCAGTCATGGAAGTTTGGCTTCCCTCCTACAAGCCCCATTAGTCCAGCTGGAAAGGAAACTTGAGATCTCAGCTTAGGGTCATTTTAATATCAGAACATGATTCACTTCTAAAAGGGGAGGTAGACAAGGAAGTCTGGCCTTCCAGTTAATAACAAAGTAATTATCAGGGTTGCACAGAACATTATTCTGGAACTCAAAGGCCTCTGTAAAAAACCACTTAAATGAACAGGGAAAAACATCACATGACCAATCCTACTGAGTGTAACATGAAGGTTATAATAAAAGTGATCTGCTTATGTGCCTAAAATCACACGTTCTGAAAGCATTTCAAAGCCTTTCAGACATAACACTTACAATGATAAATGTGTGCCCAGCGTGACACCCCACCCAGCCACTGAAATCGTGGGGTTTTATAATGGCATTTAAAGAGCAAAACTATTTTGTTCCTTTCTGAAGTTCGGCTACCAGAACTTTTCTCTGTGGGGAGCAGACAGAGCTGCACAACTTCCAGCAGGTCAAGTCCACAGATATTTAACTCCAGAATTCATGATTTTTCGCTTTCCTTTAGTATTTGGCATAATTTGGACAGAGCAGGGTGGACCAGGAGTTGTGAAAACCAAATATATTCTAAAACTGAATATATTCTAAAGTTTTGTTGCAAAACCAATAAACCCCACAACCAGCACCCAGGAGGAGCTATGAATACTTAGAGCAGACAAGGGGCTAATTTATTCCCCTGTCAGACCTCATATGCCCAACAGAAACTGAGCCCACCAGAAAGCCATGGGAGCAGGCAGGATGGATGCTGCCCATCCTGCACAGCATAAAGCACACCAGAGGTAAATGCTGAACTTCTACACATCACACAGCAAAATCACAATGTACAGCCTCAAAAAAGTTGGGGTATAGCTCTGTACAACTCCAGCAGCCACACATTACTTTCTGGAGCTGTGAGCATACTCATTCTATGGCACTATTCCTTCTTTAGTCACTAAATGTGATGAAATATACAGAGAAGATCCTGTACTCAGCATCCAGTAAAAGGCTGACTTGCTCCTTTGTGCTGACCAGCATCAAGTTGTCAAATCATGGAGACAACCTCCCACACAAGCCAGGTTATCAGTGGGGGAAAGAGCTCAGCAAAGCCACTGGTCATCCCAGCCCTTCCAATTAACGAGGTAATAGATAAGCACCTCTATCACTTACGATGGTACAGGTGCTGCTCACAGCATAACCACCAGACAGACCTTTCTAAAGTGCTTATGATTGGCTTTTACACCCATAATTTCTATTCCATGATCTCCAAATCATGTACTTTGCCCCTTTTTCAATGTTTTCTCCAAAGCAAAGTGACAGCCCTGCAACCTGAAGACAGATTTTGAGACAGACTGGAGAATGCAATGAATTGACACAAAGCATGAAGCTCATGACAGGCTGACACAAGAATTGAAAGAAAACTCATTCACTGGAGAAGCAAAGAGGTGGATATCGCTACTGGAATTGAAAAACACAGATGGAAAAAATCTGACAACAGTAAAACCTTGGGAATAAAAAAGGAGAACACTTTGAAGGGTTTCAGGAGTTCCAGACACAAAGTCTGAACAAATGACATCAAAGAAACATCTCCTAACACAGTTGCTTTCTTTGGAGACTGAAAGGTTGATTGGGTGAGTTATGTCTAAGGAACACTGAGGCCAAGTGGGCTGGTTGAAAACCACTTTAATATAAACACAATACCCAGTTTGTTCTAGGTTACCTTCATGGGGCTTATGTCCAGGAATTTCAAAGTGCTGACTTCCAGAACTCACCCAACTCCTCCTTCTCTGAGAGCACGGGCTCTTCATGATGTGTTTCAGCCAGAATACTGCCAACCTTGACTACTGTGTGCAGATTTGGACACCACAATGTAAGGGAGATATTAAACTATTAGAGAGCATCCAAAGGAGGGCAACAAGGATGGTGAAGGGTCTGGAGGCCACATCGCAGTTACAGCTTCCTTGTGAGGGGAAGAGGAGGGGCAGACACTGACCTCTGCTCTGTGGTGACAGTGACAGGGAATGGCCTGAAGTTGTGTCGGGGAGGTTTAGGTTGGATACCAGAAAAGGTTTTTCACTCAGAGGGTGGCTGGGCACTGGAACAGGCTCCACAGAGAAGTGGTCACAGCACCAGCCTGGCAGAGTTCAAGAAGTGTTTGGACAATGCTCTCAGGCACAGGGTGTGACTCTTGGGATGTCCTGTGCAGGGCACAGAGCTGGACTCAATGATCTTTGTGGTTTTCTTCCCTGTGAACTTTCAGAGGAAGAAAACCCAGGTGCTTCTAGAAACAAGCTTTGCACCAAAGTCCTCTCCCAAAGGTTAAGGCAGTTAAGCATCACCATGTTTGAGAACAACCCCTTCTGCTTCAAAGTTGTGTGAGTTTTACTATAAAACACACATTGCTGCTGGGTTCAAGAGGAGTCTTGCACCAGTAAAGCTTTTCCACTTACCTGTATTGCAAAATCCCAGTTTTCATGCTGAGTTCTAACATGCCTGAAAATACCATCCAATCCACCTGATGGTAGCACTGGAGATCACTTACTATCCAGACAAAGAAATCTAACAGATCTTCTGTTATTGAAAAAACTCAAGTCCTAAGGGACAATACCACAAATTATACTAAAAGATACTGCTGAACTTACAAATACAATGATTGAAGTGGATGGTTTGAACCAAAAGCCAACTTCGGTTCTCCTAATTACAGAGAGAAGCTCAGGCACTCCACGCTTCAACTCTTTACCTCATTTCCAGCAGAAAATCTGACAAAAGCAGTGCATTACCAGGAAATGCATTATTTACTTAACCAAAACAAACATATTAGACTGGCAGGAGGTCAGCTGTAGCTCCAAGCTAGTATGTAGGACATGGCATTTTGCAAAAAATTCTTCCTTGGCCTCTGTGTAATATGGTTTTTGGTGCTTGACCCCAAGCAGAAGCAACCTTAGACTTTGTATTCCACAGACTTGTACAGAAGTCTCCACCCTACAATGTCCTTCATCAATTGCCAAATTAAATTGCTTTCTGTCAGGAATTACCCTTCCTGGAGAATTTCTGACCAACTGCAATACTGAGAATATAATTTTTGTTCCCTTAATTTGCATATAATCTAGAAAGGAAAAGCTGAAGAGGCAAACAATAACCTCTGATATACAGCAGAAACAGCAGCAAAAAGGCATCACAAAGTCTCTGAAAAACAAATGTTGGCACATTATTAGAGAAAGAAGACAGAAGAATCACATCACACACAGCTCACCTTGACAAGGCTGACAATAAAAATCAGTAAAACAAACAAAAAAGGAAGAAAGAAAAGTCAGAACAAGATAGCTTTGTTTTCTGATTATTCATTCTAAAAGTTCCATTGATTTTCTACTAACATATTAACTCCATAAGCTCAAAGAAAAGCAGTTGGTGTGAGCAGACAGAATTAAATCACTCAGGAGAGGGACCTACATGTTCTCTGCTGCAGTAAGAATTTTTATTGGCACAAAGAATTCAGAAAATGGTGTCTTTCCCAGGATTTGGCAACCACTTAAAGGCTATTCCAAAATGACCACAATTATACTTCCAATTTCAATTGCTGGCCTAGTCATCTCCTCATTGCAACTCTGCCACTAAAACCATTTGGATTGTCTTAATATTGCCCAAAAGAAAAAAAAAAAAAAAACTGCAACAAATTATGCAGTAGCTTCACGCCATCTAAAAAGGAGCCTGAATGATACTTGGTGAAGTAGCTGTTAAATTGTAACTATGCTACCTTTACAGAACTTTACAAAAATGCAGTATTTAAAGGACTAAAAAAAAAAGATTGTATTTTCCTCTCACTGAAGTATCAAAAGTGGAATGTTCTCTGCTGGAAATGAAACGGTGGGCGTTTGATGGCATATTTTAAATAGTATTCTTCTTTGTGCATGCAGCGTAATGCCACCCAAGGGGGAGATTTAAAAAAAAAAAGTCTGCAATTTGCAAGTCCATTTCAAAGTCATATTGAGGATGATGTGAAATTCAGGATAGGATTCTTGAGAAAAATCTCCCTGGAAAATGTTTATGTACCTCAGGGAAGCTTTGGATTTGCTTCCCCACACTGGAAGGCTGTTCTGTCTTTTGACATTTCAATGTTGTTTACTGTTTCCATCTAATTTTGGAATTATACTGTGGTTTATTACAATGATGTATCTTTGACTAGCAATAAAGTACTGCATCCTCCATGATTTCTAAAAATCTCTGGCTATTTGTCCTGAAACTTTACTGATAGTGAGGATAGAGCAGTTACTTTTACAGCAAGGGATTCATCCTGCTGACAGATATTACAGAGGTAACTGGCATTTACACATCTTGGCCCTGAGAAAAACAGGATTGTCCATTCCATTCTGACAGTTTTAAAACAATTGCAAACAACATCATACTTTAGGGCTTGAGGTAGTCATCAGCAGGTGTAGGAGGGAATACTCTCCTGAACAGACTTTTGGCTAAACAGGTTTACTCCTTCCTTGGTGTTGCCTTCCCTAAAGCATTACAGACTGGCCATAGACGGATCTGGGGAAAGGGAAAGAATTTTCCTGAGGTCAGATTCTCTTCCTTAGCTGCCCAGGCAAGTTGATGTTTAGATTCAGATTCATCACCAAATCTGATGCCAGAATCTTCCCCTGGAAGGAGCAGCAGGGATGGCTTCTATCTTCATCTGCAGAGCATAACGTATCTTGGTTATACAGGTAAGCAAGCATCTGGATCTTGCAGTCACATCCCACTCACCAAAAAGGTTAAGAGTGCCAGCAATACCATGATCCTTCCTGTCTTTCTTCCATGGCCACAATAATTTGTACTGCACAAGTCTGAAATGCTGCAGTACCACACTGAAGTCATAAGATCTCATCTAGCAGAGCACCCAAGTGAAAGGAAAAGCAACCACAGCCTATACTGAAGGTCATTTATTTTCCCTTTAAATCCTAATTATTTATTTTCACTAAATTTTTGCCATACAGAAGTTAGACATGTCTCCTTACTTCATCTTCTGTATTAATTCTCCAAATACCTATGCTGAATTTGTCTCACCAACCACAAGGAAAGCCATGAGAACTAATTTGGACAAGAAACCTACAGTTTATATAGCTAAAAGCAGAGATCCTGGAAAACTAGGAAACCGTAGGAAGAAAAAAAAGGTCTCAAATATTTTATGTTGGTACTTATGACTCCACTGTTTTCAGATCAAAGAAAACAGTGACAGCAAAGCTCTTATGAACTCATGACACTGAGATGAGTCCCTCCACCAGGAAGGTACTGGCACAGCTGTGTCTCACTTCACTCTGCATCAAGTGGGTTTTGTTATTGGTATGAATGACAAACTCAAATCTGGCTGTACCTTGAGTCTGGTTTGTCCAGTTAAACGAAAATAAAAATGTATTTTGAACTACAATCAGATGACACAACACTGGGTTGCCTTTTTTAAAAAAAAAACCAACAGCCTCCTCCAAACATGGAGACACAGAAGCCACAGTCAGACTATTATTTTGCACTTTGATCAATGCAACTTTACAAATTCTCTATGCCAACAATTCTCTTTTAAACTGGTACTGGGTGAGATTATTAGAACAAAACCAGAAAATTATGATCACAGTTTATGCTCCTAGCTTTTGCAAATGATAGGCTATGGTTTAGCAGTGTAATAAACTATAATCAATAATCTTGCCACTTCTGCAATAATGAAAAAGCACTATATAGATTGTATCCACATTGCTTAGTCTAAAAATAAACATGTACAAATTAAACAGGATACATCATATATATACACATGATTCATTTATGAAAAGCAATTATTTCTGCTGAGAATAGCAAAAGTCCAGTTTGGAGCTAATAAAATAATTAAGAAGAAAGACAAAACAACATAAGCTTAATTATTATTATTTTAACATGTTAAAAATACAGTCACATCAAAATAGGGTACACAGTTATAAAACTGTTGCAGATGAAATAAGAAAATAGTGTGTATATATTTTATATATAAAAATCTACAGTATTTACTAATGCTGATACATATTTTGGAGCCTCATGTTGTTTGCACAAATAAATTGTACAGCTTCGTTATGAATTACAGAACCATCATTAAACACTGAGATTATTACATTTAGCCACAATATTATATACATACATTTCTAAGCTGCTGTAAGCAATCACAACTAAAGTAAGCCCAAGTCATATTTATCTTCACAATTTTAGTCTAGGATTTCAGTGTAGTGCTTGGCTACAGTTACTTCGCTGCAGATAGCAATTTTTAAAATATAAAATTGCCCAGTTATTAAAAATTACATCAGACACGTTATATACACAAAAAATGTTTTGAAACATACTAAGTAAATGTTACTTCCATTTGTAAAAATTGTTTTACTTCTGTACCTTAAAACTTACAGAGCCAACCTGCAGCAATAATAGGCACTAAAGCTCATTCTTTAAAGCAAAAAAAAAAATATCCATTTCTATGTTTTCAGTTAACAAACCTTACAAAACAAAAGGGAACAGGACAAGCTTGCAAACTCGTGTTGATACCAATGTTCAGTACTTCAGTATGAGAGAAATCCCTCTGTTCAGCACTCCAAGGACCTCTCCTGGCGAGACCCTCCTCTGCCTCAGCGAGAGGTCAGCGCGTCCTGCACCTCGCAGGACTCCATCCTACACGTGCCACTTCACCTGCTTTTAATTCCACCCCCAATTCACAGTCAAAGAAAGGAAAACACGAAGTAGAAAAGGCTGCAAATACTAATTAGAATTACTTACATCAGCAGGAGTTTAAGGTTCCTGTTAACAACAGTCAGGGTCATTTTAGTGTAAAGCACCGCACAGTGCGAGCCCGACAGCACAGCAGCACACGCCCCATCACAGACAGGAACATGCCGGCAGTTTGGGGGGAAAAGGGCAAAACACAATGGAATCCACTCCACAAAGCTTAAGAGATGGGACACTGCATACTCACACAGCTCAGGGAATATCAAGCCTGGAGCAAAGCTCAAACTCCTGCGCGCACTTCACAGAGGTGTCAACAAGCTGTGCAATTCTCTGATACCTGTGAGATTTGGCCCTGCGACCAGTTTTAGTCTGACAGCACAGCATGGCAAAAAGTGAAGGGTACAGCACCATTTCTGTATCTGGCATCAGTCTCACTGCGCTCCAGTCTTTTGCATATAGAATGACATTCTGAAGGTAGATTTGGGTGAGAAGGTACAAATTCTCCACTTTCAATGCACCTAAAAACCCCCTAAACACTGCCCTGAATTTAAGCACCATTTCTTAGCCAGATTAGAGAGACATTTTTGGCTTTCTGCTTTTGCCTGCCTGCTCCTTCCTGCTGAGGAAAATGACAAACAGTAGTCAAAGGAGAGGAAATTAACTCTCACTTATGATTAAATTAATAATCCCAAAGCATCTCTCCTGCCCAGAACAGATACTGGGATGCTGAGGCAGCTGTACAAAAATGACAGAAATTCCCATTCAAAATGAATGGCTTCTCAAATAAATTACAAAGAAAAATTAGTATGAAAAAAAAGTACTTCACGAGCTTTGCCCAAAGTTAAATGCATTTAAATTTAAACTCTTTAGCTCTTTTCTGTATGAGTTTGTGTGCTGTGAGTACACATTCACACAGGCACACACACACACATCTGTACAGTGCATTAATGACGTCAGTTAAAATAAAACTTTTCAGTGTGTTACAGGTTCTAGGTGAAGGACTGTAACACAAGTTAATTAAAATGTAAGGAGCAATGACAGTATGAACCACATGGTGTATATGAGCTTATTGCTATGTCTATGTGCATTAGATCACTTCCAGTAGCTTCCATGCAAGTCCAAGAACTACACCAGCTTTCAGCCAAAGTCTGAAACATCTCTGAAATAGTGTCATTATTTTTGAACTCACATGAACCACCCACATTTCAGAGAACTGAGGTGGATACTACTAGCACAGCACTGTTCAACTGGTTTTGATTCTTGCCATTTTACTAAGCACAGGCAGATTCTCAGAGAAGCACAGACTCATGCATAGACAATCCATCAGTTCTGTTCCGATAGTGTTGAGCTTGAACTGACGGGCTTGGATATTGGTACTGTGGGGAACCATTCTCTTCAAAGGCTGGGGAAGTCCTGTATCTCACTGGACTATCCACAGAAACAGCAGGAAGACTGCGGTCTTGTAAAGGTGTTGGCTGAAAATGCTGGTATTTGTGGAAATTATCCAAGTGGCCTTTGTTAAGGTCTTGGCTCCAGGGCTGCCGGTAGGGTTCGTGTCTGTAGACGTAGGCAGAGTCCGGCCACTTTCTCTCCTCTGGTAAATAATCTGCTGGAGGGATGATGAACTTGACACCCGGGGAGGACCTCGAGTTGCTGGTGTAAGCATCAACAGGAGCGACTTCTGTCTGAGCAAGCGCTGGTGAAAGAGGACTTTGGCGACTGGCAGGGTAGGAATTCATTTGCAGTTTGTTTGGGGAATGATCTACTGACATGAAAGGAGCGTACGGCCTTCCAGAGGTGCTGGGCCGATTCCCGTGGTAATGCAGAGGTGCAGAACTTGTACTGCCTATACTGGAAACATGCTTTGGAGAACTCCCATAGTAAGTAGGGGGATTACTATAACCTGGCAGTGGCTGTTTTACATTCAGTCCATGAGATGGACCATCAGACTGAGATGCATATTTTGGAGATCTGGGTTGTGAAACAAAAGTGTAATTATTGGGTATTTTTAATGGAGCTGGTATGTTTTCCATTTGCTTTCTTGGACTATTAGAAAATGCTACATGCCCAGGACTTTGTGGATGAGCTTTCTCAAGCATCTCTTCAACAAGATTCTCGTTCTCAGTTTCATCCTCTGAAACATTGTCATACTGAGATGCATTAGACCCTCGCTTACCTTCATCAGCATCCAAAACCCTCACCTTCTGCTTTACATTCAAAGGCTGCATTTCTCTAGGACTTGGTGGTGGGCCCAAAACAGAATGGTTTACCGGCCTCCCTTTCACTTCTGCAGTGAGTTTCATTGTTTTTTCCATTATTTTGCTATCAGACGGTTTATTCCACTTAGGTACAAATTCCCTTCTTGTACTGGAAGTAGCATTACTGGAAGTAGCATTAGAATTTTGATTAGCAGCTGCATTATTGTATAGACTTGAGTTGTCTTGCTCTGCTGGCTGAGGCTTTTTTCTGGTATCTACCTCATTCTTAGGCAAACTGTTTTGAGTCTCTACTGGTCGAATCTTTTGCTGTTTTAAAGAAGAATTCTTTTCCATAGAATTAATTCTTTTTCGGTCATTTGATGAACTTTCTGGTTCTTCTTCCATGGATGGTTTTCTTTCTGTCCTTCTTGCTGCTTGTGTACCAGTACTGTTCTGTCCATTAAGCACTGGAGTGGAGTTAAGCACAGAAGATGAAGGTCCTGACGGAATCTGCCCCAATGGCTTCTTTGGAAATTCATCTTCTTTACCTAAAACAACAGGAAGAACATAAATTCACATTTGTGCAGAAGCCTTCTTTGATCTGTTTGTCATGCAAGCACAAATAGCTAGAGATTAACTCAGCCTCTCTCTGGCTCACTATTCTGCTGAACACCTCAAAGGCTCTTCTGTACATTGACATCGAGCACAGATTTTCTTTAGCCTCTCATCCCAACCAGTTATTCCTTCCTACAGCTGATGTAATCTCACCAAGCATCTGCTCTGTCATGACACTGCTTAAAAAAACCCCCATTTTCCAAGATGATATGTTGGTTACAATACCTACTCTGTATGGAACCTTACTAACACTGTTACATTAAGCGAACTACTTTGTCCACTTTAAAAATCCTTCCCAATATCACTCTTCCAATCAATTCTTTTCCATTAATTCATCCTTTAATGTTCACCTCTAGCAAGCCACACCACAGCTCCTCCCTCACATGCACGAAGTTCCCAGATGACATCTTTGAATTGTCTCTCACTGCAGTTTTTGGGTGGAGCTACTCATTAATGTCTACACAATTACGACCTGGTTCCCCCCAAACCCTTTCCTGCCCAGAAATTTCATCCTCAGAGTTAAAAACCTCCAGTAAAAGGCTCTATATACAGAATCTTTTTTCAGTTCAGGCTTCTATTAACACAGAACAACTGAAGCAGCTGATACCAATACTGACTACGTCATGGCTTCAATTAAGTGTTCCATGGACGAGTTTTGCAGGACACAAGGACGTCATTTACAGAACAAGGACATGAACGGAAAGTTCTCCCACACTGGAGCTCAACACATTGCAACAGCCAGTGGTAAACGTCAACTGTGTGGGGACCCAGAGCAACCCACACTGATATACGGAAACAATAAAGAAGTGTTTCATGGCTGGATGCTGCTCACAGAACAATTCACATCAAATTTTCTACTGCAATCCTTCTCCTTAGCAGTCAACACCCTTCATAATCACAGCCAAAGTATTTTATCATATCTACTTGCATATAACTTATTTGTGTAATCCATTACTTTCTCATTATAAGAAGAAAAGGTCATGCACTTCTCATTAAATGTATTCATCTAGATTTAATTCATTTGATGTTCAGCATTTAAAAAAAAAAACAACACAAAAGCTTTAAAGTCAGCATTACCAAACAAGTTCTATTCACTGTGTATCTATTTATAAACAGAAGCTTTCTTGTAAGGAGGAAAAAATAAATGGCTATCCTTGCTGAAATGCTATGCAAAATAAATTATATAAAATGGCTGTTGGTAAAATAATTTTGTCTAATCCCTGCTTCTTCCTAAGGCAAGGACTGTAGAATCTCTTCCCATCAGAGATCAGAGAGTTAGCACCTCACTTTCTAGCTATTTGTAATTTAAATTCTTTTTGTCTATAAGGGTTCACAGGAGTGAATACACACAAATGTCTCTCCCTGACAAGTGCTGTAGTTACAAGTGAGCTATGTTCATTTATACAGGCACGAGCAGGAGCTCAGTCTTTGATGAGTGGTTCATGATACAGATACACAGAGGAAAGCCAGCAGCCAAGGTCACTGTTATTTGTTATAAAAGTATAACAAACTACCAGCACGGATCAGTTGCTATATAAACTAAAGGAAAACTCTGAGTTTTGAGCCAGCCAGGCCACTGCAGGAGGACAGCAGAGAAAAACACAATGGTAGCATCAAACAAGACAACTAAATAAATGCACTTAATAGTAACAGCCTAGATTTGCCAAACAATTAAACTAGTGTTTTCTTGATTTTGCTTAATAAGAGCCAAAGGTCATATGGAAACTTACACTTTGCTTCAGAAATAACTTCAGAAACCTCACTTCACATACAGCACACACAGTGGGGCCAGGCCTCAGCAGCAGGCTCTAATGAGTGGCTCTTGGAATTACAAGTCTGGTGTTTGGTCTCTTTCCATATGGGCTCTCACTATTCCCTAATAAAATCTGGAGCAGGGCTCTCAGACCTGCACCCCCCAGCAAGGCAGTGTTCCACCACTGGAAAACAGATGAGGGGACAAAAGGAGCTGCATGGATGCTGTAAAAGAGGTGATTTAAAAGCTCTGCAATACACAGACTGCTGCACCAGCCTCTCCAAAATTGTCCTTTAGCCTTTATGAATAGGAGTTCACTTCCTGAACTTGCTCCTGTTTGGTATAACTTAATTCCATCTGCATCACTGTTGCCAAAGCTGAAGATCTTGTCTCCTAAATAAAAGTGAATTTTGCACATAATAAATATTCCTGATACTTAAAACCATAGATTGCAGAGCTTTCAGTCTTATTAATCTTGAATGTGAAAATAGCATGAAGTCTGCATTAAGAAACGATACTTTGGTATGTACAAAATACATACCAAAACTTGCCATCTAAATCATACAGAACTAATCTTTATGGGCTGCTAATCCATTTATAGCCTCCAGAAGATCTAAAGTAGCTATGGAATAGCACAAGAAAACGGCTCTGCAACATCGCTAAATTATTTCATTTCTGTCCTTGTATGGAAGACATGTTTTAGAAAAAGTGTTTACTTTCTTCCATACCTGAAGTTAAAATATTCTAGTCATATATATAAAAATACCTGAAGACCAATTCCTATGGTAGTTGTAATGTTTCCCTCATTTGCCCAGGGTCATCAAAGGCATGAACTGATTTTTTTTCTTCCAGCTTTTGCTCTAAGAAATGCCTACAGAGCAATAGAAGATCCTTTAAATATACTTGGTTGCACAATAAAGGTGGGGTTTGTGTGAGTTTTTGATTTTTAATTTCACACACTTAAGGTTTCCTAATTACCATTAAGCTCTATTAAACCCAAGTGAGAATACTGCAGACATTTTTACTGAATTCTATCGAGGCTGCTTTGTGTCACCTTTCCTTCTCATTTCAGGGTAAAGGAACACCCTACAACCAGGTATATGTGGGCTGCATATACAGGTGATGTATCCTGTAACATGAACCACAGCTGTAAAATGACTTATCAGAGAAATGCCTGTAGTGAAATTGGTAGAACTCAACATTAATTCACATCCTGAGTAACAAGGAAAGTGTTGCAAGACAACAGCTCATTTAGAAGAAAACCTCTGCATTTTAACAGCATGATACCGTGTTTATGGGCTGGTAACACCAGAGTTTAGTGCTGTCAGGGAAAACAAAATACAGAACAATGAGAACAGGTGAGAGAAGGCTCAGTGGGGAAAAGAAGAAATACAGGTTGAACCTCAGCTACAGGACTTCCACAAAACCTGGTTTAACTTGACCTTGGATGTGAACAAGTGGCACTGGTTGCTTAGTCACCCATGTCTGCTTGTGGAACTAAGCAAGGCCACATTGCTGCAGGTACCAACTCAGGAATCAAGGCCAGCAGAACAGGCCTTGTTCTGGTTCAAAGGTGCTCCAGCACTGATCATGTCACCATCAAAAGCACTGGGAGGAAAGGAATTGTGTAAGAATCTATGATGTTGCAGCAAAAAGACATCTTGCAAACCAATCACCTTCTAAAGGAATTTTCTGCAACTGCAAAATGGCTGCTTAATTCGAATTGAAGTGTACAAATCATACATAAATACCCATACACACACATGCACAGAGTTGCCACTTCCGGTGAAATCAGAACTTTAAAAAACCCCAAACAAATAAAAACACCTGAAGTTTCAAAATAGTTAACAAAATAAACAATAGAGGATAACCAAATTACCACCATGCACATGACTACACTGGGACACTCCTCAAATGCACAAAGGGCATGCCAACTGTGTTAGGGAATGCTTTAAGCAGTCCACCATCAGCAGGAACAGCAAGAAACCAACGATGCTGCATGAAAGCATGCTAGCAAGAAAGAAAGAAAGAAGGTGATAAAAGCAAAAAGCTGAGGAAAAGAAACCATAATGCCAAAGCAAACAAAAGAAACCAAGCCACAACAAACATCTCTACCTGAAGAGGTACACAAACAGCTCACCAGACAAGCATGCAAAAGCATCAATTCTTTCAAGCCCCATTTCTTTTATCTATCATTTTTCCACTCCAAATCTGCCTAAAGCCTCACACACAGCTCTCAATCATCTCCGTTACTACTTCAGCTACACTCACTGTTCAAACTCCTCAGATTTGAGCACAAAGGAATTTTAGTTGGATGTTTTAAAGGAAATTCAATTGAGTATCTGTGTTGTTGATCCAAGATCTGAGTTAATTCACTGTCTGGACATGTCTGTCTGACTGAGAAATGGAGAAATTGCTGAATTCTACAAGAAGTACTTTTGGAACAAGTGCTTTTCTATACGATCTGTGATGTTTACATATAAGAATTGAAAGCATTTTAAAACTAGAAGTTAAGAAAAAGCTGTCTAGTTCAGCTGTGACTGTTTTGACCTGCACAATCACTGAAATGTCCCTTTGTCCTCTGACACAATCTGGCCAATGAGATTTTTCCCAAGTTGCCAGTATTCCTGTGAGATATGGATATCTCTACTTTCATCCTTCTCTTCTTCCTTCCTTCAACAGAGTAGGTTTGTATAGACAGTTTAGTTACTGGCTTTTCCCAAAAACAAGCACTATAATAGCTTGTATCAGAGTTTATAGAGCAGGAACTATAGATTTTCTATTTTTCATTTAAAAGAAAGGTAGTGATTTAGTTGGCTTCTATGCAGTATAGCATAAAATAAGCAAACAAAGGAAATAGGTGAAAAATGGGTGAGAGAGGAGAGCAATGGAAGTAGAGGAAGACAATTTAAGCAAAACAAGAACAATCAGATGCTGTTGGCAAACATATTCCCTGACATGAGAAGGAGCAAAGCAAATATGAGCAGATCTGACTGTTTCCCAAAAGATAAGAAACACAAGCCATATAAAAGAAAGTTTGCCTCTTGACTTCCTCCTGCTCAAACAAGCCTTGGCCACCACCCAGTGGAAGTCGATCTCCACTACAAGACTTTTATAGATAATTGCTTCAGGAGGCACTAACAGCCTCGTGCATCGAGTAGCAGACATATAATTGGAGTAAAGTGCTTTAAGTGCTCTCTCCAGTGAATAACAGTCTAGTCCTTAATTTCAGCACCAGAATACATGCACTTTGACTCTTCTAACACAATTTTCAAGGATGGTAATGGTCATAAAAACAACTCTTAAAATGACATCTTGAAATTTTGTGTTTATTTTTGATCAGTGACATCCCATCATCTTCAGTTTACAAGTCCAAGATAATTTTAAAGAAATTTAAGTGCCTGCACTAGAAGCTCAAGCTGCTGTGTGAAAGCCAACCTCTGTTCCTCCTTCCTTTATATGCCATCACTGGCAAAGGAGTTGCTAAATTAAATACTGCTGGACAACCTGAAGGGAGAACTAAAAGGGCTGTTTGCCTCTCTTGCAGCTGTGTCACTTTTATAGCACTGACAGTAAGGAAAATTTATTTTAGAAACATTTGCATTCAGATAAACAACTGAAATCTCAACAAATTTGGTTATTAGACAGCAGATACAGATGACCAGCTGCACGTCTGTAAGGTACCCTTGCAAAAAAGAAATTTCTAAGATTAACCACTGCTTTACATTCCTAATTCCATATTTCTTCCAGAAAATATACTTCCTTGAAAAGCCAGTTTTAAACAACAATATGAATGATGACCAACACAACTATCTGGATCATGTATTTAAAAATCATGCAAGTTCTAAACAGTAAAGATTTTTAAATGATGCAAACCCAAAGTCTAAAACTGCTAAGGATATATACTAACTATATTAGTATAACTCCACGTATTATTTTAGTTTGTAGTACTGTAAAGTAGTTGCACCACACAAGAAGCAAGGCAGAACAAATAGTTTAGTAGATTAAAGCATGAAGTGCATTGTCTGAAATAGCTACTTGTGTATTCTTGAAGTACAAGAGAAAAATCCAAAATTCCTCTGAAACAAAACACAACCAAAAGAAAGACACCATCAGAAACTGAAAAGTCAAGCTGATTTACATATTTCTACAGTTTTGGCTGTCAAAAGTTTCATTAACAGGAGAGAACAGACATTATTCAATAGATTACTGAGGTAGTATATATTTCTGCACTATCACTGATGACTGTGTAAAATAGATCATTGAATAAAAGATACCGATAATAAATTTAATAACACATAACTTCAAAGATAACATTTTAAAATTTATGGCAAATACAAGATTCAAATTTTGCTAGTTTTCCCTGAATACAGAAAAGATTGGGAAAATAAGAACTGCAGTTGAAAGTTAATCACAAGGACACAGGCAGATTCCAAATTTGCCAATATCGCTTTAAAATTAAGGTACAAGACCTTTATCTTTCATTTAAGGCCTTCATCTGCCACAGAATCTATTAAACTTTCAGTCATAAAAATCCAACCCAGGATCCCCCTGCCCAACCTTTTCAGAACCCTCATATTAAAACAAGGTGAAAAACTGTCTCAAGAACAGAGCTGAGGAGCTTCACACCTTGAAGGTGGGCCTGGCTGTCTTGTTTACAAAACACTGGATTAATAAACTATTTTTAGCAACATATTTTTAATATGGAACTTCCACTGGTAAGCACTTCTGTTTATTAAAGTCAGACACTATAAAAATCTATCCATATATAAATAGTGTTTATTAAGCATTGCATTATTCATGTAGTCCTACAGGAAAAAAAATCACAGCAAAGCTAGAAATTCTATCCATATCTTGTGAGCATTTACAGAATTTAGCTGCTGTTTTAAATAACAGACAAGGAAAGAATTTGCATCAAGGAATTTTGGAAATCAATGGTGTATACCAAGAAAATTCTTCTCATTATGGTCTTAGTATCACCCTTGAATTAAGGAAGAGATTGTTGAATTTACACTGGCTCTGGCTCCAGGAGAATATGTAAAGTCACAGAGACTTAGGTGAGAGTGCTCTTCAAGAACCAGCCATGGTGTGGACATCCTCCATCACATTCCAGGCAATCCAGAAAATACCAAATGCCTTTTCTTCTTTTTGATACTGTGTCAGAGAGGTACCTTCAAGGACAGTTTCTATGTACAGCTGTCACAACCTTCCTTCTCCAAGGTCTCTAAAAGCACAGCTCCCCAGTGTGCTTATCACCCTTTCTCCAGAGCCATGGGAACAGAGGGATGCCCATCCTGGGTTGTAGGAACAGCACTGGAGTTGCAAACCACCCTCTGGAGGTTGTATTTGCTAAGTATGAGCTACCCTGCACTGGTCAGCACTTGACTAGAAATCAGCACAGAAAGGGAGAAAAATCCATGGCTTTCTTTATGCAAAACAACTCTGCTATTGGCAAAAACAGCTCACTGGCATACAAAATTACCAGGATCCCCTTAACACCCATGTCTCCTAGCTGGACATTTTAAGGGCTTTATCAGTGAGAAAATGTTAAACAAGTCTCTTCCTTCTCTGCTCTGAAGGGAACAAGGAGCTCCTTAATTCAGTGAGAGAAGCCATGGAGGAAGTGAGCCAGAGAAAGCTACATCAGGCATAAATAGACATCCACTTTAAAGTAACACAAAAGTTATTACCTCTTTTAATATCCTACTGCAGCTTACCCTACTAGGGCAGGAAAATCTATACAGCCTAACAAAGGATGCCAGATGGAAAATTCCACCGAGCCTAATTAGCTCACTGCTATTCCTGGATGACTGATACTGATGCAACTGCAAGATGAAGATTTTTTTTTTTCTTCTTCTTCTTCTTCTTCCTAACATACATTTTTACTTTAGTTCTTAAAGGTGTAAGTTTTGTTCAGTGTAAAAAAAAAGTGCAAGGTAAGAAGCAGTGCTTTGATTTCAGCTGACAAAACTAAAATAAACATTATTTCTCAGGCTACAGTGAATACTTAAATGAACAGGCTAGTATTTTTTTGTGGCTATATCACATATAAAAATTTTATATTTCATTTTAGTTTCATTTTAGATGAAATTATAAGGAAAACAGTGACATTCAAGGTAGAAAAGAGCACAGAGCCAGACATTTGCATGAGGGTTGCAGGTCCAGGTTTTGGCCACCTGTGGGAGGGAACCCCCATCCTGGGGAAAGGGAAGAGTGTGAGGAGCCCTCACCTGGGGAGAAAGAAGGAGCAGAAACAATGTATGATGAACTGACCACAAGCCTAATTCCCTTTCCTCTGTTCTGCTGGGAAAGAGGAAGTAGAAAACAAATTAAGTTGAACGCACTAAGAAGAGAAGAGTGGGGGGAAGGTTTTTATTAAGATGTTATTTCTCACTACACTACACTGATTTAATTGATAATAAATTCAATTAACTTCCTCAAGTCAAGTCTGTTCTGGTTGAAGACAGTGATTAATAAAACCAAAATTAAGAAAGTGCAGAAAATTTTTTAAAATAAAACCAAATGCTTATGAAATTCATATGAAGAATTCATATGAGGCAGCCTCACTCAAGAGATAAGAGCAGACAAATCAGCTAGATTCCCAAGGATTAGGATGAAGGCATTTTATTTTTAGTTTGTGAAAGGTTGAATAACGCTCCCTTCTACCCCTAGCAAAAACAGAAAGGCTTGCCCAGGTTAATCTGAAATCAAAAAGGAAGAAGCTCAATTCCAGCACCGAAGTAAACTTCACTTTGGCTTTGCTCTTGCTGTTTTGAAATTAAATTAAACCTTCTCATTCACGTTCAGGGGGAAAAAAACCCAACACACAAAAGACATTTTGTTACAGATTTTTCTTTAGCTACCAAAATTAAGATCAGTGTGGCCCCAAACACTTAGCATGCTGTCAGCTCGCTGCATCAGGAGTTACGTCTAAGCGTGCATGGTGTGAAACCAAACAACTGCATCCCACTGCCAAAGTGTCTCAGGAAGAAGACACAGTCACCATTCCTTGCTGTTGGTATCCACGAGAAGACTGAGTGAGTCTCATATTTTCTGTCACAAGGGGGATGATTCTTATGTCACCTAAATCCTCCCTGAATTTTCTATGACAACCCAGAGTATTCTCAGTCAAACTTTTACTTGAAGGTACTTTATGTTCTACCAAAATAAAGGCCTTAAAACAAGTTAGGAGCAGACTTTCTGCCTTCTGCATCAAGAAAATTTCACGTAAACTCTGTATTTTCCATAGAAAAACTCAATATGACTTACATGTGATTTTCCAGGCTGGAAGATATACCACCTCCATCAAGTAGCAAACTACAGAAATCTTTCCCAATTCTTCCCCTACCACAGTTTCCAGTGGAATTTTTCACTGATGAAATTTACTTTACCACATCCATTAAAAAAATCTATGCATCTACAAACAACTGAAGTTGTTGGGATGACCCCCTCCCTGTTCAAACATGACCATGGGGAACTCTGTATGTAGGACTGAACAGGCATGACTCCCAGGATCTATCTCCTTGGAACGTGGTGATGTGGAGCTGATGCTGAAGGACACAGCTGCTCATATTTGTCACCCACTGCACAAGACGCCTGAGGCAGCACCTGGCTGAAGTGTAGGGACAAAAAGCAACTTCTGAAGAGAAAGCGAAGACTGAAACTCAACTTGGGGAAAAATGACAGAGAGATGGTAGAATGGGAATGCTGTGGTGAGAAAGGGGAAGCAACAGATGAAAAGACAAGGGCAGAAAGTAGACTTAGACCTATTGTGGGTGGAAGAAATTCTGCTGGACAGATCGTCCAGAAATTCAGGAACAGGATAAAAC
Organism: Brachypodius melanocephalos; assembly: GCA_013398615.1. NCBI lineage: Eukaryota > Metazoa > Chordata > Aves > Passeriformes > Pycnonotidae > Brachypodius > Brachypodius melanocephalos. The sequence continues at coordinate 13,311,718 of VZSR01001299.1, read as the reverse complement.
ACAGGAATAGGGAGCAAGAGAAATGCGAACTCTGAGAAGAACCAAAATAACAAACAAATATGCAGAGCATGTTTTTACTCCACAGGAACAGATCTGAAGAACCAGGTAAAACAGGTATTTACTTGTGATGAGGAGTTCTGACACAGCCCAAAACTGCATGCAATAAATAACGTCAACAAAACCAGAAAAATTAAGTTCATTAATGAAAGAAAAAATTATCACAACAATGCTACACAGGCAATCTTTATTCTGACACTTCTTAACTTCTAAAAGCTAACTATAGCAACTTTATTAAGTTACTGCATGGTAAATTCTGCCACGTTTGTAAATTTTTAAAAAATATTTTCTCATATACTTTTCTGCAATTAGCAAGGATAAAGTAAAAAAGATTCTGAGTAATTACAAGAAAAATTCTAATTAAAGACTAGAATTAGACTATTCTAATTCTAATAAAAATTCTAATTAAAAGGAGACAAGGATAGAACAGAGAATAGAATCTTAAAAGAAAGAAGAGATTCTATACATTTCATAAGTAAGGCCACAGGAAACAACCATCAGTTATCTGCAACCAAAAAGCACAAAGGCCAAAAAGAAAAAAAAAGAAAACTAGTCCATTAAACACCCAGGAAGACTATCACTTGCAAAAAATTAAAAATCTGGATTTGACAAACAGAAGCAGCCATTTGACCTGAAGTTTGGTCCACATTCATCAATCTACAAACCAGTCTGGATTTTCAGACAATGTAGTGTTTCAGACACTTTGAAATCTTGACATTTGATCCTGTCTCTGAAAGGTTTTATAAATTCAAGTTAATAAAATTACCAGAACATGGTATTTTTCACAGTGCTTTGCCATTACCTTAAAAACAGTAAACAAAACACCAAAGGTGAGGAAATTCATGAAAGAAAAAGTGATGATTTTACACTGTAAAATTTTTGGGTAAAAACTCCCCAAATCTATGCAGTGATGAAGAGGAAAGTATTTGCACAGTTTTCAACAGCATTAATTAACATTTTAAAAATTACCAATGTGTGAATAACTCCAAATATCTAACTCTGCATCTCTCCATATGTGCAAGTTTCTTACCAGCTACTGGTAAATCCAGCTTTGCTCGTTTCAATTCTGATATAGAATTTTGGAGCTGCTCTATTACAAAGTCATCTTCATAGAAGAAATCCTTGGCTAAAGACTCCTGCAGAAATTCTACAAGCTCTTCCATTTGTAATTTCATCAGATGCTCTATAAAAGGAGAAAATATTACATTACACGTTAAGATATCTTGATAATGAACACTCAAAAATGTACTTTAGTCACGAGATGCTTTTGTTTTCAAAGCAGAATGAAAAACACTTGTTAATTAGGCAGATAACAGATTTCTACAAACAGAGATCTAAAAATACATTAAAAATTCACTTGCAGGTCACCATGGAAATTCTTTCTACACATTATTCTTTACTTAGGACAGTGCTTCCCAAAAAGGGGCATCTTCAGAAAACTAACTACAAGACACCCTCCTTCAGCCTTCTCATGTCCAACAGTTTCAGGTCTTTATTTGTCAGCCTGCATCCTCAATTTACAACCACTGCTGTGGATCTGTACAACATACATCATCCTCTTATTAGGAGTTCTGAAAAGCAGAAAAACATTTAAAAAATCGCTATTTACAGTACCCTCACTCACAACTGAATTAACTCCCAATGAAATGACGATGGCAGTTCACACTTTAGAACCGTTGCTTCAGGCTCTCTGAAAATTCAGGTCATATTTTGAAAGTCATTTTACAGTTATCAGATTATTTTTCTTTCCCTTTTTACACAGCAGTAAATGGCCACAGCCATGTGGATTGCAAGGCTGTAACTGCATACCTACATCTCTTTTTTCATCATTTGTACATCATCAAAAGTTTCAGATGTTTTCAGATAATTTCAATATGGAAACCATTAAAAAATTAAAGGCTTTAGTGCTGTAATAAAAATGCTCTTGGCATGTATTCCACAATGACACTGACTGAGTAGCTATACCATCCATGTTTTTGATGGGAGACAAGAAATTGTGAAACAAATCAGAATTTGTCTTCTGCCAGCTTTTCTGCCAGCCCTCTCATCTCCTCTGTTGCTGTGAGGTTCTCTCAGTGCTTGATGAGGGAGGAAGTTGCTGTGTACTTGCTAAGCAAACAAATCCACACTCAGACTTTTCCTGAGTCTCTCCATTATAAGAGTGGTGAATAATAAAAACAAAATCAAGTAGATATCTATTTGAAAATAAAGAAGAGAAGAGAAGCCAAAATGTTAAGCCTAATGATTTGCCTCTGTATGTTCAGCTTTCTCAAGTGCAATAATGTAGAAGGCAACACTTTTCCATTTGTCAAAGTTGTTTATGAACAAACTAATGAAAACATCGCAGTGAGACAGTGAGGCAGCATCACCACAGTTCAAGAAGGATAAACTAGCAAGGAAATTACAACATTGATTCTATGGGCCCCACACAGACCTCTGCAATTACACAGTCAAATGACTTCACCCAGAAAGCCAAAGTCCCACAGGAGGAGTGTGTCAAAGTTGAGCTACAATGTATCATCCTTGGAAAGGCTCAAATCTGTTTAGAAACCAATATCCACCCTCGAAAGCTTTTTGGATCCTTGGAACTTTGGATGCCAAGTCACCAGGCATTGATGCTTTAGACAGTTCTGTTCAAAATCTCAAATTTTACTTCACCCAAAGTCAAGAGATGAAGGAGAAGGTCACACAGGCAGACTAGAGAAATTCTGGATTTAAATTAAATTCTTGGACAAAAAATGGTATAAAGTGGCACAGACTGGTGGGTGATTCCTCATCGCTGAGGTATTCTGCTTGTAGATTTTCAGCATTTAGTGGCACAGTCTTGATCCCTTGTGTGCTTTTTTTGATTAATTTAAATTCTGAGGGGGCTAAGAAGCCATTTCCAGACATGAAACTACCACACTTCTCCCCACTGTTTAGTCAGTAATACAACTGACTTTAGGCCCAAAGAACTTTCTTACTCTAATAAACAGTTCTGTTTGACAATCACACTGCATTGGGCCCAGCTGGGATGGAGGTGATTTTCCCCAGAGCTGCCCTCACAGTGCTGTGCACTGGTGTCTGGAAAGGTCCATCTTGTTTTCTCCTTCCCCCAGTCCTGCTGAGGAGGGGAGGGATAGAGCAGCGTGGTGGGCTCCAGGATCCAGCCAAAATCAACCCACAACACACACATGTTAATAAATCAAAGATTTTTAACTTTTTCTGCATAAGGAATGAAAAATATCTGTCAGAAGCAGCATAAGGCACATGAGAAACTAAGATTTTTCACACATTAAGGTCAAACTACACAAAACTAGCTGAACCTGTGTTTAGGTTTCAAATGTTTGACAGATTTCTTACTTCTGTGCAGTTTCAGAATTGTGTAAGACATAGCAGTGAGAATCCGCTCTCCTTCAAGTATGTAGATATCCCATATCCTGAGGCTTAATGTAAAGGGAGTCTGCAATGACAGAATCAGGCAATGCTGTGAAAACAGTCTGCCCCAAGTCACAATTAAAAACAGAAACAGAAAGAAAAACATACTCACACGATCAAGAAAACACTGGAAAAACCACTTGGTTGTGTAAAAGCTGGTGGGCATATCCTGGGAGTCCTGCAAACAACACAGAAGTTGAAAAATACTTTCAAAAAATCCAAGTTATGCCTTGCACTGTCCATGAAAAAACATTTTCCCCTTGAGGCCAATGTACTCTATAGTCAACATTAAGAATTAATTAAACTATACAAGACACTCTTACTTCTGTTACTACTGTTACAGATAGAATTTCTGGGTTTTATAGCTTTCTTCATCAATTTCACCACCTGAAGAACATGCACTTGGAGGTGCTGAAGTATTAATACATTCTAGACTTTTATCATGTTCTGAGGACAGAGGCAGCAGAGGATAAAATCCTCTCTCAAGAAAATAAATCAATATTCAGGCACTGGATCCATTAAGTCTTTCATTTCTCTGTAGCAAGGCTGACAATTCATGCCCAAAGCTGAAAGGATTTCCTTACAAAAATACATATCCGCCAGAAATGACTGGAAAACAATCACATTTGACCACTGGGCCTCTAATAGGATGTACTCTGATAAGGAATTTTATTTCTTGATTAAGGCACCTAATTTCCCCTAGAGCACAGATAACCCATGAGGTATCACACCCATTCAAGGAAGCTTCATGGAGCTTCAAAATCATTTGCACAGTTAGAGGAAATGCTGAAATAAATGCTGAAAAGTTAAGAAATTCTGAATTTTAACTGTGGCTAGATTCAGCTTTTCAAAAAATTATGGACCAAATTCCAGAACTTAGTTATAGAAACATTGACTAAACAATGGGCAAAATCCCTGTAGTTTATGTGCAAGCTTTACTTTTGTCTTTCAGGAGTTAACATTGGCTCATTTTAGTGACACACAGAAAGGGATGAGGAAAAAGATGCTGCTACAAATGAGCATCTCTTACACCATCTTTTAAGAACTGGAGATGGATTCTGGCAGTACTAATGTACTATAAAAAGGAAATTCTTGATGCCTACTGGAAGGGCTTTTTTCTCCCATTAGAAAAATAATTTACTTCTTAGAAAAAATATGGCCAATATTTTTAAAAAGGCATATTATTTTCTATTTAAAAGCATTTGAAGAGAAAACTCTACATGCAGCTTCATGAAAATGTAAGTATTTTAAATGGACCATTAACCCCTCTTATAAAGGTTACTTTTTAAACAGAGATTAAAACTGGTTGGTCCCAAAATCACCTCTGTCCAGAGAACCACAAAGCTAAACATACAAAAAAACCCCAATAGAATGTTCTAGCATCAATTTGCTTACAGAACTCACACAAGGCCAAATAGAACAACACGGTGTCCTTAACTCAGACATCCAAAGTGAGACAGACACCCAAATTAATCACTCTTAGGATCCAATTTCATCATAACTTTGTCAAGGTGCACCATAACTTTGGCTACAATGAAAACAACAGCACTTATGCCTCTTAAAACTCTGCATTTTTTTTCCTGAGGTTTGAGTATTCTTGATCTAGTGGGTTCACCTGAACTGAAACAAGGTAGAGAGCTGTAAGTTAGCATTGCTTGTATAGTGAAATAAATACTTACCAAATGCTGCTTAAGTTTGGACAAAAATTTCTTCAGTATTTTGTCATGATGTTCCTGAAACCTCAATAGTTTTGGGAAACCCGGAATAAAAAAACCTAAGAAAAGAAGTTGACTATGTAACAGGTGTTTGCACTATAAAATGACATTAAAAAAAGCCATTAAGGCTCCAGGAACATTATCCTTCTTTAAAGCCACTGGATTTAAACAGATATTCATAACAATATTTTGATGTCTCCATACAGATATGCACATACTCCTGACTGAATAGCTACAATCAACACATTCCCTTAGGGACTATTATTAGAGCAGAATGACAAATGACAGCAGATCCATCAGTCCTACATTAGTCAAGCAAATATAAGATCATGTGGAAACCATACTTCTAATTATTCTTTAAAAGAAAACCAAAACAAAGAATCACAACCCTCACCTGCTAAAACTGAAATCATAGCCCAGAAAATTCATGATAGAAGGGCAAACAGCATAGCTATCTACCAGAACTCTCTGCATTGAAGAAAAGATATAAAAAACCCAAGAGGGATACTCTAGCAAGACAAATATCATGATTCTACCCTACAAGTAAAGACAGTGAGCTCACACAACTGACACAAAGGGCATATAAACCCTCATCTAATTGTTTTAGTGGTTACACATGGAAAAGGAAAACACTATGACCCCCTTCAGCTGAGGTATCAGAAGAGTTAAAGTTACAAAAAAATTCCAATAAATTTTAAACAGTATGAAAACTGAAGAACAAGTTCAGACTCACAGTAGCCATGCAATGTAAAGGAAAAAAAAAAAGAAAGGGAAAAAAAAAAAAAAAAGAAAAAGGAATGACTGAAGTCCAAAACCAAAAAGCAAAGTCTTTCTAGTGAGCAATTGTGCAATTCACTGCACAGTCACTAAGACACAAGATTTACTACCTCAGATTCACACAGGTTTATTATTTCATAGATACAAATGCAAATTCTACAATACTTAAATGTCAGGCTGCATATTAGGAAATTTCAGTAACACAGACAAGGCCTTTGGTTTTTTCCTTACTGTAAACAGTGACATCAAAGCTAATTAGCCATCAACAATAACAATAAAGGGTTTTTTTTCCATGGAAGGTTGCTCTTTCACATTTACATACACCAACTCATTATCTTGAATTTTTAAGACTATAGAAAGATCAATGGAAACAGTTTCCAAAAAAAGCAGATAATTTTCAGGGTCAGATGTCTGTATTTCATCATTTAGAAACTTCACATCATCCATACAATACAAAACACCAGAGAAGGCAAATTCATCTCTTGATTTCAAGTAGTTTTATACTAGAAATTAGTCTAGCTAATGGGCTGCACCCAAGAAATATTCCAGGTTGCTGCATCAGATGAAAAAGTGAAAAAAAAAAAAAACCATGAAAAATCTTGTCTGTGGGGAGGAGCTTTTAACCATCCTAATCTTGCCAATATGATTCTAATTGAATTACTCAGCCCACCCTCATGATTTCCATAGGGAGAGGCCCATTTCAGAGAACTATCTGATTGTCAGTGGCATCAAGTGCAGCTCTAAAAGTTTTTCTTCATGGATATTGGCAACCTGGAATTGAAATTATTTAAGCTTTAAAGAGAGGCCCATTTCAGAGAACTAGCCGATGGTCAGTGGCAACAAGTGCAGCTCTAAAAGTTTTTCTTCATGGATACTGGCAATTTGGAATTGAAATTACTTAAGCTTTAAAGAGTTGACAAAAAGTGCTTTAAGCTACTTTCCCCAAAAAAGAACATAAAAAGTGCAAACTGTAATATGACATCAGTTAAGTCAGTTTTAAAGTTTCCTTTCCAGAATCTACAGTGATATTTACAGATGAACAGTGACATTTAAAACAGATAAATTTGAGGAATCCCAGGAAATCCAGGTTGGATGGGACTTCTGGAGATTATCTGGTCAAACCTGCTGAAAGTAGAACCTTAGACTAGTTGGCAACATTTAATAAATGACAAATTGGGAACATACGAGTTATAATTAAAGTTTTATTAACCTATCTTATCTATAAATGCAAACTTGCCTAACAGGCACTGCCAAGACAGTTTCAGTGGGTATAATAAAGCTGTGGCACAATGGCTCATGTGCCCTGTGGAGAAGCTCATCAAGCCCTGGGCTACTCAAAGCTCCCCCCTTCCCTCTCACAGCACTTCACAGGTGTGTGGCAGGAACAAAGGAGGGAAGGAGAAAGGTCTGCAACATCTCAGGCAATGCATCTGCCTGTGTTTATCCTCTTGTTTATCATGCACGTGATTTGGTATATAAGGAGCTGATTTTGACTTACTTCCCCCAAAATACCTAGAATTTTCTGTCAGCTTTGAGGAGCTCAATATTCTATAGTTGCACAGGTTTGGATTATTATGAAATCTACAGATTTTTTTATAAGATTTTTTGCATTTAGTCTGTGTTATCATCGTGTAAAGCTCCAAGAAAATTTTTTGACATTTGATGAATTTAAAATTTCATTTATGACATTGACATCAGATCACACTTTATTCCCTCCTCCTGAGTTGATAGTTTTGCAGAACTGTAAACAGCAAAACAACAAACTATCCCTTTGTTTTGGGGGTGCAGAACATCCAGGAACAATGAAAAGCCTGGGAAGGAAGATATCACAGAATGAGAAATTCTTCAGCAGGGAAAAGCAGCTAGAGCTTGTTGGAAATGTGCTAAAAAGCCCAAGGTCTGGATGGCATTTACTTTTGCAGGTTTCCATGAACCACAGCTTTTTAAAATCACCAGAACTGTAATATCACAAAGGAATATGCATGGATCATACTAAATCTAGCATGGAAAGAGAGAGCTACCAATAACATAAGAGCAACAATACCATGAGAGCAGGAAATTCTGTGTGAGGTAGAGATAAAACTGAGAAGCCTGAAGTTCATGCCTAGACACAAGTCCATTTTTAATTGCAGATTCCTGTCCTGCCAAATGATAGCACAGCTGCAATATTATTTAACACATTCTGTATTAGGTTTCCACTACTATTTTATTACTATATAGATATCTACATAACCAGTTTTCAATTGGTTACATTCCCTGAGAGAATAAGAGAAGAGGAAACCATCTGATTTTCATTAAGAGCTATTCGAAAGTTATCACACATAAAAACCATTACTCTCTCTTATGGATGAGAGCTCCAGTAACATCCAATACCTCCCCCAAGTATAAAGCTCCCATTATGTTTTATTTCTGACCACTCAGAACAGAATAGTTTAATTTTCAAATATTTTACAGCTTAAATAGGCCAGGTTGAAACCTAAATACACTGATAGGAAACTCCATACCATGCATAGCGTGCTTTGGACCAGAGAGAAGTTTCACCAAGGCCCAGAAGGCATCTTCTTCATTCATGTACATCAGGAGCAAAGCTGTGATCTGGCTCATTCCCTGACAGTATCCAACTTCCTGAAAATCAGACAGTGGAAATATTAAAACGCTGGAAACAAAAGCCTCAGAGCCATGAGCTTTTGGCTTTTCCTTGAGTTAGTGGAGGAAGGGTGATGCCTGTCCTGATGGCAAAGCTTCCCACCAAACACTTCATATTTAATCATTAAAAATCCTGACAGATAGAAAGGATGATGCACAACCCTCCCATTGAAAAGTAATCTGGAAGTATTGATTGCTCATTAGAACTCATTACTGATGAACAAAATCCTTGGTCAGTACTAGTATTTTCAAGTTACTGTATCACCTTTTTCTGTCCAGTGGATGCATTTCTCATTTGGTTGTAATCTGGGGGGTTTTATGGAGGGTGAGAGTATCTGGCTTTGTTCTGGTTTGCAGTCAGGGCACAATCTGATAAACACAGGATTTTTCTAGAGTGACTTAACTATAAACTTGCTCAAGTTTAGTGGCCCAATAGCAAGCAATTGTAATAAACCCAAAGGAAAAATTTATTGTTCCAAAACTGAACTTGAGTACTTCCTCCGCTATTAATTTTGAATTTTATGGCAGGAACCAGCTGTCACTATCATTCAGCTGCAAAGATAAGCCCATCAATAAAATATTTGTAAGGACAATTACTTAATTGTTGAGTATGTTTTTTCAGGTTTACAAGTTCTTAGCACAACTTTGCTCTAGAGATAAAACCAAAGCGTAAGAACTGCTACACATTAAAAGGAAAAAATACAACAACAGAAGTGCAAAATAAAAACTTCACTTTAACAGCCTTATTACACTTTGATGATTGATTTTAAACATAATTATTCATGCAACTTGAAAATACCAGTCCCATGTTTTACAGGAGATATAAAAGGTCAGACAGAAAAGTTGCATTTCCTAGAACTTTGAAAAAATCCAAACAAACCAGTACTTAATTCAAGTAGCTGCTTTAATTTCTCTTTCCTCTTCTAAAGTTAACGTATTTTATATTGACTTCTAGGGAGCTGCTGATGGATATAAAATGGAAGATGTACAGATGTGCTCAAAATGGGCCCAAGGAATGAGGGGACAGTACATTAAAACCACAGTTAAATGTGGACATGAAGGCGTTTCTTTTTCTTCTATTTTTAGCATACAGCCAAAAGACATTACAAAATACATAAGCTTCTAACCTTTATGAAACAGTCTGGAAACCCCACTCTAATAAATCCCCATTCAGGACTGCAGCCAAGACCAAGGGCTTATCTAAGGAAGATACAACCTTTTAAACTAATTTCAAATTTTTAGAACTTTTCAGGTTATGAAAAACACCTGTGGAGTCCAACATGCATCTTTCTGCAGTATTTTCCTACCCAGCATTCAAATGAAAGCCAGGCAGATAATATAATGGGAGGAAATATCAGTCACATAACACTCCAGCACAACACAAATTCATTATTCTTATTAGTCACAATCCCTGGCTTCAGCCAAATTGTAAGCATGGTTCAGTTTGTCCAATAAAACTCATAAGTCATATGCTTTATTTTAACTTCAGCTCAAAAGATGTAAAAAAATAATTTATTTCTATGTGCCTCCAAAGGTCTCTGAAACGTTTTTTTGGTTTTTTTAGGGAGAAAGAGATGCAAATTCTTATCTTACAGCACTTTCAGAGAAACCAGATTTAAGTGTGAAGGAACACAGCTTACCGTATTATATATGGAATATGCAGCTAAAACGTGGAACAAAGATTGTTGCCTGGAGAAATAAGAGCAGAAAATGAAAAAGTATAGCATTATCTTTTGTAAAAACAGTAAAACATAGAGGTAGTGAACTAGATTTTGGAAATATGTTTTCCCAATTTAACTTGTCGAGCACTAAAGAACAGGATAAACCACACTTGACAATGCTAAGTGCTTCTGATTTCAAGCCTATTTTGTAATTAGCACCTTTATGATGTTTTATATGTTGAAATGCTTCAAAAAGTATCAATACACTTTAGAAGAGAGTGGTGGCACATCATCATTTGTACAGACAGGTAAAGTGAAATATTGCATGGGTGACATTTCAAACTCTGATTTATTCTGAATGCCAAAATTTAAACTCCCCAAACCTGATTTCTGTGCTTGCAGAACACTAACAGCTGTTATTAATTCCAAAGAGAGATGCAGAAGTGAAGATGTGAAATACACAAAGCAGCCACAAAGGTGTCTTAATCTTGGCACCAAAATTAAAGTCTGCTCTAGTGACTGCTACTGTCAAACTGAAAAAAAACAATATTAACTCTGGCTCAGCATCCTGTGCTCAGCCCTCTGTTGATCTCTGGGTACTTCAGAGACAGAATTACAAAGAGCTTTGTAGAGGTCCCTTGCTTTCTGTAAAACAGTCTAATTTGTGAAAGTAGCCACACAAAAAACCCCAATCAACACCAAACTAGCCAGCACAACTCTGCTCTTTCCAAGCTGTATATGAAAGTAATTGTGGAGAGTTCTCAAAATCAACTCACAGCTCTTTTTTGTCACCTGTTCAAGAGAGAATCTGGATACCTGAATGCCTACTTTCATCTACAAGTAAAACTGCTAAAATTTAACAGCAAAGTTTTGCATATTGTCCTTTTTCTGTCCAGTGAAATTTTCTCCCTGTTACTAATCAATGAATGGAAAGAGATATTGGCAAGCTAAAAAAAAAGAAAGCATAAGCCAGAAGGCGCTTATTTTCTTTTGGGAAGAGGATTTATACTTGGAGAATTTTATCAAAACATCTGCATCGTGGCATTTTGGTCTACCCACTTGCAGAACTGAAGTTTAGCCATTCTTCAGTAACCAAAGTAACAAGGTACTAGACATTAGGTTGGAGCCTCATTTGACAATGACAAACTAACAGGTTCCCAGTTTACACAGGAACCTCCTGTACCCTCATCTGACCATATGAAACTGAGGTAGGAGGTCAATCTCATTCACTGTTCCATACACAGAATAACGGTGATTTCAGTATTATTTACACTAGATGGAAGCACGGAAGACCTGTAAAAGAATGAATCTTCAAAGACATATAGTCTACTTAAAAGTCAAACAAACAATTGACTTACCCAGGGGACTTTATTTCATTGCTATGTGAAACGATTTCTGAATTTTTCATCGAGGCATTGCTGGAAATGCATAATATATGTACAGTAATTCTGAGATCTGCTCCAAGTGTGAAATTGCTTTAGGCAGCCAAAGGCTTTCCTGTGGACTCTGAGGGCATGGCTACACCAGCCACAGCAACTGGAGCTGGCTCTGCCTGTGTTAACCCCAAAGTGATGAGGCAGTGAGCTTCTGCTGACATCTGAAATGGGTGCACACAACAAAGAGAGGCTCGAGCAGCACAGGCACTGCCAGCCCTGCACGCATGGATCTGAACTGCACTGGCTGCATGGCACCATCTGAGCCTAGGAATCTCTGCTCTGTGCTCCTTCCTTACAGCCATCAGAGAAATACCCCTGATTTGGGATTTTTCCACAAAATATCTAGAATAATAACGTAAGAAAATGTTTCTTTTATTATCACATTGAAGTCCACACCTCTGAGTACCACTTTTTGAGAGCAGCAGACTACCACAAAATCTGCCTTGGCAAGAAAAGGAGATTAAAAACTGAACTAATACAGAGACAGAAGCGGAGAAATACCCTCTCCTTCTCAGCAGGCTGCTGATGCTGCAAGCAAGCAACAATACTGCTGTTTGTATCCCCATTTTTTTCACTATTAAGCATTTTTAAAGATGACAAGCTGTCTAATATTCCTCATCTAGTGGCAGCAAAAAATAACAAAAAACATTTTGAAGAAATCCAAAAGCATTATGGCTTAGAGTTGTAAATAATTAAATGCTCACATACATGCTGTATTTGGTTCTTAAGTAGATACTGGGAGAAGAAGAATACAAAGAAGGGTAAAATTTCTGGGAAGATGGAAGTTTCCTTACTTTACACCGTATCTGTCCCGAAACATGATGTGGTCTCTGTACGTCCGGTTCACATCGAGGTCAATTTGCCGAATATCTGGTGAAGACCCTCGTGCTTGACTCTTCAATTTCTGGAAGTACAGTAAAGAACAGAAGTTTAAAATTGTGAACTCTAAAAAAGCAGAAACCTGCTTGACTGTACTGTATTGCATTAATTGCCATCATGTGATTTAAAACAATACACAATAGTAACTCACAAGATTAACAGGTTGAACTTCCAAAATAAGCACATATGTGTACAAATCCTGTGAGTAAGAAACAGTCACAGAGTAAAGATATAGAAAGACCAATCCCATAATACACTTTTTTGGGACACATCATTCACTACCCATATTTAAGGATGTTTTAGCATTTTAAATTTCTTATTGCCATTTCTCAGGCAGGTACAGTACTAGAGAAAGACAGAAAATTAATTTTACTGCCCAAGAAAAAGAAGCTGAGATGCAAGTGCTCTAGACTAGGCTTTAAGCAAATGATTTAGTGTGGTTTTCATACTTTTCCTGTCTTTTTCTCTAGCAGAAGTAATAGCTATATAGCTGCCAGTTATTATCTAAATATAGATAATGGACATTTCTCTAGTAATTTCCTCTGTCTTTTTGTTCTAATCTAATTTAGCTGTAGAATATGTCTACTTTAGCACTTACTTTAGTGTTTTATAATTAAATTAATTTTTGTAATTGAATACTTATGAAACCTGCACAGGTTTAGACTGACACCTTTTTTTTTTTTGCACTTACAATAATTTTCTCTGGACTCTCATTCATTTATTCTCACTTCTGTCCATAAAAGTTGAGTTTGCAAGAACTTGGATTCAATATGGTATATCTAAAACATTACGTCTGATTATTAGAGAATACCATGGACAATCAAAAGGCAAAACTCTACGGACTCTGGTTGCAAGAAAACAAGAGTAAAGTCAAAAATAATAATGACAAAGGGATCAAACAGGGAATAGTAACATGCATTCAGGCTGTTGTACACAACCAGAAGTTTTAGGGACACAAGGAATTACTTTTAAGTCAGTGAAGCAACACACCACCAACCACAATCTCAGCTATGTGCACCTTTCAGTACAATTTAAACTAAACAGCCAGAATAATTTGTCCCCTAGACAGATAGAAAAGCAGCAAAAGGAAAATTCCTAGTTTTAAACATGAGATTTGATGGAATGTAGGAAAAGAAGCACCCTGAGCCATACAATCATGGCACCTTCACATGTGAGAGAACAGAAAAGAAAGGTACCAAAAGTCTGAGAAACAGGAAGGACACAGGGTTAAGAACTGGTCTTTCCCCCGCAAAGAGAACTGCAAGAAGCTATTTGACCTACAATAAATGCGCATTATCCTTCTAACTGTAAGGTGTGCAGCTTGTGACACTTGCAGTGAGCAGTGTTAATATCACTTGAGGAAACAGAAAAATAGAGAACAGCAATATGAGTATATCACAAATAAATCAGATAATGACAGAAGGAACTCTTTCTATTTCTGTATCTGAACTACAAACATTTCTTTGTTTTACATTAGATGACATTAGTAATTCCTGAAGATATTTCACCTATTTTTAAATGCTTCTAATTTTACTTGGCATTCTTTCCCACAACCACAATGTTCAGCATAAGCTCTGTTTTACCTCCTTTGGATCTCCCACTAGTCTTATTGAGGAACTTAAACAAAATATAATAGTCAGAAAAAGCAGCCTGTAAGACTAAAAAGCAAGAAATATGAAAAAGGTAACATACACCAAAATTTAGATACCATCAATTCCAACACCAATCTCCTTTCATAAGACTCCTCATCTATCCAAACTCAATCTCAGCTCAGCTTTTGAATACACAGTCTTTTTCCTAGCTAAAACAAGCAATAGAGTGCAATGTAATTTCTAATCTATTTCTTTAACACTGCATAACAGCAAAGGCTAATAAAGCCTGCAGCTTTAGTATCTGATATTTTAAAATTAATATTAAGTAGAAGTTCTACAAACTCACATTATAAAAGTCTTTCATTTCTTCTTTCATCTTAGGAACATCAAGCAACAAACACCAGACTTGTCCTCTCAATTGCAGCGGGATCCCTTTATAAATTCTCCTATGAAACTGGAAAAAAAGAAAAGAAGGTAAAAATGCAGCACGACTTACAGTACTCTGAATAAACAGAATAGTGATGCACAGCATGCTAAAGAGAAAAATGAATTACACCAAGCATCCTAGGACAGGGATGTCCTGCTGGGGACAAAGTGTTCCAGTGTGTTTTGAGCCAGCAATGCCATTTTGGACCTCCTGACAGAATCCAGAGGCACAGAAACAAAATAGACACACAGGCCAAACCATCCCAGGTGATGTTTTCAAGCCAGGACTTTTGCATGTACAAAGGTCTATCAAAATCCTATCACCTTTGCTCAGCAAATGTTGTAATTTAGATCCCAAAAATCAGATTCTTAGCAACACTATTTAAGGATAAGCCACAAATAACTCACTCTAATTACAGTCTAAAAATAGAAACAGCAAAAAGCAAGCAGCAAAATCACAAAGCTTTAAAAATAATCAGTAAAAAACCAAAAGCAGAACTGATTTGTGAATTCTTCTGAAACTGCAACAGTATGCTCAAATGTATGCATGCATGGAACAAACTGTGAGACCACAAAAAACCAGAATGTGCCATTTCTAAAGTTAACAGATCTCACATTCTACTTCTAAACTAATAATCATTCCCTTACATGCATATTAAAACACTTGCATAAAAAAACACAAAAGAACACAAAAAGGTGTTATCATCTTTTGAAGACATATCTAAGACCATGAAAATTGAAAAGACAACTCTAACACAGAAAATTAACCTCTCTGAAGTTATGTTTTTACCATTATTTTAATGATTACACAGGTTTTAAAGAGAACAAATCATATACAACTGTTAGCCAATTTTTTCTTCATGTTTATCCTACAATGGAAGTTAGACCTTAAATATCAGTTGACAAAGCTACCGCTCTCTTTACACATTTTTATAAAAGTTATGTTTGCAGCAAGAAATATTTTAAAAGCAATGTCCTCCTCAAAGACAGGATTGTTTTTCTTTTCACGTATTTCACATCTCCAGTTTTGGAAAATTAATGAGCCCCTGGTTGCAGTATATTTCCAAACCTCCTGCCATTTGGAAAATATCGGCTCTCTAAAGGTGTCTTTAATGCCAGCAAGGATTTGTGCCTGGATTGCAGAATCTGAAACTCTTGCATAAGTATGGTTATGAGTTTCTTCCCTTGTTCCTTTTTCAAATGAAAAACATAAACTTGTGTAAGATACAACAGCCATCGTGGAGGCTGTCCACAAAAAAAGTGTTGTGCTTCATAAAGAAAACTTTGCTGCATTAATACTAAGAATGGTACAGCAGCAACACTTGCAGTGTGAGCACAGCTGTGCCAGTACAGTTTCTTCTGTAAAGAGCAAGAACAACATACAGAGCTCCAAAGCAGCCTTTTCTACAGATGGATACCCTGAGTTCAGGGCACACAGGATTTCAGCGTGTGTCAACTAAAACACAAGAGTACCTGCTTGTGGGAGAGAGGAAAACTTAGTCTTTTGAAAGCCAAACACCCTCAACTGCAACGGAGTCATCCTAGGAAGAGATTAGCCTGTCTACTGCAAAGCAGAATGAACCAAATTTGCAGTATCTTTTCTGCAAATTTGGAAGAAAACTGTGGAAAAAAAAAGCAGTAATCTATGTCCTCAGTGACAGATAGTTTTATTCTACATGTCCAGCAACAGAGTACCTTCACAACAAACATTTTTGTCAGCTATTTACAGTTTTTTAAGTAATTTTCAAATGTCTCCAAGAACAAAAGGTTATTAATGAAGACAGCTGGCTGAAGAATAAATTCTCAAAACTACTGTTGTATAAATTAATATTTTGGGAGAAGGTCAGGTGGATATAAAACACCAGAAGTAAGTCCTTAAAATACTAGCTTTTTATCCAAACAGAATTAAAACATCCATCCAAAGTGTGGAGTTGTTCAGGGATTTTTTTTGGAAAATAAAACTGAAGGAGAAGAACCTCAAGTTTCAGAGGGGTCCATGGCATTTACAATTTTCCCATCCTCTGCACTGCCTAGACTGAAACAGCCAAATGCTAAAAGAGTCCTTAAAGCACTAAGTAAAAACTGAGACAGAGAACTGTGGAAGTGCTTTTCACAGAAAAGTTTGAAAAGTGAGTTGCAAATACAGCTTTAAAAGAACAGAAAGGACAGACGGGTGAACGGTTTCATGAGCCCATTACACCTATGCCAAAAAAAACAAAACAAAACAAAACAAAACAAAACAAAAAAAAAAAAAAAAAAAAAAGGCAAAACAGGAGGAAAGCAAACATTTTTAGTAGCTAAGTTCTGAATTGTGGCATTACCTGACAGATAAACCCAAATAACAGTCACAGCTTCTTGCAAACCACTTCAGATCTGTGTTCAGCTGACTCTTCTGTTCCATCTATTCTTTTACTGAGGCAGAGAAAAAGCTCTCAGTCATCCCAAGTCATTACCAGATCCTACCTACGGACTCAGCAGAACACAAGACCAAAGACCTTCACTATCTGATACAGAGGAGAGAAATGTCACTCAGTCATGGCATAGACTCCACTAAACAAACAAGAACATGGAAACGAGTGTGAAACATTTCATACACAATGGAAAACTGAAAGGAGTGGCTGATACACCATGAGGGTTGAGCTGCCATCCAGAGTGATGTTGATAAACTGGAGAAATAGGCTGCCAGGAACCTCACCAAGCTCAACAAGGAGAGGTGCAAAGCCCTGCACCTAGGAGGGAACAAGCCCAGGCACCAGAACATTCTAGGGGTCACCAGCCAGAAAACAGCTCAGAAGAAAAGGACCTGGGGGTTCCTGGTGGACACCAGGTCAAGCAGGAGCCAGGGCAGTGCCCTTGAACCAAAGATGACCAATGGTATCCTGGGCTGCATCAGACAAAGTATTCATAGCATGTTGAGGGAGGTGATCCTTTCCCTCTGCTCAGCACTGGTGAGTCAGTTCTGGGCTCCTCAACACGAGACAGACATGGACACATTGTAGAGATGATGAGACTTGGCCATCTCTGCCATGAGGAGAGGCTGAGAGGGATCTTATCGATTTGTCTTTTGCACCACCCTGAAGGGAAAGTGCAAAAGGTACAGAGCCAAATTCTGTACAGTGATGCCCAGTTATACAACCACAGGCAATGGGCACAAATTGAAACAGTGGAGAGTCCCTTTGAACATCAGGAAACATTTTTTCACTGTGAGGGTGACAGAGCCCTGGCACAGGTCACCCAGTCAGGCTGTGATGTCTCCAACTCTGGAAATCTCAAAAGCCATCAGGACATGGTCCTGGGCAGCTGGAGGTGGCCCTGCTCGAACAGGGGGCTGGACCAGGTGACCTCCAGAGGCCCCTTCCTACCCCAGCCTTTCTGTGACCCTGTGCAATGCTGCAGTTTTGTGAGAATGACATGGCTGTGGTGTATCTTGGGGAGTAGAGGGAGAACTCAGACACACTTCACTGCAAAATTCATTTCCGATAATCATGCAGACACCAAACAGTTAAAGAAAATATAAATGAGCACCCTGATTATTAGCTAGCTGAATGTCTTTACCATAAGCACCATGCTAGTGCCCTCTGCTGTCTTCCACGTCCTTATGTAATACCAGAATAAAAAATCCGCTGAGGAATGCTGCCTGTATCTATATACTTGCTCATCTACTTTTCTGCTCTCTCCAAATTAATAATTAAAACAGAAAGTAGAAAATTCAGCAGGTTATTTTTTTCCTCTGCTTCTGGGAAGATGAAATACTGAGTTAATTTTAAATAATTTGTGAAGATTAAGATAATGGCTCAAAACAAAACACAAATACATATAAACTCAGAGTTGAGATAAAAACACACATCTGTGAAAACATTCATCATTCAAAGAATAGGGTTATGGGATCTGGAATGTTTCCATCAGCACAGGACATAGAAAAAATACATGTAATTATATAAACACAGGATACATAAAAATACAGGTTTAAGTTCTGTAGCACATCTAAGCTGATATTCAACCAAGAACAGTAGTCAAACTTGCAATTATTAAGAAGATTGTTGATCCTGAAGTAGGTCGGAGAAACTGACACTAAATGAGGCCCTATCACCTGGGAATTCAAACGAGCTTCTCATGCAAAAACAAATTGGGGCCTATAAATACACTGAATATACAGAAAGAACTAAAACCCTTATAAAGCAGGACGACAATAAGAAATTTAGCTATCATCTTAGTGAAGGCCATAATGTCCAACATGCAGAAACACTTGGAAAACATCCAACCTCCCCTTTCTTGCCCAGTCTTCATCTCTCCAGCTCATAAACTGGTTTTTGGAAAAGGAATGAAGCCACTGTCACACAGCACTAGCCTGAAGAGTGGCAACTGGCATCATTGCTCCTACAAGAAGTAGGAGCTCTTACATGAAGTTGGTTTTCTTGAAAATGAAACTTTCTCATCTGACAGGAAGAGCTGCACAAGTAGCAAAGGGACTCCGCCACCTCAAAAAGAATCAGTGATGAGAAGCATAAGAATTAAAATCTCAAGTCTCACAAGAAAGTATATTTATAATGAAAAGAAAATATATTTATAAAGGCTGCTGCCTTTAGAGGTTCTTCAGCTTCTGTGGGTTGAAAAAAAGGAAGAAAAAGTGCAAATAGAAGAGCTGCTCTATCTCATTCAAAAAATCTCAGGAATGCAAAGAGGGTTCTTCATTAAGGCTCTGTGTTCAGACTCCAAACGAACTGGAGACTTGATTATTATACTGTGTGTGAATGCCAGAACAGCTGGAA
This sequence comes from Brachypodius melanocephalos, assembly GCA_013398615.1. NCBI lineage: Eukaryota > Metazoa > Chordata > Aves > Passeriformes > Pycnonotidae > Brachypodius > Brachypodius melanocephalos. The sequence continues at coordinate 13,292,343 of VZSR01001299.1, read as the reverse complement.
ATGGCAGCTACCCTGATTGTTTCTCTTCTTCCTTTCCCCTTCAATTTAGGCGACTTCAATCACAGCTAGATGAAGGCAGACAGGGAAAGACAGAAATACTTTGGTGGAAATACCCAAATGGGAATACAACATATAACAGTTTTATTTAATCTTTCCTGCAAGTTATGATCATACTAAGCCAGGAAGGATTTACTATCTGTGGGTGGTTGATTGTACCCTGAACTACTAAGCAGTAGAATACAAATAGGAAATAAAAGCACAAACTAGAGAAGAACCACACAGAAACACAAACTTTGCTGCTCTGTGACACTTCCTGCATAAGAAATGACTGATGGGGAGATGAAAGCTTTATTTTGACAAATATCCATCAAACAAAGACACAAGGGCAGTTACACACTTCAGAGCGGTATCTGGAAGAAACCTGACAACTCCACTGAAAGAGATGCCTAAATAACCACAGGAGAATCAAGGAGATTTGTACACAAAGAGCAAGTCAGACAAAAGCACCAGGAGGCCCTTATGAATGAACAGGAGTGCCTGGACAACCTCAATCAGAAAAAGGAAGTTTACAGTGGGCAACGAAGGACAGGCAGTTTGGAGGAATATAGAGAGACTGTCTGAGCAGCCAGGGATCAGGTTAGAGAGCTAAAGCCCTGGTGAGATCAAATCTGACCAGGGACATAAAGGCAACAAGAAAACCAACCTCCAACATAAGGAAAAAAATCTTCCCTGTGATGGTGGTGAGACCCTGGCACAGGTTCCCAGAGCAGCTGTGGCTGCCCCATCCCAGGAAGTGGCCAAGGCCAGGTTGGATGGGGCTCTGAGTAAGGTGTTCTAGTGGAAGGTGGCTCTGCCCATGGCAGGGGGCTGGAACTCAATGTTCAATAATGTCCCTTCCAGCCCAGGCCATCCTATGCTTCTGTGATTCTACACTGCTATGGAGCTGTACATGGGCTCATTTTATTATGCCATACTTCACTACCTCTAAACTATTACATAAATATGGTAGAGCCTGGCACGTTTCTGATCTCAATATGACAATTCTTCCATCTTTTTCCAGTTTCTCATGGTCACACATTCCTAATCTCTCCCTACCCCATCTTTTCTACAAGGTTTAGCATAAGCGTTCTAATGGGAAAACAGTGTGAAGTTGTCAGAGGTCTCATTTATTTTTTGAGATATTCTTCAGCAGCCAAGACCAGGAGATGTAAAATTAAGTATCTCAAATGCATGCACACACACACACACTCACACACATCAGTGTGTTAATGTTTTCTCATTAAGTCTCTTTGTGAAGTTATGATAAAAAAAAATAGAAGTAGAAGCAGCCTATAGGAAGCTCTGCAAGAGTACTGAATGAAAACTCTAGTTTGCAATTAAGCATATGGCAATTTGGGATAATGGTATCAAATGTATGGATTAATTTACAGTTTGTGTACAGCATGAATAGATTCCTTCAAGGCAAAGCTCTCTTAGCTGTGTATTTTTGAAGGCTCATCACAAACAGGCTGTCCAAATTCCTGTATTTTGTACATATCTGCTGAACACCTGGGACCATCACTTTCTCTGAGTCTCCCTTCCTACCTATTTAAGAGCACAAGCATGCGTCAAATATGCCATTTTCCAAAACCAAGCCATCACTGCAATTATAATCTATAATCCTACAACATTATTACTGTTGTTGTTGCTGCAATGTTCCCTTCAGTGCTGTCTCTAAAGAACACTCATTTCAGGAGCAGCCTGACTGCACAGAAACCATGGCAGTGTCAGGTGATGTGAGTCTGGTAACAAACACACAGGCTGTTCATTCTCTTTAGCAATTTGTTTCTCTAGCATTAACCACTTTATCCAGTCAAGTGAAGACAGGAAACGAGGGTCAGGAACTGTTCCTGCAACTATTCCTTCCATGCTTCAAGAATGTGAGCTTGGAAAGCTGGTGCATTCTTCCAACACACTTCCAGATAAAAATTGTCTTTAACTGCGAGTTTTGCACAACTCTGAGAACATGGCCAGGTTTTCCATAAAGAGCAATGACAAATAATGTCTGGCTTTCCACTGGATGCTTAGGAGGAGGAGGTGGCTGATTCTTTATTCTGTATCTTCTGATTCACTTACCACATAAGATGTGAGAAAGAATAAGGAAAACGCCCTTGTTTTTTAAATCTCATGTGCTTCACTGGAGTTCAACAATGAGTGAAAATTTTTCCTAGCCTCAAGCAAAGTTCATCCTCTTATGAACATATTGAATTATTCCAGCCACTATTTATAGTTCAGCCTATAATTTGTTACATGAACTGAAACTCTTTTTGCTCAGCTGATCTGCTAGACCTTCTGCATGCCTGGTGAAGAAAGGATTATTTATTTAAGTCAGTGTCTCGTGGAGTGATGTCACCAATGGCTGAAGAGCACAACCACTGCTGCCCAGGTGACACATGGTTATTGTGTTACCTGAAATGTCATATTTAACATTCTCTTTGCAAATGAAGTAGTTGTTACAGAGTTTTTTAATGCCCTCTGACTTGGGAACATATTTGTTTTAAAATCTCTTTACTGACAGATTTACAGAACAAAATCACAAGTGTTAAGACCCCTAGTTTCTCCTCCCAGAGAAAACGGCAGGACAGGAAGTAGGATTATAAGAAAAACTTTGGGAACAAATAATTATTTTTCATGCATTCACATGATATTTTAAGGAAATGGACTCTCTGGATTCTGAGCTATACCCTGAAAGAGATCAACCACTAGCTTCGGTTTTTAACAAAAAAGCTACCAGTCTCATAAAGAGAGGTAGTGAGCAGACAGGATGAGCAGGGGACATGCTGAGTATCTTTCTCTCTCTACTTCACTTGTAGCACCTCAGCTCTCTGCTCATCAGGCTAACAAGTACTGGGGTCTCAATCTCTCTCTTCTAAGGTCTCAGCTTTGTATAGATAATTTACTTAAGCCGAAGGCCAGTAAGGGAGTGAGGCCATTCCAGGCCTGTCATCAATGCAGGAACCTGGGATGTGTAACAGCTGTCCTTGGTCCTCTGCACAGTACAGGTGGATCAGCAGCATCAAAAAATACCAACAGAACCCCCAACAGAAAATGCAAGCCTTAAGTTGTGTTGAAAAGAAGAAGGAATCTGAATTTGGGATTCTGTGCATTATCTTCTGTGCCACAAGACCAGCTATGAAAACCCCCCAGAACCCAGTGTTGGGAATACAGCCTCTCCAGCAGGTTTTTATCCAGCTGAAATTCTTCCATAATCTTAAGATGACCAAGACCACAATTCCAGCAAATAAACTGTTCACATGAAGTACACACCTAGCTTCTAAAGTGACTAAAAGTATTTAGTACTTAATGGTATACCTGACATAGCCTACTGTGCCCACAGATAATTCTGCACACATAAACATACTCAACACCATTCCTCCCATCTGATCACCAATTTTGTTCGGTAATTACTATTGGGTCATTTTAGAAGAACAAAAAACTTTATTCTTTCAGTGTGGGATTTGGTTTTTTTTTCACATATCAAACACAGGCAATTTAATTTCAGGGTATATATTCATTCAGAAGGGACAGCCAATGACAAAAGCATGCAGAATTTACCTTTTCACTATTCTTGTATTTTTCCCAGCTTTTCAGCATCTTAAGCCATTTTGTAGTTCTTTCAATTTCAAGGTGCTTTTGCTGAAAAGGAATTAGAAAATTTTAGTATCTCCAAAATGAATGCATTTGAAGTTATGTTTTTTTTTAAATAACAAGAAAAGTTTAACAGAGCATTATGAATTTTTTACTCAGTCATCTGAGAATGGCAAAGAGTAACATCAGTTCATTTAAAACACCCCAAAAAACAGCCAACCAAAAACCAAGCAGAAACTCTTATTTTTAGCAATATGGATGAATTGCATTTTGTAAGAGGAGTTTAAGTACAAGATTTCTAGAAGTTTCTTTTTTACATATTTGGCAAGTTAAAAAAAAGAACCCAACAAAAACCACCTACAACCTCCATTTGGTTTTATACTCAGTTTCCAGGCAAATAATTTCTGCTGCAAGCCACTTAAAAGTTAGTTGTCTCTGAAATGATCTTTACCCAAACTTGCCCTAAACATAATTAGCTTCTGTTTGCAAGTAATCACACAAACCATCCCTTCTTAAAAGGCACAAAGCTGAAAAGCAACAAAAACAAGTGCATGCAAGAGTGACAGTGCAGGAGCAGAAGTGGGAATAAGCTTTAATTTTCAGACATTAAAAGCTAGAAATTCTTGCCATAATCCTCCTCCTTGGCATGGCACATTTTTACCTGAATTACTTTGTAACTTAACATCAAGGATTTCTTCTGAAGATCTATTTGCTTAATTTTTATTACTGACAAGAATATTTCTGTGACAAGGTGACAGAATGAGAATTCAAACCAAAACAAATCCCATCTTCTCAAAATAAACAGTTGTATTACATAGTCTAGCAAGTACAGCCTTACTGCCTTAGAGACTGTCCTTCTGTCTATGAAAATAATGCCAGAGTTGCCATCAGCTTCTTGAATTTGGGAATCAAACAAGCACTTAGAATCAGCCATCTGAGTCCACAGATTTCAAGGAACTTTGGCACTATACAACCAAAAATCTGTATTTTATTAGCTCCAAGAATAAGACTTCTAGCACTTATTTTTACAGCTCAGTTTTACATTTTGCAAAGTGTCTCTGATTATACTACAAAGTTAATAGTTAGCTGTGTGTTTTTACATGTTTTTAATGAGACTATTTCAACTCTCTCATAAAGCTTTGGAGCAGAAGATCCAGACTGGAAAGGTTAACGCAGAAAAACGTATGTGTGTGCTATTGCTTTCTCTTCAGAGTTGAATATAAATAAGTATTTAGTTTTATTGGAAAGGACAGCCCCTGTACCTCCAACTTCAAATCCAGGAATTAATAAAAATAGGAAGGATATTCATATGGTTAGTGATTCAATTTGGTAACAATGTAAAAGTTTAATTTTAAAGCTCCACAGGATACTGCAAAGTTATTAATACTTTCATTAAGTGTTTATAAAGTCAATTGCATCCAAAATGTTGGGTGAAAATAAAAAAAAAAAAAAATTACTTGTTATCCCAACAGAATCCTAATTTTACTTCTAGCTTTTACCCATCAGAATTTGTGCATTCTTTCTTGGCTATCAATGCAATAAAATTGGCTTCTTTAACTTCCTGAACTTCTCTGATCCAGGAGCCTAAAGCCTTGCATTAGCAGAAGTATAACTTGATGAAGTTTAGGTCCACCCCAACTATGACAGGTTCACAATATATCCTGAAGTAAGTTGGTTTGGGTTTTCAAGTTATTTTTGTTTGAATTCAAATTCTGTAAGCCTGACACAAGTATAAAAAGGTTATGGAGAAAAGAAGTGCCTCTACTCTTTCAACCTTATCTAACTACTCATGTTGCAATCAACTGCCCACATTCCTGTTCAGGTTCTGGCTGTATTGGGCAATATCTCAAATAGTTGCCTTTTAAATTTTTTTAAAAATACATTTCTTAAGACTTACGTTAGAGGAGAAGGCTAGAATAACTATTGCTTCGAAGATTTCACAACACTGTTTCTGATTCTCCTCCACACTTGTAACCCCTTTAAGGAATCAGCATTTTCAACATCTCTTAAAGCAGCTGCTCTTTAGGCATAGTTAGGCTGCAGGAGTAACAGGAAGTCAGGAAAGGTTTCTGCCCTCAACAGGTTGTTCATGTAATTGGTAAGAAAAATAAAACTCTATCTGCTTCCACAGTCTTTCTGTTTGTATGTTTGATCTGCTTTCAAGATTTTTGGTCTTTTGAGCCAGAAGCTCACTTCAATTGTATGTTTGTTCAAGTTTTTATGTCTTTGTGTCAATTTACCCATTCTCAAGTGATGCTACTGTAGTCAAAACAGCAATTATTTTTGTGTTCAGTTGTTGAAAACTTTTAGCTATTTCTTTCCCTATCTGAATTATGTTCACTTTCATGTCTAACAGGTACAACACTGAAAACACAGACAGATCTGAGGTAGCTCATTGCAGAGGGATGCTGCTGCTGCTCTTTCAGACAAGTTCCATGTAGTTGTCACAAAAAAAAAATCCATTTATCTGCCTTCTGAGTACATTTTACACTTTGAAACATTTTTGCCATTGGGAGTAACAGAATCCCTAATTGAAGAAGAGCTGGTTTCCTACTCTGGTGTCAGTAAACAATGCACTAGTGAAAGCACCAAAATCATGAAGTTGTCAAGCACCCCTCTCGTGTGCAGCACTTCACCTTCCTGCAGAGCAGGTGTGCCAGGGACTGAGGCTTAAAGCAATGCTTCAGCAGAAGCCTCAGACAAAACCAGAACTTGCTGAAATGCTCCCCAGAGAATTTATAATCAAGTAAATCAATGACAAAACCTAACTAAAAATTGCTTACAAAACATTTCACAAAACTTCAAAATCAGAGTCAGACACAGACTCCAGATTACCTGAGGTCAGTTCTCTATCTCCTTTCCTCCTCCAGAAAATCTTTCCTCCCCTTGTTTTATGTGAGATGTGCTGGACGATTCATCTCAAGGTTAAGTAGTTCCTAACGCAGCACAATGATTTGATGCATTTAAGGCATCAAATGTGCACCAAAGTAATGAAGCATCAAAATGAGTAATTATCACTCTTAATACCTTTTTAAAGGTATTATGACCAAAAATACACACACACATATACACACACAGAAATTCCATCCTAAGGGTTTTTTTGTATCTGAAGAACAGATTCCAAATTCACAAGGATATCAACCTTTTATATAAGTTGCAAATGAGCTAGGAATACTTTTTAAAATTCACAAGGCAAAAGGAAAGCATAAATAGTTCTGCCGAGTAAGTGACTTCAAAAGCCATTGTACAGAAAGCTTTTAATCTTAGCCTACATTAACATCACACAGTAATCCTTATGAATGGTGTCTTGAAAATTGCAAAGATTGGAACCCTGCTGACAGGAGCCAGATAAAGCTCAGACCAGCAGAGGTCAGGATACCATCAGGAGTGTAACCAGGAGTCTAATGCAGGAGCATCACTGGATGATTATAAAAACACACTAGACTTGCAATTTAACACTGACTCCATAAACACAGTTTCAATGCTCACACTTTGAGACAGCATGAACACAAGTTGGGACAGAGAACTGAGACACTATTTCCCCCAAATAATTTAAGGCTAACTACAAAGCCACAGTGAATCAGAACTTCAAAACACATCTACCACAGTAGCTGCAAGCTGCCTGATATTTCTGCTCAGAGACTCACCCCCCTGCTGTGTCCTTCTGATGGAAATGAAATTATACATACACTCACTGTGTTATTAAATGTAATGAAACATGGCAGGAAAGTGCAACTATTTCAAGCTGTGTATGCAAAACCACACCTGAACCAAGGCAAAACAAGAGACAAGTTCTAGTCTTTTACAGTAAGCATGTCTTACTAGCTTCAGTATATAATTGAAGCACAAACTAATTAATTTTCAGAAGCACTGATGCTGTTAACACTCAAGGACGTAAGCTGCCTTGAAATAAGTCATTCCACCCTTTTTCCATGTATTCTACTGATTTGTGCAGCCAAGAGGGCTAACTTAAACTTACAGTTTTTAATACCTTATCTTGAGTTTTCTGATTCAATTTGGTCTGCGAGATAACAACAGACCAAACTGACCAAGGGGAAATACCAACAGTAACTAGGCCCAGACAAGCAGAAATTCAGTTCCCCATCATTCTTCCACATTCCCAACACATCAGTTTTCAAAATACTTCTCCAGAACTCCTCGGCAGCAGAAGGATTTTTGGACTAGGACCTGCAGCAGCTGCCAAGAGGACCTGCAAATCTGGAATACAGCCGGCTCAACAACTCAGCATTACAAGGGAGGTCACCACACTGTAGTGGCAGCAGGGTATTTGTCACCATTTCCCAAAGCAGTAAAGCACCCCACGCTCCTCGGGATGGCAGCACACACATCGGTCAGTGCCACCACCTGGCTCACACCATCCATCCCCCCACACAGCTGATGGCAGCTCCTGGCACAGGAGCACAGCTTTCACTCTTTCAGGGCAGAGCTGGGTGTGAGCTCTTAAGGAGCTCCATTTCCTTCATTAGGCCACATTATGGGCCAAGAATATTCACTCTCATTGACAAGTACGAGTGAGCCCCGAGGGATCTGTGGAGAGTTAATGTGGCCTTCAAGGATGACAGTTCTTAGGGGACCTAGAATGTACTTATTTTGGAATGCAAATCACTAAAATGCTTCATCAACTCAATTTTGCGATGACTTATGTTTTTAAAAGCTGTAAATCTGTGCATGTTTATTACTAATAAAAAAACCTGGAGGACAGTGGACTTACCTTTTCTATCACTGCATCATGGACAGGAAGCTCCTCTGGACTGAAAACAAAGACAAAGTTTATATTAGTCTTGGTTGATTTTGGCACGAAATCATTTCTGTACAGGTTTTCACAAGTCAGCACTTACAGCAGCAATTTGTAGTAACAAGTGAACAAGAATTCTGAACTGTAAAGAATAACTAATATTTTAAGTACAGAACTGGGATTTTAAATCAAAGTAGCTGCATAACTTAAGAAAACATTGCACAGCTTAAGAAAACCTTTTTTCTTCTGTAAAAGCATTCTGAGCTGTACTACTGAACTGAAACCCAAATAATTTTTGCATTGTTTTCTTTGACCATAGTACTGTTAGCTGATTTACCAACAAAAAAAAAAGCTTCCTCCTTTACTACTGTGCTCAAGGAAAGGCACTGAGACTTTGCTTGACTTAGGAGAGTTAACTCACATGTTCTCAAAACTACAAATATCGCTCTAAGTAACAAGTAGGAAGGAGCAGAAAAAAAACCTGAGTTTTGTTACTAGGTACCTAATTAATAATAAAAATTAAAGTCTTTTCACTTCTTATCCCAAGACTAAAAAGGTAGTTCAGGAATTGAAAGCTCTAAAAGCAACCTTTGACCTGATATATCTTCAGACTCTCCATTATTTTCATTTCATTCTGATGCCTCTGACTTCTGTTTTTCTTAGCAAAAAAATTTGTGCTTTTCCTCTGAAAAGTAACTGGACCAACTTGATGCCCAGTGAGCCTGCCTTCCCCTGCAGTTTCTGAAAACACAGCAGCTCAATTGTAAAAAGCAACTCCCTTCTACTCTAGAGGTCAGATAAATAACACACCCAACAAAACCATGTTTAAAAGGGAGCAAAACACAGGAAACATGTGAAATACTTTTAAAAATTCCTACTGAGTCCTGATATTATGAAGAAAAACCTGATACCCACATCATTACAGCTTTCTACAGAGAAGCTATTAAACCTCAGTATTTTAGACCTGTATCCACTGTGCAAGGGTGACCTTGGGGAAGCCTACAGAAGTCAAAGCTGCAGTCAGTGTAAAAACATTGATGCAAAACACTTAAATTGTATTCAATCTCATTTCATTTATAAGACGCTGCTTCCGATTCAGAAGTTATATTTCAATAAAGAAATACAGAATAAAGGAATACATTTGAACCACTTCACCTAATGGAAAAAACTTGCTCCCCTCAACACCTTCACACAGACCACACACAAGTCAAAGTTTCCAGTCCACAGCTCAGAAATTAATTTTAAAACCAAGACTGTTGCTTTTGAGCAGCACTGCAAAAAGCGTAATTCATTCTTTTAGAAGCACTTAACAAATATCTGAAAGTTTTCTCACTGAACAACAACATAATCAAAAAAACCCTTGATCAACATCTAACGTACTAGAAACAAGCTCTAGTCAGTGGTATTTTAAAATATTAACAAAATTATAGTATTGTGCAGGCTCTCATGTAAAGCAGGCCCTTTGTACGCCAAATATCACCCGGAAATTATCTGAAGTGGAAACAAAAAGCAAAGGAGAAGAAAAAATTCAATTTAATACAATCTGCTTGGGGTGGTGGTTGTTTGGTTTGATGCACAGAGACTGCTGGGCCTTCTCACATCACTTAAAATCTCCAGTTCTTCAGTGGCAGTTAAAGGCCCTGCCTACCCTCCACGAGCCTCCCACAGCAGCCTCATTCTTCACCCTACGAGGTCACAGCAGCAGCTGGCTGTGCACACAACAAACTCTTTTTCCTCCAGTGCTGCCTGCAGTGTGCAAGGCAAGGATCTGACAGCTCCGCATCCCCACGGACTCACGCTGGCCACAGCAGCTCCTCTGCTCAACTGGTACCACTTGACAGCTTATCTTCACACTGGCATGGAAGCTGATCACATGAAAGATTAAGCAGATCTTATTTTTCACCAAGGGAGAATGAGTTTTAGTAATCTATTAAGGAATTGCACTCTGCTAATTTTGAGAGTTATCAGCAATGTACAAAGAAAAGGCATGGCTGAACTTCCTGAGTAGGAAAAGGCAGCCCTGATGTCCTGGGAAGCAGACACTAAATTAATCCAACATCAAATTTATGCCCAGATTGCTCATTGTCTTTTTGAGCTGCACAGGTCTGCACTAATACCACAGAGCTACACTGACATTCCAGAGCAGTACATTAAGGCAGCCCCGTGTTTCTATTCCCAAGATGCTGCTGAGCACCTGGCAAACAGCACAGAAGCCAAAGGAATTGGCTGGGGCTGCTCAGTAACTCACTGGACATGCAGGAGATCCTGGAGAGCTCCCTCTCCATTAATAAGATGGCATCAACTATGCCCCTATACTCACAGATGTAAGTATTAAAATCTACCCTGCAAGGACTGAAGGAAATGCAGTGCAGGCACACAAAATCTCTCAAGCCTCTAAAAGTAGTTTAAATAAATATATTTCCATTTAGTGTATTTTCCTATGCAGAAGAACCTTAGAGATTTTCTTTTATTAGGTAGGATCAGACACAAAATCAATTAATGTCTACGAATCTCTTATTTTATTGTACCTTCTATTTTTCCTTTATAATGATGCATCTTTCCCTTCTATCCCCAGCCAAGCCAATCTAATATTGTTACACCTAAATGATTTCTTTTAAAAATGAATCTTCTCCAACCACTCCCAGTCTACTTAAACTTATATTTCTCCATGGTTTTTATCTGCATACTTCACCAAATAATAATGGGAAATAGTAACAGTATTAACATAATATAGCTATATCCTGCCCTAAGATGACTGTTTTCCTTTAAAATAGCTCAAGTAATATTAATTTAGGAGATCCAGACAGAACAGAACTGATTAACATAATTAGCTTGGAACCATCCTGGATATCTAAAAGAGGAGTAACAGGGATGCTTTTAACTGAAGTCATGAAAATAAGTTTCACTTAGCAGAAAGGAAATCTTAATACTCTGCTGTCCCCACTAAAGTAAAATCTGCATAGGTGAAGTCAGCTGTTGAATGAGCCAGGAATTAACAATCACTACACCTGGTCTGTGCCTTGCCATGAAGACAAGAACTCCCAGCTGCAGCCACATGGGATCCCAACAGAAGCTCAAGGCTCTCCCTGTCATTGCCAAGCAGCTCTGGAGTTAATGCACTAAGACAAAGGGCTGCAGATCTTGTCTCCAGGTCTGGGAGCTGTAAACCACTGCAAGACCAAACCCCAACCCCACTAAGGTGTCTGATGGTCATCCTACAAGGAGGTTCCTCAAAGACATCTCACCGGAGGAAAGTAAATACTGGATTCCAAGGTTTGACTGGAACTTAGATCTCTACCCATGGTCCTCACTGGTGGTGATCTGCAGCATGAGCCCAAAGCCATCTTCCCATCTTTCAGTCTGGACTACTTCCACCTTCTGGTGAGAAGGTCTCTAAGGTCTAAGACAAGATTCCATCTATTAGACCTGATTGAAACTGACTTTATTATGTTATAAGGGATGAATGGATGTCATATCTTTAAATCCACCATGCTGGCTAACATAGGTTTTCATGAGTGTTTGAAGAAAACTTTTTAAAAGATTATGTCAAATGCATAAACATCTGTCACTTTAGAACATTAAATACGCAGATCTATGGTTTCGACCATTACAGCATGTGTTGTAATTAGCCTTCTTGAGTAACAGTGGTAGCTGGAATAAATTGAAAAGTCTAAGACTTAACAAGCTTACAGTCCCCTACCCACTGCTGCTGTCTAAATCAGTAATCTTTAAATAGCACTTTGATGTATTTGTTCAATACAAACACAAGGAAAGACTTTCTTATATTAGACATTCAACAGATTTATTCTTTTCCTACATTTGTATCTCAATCCCAAGTACGTTCCCTGCTGACTCAAATCACAGCATATTCCTGTTTCTGGTTTGGCTTAAGTTTAAGAAATGTAAAGCCTCCTGTGTTATTTGCAGCTTCAGTTGAGGATGGAAGATGTTTAGTGCCATAATCAACCTTGGTACACCAGTCACCACAGAACTCCGAATTCCAGAAGATCAATTCACTACTTCAAAGTTACAAGTTGGACAAGGCCTGATGACAAAATTTTCATTAGGGGGAAAGAAAAAAATGGCAAAAATCGACCACAAGACCAAAAATATTACAAAGCTTAATTGCCCTAAGAATTGTAACGTTCAAAATCTTTTGGAATTTTGTATTTTTATTTCACAATTTCTATTTCAGAACTGGCCAGGGCACTGTGAAGAACTTTGGGGCTTGTTACCATGAAACATTTGTGGGAATAACTGATACACACAAGTCATCTAATTAAAAAGTCAATTACATTCAATATTTCTATATTACTGAACGCAGTATAACACAGACATTAAATAAGTTTAGTACTCACAAAGCCTGTAAAGCAGTACCTATGCAAAAGGTTTTCTCAAACTATTACTCTATTTTCTCATCCTCTCCTCTAAATGCAATAGCGTCACCTTATACCACTGCACAAGTTTCATTTTAAATGAAAAGTATTTCAAAATCATATCTAGCATCACATTTTAAATATAAAGTGGGAGAAATTTCTTGCAGAACACTGATCTTCATGGTCTCATTGAGTTAATCATGAAGAAACAAATGCCGTGGATTCAGCTTGTAACATTTTTAAGTGTTTAAATCCATGAGGAAAACATACTTGCTATTACCCAGGAGACTTATTCTGAAGGAGATATTTTTTAAAATTTTTAAAAACAGTCATTTGTATCATTTTGAAACCTTCATGATCAAGAAATTTGTGAGGAAACATCCACAAAAACATCAGCAAGGTATGAAACTCAAAACCAAAAGCGACATGAAATATATTTGTAAGACTGACCAGGCACAGGGTAAGGTATGAGAAGGGAAGAATTCACTTGACAGGTGTCTGAACACAAGGAGCTTTAGTACAAATGGAGTTGCCTTGCTGTACAACATGAAACTCAGATTGCTGAAGTAACAACTTGCATCATTACAGTATCCAGATGTATTAGGAAAAAGTAAATCTTCCCAAACAGGTACAGTTTTAAATTATGTGATTTGTCAGGAGTGAATTGTAGGAGTGTATGGCTTTACAAGACACAAAAAAAAGGAGTATATTCACACTGGGAAACCAATTCTACAGCAATAAACACACTAACAAGGCGTTCTATTAGCTCTGCCTCCCCCTCAGTGTCTGATACATGGCACATAAAGCTGTCAGGGCAGTATGGGGTATTACGGATATGTACAACAGCGCTTTGCAACAGAATCACACCTTCAAGGTAATTCGCAGAGGAATCCTGACTGTGAATACTGTTTTAATCTTCCAGGTTTTCAAAGGAAATAAAAGCAAAAGTGTTATTTTCAAAAATCAATACTATATGGAAAAGACTTTTGAAAATATTAAGGAGAAGGTAAGAAAACTGTTGTTTATCACAGATAAAATTCTATGGCTCACTTCCTACTTTCTATCTTACAATTTACTTACAAACTCACAATTTGGATTGAGTCTGTCTCTCAAAATAATTGGAGCTCTGCTACTGTAATCATCCACTTGGAATTCTCACCGAACAACCTCTGCACAGTATGGGGGTAGTGACTATAGCAGATTAAAAAACAGCTTTCAGAAGTTTTGCTAAAATTCATAAGCAAGCCAAAGCAATTAATTAACATATGGGATAAGCCAGTGTGACATTCCACAATATAACTATCAGGAAACATGCTGCAAGAAAGAATTTAATGCTGGCAAAAGCTTGGACCACATGTGATTCTGTGAGTAGGTTTTATTTGCAATTATTATTTGTGGATTCTGTGGATATTGCTGCCAATTTGCACAGCACAGTGCCATGAACATGCAGCTCCTGTCCAGAAAGTCTCAAGCAGTGGGCACTTTGAGAGATGACATAAAATAAATTCAAAGTTTTATCAAATTCAACTAAACGTCAAAATGGTGACTTTTAGTAAAGTACTTTACTGTTTGAAAGACTTTGCTGTTAAGTTTTTACTGCCAATATGAAAAATTATCAAGAAATTCATAGCAAAAAAAACATAGAACTGTGTTTTCACTGCCAAAGCTAAAAATATGTGCTTTTCTGTGTTTTTAGTGAAAAGGCGTGTTCTATATGGAAACTTGAATGTTTTCCCAGCATAGAATCAGAAAACCTTTGAGAAAATCTATAATGTGATTAATTGAGCACATCAGCATTTCTAGTGATTTTTGATGTCACTTTAATTATATATAAATGAACACTGAGGTTAAAAATGTCTTCTTAGAATCACATTTTTATACAAAGATAAAAATTGGTCTAAGCTACCTTAAAATTCTCAAGAGTCTAAAAGGCAAATGAAAGAGAATGCCTTGCTTCTAATTTACATTTGATAAATGTCTAAAACACCTAGGATTTTCTCCTTTAACACATATCTCCTGTTTTGAAGTACTGCTCGAAGGTTACTTCCTGTGCAGATCACTTACACCATAAATTAACAATGATCCATGGTTTGCATGTTGGCAGCTTCATCTGCATTAAAATTCATGTGCTATGCAAAGCATATTTCAACATAAATTAACTAAGATTGTATTGTTTCAGCAATATGCACTTGTTCAGCGCTGAAGCTCAAAGCACTGTGTACCTACACTTGCTTCTCTGAGGATATAAACTTCAGTGGTCTTAAATCCCATTCTGGTGGGTTCTTCATTGGGTCAAGAGTAGCAGCATCTTTGCACTTCTAAAAACTCAGTCTCCCCTTTTATCATCCTTTCCAGACTCTGCCAGTGAAACACACTCTGGCCATTCCCTACATTCAGTTACTTTAATCTTCTATAAATGCTAACTTTAGTAGGACATGTATGTGATAATAATGATTATGCTACATACTTATGTTTTAGAGCTTAAGCAGTAACTCAAAACCATTGCATATCGCTTTATGAATGTTGTATAAATTAACCCATATTAACATAGTCAATAATTTTTTTCAGTTCTGCTACCTAATAGCTCTTTTCATACAAGGAAGTACTTTATGAATTCCTAGTACACACTGGGTGAGCTTTTACTCAAATCAAGTAGCAGCAGCTGTTAACAAAAAAACACATTATTTGTCCTTAGTTGGCAGAATTATCCTGCAGCTTATTTTTTTGTTTGCCATCAAATCTGCAGGACTGCATTCATTTCATTTCCTTCTATATCTGCAGGGGATTGCTGAAGTGACAGCCTGGACTAACTCAGCTGAAAGAATGGATTTAAAATTCAAATTTCAACTCTAGTCCTAAGACTAAGCTTAGAATAAAGCTAAACCAAAGAAAGGGGTAACCCTGTGACACAGATTTAGGAAGGAAAAAAAGACTGTACCATTCTGAATTACAGCAAATAGCAACAGAGTATTTCTTCCTTCCAGAGGAAAAACATGCATGAAAGGAAAGTAAGAGAAAAACCACACACTAGATCACCATAACACAAGGGAAAAGGGAAGACAAAAAATTAAAGAGAATAACATCTTAAATACTGTTGGAAAAGAAATTAAATGCACAGTCCAAGTCACAGAAAAGTTCATTGGTAACTTCTCAACACGTAGCTTCTAGGCACTTCCTCCTTCTCCCGGTGAAGTCCTACCACTAAAGACAAAAGTGATGTGCAAAATACATGCAACTGTAAAGCTCACAGGTGACCATCAGAGAGAAGGTCTGGTTGGTCTCCTTTTGCTACATCTGGCTTAAACAATTTTCATAAAACAGCTTTGAATAAACAACCACTTTTCCCCATCAGGCTAACAAAGAATATTTGTTAAAACAGCAAGTGTGAGAAAAAGTGAACAAAGGCACTAAAGAGTTCCTTGTAGTAACCAAAGCACCTTCTAAAGCAACACTTCTGACCACATGCTCTTGCAAAACAAGACCTCACTTTAAGGAAGCAAATACTGCAAATTGCCACAGACAGCTCATGCTTTTGGACACAAGTTCAAATGTGTGAATGCAAAGAGGAGACTCACAACACAACCACTACCAAGAGTGCAGACAAATTCACTGAACAATGTTCACTGTCCATCATGAAAGCAGAGCTGTAAACTCAGAATGGACAGGACTAAGTTTTATAGCAGGTCCAATGTACTCTTCCCTTGTCAGGGATATTTAAATAAAATTACCTATTTACCCTGGTCTCTAAACCAGGCTCACCACTTCACAACTGCACAGTAAACAAGGATTCATTTCAACTTATCAGGAATTCCATAACTGATAAATCATGTGTTTGCTGTGTTTTCAAAAGAGGTTTTGTCATACAGAAATGCAATTAAAATATTGTAAGTAGTTCCCCGTGCAAGCATTCAAAGAGGAAAACAAAAAATTGTCTAATGCTAGGAAGATGGACATAAAAAAAAGCATTTTGAATCTCAATAACTAACCCAAGAAAACTACCACGTTTCTCCTTAAACAAAGGTAACATCCTCAGAGCGTATTAGGGCAAAAGGAAAGAACATTAAATAGAGCCGAAATTTGTGGTTGGTTTTCTTCTTTAACAGTAGTTCTTCAATATGATTAGCAATGAATATTCTGCAGCAAAATCAGTCAAGGCAAGTATATCACACATTAGTAGGCAGAATCCATGGCACATAATACAAGATTCCAATGGAGAGAAGAGAATTCACTGGAGTTCCCACGGTAAATCTTTATAATGCCTCATGAAAAATTCTAGACAGTCAAAATGAGGCATATTTGTATATTTAGGAGAAAGAGAAGAGAAACACAGCTTTCCTCTAATAAGAGAGATCTGAACTTTTTTAAAATAAAGATTTGACTTTGGCAGCTAAAAGAGGCTAAACTTGGCACACTTCTTCCCCAGAGAGGGAAGAGTTTAGCCACTCTCCCGACAAGAGGGTCTGACCCCGTCTCACAAAGCTGAGAAGAGGAAAATGACAGCAAGTCCCTGCTGAATGACCAGCCTAAATAAAACGCAGTGAGATTGACATTTATAATTGAACTGCTAAGAATAAACATTTCATTGCTATTTTAGCACATCACCACATCACTTAACATGTTTGGCAGTATTTACTGTGCCTAGAAAATTAACAATCATGGCTCCACGTTGATGTGAACAGTAACTTTGCAACTTTTCTAGTAGCTCTGGAGCTCTTTCCTTAAACTCTGTTGTGCAGATTTAATGGCCTTAAAAGCAAATGGCCTTAAAATGAGGGATAGATTAGATCTCAGGAAAAAAAATGTTTCACTCTTAGGGGGGTCAGGCATTGGAACAGGCTGCTCAGGGAGGTGGTGGAGTCACCATCCCTGGAGATGTTTATGAGACTTCTGGATCTGGCACTGGGTGATGTGGTTTAGTGGTTACAGTGACAGTGCTGGGTTTACTGCTGGTCTTGATCTTAATTCTCTTCCAACTTTGATTCTATGACTCTCCTACTAGAAACTGAAATTAAAATGAGATAAAATCCCTATTTTTTTTGAATGCTACATTGATAATTACCAAATTACATCAACCGTGCTTTTTTCTTTCTTGAACTGCTATTACCCAAAACCTCAGCATAACTTCTTTTGCTGCCAAGAACCCTTAGAGACCTCCTTACAGCTCTTATCTGGAGAGAACTCACTTGTGTAACCACCCAAATCAGCAGGGAGAGCTGCACAAGAATTATTGCTCTTGGACATGTGGTTCAACAGGCACACAGGAGAAAACACTAAGGAATGCAAACAGAATGCTTCAGAGACAAGTGCTATTTTCCAGCAAGGCTACATACAAACTACAAAGAAATAGAATCCAAGAGGGGGTAACTGGCTGCTCACCATATTGCTCCCCATTAAAAAGTTCAGGGTAAAATAATAATACTGGAGGGGAAAAAGAAAAATCAATAGTTTCATTTGGAGACATTTAATGGAGTATCTCAATCCTTGACTGAGCTTGCCATTTCTTTGCTCCCCTAACTCATTTTTGGATCATGCTGTAGAAATGCATTGGAACTCATAAAAATGCACTATGGTTTTCTGAGAGTGAAGTTTGATGGAGAAGAGCAGGTAGGTCCCATCTCAGCAAAAGAAAGAATGAATTCTGCTATTTGAAAAGCGTCTCTGGCAATGTGATAATCTCCATCATTAGCAAACTATTCTCAAAGCATGTTCACTGCTTTAACAGGCTCATGGGATAAAGACTAAGGGTATGAGTCACATTCTCAGCTGCTGTGAATTGGTATAATTCCATTAGAATCAGCACAGAGCCACTGTAAGAGTAGCACAAGAATCTAACCCAAATTTTGGAGAGAGCCTCATGAACTGGGTGAGGGACAGACCACATCTGTATTTTCTATCACTAGTACTTCTGTTGTACCACTCTTTAGGGGATAAAAACCCACATGAACAACCCTGCAAAACAAACCTCCAATCTGCCCAATCTCTCTATGCTGATCCTGTAATATTTATCACCATAACAGCATCTGCCACAATAAATATACATCCCCAGTCTCCCTTTACTGAGCAGGTAGCAAAAGGAAAAAAACACGTTTAAAGTGAATCACCCAAGCCAGACCACAAATTGGCACAATATAGGTTATTGCTATGAGATAACAATTATTCATGTAAGTTAACACAAACCTTGATAGTAACAAAGTCTGGAAAGAACTCATATGGTGCAGGTTGAAGAAATAAAAGTACTTTTTAATTTTTTGAATGATGTCATGTCTGCTGTGATTTTCACAGCTCATCACCAAAAATTACCAGAACACTTCTGTTGCTGGCATTCTTCAGGGAACAATGGAAAGAAAGAAGCTTTTGGAAAGTTGTAGTAAATAAATTGCAGTATCTTCTGTTATTTCTACTTCAACTATTAAGGTCTGAACACTTAAAACACTTTCCACAATATATTAGTCAGAGTATTTATGTCAGAATTTGTATTTCCCAATGAGCAATAGTAAAATTTGGACTTGAGCCGTACTTTCCCCAAATTCCAAAAAACAGTATTTTTTAAAATTTTACTTAGAAAAGCAGAACTGTGGTCTTGAACAGTTTTCTTATAAAAGAAAACAGAACACCTCCCTCTCAGCTGGGTGATACACAGAGAGAGAAATAAAAAAGAATCAAGAATATACACACATAAAGATGCATTACAAGATCAGATAACACAGATCCTAATTTACAGCTAAAAATGAAAAGTGTGGGACATTTTAGCTTTTAAAAATATTTTTGCTTGGTCCCCAAATGATTGAAAGACTGAAATCTGTAGTTCCAACAGGTACCAAATGAACCTGGCTGATGTTTCTTCTTCAGGGGGATGCTGTTCAATGCTTTATAAATTTCAGTACAAAGCCCCTCAGGACCTGGAGTACATTGACCAGGGGTGTATTGGTGTGGTGACCTAAGGGCAGGAAGATGCTGCTCAGATTTGCTTGAATTTTAGCTTTCTGTGCCATTTTAGGGAGACACTGAGGCTATTTGGCTTATCCTGCTCTGACTTTTGGCCTCGTGTTGAAAGGCCGCAAAGAGGATCAGCTCTTTAAACTGGTGTTGACCTTTACAGTTGCAAAATGCTGTTCTCAGCTTCTATCCTACTTCAGGATCACGTACAAAGTCTGGGATGTTTTGCAAACTTCAACCAGCCAATGCTCTTGCGACCATTCAACCTTAACATTATTTGGGACAGGGAGGAAGGGGAGGGAATTGAGTTATTTTGTCCTTGTAGTTAACTGGAGAGTTTCATAAAAAATAGATACAAGGATATATTCATGAAAAATACATCTTTAAGTATGTGCTTCAACAACAGTCAAGTTAAAGCTTAAATTCTTATTTACTTACAAAAATAGTGCCGTGTGAATTTCTTGCTTTCTTTTACTGTCTCAAGACCTATAGCTAATTTTTAGCTATAAAAATAACTCATAAAATTGTTACTTCTAAATAAACAAATCAATATAGACATTACATAAAGTGTCAGTTTAAGGAAATAAAATACATTTTAAAACATTCCTAGTTATAATAGGGAACTTGTCACCGCCCAAGGAATAAAGTATTTATTTTAGTAGCTTTTTTAGCCATCCCAAAGCAGCACCAAACCAACTAAATAATTCAAGGAGGGGGAAGGGATTGGAAATCCCAGATCCCGAGGCATTACTGGAATGCCTGCTATGAGTTTCAAGACACTCAGAAACTCCTTTAGGTTTTTCTTCCCTGAAGTTACTCCCTTATCAATGACTACTGATAGAAAAAATGCAAATAGAAGTTATCTACAAGGTAAAGAAAAGGGCTGCTGAAAGAACAGTCCACACTGAAAATACTAACGACATTTAATTTAAAGTTTAGCCAGGTTCGAAGATAGAACAGAGAGGAACTGCTTTTTTGTGGGGTGTAGGGTCAACATCCACACAGTGTTGACCAAAAAGATACAACATATCCAACAGGAGGGGAATAAAAAAATTTTTAAAAAGGAAAAATTGAGGAAATAAACCCTTTTTTTATGAATACAAAACACATTCCACCATTTTCATTTCCAAAACCAGCTAAAACAGTTTTTGTTATGACTATCTGTGGAGAGATCTTATGCATTTCTCCCATTCCTAAAATACTTGATTGCAGAAGTCATCTATTACAGGCTAAGCCTTATCTGAGCCCTGTGGGAGTCCCCAGAGATGGGCTGCTGGACTTCCATCAGCTGCAGGCACGGCTCAAAGCATCCAACTCCTGCAATACCCAGAAAAGAATATCCAATCTTATCAAAACACTGGCAGATTGTATATACAGACACTGGTGCTACACTCCAGAGGAAAAAATGTTCATTTTAAACTCGAATGGCACTTTTCACATCAGCCTGACTGCTCAGCATTCCTGCACTATCACGTGAAATCAGCAGCAGGATTTTTACTGGAAAACAAATTACAGTGAATAAGGACCATGCCTGAGGTTTTTCTGGGAAGGGATATTGCTGCCTTTTTTTTTTTTTTTTAAATATTTTTAGGTTTATTGGTAACCACATTGCACTTATATAAAATATACTGGTCTGTTCTGTCAATACTCGTGGTCATGACTAACACAAGCTCCTTGACATGGGACTCTCTGAAAGAAACATCACAGAAGTGAAGAGGTTTAATAGGCTATTCCATGTTATAGGAATATTTAATTTATTTAATTGATGGATTAATTTAATATACTATTCCATGTATACCATGTGTATCAGGTGACACCGAGAAGAACAGCACTTGGTAGAAACAAATCTGTATTAATTAAGAGGAACAATAACAATTGGAGAGACAGAAGAGACATGTGGAAGGGGATGTTGAGAACATGGCTGGAGATGGACTCTCAGCAGGAAGAACACCATGTCAGGGTGGGGGAAGACATGGAAGACACAAGGAGCAGAAGGAGAAAATAAGTAAAAAACCAGGAGCAGCAGAAAGAAGGCATCATGTGCAGGAGCTCCTGCACTGCCTGTCACCTCACCAAGGGAACTGGGGTGATCCAAGGCTAACTCACAACAAAAAGCCAGGGAAGGAGGGGAGGCAGAGGGGAGACAGGTGTTTCCTCCTCTAGGTGCCTGTTAGAGTGTTATGGAGTGTTCCTATCCAGCATTCAAGCAAGCAGTCAGAATGTCATGTTATCTGGCAGTAAATTATGAAAAAAATTCTCCAAGTAGAGTCTGGCTTGCCTGCAACACCACATGGCTTAAATAAACCACAACCCACCACTTCCTTATAGCCTTGCAACAACAGTAGCTGGTAAAGGCCACATTTTCTACAATTTAGCTAATAATGAGAGTTTCATTCTTCCTGGTTCCTGCATGCCTCTACTGTACAATTTATGTTTTCAGTAGAGTAGCTCATAACTACTACAATTCAGTCAGTGCCACTGAACAAACTCCTCCTAGCTGCATTTTGTTTTGTACACTCTGGTATTAAGCATCTCAAGAGACAGTCCCCTTGGGCTCCCCACAGGTTATTTCACAGCTTAGCTTTGCTGGAAACCTTCTTCCTACATCCAACTTCCTCCTAAAACTTCCCTTTATTCATTTCAAATAAGTCTCATTTTTATAACGCTCTGGTACTTCTCACTGAACACACTTTCTTGTTCCCTAAACTCATGAAGTATAAACTCAGCTATTTTTTTTTAAATAGCTATATTAATAACCTGTCTACACTACTTTCCTTTTAATATCCCAAGTTAACTAGAACATTCACATTCATTTGCAGAACTGCAATATCAAGTACTGCAGCAAGCAAATTAAATTGTGTTCTGAAGGCAGCAGCAACTAAAAAGTTAAGACAATATTGGGTAAAGATGGATCCAGCTCTTGTAAACAATAAACACTACATCATTTAGAATTGACCAAAGATGCCAGATACATCAAATGAGGGTCTCATAAATAGGTTAAAGTGACATATTTTACTTGAAGGGAAATGTTCTATCTGTTTCCAATCACAATCCAGTTTCTCACTGTTAAATAAAAAGGCACCTTCCCTCTACCTCTCAGTCTGGTCTCTGAAGAAAACCTGAGCCCACTTCTACAGGTATGGCAGAAAAACAACAGAAATGTTAAGTCTTCAGGTCCCTCAAGTTTATAAATTCTCAGTTTAACACAAACAAAGACACTGGGACACCAGAAGAAGACCTAGACCAAAATTATTCTTGGAATGTCACTAGCCTTCACATTCTCCCATCTTCTACCCAGTGACAAGTTACACATGAAGCCTGAGTGCTTCATTCCCTCAAAATTATCTTTTCTGCCCTATCAGCAACCAGCTGAACTTGGAATGCCCTTCCACAGAGCCAAGGAAAGCTGCAAACAGGACACAGAAAAGGAAAAAGAGAAAACTCCTGATAGTAATCAAAGCCTATCGTATTTGAGAAAACAAGCCCTAATTTTGTATCAGGTTCCTCATACCCAGCATCCTTCTGATACAAAAGACACCTTTGTTAGTATTTTAAGATGTCAATAAGAGCAAGATTACAAATCCCTGTAGACTTTAAGTAGGACACTAAAATTGGTACTGCCCTCAGATTTTGTTTTCAATGTGCATCAGCCTGTTTGCTAATTTACACTGTAAACACCTGAGAGGTCGTAGGGAATTATGGCTCTCAGGGATGATAAACTTTTGAGGCTTTTGGTACATCCTGCTGCATTTTCAAACTCCCAGAGAACAAGAGTTTCTTTCAGACACAGCAGGCCCAGTATGACAGCACACACAACTCAGACCATAGTTAACATCTATAGTGCAATATAATTTGCCATTTCAGGGCAAGACAGTTGATACGTTTATCCTAATTATATTTCTTCTATTAGGAGAGATTTTTGCTTCTCAGGAAAATAAAAACAAATTATTGCAAGACATTGAATTTCTCTTAAGCAATCATAGAGGAGCCTTGAGAGTACTCCCAGGTGAAATCTGCCCTGT
Organism: Brachypodius melanocephalos; assembly: GCA_013398615.1. Lineage (NCBI taxonomy): Eukaryota > Metazoa > Chordata > Aves > Passeriformes > Pycnonotidae > Brachypodius > Brachypodius melanocephalos. The sequence goes on along the minus strand of VZSR01001299.1, from coordinate 13,268,626 downwards.
AACAAGACATGGATAAGCTACAAATAGGCACAATTAGTGAAGAGATTATCTGCACACACTGTTAACCTGTGAAAGTCTTTATGTAATTTAAATCTTTCAGCTTTCATTTCTTGAAGTTGACTATATAGAGAATTAATTCTGCATTGGCGAGTAAAAATGGTCTGCAGTAATGACTGAACAGCAGCAGCAAGTGGAGAGGACTTGAGTAACAATCTGCTACGCCTAACTCATTAAAATGCCAAATATCACAATACAAGTAACAGGAAAAGTTCAGAAGTTCACAAGGATACCAAAGTCAGAGGTGAACCCTGCAGTGGCTTCCATTACTTCTGCCCCAGAAGGAAAATAACTCTGACATCCATTCTCCATTATGAATGCTACACCTGCAGGCATGTGCTGCTGCAGCTGGAGTTACCAACACAAGGACCTCTTTGTGTAAAACAGATCTCTTTGAATGTCACACATCAAATTAACTCACCCCAACAAAGCACAAGCACTCTGCAGGTAAAGATGACTTTTAACTGACAACTTGTAAAAACAGAAATATTGCAAAAAGGAAGGGCAAGAAGGAAAAAAAGACCCCAAAAAACAGAACACATCCCCCTTCTCAATCTTATGAATTACATAGGTATTACTAAGTTTTCCACTTATCACAGATTCTTCTGGATTTAAACTGCATTTCACATATTCAAACAAAAATGTCAAACACCAAGAACCTCAGAGTCCTAATATCAAAATTAGCAAGTCAGCTTGTGTTCAGTTTCTGCAAGCTGGATATTTACATCTGCCAACCACAAAAGCCCTAATACAATTTAATACTCTAATCTTCTATTTGCCAAAAAGGAACAGATTATGTTACAAAGGAGGCACCTATAGGGGACCTGCATCTGGACTCTGGCATTTTCTGACTTAAAGTTGATTCAAAGTTAGATCCCAAATCAGCAGAGATTTCAGTAAGGTTAAAAAATATATGAAGCCAAAAGATACCTGTCTTTGATGGACTAAAATACACTGTTGCTCCTATGCAACCATTGAATAACCTTAATGTGTTGAGATCTTTTTAAAATTAAACATTTTAACAAAATTTTTATAAATCCTTCCAAGAACTTCAGGTTTGTTTACATCCAACTAAGTTGTTCACAACCAAAACTTACTTGCAATTCAGCTGGAAACATGTTTTTTGTAGACTACCAATTTTCATTCCCCAATAAAGTATCTTAAACCATTCCTCTCCCTATGCAAGATCAAATTACAGAAATAAAAACCCAGATAGAAACTGAACTGAAAAGCACAGTGAAAGATTAGCCAGCAGTAACACTTACATAGCAGTTTCCAAAATATCTATTAAAGGCATAATAATACTTTCACCAAATAGGTAATACAATAAAGAGCCTGAATATTAATAGCAGTAAACTTTTAATCTTATTTTCTTTACAAGCTCGCTACTTACTGTAGAAAGCCAAATCTATCTGTGACTTTGTAAAGATGGTAGTCAGCATCTTCCCACGGTTCAATCTGAGCACCCTCACGTCCCTAAGGGTAAAAGAAAAAAATAAAAAGCCAAATCGTATTTTATGACACAATAAATAAAGACACATAAGAGAGCATTCAACCCCTGAAAGTGTAACCTTTGGGACACTTTGGGACATGGTGGCAAGGAGGTTAGAGGAGGGGGAGGAGAACACCAGCCCTAAACTAACCAGACAAGCAAAAGGAGAGCAGAACACCTATCCCAGCCCTTACAAACAGTATTTTCACCACAGGAAATCTCTTTTGGTAACTGCTATACACAAAATACATTTCAAGGAGAGTCACAGTAATCCCATATCTGTTGTTAAGCTCCACAATAAACCATCATGGTACCCTGAGTGGCCTCTACTCATTTCATATCCCAAGTCCATCTTTCCTGAACAATCTTCTGCAAGAGCACATCCTGCAGACGCTCCTGAGTTAATGTCCATGCTGACCTGCAGCAGTTGTCAAACAATGCAGCACTGAGTTCTCCCTCAATTATGCATTCACTCATGTCCGACTCTTCCTCTCCAATTGCCAATCTTGCAAAAGGCTTGCAGAAGTGTAACTACATTTCAGCTCTATCTACTTCTGGTATGGGCTCTGCACAGGTTACTGGCTATGAAATCAGGCCCCCACTCAGAACACGAAGCGCACTGTGTTTGTGTGGCCTGGTTTAGTAGCAGGGGGCTCCAAGGGTGGTTTATCTGAGAAACTGCAGGAAGCCTCCCCTACATCCAACAGAGACGAAGTCAAGCAGCTCCAGTACAGACCTGCCACTGGCCATGGCCCAGGCCACACTGGAGCAGGTTTGGTGGCAGGACTTGTGACCCTGTGGGGGACCCCTGCTGGAGCACCTGTGCCTGAAGGACTGACCCCGATGGAGTGACCAATGCTGGAGCAGCTCATGAAGAACTGCAGCCCATGGGAAGGACCCACACTGAAGAAGTTCGTGGAGAACTCCAGCCTGTGGGAGGGATCCCACACTGGAAAAAGGGAAGAGTTTAAGGAGTCAAACTCCCAAGCAGGAAGAAGTCACAGAAACAACATGGGATGAACTGACCACAGTCCCCATTCCCCATTCTTCTGTGCTGCTCAGTGGGAGGACAGTAGAGAAAATTGAGAGCAAAGCTAAGCCCAGGAGGAAGGGAGGGTTACAGAGAAAATGTTTTAGATCCAGTTTTAATTTTCTTATTGTCCTATTCTGATGGTAACAAATTAAACAGATTTCCTCAACTCAGGTCTGCTTTACCCATGGCAGTCATTGGTGAAGGATCTCTCCCTGCCTTTATCCCAACCCATGAGCTTTTTGTTTTATTTTCTCTTCCCTGCCCAGCTGAGGATGGCAGTGACTGAGGAGCTTTGAGGAGCACCTGGTGTCAGCCTGCCACACACAAGGAGGTTTTTCCTTATTTCAAGGTGAGTCACTCATCTACTGCACACTGCAAACCACCAGTAAGTGTGGCATACAAAACATTTCATGAACTCTGCAAACAAGGCTATTGCTCTGTACTCCAATGACACTTAAAAAGTCATTAAGTGTTACAGAAATATCTGACCACCATGTAAGCAATTCTAGGCATGCTCTGTGCCAGGCTTTTCCTGACAAGGGGTCCAAGAACGAACATGGCATAACCAGAATATTTCTTTAGCTCCCCACAACAATATCAGAAACAACAAAGCTCACTCATCATTTACTCTTTATGCTATGATTTCAGTGTTTATATTACCATAACCAAAGATTAAATAAATAAAAAGTAAAATAAGAGTCCTTCTGATCTCACAGATATACTGAGCATGCTCAAACACCCCACTTTCACTACTTCTAATACAATACACTCCCTGAAATAGTCCCAAAGTAACTTGCTGTTACCCGAAAAATGAGTGGATTGAGTCATTATGCAGAATATCCCCTGTGGAGGGAGAGTTTAATTCAAATTCACCCCAAGGACAGTGTATCATTAAACACCAGATTAGTACTCAACAGAGTATTTTAAACAACAGCTAGCTGGAATCATGATTCAGTTTTTAAACAGACATATTACTAAGATTCATTATAAAATGCCTCTTAAATTACTAAACAGTTCACTTACTCTGTCATACTTGGCAACTATCTCTGCTCGTTCCTGGGCAAGTTTGATAGCAGCATCCTGCTCAGCATCTGCACCTGTAGAGGAATTAAAATAATGCTGTTCAGACTTTCTCCCTTGTTAAAAAAGAACTGCAGCCAAATACTTCAAAAATCAACTTCAGGGAAACTACTTTAATGGAGAAATGCAAAAACTATCATGTCAAAGCAAAATATGACCTTGGTGTATGTCTTGAATACTGCTCAAAGAGAAGTACAGTTACTGCACAGTATCTTAATTGCTGAGTTTAGAATATTTCTGATTTTCCACCAATGTAGATATTAAATACAGTAAAAAAACTATTCTGCACAACCCACTAACTGAAAGACTGAAAAAAGTACTAAAGACTAATTGGCAATTCCACAAACATTTTAATAGTCAAAGAAAGCTGAAACATTCATTATGGGCTTAAAATTGTGATGCATTTACAGGATTTGTAGAGATACTGGAATACTGAAGAAATACTGCAGGGTTTCTTAGAAATTGTCTAAAACCTATTTCTCAGAAAACAGGGAAGGATGTCATTACAGTGTCAGAACTGCAACTTGGGCAATGCAGAGCTGGAATAAGTGTAAGGATACGACAACAGGAAGGCTGACAGGCAAGAAAAAAACAGCGTGTGAGGTAAGCACTGGACAGGAGAATACTGCAGATGCAGAATTTACTACATGAGTGGAGTTCAAGTTTTGCTCAGTCCTGTTCCCTTGAGCAGAAACCATCTCTAGCACATGGACATGAACAGAGAGCACCAAGACAGGAAAAGTTGCTGTTTTGAATATCCAACAACAGAATGTACTTCAATATACCAAACATAATTATATCAAACCAATGATGGAAATCAGCTTTAATTAAGTTTGTGAAAGATTCGAGAGTTGAATTCTTTTGATTATTAAAAAGCAATGAACTTCAGATAAAGTAAGGCTCAAAAAACGTTTAAAATATATTTCAATCTAACACAGTTATAAAAATAACTCCAAGCATGTGGGGTTTTTTTCACTATCTAGTTCATGGCAACATAATGAACTTCAGGAATTGTACATACCAACCATCTGGGCCATGAAACAGAAAAACAGATCAGATATCGCAGTTTTCTATCATATGGCATTAACACAATTATTTGTTCAAACCTAGTGTTTCTTTAATAAAGGTTACATACATATTTCTCAACATTTAGACAAGAAGTTGTGCCAAGGTGGCCTTCTAAGCCATCTGTTAGAGATTTAAAATGGTCTCTGCTTGTTTTCCCTCCACCTTTCTCTAGGGGAAAGCTAAGAGAACCTCGGTTGACCCACCACAGACACAAGCACCAGCATTCAGACAACAGCACTGCTCGTCCCAAGGTTCCCCTAAGGGAAAATCTGGCTGCTTCTTCAAAGCTTTCATTTATGATCCCCAGAAGCCACACTTGGTTACCCTCACCTGGAGCCCTTTGTCACCATCATTTGCCAATCATATTACTCCTGTTTATTAAGAATATACAGAGCTCTGTCATTTTTTCCAGTGTGCAGCACAAGTAGCACACATATTTACACCGTTATTTGAGGGAGAAGAAAATAACAAATAACTCAATCTGCTATATTTGGAAGCTTCGCATCTCTAAGCTACAACACCGACAAATCATCTCCTCCCTGTAAGACAAGGGGTGAGTAGAATCATTTCATATTGCCCAGACTTTGGTGTGTCCAAGCAGGGCACTGCCCCTCCTGTGCATTCAGGTGCTGGATCCACCTTTATTCCTAAACCAAAAAAGGACTCAAGACACAAAGCAGTTGGATCTCAGGTTTGTTTTTCTCTGAGTCAGCTTTACAGCTCTGTTACCCTGGCACAGCCCATGTGAGCTCTGAGCAAGATACAGCTCCCACAGCCCTCCAGAGCCCCTCCCCATCCTTGTCACACCCAAGGGCACAGACTCAACTTCACTGCCAGGGCATGCCAGCACTAGCTGCTCCCCCAGCACAATTACAACCATCTGGTTCCTAAACTTTACTAGCTGACATAGCGTGTCTGCTGAACTGACGACATCCACTAAAGCTACCAAATCAACGCTGACAATAAGCAGTAGATGAACCCTGGGTTTACTTGCAAAGTGAGAAGATAAAAGAATTGCAACCAAAATTAAATTGTGTTTCCTTCTGTAAGACAGACCTGTGCTTACAGCAAGTCTTTACAGAAGACCAATTACAGGTTTTTAAAAAGTAAACTTTCAACTTCCTTAGAAAGCTGACATTCCTTCAGCAACTTCAAGTACTGATTGGCTCTAATCTCCACTTCTCCAATGGACAGCTGTGGGGAAAAGCTCCCTTGTTTGAAGTACACCTGCTGCTGAGCTTCAAGAAATGGGTAAAAAGTCCTATCACTAATTTCCAAGTAGAAGAGATTAGATTTAATTTGAGAAAGAATGAAAGTGTGGCTGAATATAAGCAGATAATACTGTAATACACAGTAGTCAGTACATTCATATAATATGTACGTGATACATTTTTTCAAACAGAACTAAAAAGGGTTTCTATTTTTATTTTTAAATGTGCTCAAAAGGACATGCATAGATCTTCAAAAACACAGACAGAATAACAATGTAAGCTGAAAAAAGCCTAAACCTTTGCTTAAAACAATGCCAAACTGTATTTGCATCAAAAAGCAAGTTCCTGATTTATGCTGAAAATATAGCCAGGGCTTACCATCCTTTCCTCTGCATAAGCAATGTGTGAATCAAAGTTTGGCATGTTCCATGTCTCATGACAATTCAATTACATTTTGTGTGTAAATTATCATATTCATTGCCTTTAAAGTAATCCTCTGTGCTTTCTGCCAGAATCATCTTAACCTTCCAGCTGCACTGAAATAGTTCAATGTTTCATTAATCCATCGATACTGAAAAACCAGAGAACAGCTTGAGATGGGCACAAGAGGTTTTATTTTGGGAGATAAGCATTCAACATCATTTTTCTTATAAGAGGAAATATTTAAATATCTCCAACTTAGAAATTACACATCAATTCCTGATAAAGTAAAAGCTAAATACGGGAACACAAAAAATTCTTCTGCACAAAAATACATTACTATGAAATTGAAGACAAATAACTGGTATTCTAAAGTCTTATCAGTTGTATTCAGTATTATCTCAGTGAAAGCAGTTAAAGATGACACAAGTATGATTAAATTTACTAATTAAAAATTAGCATTGCAGATAACCCAGGAAACAACGCCATCTCAAATGAGATTGACATTAATATATAGTCAATTAAGTATACAGACAACTGATTTGAAGTAAAAAATGGGGAAATATATTAGCAATGACCTGATGATAAAATCTGTCAATGATGGCATGCTAAGGAGCACTTTCAAGTCCCCCCAAAATCAGTCAGGCTTACAAGGTACCATCAGCATGACTAAAATCCTGCCCAGCATCAGTCACAGAATGACAGTGGGAAGGGACCTCAAGGACCATCCAGTCCAAGCTTTCTTGGCAAAAGCCCAGTCTAGACAAGGTCCAGCACCTCATTCAGCTGAATCTTAGAATTGTCCAGTCTTGGGGAATCCACCAGTGCCCTGGGAAGATTATTCCAATGGCTGTTCTAACTGTGAAAATTTCCAAGAGTCCTGAATCTCCTCAGGACTCTCAGGCATAATGCAAACTAAAAATATATAACACTAGGTTCTATTAATGTATGCTAAACTACCTGGAAGAGACTAACTTCCATAAGTGACATTTAACAGCAAAACAACAGATCCAAATAAAAATAAACACTAGCAAAGAAAAAATAAGGTTGTGGCCTACAAATAGATGTAAAAATTAAATTCTGAATTTTATTAAATGACTCTCAAGGACAGAGACTTTTGCAAGAAACAGAGGTATGGTTTGATGATCTGATGAAACTAAAAAAAATTCCTGCCTTACTCTTGCGGTCATGCCATCTTCTCTCTCATGTTCCATATGGAGAAAGAGTAGCTGTAGACATAGTCATCTACAGGCATAAGAGAATCTCAACACAAGGGCCCCCTATAATCTAAACATGTGTTTTAAGGTGGGGGTAGGGAGAAGAGGGAAAAAAATTTACAATAATGTAATTTTGTATCCACTTAAACCAGTTCGCTAAACACTGAGGCTCCCTCTTGCAGTCCTTGCAGTAACTCAATTTTCCAGAATAAAGGAGGGTAAGTGGCAGCCCTATCTCTTGTTTCCAGAAGTCAAGAAAGAGCTGAACAGCCTGTGACAGCCTGGCAGCAGCTCAGCTGCTCCTGGTTGGGGTGGCTAACACAGAGCCCATGGTTACACCTGGCTTTCATCACAATCTGGCAGAACTCAGGAAAGGCCAGAAGACAGCAAAACCTTGGTCCTTCCCACAAAAGAAAAGCTGCTGCTCTACAAGATTTACTAAGTACCTGTATTTTGAATAGTTTGTCTAATCCTGCATGGCTTCTAATCCTGTTCAGCTACAGAAGTGCAAACCCGGAAGGTACAGCCTTTTTTAAGTGATCGCCATGTGCAATCTTCTGAGCACACATCTCTAGTCCCTACAAAAGTAGTCATACAACTTTATAGGAATGGTCTTTCGGGTTACTCAAACTCATTAGTGCTGTTCCCTCTGAAACAGCCTAAAAATGACTAGGTTGTACCTCACATGTCGAAGGTAACACCCATGGAGTAGCTCCCTCATGAAGGTAGTATGAAATGAGTACCACTGAGAGCCTCAGTGAGTTCCTCACACTGAAGGAGTAGTAGGTACAAGATACATCACAGCACTCACACATCAGCAGCAGTATAATGACCTGCCTCTTAGAGATGCGCCATAAATTTAAGAAGAATCACAGATTTGTTTAGGTTGGAAAAGGCTTTTAAGATCAATGAGCCCAACCATTAACCCATCACTGCCAAGCCCACCACTAACAACGTCCCCAAGCATCAAGTGCTTTTAAATACCTCAAGGTATGGTGACTCCACCACTTCCCTAGGCAGCCTATTCCCAGCACTTGACAACCCTTTTGAGAATTAAATTTTTCCTAATATCCAATCTAAACCACCCCAGTGCAAACTGAAGTTGTTTCCTCTCAATCTGTTATTTGTTACCTGCGAGAAGAGCCCAGCCCCCACCTGGCTACACTCTGCTGTCCTGGACTTGTGGAGAGCACTAAGTTTCCCTCTTGAGCCTCCTTTTCTGCAGGATAAACATCCCCCAGCTCCCTCAGCCACTTCACAGGACCTGTGCACCCTATTATAGCTCCATTCCCTTCTCCGGACACGCTCCAGCACCTCAATATCCTTCCTGTCACAAGGGGCCAAAACTGATCCCAGGATTTGAGGTGTGGCCTCATTGGTGTTGAGTACAAGTGGACAATCACAGCCCTGGTCCTGTTGGCCACCCCATTGCTGGTACAGGCCAGGATGCCGTTGGCCTTCCTGGGCACACACTGGCTCAGGCTCACCCACTGCGGACCAGCACCCTGAGAAGCGATGCCTCTTTCCATGGGGCTGAGGTTCAAAATACACTAAGAGCATCCTGTGTAACCTTATCCCAAATTCTGAAAAGCGATTTCTTCCCTTTTTTGTCCTTTAACCCACCATCATTGTCTCTCCAACTGCAGAGCACTCTCAAAAACCCAGAAGAATTGGAAATGTTAATTTCTTTCCCATTACTTTACTAAAATTCTTGCTTGTTTGCACATTACACATCCCACTGCTCAAAGAGCTGCACTGGCACAAATTCCTGTCTGCAAGCACTACCACCAGCTGCTATGCATCCACAAATTCAAAGCACATATCACAGCAATAAACAAAGTCTCTGGTCACAGCAGAAAGTCCCTTACTCAGGCTGTTTATTTTCCTTCCAGTTCATTCCCATAAACAACGAAATAAAAGTCATGACGTACACTTAGTAGTATTTTGTTGTGGGAACACGATGTTCAAAAGGAAGAATCTTGGTAAATACCTGCACATCAATACTAAATCTGCTCTGAACAAAAAGGATTAAATGTCATTTATTATACCTTCTCTTCATGCAGAGAAAACTTCTAACACAGAGAAGAACTTTTAACACAAAATGAACTAGGTTAATTAGAAAAACAATCCCTTTTGCATAGCAACACTTTCTCTGAAATACGTATTTCCAGAAGTTAACTGAGCTACTTTTCTTCCACCATTAAACATAATTATATCCCTTAAATATTATTACATATTTAAAACTCAGTTGTCACTAATTTGAAATGAGAATTAAAATAGCACAATATAAACAACTAAAGACCAGGACATAAAAATTTACACAAGACTTTACCAGTCTTTAGATTGTCATTTTCTTCCCAGTCCTTGCAGAGCTCTGTTTTAGTCTTCATGAAGTAAATCTGTTTGCTTCTAGACCATATTCGAAATCAGTCTTTATCAAAAATGACCAGGGGAAAAGTTCTCCTCCTCCACTTGCTGCATTTGTTCCACACAACTGAGCCACTTGACACGTGCTCCTTTTTCCAGACACAGCCCCTCTACAGCTCCAGGAGCTGCAGAGGCTGGAACAAAGATGCCATTTGTTAATGCCAAGTGTCACGAAGGCACCACGCTGGTGTTCTCCAGCCCAGCCCACAGCCCTGCATTCCAGCTCATAATAAACAAAAGGATTTGAACAAACAGTCTCAGAGGCCAGGGCTCCTGTAACACATCACTGCTATACTCTTGGGCAAGAATTCTTACTGGTGTTTTCCAAGTGCTGTAGGAAAAGCATCTTACTGAAAGGACTTACTTGAAATGGGGATTGAAGTACCCTCTTTCTGGCTTATTACCTAAGAAATCATGAAATTAGGTAACTCTAAAAATACAGTTTAGATTTCTGTAACTGGCATTCCCTACTTAAAAGGATGGAGATTTTACATATTTTCTGATCAAAATTCCTTTACTGTTCGAGATCTTGGGGACTTGAAACACCTAGGACGTCAGGAGTTCGCAACAACAATTTTGTTGATAAAAGTACAAAAGTTCAAGAGTAAAACCTTAAAAATAGATCTCCATATCAAATATCCCAGGACAAACACAAGAAACCATTCTCCTGCACAGACTTTAGTCCTCACACATGCTCTCTCACACAGCCATTCTGCTGCTTTGTAATGCCTGCAGCCAGTCAATCCCATATCCTAACCTAAGCAAGCCAAGGCACACACACTATCAGACACTTTGTGAAGCCAGCTGAAATATGATCACTGGCACAGGTTACCCAGGGAGGCTTTGCAATCTCTCTCCATCCTTGGAGAAGTTCATAAAGTTGTCTGGATGTGGTCCTGGGCAACCAGCTCTGCACAGCCGTGCTTCAGCACAGGGTTGGACCAGATGACTTTCAGAGGTCTCTTCCAGCCTCAACCCTTTTGTGGTTTTCTTGTCCTCAGAGAAGTGTTAAAATGCCAGGAACAGGAGATCTGATCAAGTGTGTTGGACTATTCTTTTTTCCCCAGAGACTGAAAAAAGAACAGTTCCTTCAATTGTTTTAACCTTCCTCCCCACACCGTCTGGCACAGCACCGAGCCTGGAAATGAGCAGCAGCTCCTTTGTCTTTACCACTGATTACTGCTCATGGATCCCACCCAAGCCCAGGTGTCAATAGTTTAGTCTCTGCAATCAGTATGAGTTTAGACTAAGCCAGTGCCATGTGCACTACCAGGCACATTTCCCTCAAGAGCAGCATTTTCTTACTGCTGACACACACAACAGCAATCCTCTTGCTACACAGAAATAATCTTGCACTTTTCTCATAACAAAACTACTTGAACTGGTTTTGTAAAACCAGCTACTTTCTGTTTCCTTACCTGTGATCGTATTTGTGGTGAGGATGAAAAGAACTCACATGCAATGAACACAAGCACTTGTCCCAGGTGAACTATCTCACCCCTTCACCAGTTGAAAACAATTTGCTTTTTAACATCACTGCTGCTCTTCTACCACACACTAATCCCAGGCACCAATAAACCATATTACTGACACACACACAAACACACACATATACACTATACCTATACTAGAGCTGTCTACACTGATACTTCTCTTATGTCTATCAGGTTTAGTACTTCTGGGTTTGTGGGTGTTTTTCAAGTAGACTTACACAGAAAAGGTAAGATTTTGGCTTAACTGAAATTTCTCTCTACTCCAAAGAAAAGAGAAAAGGTAGAACAAAGATTAAAACTCTTTGTAAAATCAATATATTGCATTATGCTCTGCACTAAAAAAAAAAGCTCATTGCATCAGCAAAACACATGCACCCTCCCCCTCTTAGTAATTGGCAGAGTAGATGCTATTGTAATTTTAGAGCATGAGGAGTAATGAGGGAAAAATATCAAAGTAAAGATTTAACTTCCCTGAAGAAACGTGAGCTCTCGTCTTAATGAAAAATCAAGTTTCACTATGGTAGAACTCCCGCAGTTTTGCAACATCCCCTATGAGACATTGCACATTCACCAATGGAAAATGGTCACTTTGGAAATTAGTAGAATTAACTGCTACTAAAAACCCTCTCAAATCAATTTTAAAGTGACCCCAAAGGACTCAAAGCAAGAGCAGGGAAATCAAGGCAGCCCTGCTAAGTGATATTCCACAGAGGGAAGCCTGTGTCAGAACATGAAATGAGAATTTAGGAGTCTATGTATTGCGTAGAATTTAAATCAGATAGCCTATCTTGCTTTTAAGCAACAATGGACTAAAGGGTTTACAGAAACTCTACCAGTATTAATCAGTTACTGCAATATGACTATCATTTTATTTTTAATAACATAGCCTTACTAACACTTTTAGTCAATGGAGCAGGGAAAGCACAAAACTCAGAATAAAACAGAAATAAAACAGAAAATTAACATAGTCTGACAAAATACAACTTGGCCATTTAATTAGTCCTAATTTGCAATTTGTTTTTCTGTGTGTTTCACGTAAATAATTACACCTTAAAATTAGATCACTCCATCATCAATGCCTACACTTAACCAGCTGGAAGCTGCAGTTGGCATGCTCATGTCATCACCTCACCACTGAGCGTTATGAAAGTTCCCACAAGGGTTACAAAGTGGAGTGACAAGATCTGGCAGGGTTCTACCGTAATTCCATTTTACAAAGTGTTGTGTGTGCTCATGAGCCAGAAGATAATTAATTGCTGAAGGTTAACATAATCAGTTGCAAAGCCAGAAGAAACCATAATTGCCAATTTCCAACAAGTTACACTGAAAAGAGTAAGCCCAATTTTGAACAATGCTCCTTTCTTGAAAGAAAAAGAGGACAAAGCCAACGCACAACCCACCCTCCTGCCCAGACTTCTGTCAACACAACCTGAAATATTTATGGCAGCTCTTAACAGGCTTAAATGTAAAAACTCAGGCTGGGTATAATTTGGAGCTTGCCAGTATGTAAAGACTGGTCTGACTTGTGCCACAACTAGCTCATGTCTTATGTCCAAGCTTAAGTCATCCTTTGTTCTTCTCTTCCCAAGGGTGTAGTTGGTATCTGGCCTTTTCATTACAATTTTTCCTCAGTGCTATGAAAGAGCAGCACTGTGGCCACAAAGAAGTGGTCACTCACCTACATGTTTGTCTTCCAGGAGATGCAAACGCTGCTGAGCTCAGCCATGCCAGCCCTCCAAGCAGCTATTCCAGTGGCAATGGGAGCAGATCTGCATCCTGCTGTTGCAGGGAACACAGCCAGCCTTGTGTGGAACACGTTACAAACCCAGCAGCCATGGAACAACAGAGACACAGCCTCCATGGAAAAACACAGGAGGCTTTCTACTACATGCAAATCATTTCATGGTCTTCCACCAAAAGATTACATTTCTTAGGACTCCTACTGTGGCTAGAACTGATCCCACTATAACATATAATCTGTTTCACCTACAGCTCATAATTACTCCCACACTCCCTCTGAAATCCATGACCTTTCCCAGCACTAGCCCTAGCCTTTACAATTACATCTTAATAAAATATGCTGCAAATCATCTGCTGCATTATATGGTAAGATCAGACACTTGACCTCAGAAACAGTACTGAAAGATGAAAAGTAGAAATATTTCGGGAATTTTACCCTTAACCTAATATAAGTCAAGCCATCCTTTTACACCAGCAGCTTTTCAGGTACTGGTTATGATTTTATAAGCAAATTTAGCTGAAAATGCCTTTTTTTGTTCCCTTGTACTTTAAAAGTGTATTATGCCTGCAATTCCCAGAGGCTTTTGAGAACTAAAATATCCCTTCTGTACACTGACGCTGCTCATACTTTTTTTAACCATGACAGGCTACTAAACACACAAGCAAAACCATCTTTCAGCAAGACTGAACACAGCAGCTCTCTGCAATAAATTTCTTCTCCACTTTCCCAATGCCATATATCAGGATGACATATAAAAATCATTTTTTCCCAGCAACATAAATCAAAAGAACATTTAAAAATTCTCTGAAATGTAGACATTATTTTCGACATAATTTCAGATTTCCTGTTTTGAACATCATAATTAGTGGTAGAATACGAATGTTTTCACAGCACTAAGATTTGCAGTATCAATTTAAAGAGTAAAATGGTTCTAATACTTTCAATTCTGACACAAAGTAGAACATTTCATAAGAAGAGCTATGTTTCCCATGTTAACAGACTTATATTTAAGTAGTCAGTTGCCATACTGCACTAATTATGTTAAGTCTCCTGATTAATCATTTTTCTCTCTGCATTAGTCAAAATTAATGAAGCAAACAATAATTATATTTTAAAATTCAGCGTTAATGATGTGAAGTCTATTCCCAGTTTAAAACATTACCAAGACAACACTCATACAGACTCTGGATGAAGTTTTTTAAAAGAGGATGGTTCTTAATTTTTGAGGAAGCTAGTTTATTTCTTCTGTAGGGCTAGAGAAGCTACAACAGGTCTCTAAGTTACAAAATTTCATCTATATTGGTATCATTTTATTGTGGCTCAAATAAAGAGATTTGTTCTTCTACACAGACGAGCTTTGAATACACTGACATACCCAGAGTCCAGCTCATCATTTAATTACACAGCTGATTTAACTGATTACAACAGGAAGAAAAGGAGGGTTTGTTTTTGTAACAGATGCTATTCTGTCACTTAACAAGACTAAAGAGCTCCCAGCCAGCACAGAAAAACACGGGCTCTGACTGAAGGCGGCAGGAGTAGAACCTAAACAGCACCATGGGGAAGCAGCAGCAGCAGCTCCCCTGAGCTGCCCAGCACCCACAGCCCCAGGGCTGGCACCAAAGGAGCTGAACAGGCACTGCCCAAACCTCGCTGGCCCCACGTGAGATGGAAAAGGAAGCGTTCACAAACAAGCAACAGACGAGAAGCTCCTGAAAGCATCGGCTTTTACTCCCCAGCTGCACAGGTACTACCAGCCTTTGACTTTTCTGCCTTCTCCTGGAAGAGACAACATGAAGTGCACAGGGATGAGTCCTCACCAAAAAGCGTGAGAAAACCTCCCTGCAGCCTCTGTTCACACCTGAACTTGAGCCTTCCAGGTGCCAAGTTACTGCTCTGACTGTGTGAGCACAGCCTCTGCATGAGGAGACCTTAGCATTCGAGACCTTGGCATTTATTTTCAAGTTTTAAATTCAATTTCACCCCAATACACAACAGGAAAATAATAAAAAAAAATATTGTGAAAGTTGTGGCAGGATGAAAAACCATTTCTCACTTTATTCCAGCAACAGCATGTTACATGAGTTACTACAGGCTGCTAGACAGACTGTTGTGATCCATACCACAGAGAGTGGATCTCAGGCATCCCTCCATCTACCACTGGGATACACTGAAGAAACCACCAAAAACCACAGTAACAGTGAGAGGAGCTGCAAGGCTCTTCTCTGTTCAACTTTAATTATCATCTTAACATAATGAAAGCATTTCACTGAGTTACACACTACAACTCAGTTCACCATAGCTGAACAGCTTTCTTCAATTACTCTTGTCTCTGAGCTATTCATCTTTGAGCAGATAAACATTTTAACTGCAGTAATAATACCTTAAGTACAAATAGAATCCTCTAAGGGAATCCTCTGAAAAGTCTGAATGGCACCGAGAAGCTCATATGACACTAAACCTTCTTTTGGTAGCTCTGTGATAAGTTTGAGTAAGTCCACAGAAAGACATCAAGACAAATTTAGACACCTGCCTGCTTGTATCAGTCAAGTCAGCATGGAGCTGAATAACCGGCTACTTATAATATCTGTCATTCATTTAATTAAAAACTAAAATGACATTTAAGAGAGGGGGGGAAATGCTGCAATCCCCTTGAACATTTAAAATCTCAAGTGTCAGGCAGTAGTAGATCCATGTTTTTTATGTTTATAAAGCAGTTATAGGAAAGGCTGGAGGAGTAAGACACAACCAGATGAAAGGTAAACAAGTTTGTCAAACGGTAGCAGAAACAGGGGAAGTTTCTTCATTTTTGCTACAAGAAAAGGAAGTTAATGGTAGACAAGAAGGTGCTGTTGTTTTCAGTTTCACTGATTGAGGACTGGTAAACAAAACAAAGTAAACAGCCAGGGCATTTCCCATGCGAAACAGGAATTAGGGCCTCTAAGGCTGTCCTGTGTGCCTGGTCCAACCCCAAACTGAGGGAAAACCCAGCAGAGTAGCTGCAATAAATCCCAGTGCCACACCCACAAAATCACAATCAGGTTGCATTCATACTGGTAATTAGTAATACTGGTATGAATTTGTTTGCTTCCACCTAATTTGCATCAGTTAAAACCTTTGTCAATATAAAACAACCTGAAGTGGGTGGCAAAAGGTGGAAGAAAAAAGATCACAAACTTTCTGGCTGTATATCTACAGAACACTGTACCAGTAAGAAAAGCCTTCTGCCTACATCATATCCACCACCTTTATTTTTTCTGCTAGAGGAAGCACCAAACTGGATTTTAGATGCAAGCTATCCCTAAAACTTAGGAAAGTGTGCAAAAAAGGGTCTTGGTCCTTTACCCTAACTTTTGACTTCAGTTAAGTACAGGCCACACTGAGATGTCAGCACCACTGAGAGGCAGGCACAAAGCTGTAGTAGAAAAAGACCACAAAAAATGAAAAGTCATTTTTGATTTCAAAGGACAGTACAGAATCAGAACAGAATTTTCCAAAGAGGTTCTAAATCTCCTTCAAGTAAGAGATCCCAGCAAGAGGCACCATTAGGCTCATTCTTTGGACACTCTGAAAAC
The DNA here is from genome assembly GCA_013398615.1 of Brachypodius melanocephalos. Lineage (NCBI taxonomy): Eukaryota > Metazoa > Chordata > Aves > Passeriformes > Pycnonotidae > Brachypodius > Brachypodius melanocephalos. Next base: position 13,251,812 of record VZSR01001299.1, on the reverse strand, counting down.
ATTTTACAAATATCTAGTGCTGATGTAAGATGACAATTATAAATTTATACTGCTGTTGCACAGAAACAGTAACTTTAATAATCAGTGCACTAACAGGCGATATCAGTAACAGTTTCTTTTTATTGGCTTTGAAGAAGATAAGCACTGAGGTAGTTCAGTAACACAAACCCATCATCAATTTTTCAATGCTACTGCTCTCAAAATCAGTACTTTTATTCCAGTAGTGATGCAAAATGAAGAATTACAAGCACATGGTGTGAACACCTTAACAAGTTACTACCGCAAAACAAACATGATGTTAATTCTCATCTAAGCCTTATACACAGGCATCAAGAAAAAAATCCATTTGTTTATGCTGAAGTCAATAATGCACTGGGCCTACTAATGATGATCTGATTTAAAACCACTACAGTCTGTTAAAGAAACAAGCCAAACCAAAGAAAACCACCAATAACCCTGAAAAATCTATTTGTCACAGATTCTCATATCTCAGCAGAAAATTACCTGAAATTTTAAAAAGCAGTTTTAAACTCAGTAAATCGAGAAAGCCTACTTCACCTAATACAAACACTGATGCAGTACTTTAGAAATCCCTATTCCAGGTTACAAGCATTAGCTCTAGGACAATCCATAAATAAAGCCTTTTATGGATTCCAGTCCAGCCCATATAATCCATTTCATTCCAAATAGATCCCTCTCGACCTCTGTGAATTTCATATCCCCCACAGAATCAAATCCACAGGAAGAGTCATGACTTGGTTGGGCCTGTGGAGTTGCACCTGGCAGACAGGATCCTGTTCCCTGGGAAAAGCAGACCCACTGCAGAACCCTCCCCTAGGGCAGACATGAGCTGTTCTCTCCACCAGAGAGAAGGAGGAACAGCACCAGCTGGGATTTAAACACACATCCACCCACTGTCTGCTGTGCCTGTAGACATGCAATTAAGGTATTCAGCACTTTGTGGAGGGTTTGCGTTCTCATTTGTGCAACTCAGACAGGCCAGGAGCAACAGGGCTGACTGGTTACCCAGGTATGAACCAACCCAACCTTCACAAGACAACAGCTTTGAGCTCTGACTAAAACCAGCTGGAGAGAGAAAACTTAGAGGTCAAAGCTCTACATGAGCCTATATGGCCTTTAAATCCTCTTTTTTTTTTTTTTACTTGGAGAGGTAGACACAGTGGTCAGGCAGGAAACCTTCCCATAAGGGACAACACTCATTCTGAAATCCATCGACCTCACATGGAAATTCAGCAAATTCATCAGTGAAATTTTCATCAGTGAAGTTAAACCCAAAATTACTTGCAAGGGAAAAAACATATTTTGGTTATGAATTGTGGTTCCCCCTTACCACTGAAGACATTTCTTCAGTACATGTTAAAATGACAACTTTGCATTTCTGATTTTTCTACAAACAAAGCCAAAGCATCTTCTTAAAGCAAGGAACTGTAATGCAGTAAACCAAAACCATCTCTGCAAACGTATTCCTGAAAGGTCTAGCAATAGGATGGGAAATGAAGAGGATGAAGTTAATGAATGTCCCTTTAATTACAATGTTTTGGAAGGATAAGGAACTATCACTCCAAGGGCTTCAAACTGGATGAAAATCCAACAGCCTCTCATCGACTCTTCTCACTTCAGCAGACGTATAGTCGTCATCTGCTGTCACACATGCCTGAAAGTGAAAGAAAACTACCAAATATTTATCCTGTTTTAGAGTTTTCTGAAACCGTTGAATTTAACAACAAACTTCTTGTTATGACAGCAAGTTCTTGAAAGAACTTACAAACAACTCAGTCTCTCTTAAGGCTGGGGGAAAAAGAAGAAATATAATTTTCAACTTTAGTGTGGGTATAGTAAAACAAATTAAAGACAACAGCTTTTAGAGTGCATTAGTCATGAATATAAACCTTACTCTACTTAAATAGTGAGCAGAATTTCTAGACTTTCTCCTTCTCCAGCTCACTTTATTCCCTGGCAGAGAAAAATACAGGGGTGTAACTATTAAACACTATAAAATTACTCACACATACTCTATTTGCCACCACCCACTGTTTTGGAAGAGCACACAAAACCTAAGCATTGACAACAGGAACCAGTGGTTCACATTATTGTGATAACGTGTGCTATAAATGTAGAATAACAAAAGGATCAGAGTACTTTGTACCTGAGGTACAAGAGGCTGCTTAATCCCAGGGTAACAGTCAGGCCACCTCAGACACATTGATGCCAGCTTTCTCTGAAAAATGAGTCAGCTGCATGCCCTGGGGGAGTTCTCTCTCAATTAAAACAGTATCCCAAACAGCCATTATTCTTCAGGTGCTATTGAGCCCAAGTGGTGTTTCACTGAATCACAAGCTCCAACAAAGACTAAGTCACTTTTTCTCAGATAAACAGACAGGATTTTAAGAACAGGCAAAAGACAAATACATGGCTTTGAAACTCAGCTAATCAGGCTTTACTAAATGAAAAAAATCTTTGGTGGGAATGCAATGAGACACTCTCCTCCTGTCTGAGAGGCCCAGATCTATTCTGATGCTGTGGATGCAGGTGAACGCTGCAGCACCCAGAGCTCTATGGCTGACGGAAGCACAGCCCAAGCACTGCTGCTCAGCTTGGACACAGTAACCTTTACCCTGACAAAGAGTCCACAGCGAGGCAGTGACCTGTGTCACTGTTTTCTGGTAATGTAATACCTCCTGAGACCGGAGAAGCAGAGTAGTGAGAATTCACAAGTCACACCTAATGACAGCACAAATGCAAACAATAAGAAAAGAGGATATAGAAAGCAGGAGAGGAGGAAGTGTGATGTTTTAGCTGAGGAATGCCATTTTAAGAGGATGATGCACCAAACTGGTAGAATATAATTAGCTGTCAAGTTAAAGCATGCAGAGGTCATCACCAATAAGGGGTATGGGATTACAACATTCCATCAAATCTGAGTACCAGTTTTCCCACCACCCTGCACCTGTTTCCATCCTTCACACCTGTATATTACGTCAACACTATTTGGTATCTCTCTGCTTACAGATGCAATGCTGAAATGAAAGAAAAAAAATAAAAAATCAAAAGCCTAAAGGAAAATTCATAGAGGCAAAATACAGATACAAACCAATTGCACATTCTTAATAAGAAATAGAAAAAATTGGAGAATAGGCTATGGCATAAGTTAGTGTGAAGGGTCTATGAATCATAAGTGACTTTGAAAAGCAGTTTTCTCCAACACACAACTGAGACTTATCAGCACAAAAAGACTACAAATAAGGTATAAATTAGCTTCTTTTAAAAAACTTTATAGTCACCTTTTAAGTACCTCCAAGTTTTAAGGATATGACACAGGGAACTGCCATATCTGTAAGCCACTGTAATGATGTGACTGCCACAGCTGCTTTGTGGCCACTTCAGGGCAAGCAAGGACAATTTCTCATTCTTATACCTCAGAGATAACTACTCCTCAGTGAAACTGGTATGTCATTACTAGTCCAATATCAGATAGCTCCCTGATACATCATTCAGCCATCAGTATTTTAAGTTCAAGCTTCGTAGCTCATATAAATAGAATACCAAATATTTAGAGCCTTTCACATGGGACTGTAGGATTTAGCCCAAATTTTAATTGAAGGGCATTTCACATTTGGCTCAGAATGAAAAAGAATGCTTGGGAAACAAACTCATCTACAGACTTTTTTTTAACTGTGGAGGGAAAAAATTAAAATTATAAAAGAGCTGCAATAGTTTTCATGTTGGAAGCATTTTGTAATGTCTCTGTTTTAAAATAAATTATTCCCAAAAATGAAGCTCTTAGTTGCTTCCTTTTTTTTTTTTTTTTTAGTTTTTTTAGTTTTTAATTGGAAACAAAAGTTTTACCACTAATCAGGAATCTATGAACTCAACTGATGAAAGCTGCATGACAGATAAAAGGCAGAGGAAAAATAAAAAATACTGCAGAACAGTTATAAATTAAAAGGGAATCAGAAATTGCCAAGGCAGCTTAGTCAAATAAACAAGGCTCAGATCAAACTATTAAATAGCAGTTCAACAGCAGCAGGAATGATTCAGATATATCAAATCAATGTTGTGTCCCCTTGTCCCCCTCACATTCAAGTGCATTCTCATTAGCTCTAATTTGATTATCTCTTCTCCAAGCTCCTCATATCATGAAATTATATCACAGCCAGGATGCAAGAGATAATTTGTTGACATTTCCTAATGGTAGCAATGACTTTAGAATTTCTAACACTTACCAGCCAGAATTGCTCAAAAGTGTCCACTGGCATACCAGTAAATACTGTTTCAAAACCAATTACTACACACCAGTAGCTGGAAATGTTAAGAAGCTTATTAACTTTTTTTTTTTTTTTTAAACACAGATTTTACCTAGGAGTACATTAAAAAAGCATAAAGGAAAAGGCAGAAGGACATAATTCAGACATCCAGTCCTGGATTTACAATGCTTATGATGCTTACAGCATCATGGCTTTTTGTCTCCCCCTCTGCTGGAAGTTACTGCTCTGGGCAGAGCTGGTAAACAGGACCATGTGAGTGCACTGCAACCCATGACAGAAAAGCCCAACTGCTGAATTTGCTCATGCTCCATCACTGGCAGCTTCAGGGAACCTGGACTGGGGAAAACTCACAGGAACAGAGGCCTGCAAAGTTTACGTTTGTCCAGATCCTCAGCATTGTGGTAGTGGGTTGACCTTTGGCTGGCTGCCAGGTGCCCACTAGCCTGCTCTCATTCCTCTTATTTGACTGGGGGAGAAGACAAGAGGAAAAAGCTCATAGATCAAGATAAACAGGGAGGTCACTCACCAATTACACTCATGAGAAAAACCTACTTGGCTTGGGAAAACTAATTTACTGGCAATTAAAAATAGCATAGGTCAGCCTATAACACTTGAGTTTTGCTGCCCCTTAATCCTGACACTCTGCCCATGCTCCAGCATGGGGTAACTCCAAAGGGACACAGTCCTTCACAAACTGTTCCAGGAGGGGCCTTTCCCACCAGCTGCTGTTACTGCCAGAAAACCTGTTCCTGGCGAGGGCTCCTCTTCCAGGGCCATGGTTTCTGCCAGGAGCCTGCTTCAGCATGGGCTCTCCAGGGGCAGCAGAGACACAGCTGCCTCACCATGGTCTTCTCCAGAGCTGCCAGTGACCCTCTGCTCTCGTGCTGAAACACCTCCTCCTGCTCCTCCACTGACCTTGGGGTCTGCAGAGTTGATTCCCACATTTTTTTCTCTCTCACACAACTGCTGCACTGTGGGTTTTAGCATTTCTTGACTATCTTATCTCAGAGGTGTCACCAGCTTCACTGATGAGCTCAGCTTTGGCCAAGGATGGAACAAGCTGTGTCTGGCTATGTCCAACCCAGGGGCAGACCCTGCCCTTTTCTCACAGAGGCCACCTCTGCAGCCCCAGCTACCAAAACCTTGCCATGTAAGCCCAGTACAGTGGCCAAACAGAAACTCTGCCATTATGTTAGCAATTAATCTCAAGATGCAGAGCATATAGAAACCCAAGTCATAAATGTCAGTCTTTAATGCTTTAGTGCATAACCTCTCAATCCCCTTTCTGCCCCTGAAATATCAAGTCTACCAGAAATTCCACTTATTTCCAAGAAAAACCTCATTAGGCTATTCTATCCAATGCCAAGATCATAAATCTGGGATAAAACACTACGGATGTTCCACGCAATTCTATAAATAGCATTTCAGTCTAAATTGGAAGAGCACTTTGGAGCAAAGCTCCAGATCATCTCTATTTACTGTTCCCCTCTTTGTGCTGGGAAGAGACTTGGAAGTATGCAAACCTGGATTCCTTCCAGGTTCAACTATCTGGGAGATGCACTCCTACCTCCAAGTTATGTTCTACCCAAAGGATAAGGCCAAGGTTTGATCTAGCCTGGAAAAAAATGCTGAAATACAGAGGAATGTTGAACTGCCAGCTTTCTTCTCTCCATCTCTGCCTCCAGTGCCACACTCCCTGCCAGCACGGGCACAGTTCATGTGCCACTGTTATGTTAAATGCCCAGCCCGGGCCCCAGCACAGTTGTCCTTTGATTTGCCTAAGTATATTTGCTCATTCCTCCTTTTAGAGCTTATCTGCACTATTTATAGAATGGCTTTACATTCTTATTAGCTGCCAGACAATGATTTTTAATACATGTTCCATCACTACAAACACTCCTCTGCAAAGCTTTACACATTATGTAAAACAGGCAATTATCACTGCACAGATTAGAAGGTCATTCCAATACCTATAAACTAAATAGTAGTGGGAATTGGAGTCTGTGTAGCTTATTTTCTTTTTAATCTATAGATTTGGCAAGCTCCAGAGTAGCATTCATCCCACATATTTCAAAACCTAGCCAGGGTACTAATTCACGACACAAAATTGACAAAAACGTATCTTTGATTTGTGCCATGTGTGATCCACACCACAGTCTGTGAACACAACACTTTCTTTTACCCTGTGATGTGACATGGTGGCTTCAAGACTTGATGCAGCTGCAGCATAGATGGGGAGATTTTTCAAAACATTTTAAAGTCTTTTCAACATACAGCTGTCATCAGAAAAAGGAAAGGATTAGTCAGGTTTTTTCTTTATAGAAGGAGAAAAATTAGGGCACAGAGCGATAGTGCAGCCATTTATACATCACACAGCAAAGTGCAACGCCTGACATCAGCAGTATATTGCACACTGGGGAGCCCTGGAAGCTTCCCAGGAACACCCAACACTTAAAAGTGATGAAGAATTGTTCCACCAATCCAAACAATGTGACTTCAAATGAAACAGAAAATATTTCTCTAGGAGAGATCACAGCATATTCAAGTTACCAACGTCCCTTCATTAGCACAAACAGTATTTCCTTTTCTATCAGCAAGAGGAAGTCTCAGATCAAGGCAACATCTCACATTCCAGTTGAGACTTGTGAACGGCATTATAACCATGTCCTTCAGACTCCTGCTATTTCCCACTCAAAAATGAAGCTTAGCAACAAAAGCTTCACTTTCATTCTAACTGTGACAGGAATTAGTAAACCAAAATTATTAATTAAAACTTTGAAGATTTTTTTTTTTCTAAAAAAATAAGCCTGAAACTCAGCCTTAACCTCTGTAAGATACTTCTGAATAAGTGGAGATAAAAAAGCACTTGGAGAGTGCCCTGTAGTCAAAGTATTTGGGGGGAAAAATTAGCACATAGTGATATGGTGAAATTGCCTGTTCACACTCATGTTCTTCTTCAAATGCTTACACATTCATCCTGCCTGATATATTAGGGAAATCGCAAAAGAAAAATGTCTCATCTAAAACCAAGGAAAAAGAAACAGCAACTGATTTCCCCTTCAGTTTCCAAGGAATAAAAATATTTGCCAGTCGATAAATGGAGAAAGCTCTGTGTGATCTGATTTGCCCACAAAATTTGAAGGACTTTGCTATTTGCTTTTGAAAAAATAATAGGCAGAAAGGTTACATTTGAACACTCCATGTTCAGATATAACTGGTGCCTGCAGTGGTGCAGGGAAGGGAAGGTGCAGCCACCACTTACACCACTATAGCATGAATGCTAAGAAAAAGACATTTGATTTTTAGATCCTTTAATAGAAACCTATTTTTCAATGATGAATTAAACCACAGGGAAATAAGGAGACTGCTCTTCCTAGTATTCCACTTACATTTCATTAATATCTGCATTAGACTATAACAATCCAGTGGCCAATATGCCATATGCCAGATTGTGGTAATGTGTTGTTCAGAAACCACAACAGTGCCAGGCAAAAAATTACTGTTAAACGAAGAAAAAACAACACACCAAACAAACAAAAAAACCCAGTACCACACACACAGCAGGAAGGGAGGGGAAAAATATCAACTGCAGCACACAACTCTCACTCCCCAAGGATGGAATCCCATATCCCTTACTGGTTTCAGCTGTGTGAATCAGGGTGACACCTGGCTTAAAAGCTACAAAACCCCGGAGGTCTTCAGAACACCCTGGGACTAAAGGAGCAGGTAAATCCTATCTTGCAGAGTTAATGCTCAAATCACCAATTCAATGTGAAGTGTGCACTCGAGCAGTTCCCGGTGGCAATAGAGAACACCTTCAACCCAGCAGCGGTATCGGGCAAACAAGAGTATCCAAAGTTCACGAGCTGAATATCCATGAGGTTCTCCAACGTGGACAGAATCTGCTCACAGGAGCTGTGGCCAGTCAGCCCAGACTCATTTTACACCAAAGCCCACTTGCACACGTGGAGTCCTTGTGGCAGGTCCCGAGATTTATACCCCAGCTTGGGGTGCAGAGTTAAATGACCGTGACACCTGACACAGGGGTTGTGCTCTTCTCCTGGAGAGAAGAGTGTGCAATCAAGTGCCTACACATCTATTTCCTTTTATTTGTGCTGACATGTAATAATGATACAGAGAATAACAGCAGGGGAAAAAACCTGCATCACTTGGGACATGAAGCAGAAGGGAGCAGAATGTGTTCCTTGAGGAAATTATTTTCACCAAGGACCTGCCCCCTCCAGGTACTGCTAAAAAGGCTTCGTTAGCTGCTTTATTAGCAGGGAGACAGCAGCAGTCTTGGGCATCTGTGTACTTATTTTCTCATCTTATTTTCTCATTTCCATCAAGAATTTAATTAACTGACATTAATTAAGTTTTCTGTTTGATCAGGAAATTCAGTTCAAATTAACATTTTTATGGATACTTTAATACTAATGCTGACAGATAACTTCCTTTAGAAGAAACTGCTTGGACATGCACTGAGAAGGACAAAACAGTGGAATCAAATCCACTGAAAACCCAGTATTTTTATTTGCTGTTAGACAGGATTAACTAAAGAAAAAAAATTGCTTTGATAGGTGATTGGAGAAGTCTGGATGTTTTCCTTATAAGTTATACCACAAGATATAGAAGTTCATTGGGACAAAAATACTTTGAAGAAGCCAGATAAGCTGTCCAGGGAAGTTGTGAATGTCAATATACACCAAAGCACTGTCTAAACCACCCAACTGCTATAATTATCTGTTGTAGAAAATGTCCAGCTGGGACACTGTCACTTTGAAATATTCACCACATCTTAAGTTATTGAAAATAAACAGGCAAATGCATTAGCATTTATATCTGCACCATTGCTTAATTGTATCCACTGCAATTTAACAAAAAAAAAAGTCACGTTTTAAGCTTTTAAAATAAATTCTGTACCAGCTTCCCTATTAGTAAACATGGACATCAGCATTCATATTTAACATTGGATTCCATATTCCATAAGCATGAGGATAAAATACTGAAAACTTAAGGACTTAACACATTTTAAAAAGTTAGATGATCCCTCATTGCTTGAAGTGTACACATCAAAACAGCACAAGTTTTTCTTCAAGGAAAGGAATATATTTGCTCATGTAAAATAACATCAGAATTACCCTTTGACAGTCAACAAGAAGAAAAAGGTTCTACATGCTTTAAAACAGCATATGCACAACTGCCATCCCACCAAAATCAAGATCAGAAAAATACATTCACCTGATCTATGAAAATGCAAGACTGAGAATGAGGTTTGTTTCTCCAGATCCTTCAGGCAGAGCTTCCCAGCCTTTTCTCAAAAGTCTCCAAACCAAAACTAAAATGTCTTAGCTGTAAAGTTCACACAACATCAATAGAAGCACAAGAGCCAGTAGAGAAGGAAAGGCACAGGGTACAAACATCTTTTTGCCATGTTCAGATCCAGGCTTGAGATCTTGGCTCTACTGCAAATACCGTGGACAAATGCCTCAGGCAACACAGAATCTTTGTCTCAGCTGGAATACCACTGAAACCAGAAAGCCAAATATATTCATCCTACCAGCTCAAGCTCAAAACCATGTAACTCCTTAATCTTCCCAAATGTTAAGTAAAAACTGGAGTGAATCATTAATTGTCATCTTCTTTCAAGGAACCCAACAAATCCACCTTGTTCTCAATTGGTGTTTTCACCCAGCTGCCAGGTGCCTCCTGCTGCAGTGAAACCAGGACAGGGTTTGCAGATCCCCATGCTGAGCAAGTCAGATCAGCTTCAGTGATGCCAAAACAGCTGTGCTGATGTACACAGAACTGAATTTTTGTCCCATCTAGCAGAAACATGACTGCAAATCTGTTGTGCTCTTCCCTATTACACTACTGCACTGTTCCCTACTCTTGCTTCTTTTTCAAGCCTACTTGTATAGAAAAAATTTAGAAATATACAGAAATATTAAGCTCACACATTTCCCACATGCTACAAATAAGAACACTAAAATTGTGTTTCAGGATTATTGAGAATATGATAGTTGACAGTTCGTGGGTTTAGGGTCACATCTTCCCAAAAATAACCCAAAGACATACCAGAATAACAAGTCACAGTAGGAAGCTAAAGATGAGTTGCCTTTGCTCTGCTTACCTGCTTGTAAATTAGCTCATTTCAGGTGCTAAATGCACCTGACTAGCATTAGTTAGTAATGTCTGACTAACATTACTGCACAAAGAGAGAACAAGCAGTGCTTCTTTTCTCTGTAGCTCCTCCATAGCTAAATGAACTCTAGCTGTCTGTATTAATTTTGTTATGCCACAGACCAATTCCCAAGATGCAACATCTACAGACTTTGTTTAATGATGCTACCTACCTAATAACCAAATACACAGACACTAAGCCATTAACAGCTACATATGGTGAGGCAGCACCAGGACCTTTCTTAATCACTGCAGCTGGCATTACACAAAGGAGAAGAATAAAATTTCAAACAAAGAAAAAGGCAATAAAATGCCAGGATAAGAAATTCAATAGGAAAGCCATGATGTATGTGCAACTCATGAAAGTTACTACTATTTAAAGTGAGACACAGCAAATGCCAGCCACAGAAATAGAGTATATTAGGTTAAGACACTCTCGATGAGTCACTGTGTGTCCAGCTGTATTATTACAGACACTTGCTTGTGTCTGTATCATCCTGAGGTGAATCCCTCACAGTCCAGCCGAAGGAAGCCCCAGCCACTGGTTCCACTGAAGGAAGGCTGTCCCCATGGATTCACTCACATCCCACTGCTGGCTCCTCCCTGGAGCTCAACCATTTGGAACTGTACCAGCAGGTGGATGAGTTAAACTGATCAAGGTTCCAGTAGCTCATCAAGAATGGAAAGTACAGTGTCCCACTCCAAACCACTGCATGGCTACACAAACACAGGTGAAGCACTATGGGGATTTGAACTGGGATGACAAGGACAAGTGAGCAGCAGAGGCAAGGCAGGAGGAGTCATTTCTGACAGCTTTAATTATTTGTGAAACCACAGCTGAAACTTCAGCACAAATAATGTCAGAAGAACTGTTGAAATACAGTTGAATTCTGTCAAACTGCTAGAAACTTTGCCACAGTAAATTATGAATTGAAGCTGTGTACCTGTGCTGATGAGCTGCAGACTACAAGACATTATCTTGACTGCTGTGGGCAGAATTTCCTATTTAATGACAAAAAAAAAAAAAAGGATTTAACTCTGCTTGCAGCTCACTGAAGAGCTCATTAATTTTTATTAACTTGGCTCTTCTGGCCAGTCTCCTTTAAAAAATTAGGTAATTCAAGGATAGGTATACGAGTCTAGAGAAACCTTTACTTCTAATCCAGCATTTATCAGCTAAAATACTCAACCTGGATTATAACAGTGTAAGAAATTCAGGTAATCCTGGAACCTCCCGTAAGAGGCAAAACTCTCAGCTTTCCTTGCAAAGATGGTACAACAAACAGAAAAATCAAGGGATTGAAGAAAGTTTCCCGTATTACAGTAGATGCCTCAATGGAATGCATTTGATATGAGTGCACTCTTCCTCTACAATCACCACAGCTAAAGAGAAAACACCACAACTGCCTGATGTGGCACCTTTATTTTATTTTCTCCATCTTGCAACTAATCAACTTAATCCGTGCCCAGAAAAACAGACCAAAAAAACACTGCCCATTTCTCGTCAAGTCTATGTCTGAAATACAAGGTACCACCACAGTACTGTCTGCACTGAATCCAGGCAGTAACTTCCCAAATATCATTTGTTGCTGGAGAATTTAAACACAATTATCTTTGGCTGGCCCAACACTCACACATCTTGAAGGACCAAACAGTGCAGTGAACAAAAATATGTCTCCTCTTGCATTCCATTTAAAAAAAAAAACAAAAAAAAACAACAACAAAAAAACCCTGAAGTTTAATTAAGTTCTGCTATAGCCATCTGTAAGAGGAAGAAGGGAGGAAAGAAGTAAACGAGTATTTCTTCAGTAATTTTAAACAACCTGGATTTCAACCATAAGTTTAGAGATGGAAAAGAAGAAAATAATTTATAGATTTATACTCTACATGGATTTCTCAAGGACAAGTAACATGTGAACTATTTTTTAAAATTCAGAAAGGTTTCAGATCTCATAAAATTTTTGGCTTCAAATTAGAACACTTGTCAAGAGAATTTTACACTGCCATGATTTATCATTTTATTCAAAGCAGAGTTTCAATTTTATAAATAAAATAACGGCAGCCACTTAAATTTCTTCACCACTTCGTGGTCACCTTCGGATTTACAGGGCATGTAAAGTGTTACTCCTCTGACAATAAATGACTAGTGGCAATTTTTTCCTCTAACAAATCTGATATCTATTTATGGTAGGGGTCTGGAGTTTCCCAAAAATTAAACTCCTAAAAACCATACAACGAACTCTACACACTCAGCACCACTGCAATTGGAAGACTATGGAAAACAATTACAAACTCTTTTTTTCCTAAAAAATTGAGTAATTCAATTTTTAAACAGCGTAAGATTTTTTAAAAAGCATGGAAATGTGAAACATTATAAATCAAAACCTACTGTTTAGCTCACTTCATGTATTCACTAAGTAAGACTCACAGGCCTGCTGAAGGATTTTCTGATGTCAGCAACAGCAGCCAAAGGCTGAAGACAAAACCAGAACCACAGGTCTTGCACTGGGAGACAAGGTGGACATTCATGCTCACACTGCCTGACTATTTGTGGGATTTAGTCTTGTAAACCACCTATTTATCAACCTCTTATGATACAGAAAATTAAATTTAATGTAACCGGTGGCATAGGTCACAAGACACAATGAAAACAGACTGGCCCAGAAAAAAAATCAAAATTAGACTCCACAACTCTGTCAGGCTCTACATCTACCCCATTAAATCCACATTTCAACTCATGAAGCATTAGTAATGGTGTTCTTTTAAATGGCATTCTGCAGGAATTTCTTCTGCAGGGATTGAATTTTCATCTCCACAGTAGCTGTGCTTACTGCAGACCTGATAACAAGCTTCTCATGTTGAATGATGGATGCAGAAAGACACTCTCTTGGCTATTAACTGTGCTTCTAAGCCTCAGCCTGAAAATAAATCTTGGGAAAATTGGAGGGCAGAGGAATCCTTTATGTACTATTTATAAAAACAGTTACTTAGTTAGGACCTTCAGTCCTAAAGACCTTCAGTCTTAAAGAAGTTTTAAACTTGATACTACATATGAAATGTGCAATTAATACACTGTGTGTGTAAATTTTTAACATTTACCTCCCAAGAAATTAAATTCTAATTAAAACACTTTTTAAAGGGAAAGAGAAGGATGCACCTGAGGAGTGGGATTTAAAATCTTCACAGTTTAGTAACATGAGTTTGAAAGCACTCTGGTAAACACTTCACACATCATTCCCCATGTCTCAATGGATTCACCTCACATTCACAGTGGGCTTCCTAGCAACTCTTTCTCTACGAGTCCATTTTTCCATTTACTGAGAACAATACTGAGAATGAGTCATTTCTGCAGAATACAGCCCTTCATGTACACCAGATGCCTGATGTTGCATGCTGTGAAGAAAAAAACCTAATGTCTACTCAAATTACTGTATCGATCACCAAAACCTGTCAGCATTTTACATCTTTCGAAAATGTTTTCTTCAGAATACTTGAATGTTTTTTAATGTTAAGATCTTAATATTGCGTGTCAAAATGCACCACCAGGTTCTGTAAGAGCTAACACCTAATTAGCTCAGTTAGTAGCAGCTTGAGAATACCACCCAAACCAAAATTAATGCCTTTCACCAAGGGAGTAAAACACAGAGGGAAAAAACAAAACAAAACAAAAAAAACCCACCCAAAACTGAAAGCTTTAGAACTGAGAAAGAGCATTTCCTCATGTTTTTCAAAGCTTTCCCCTTCAATTCCATTGTATCTGTTCCTATAAGTATTTTTATGGGTTTTGGTGTTGTATCTTTTTAAGCACTCCTTACAGTGGTTCTATAAAAACCCTGCCTGACTACTGAAGTATGTGCAGAACAGACAAGTAGAACTTCTGCCCCTTCATCCTTCTCTGGAAGCAGCACAAATCAGAAATGAACACTGAACAGTGCTGAAGTTGAGTAATTCACTGGGACGAAATTATACAACTCTTGGGGGGATGTTCAACCAATCACTGCAAAATCTAAGGAAGTAATTAGGAGGCTGATCGGTTTTTTTCAGAATAAGAGGGTAACAGCTGAGCCCAGTTCTACCTTCACTTCACTTTTTTTACTTACAGAGGTGTTTCATTAACTGACTTGTTACAATTAGAGCAGCCTGATGTTATTCAGTTTGAAATAAAGGTACTTGCCTATAGCCATACATTACACATAAAGGCAGAACAAAAAAAAAAAAAAGACACAGTAACAGGCAGACGCTGTAAATCCTAAATTATTCACAACCCATTCAATACAAAATAAACTAGTCCTAGAAAATTCATTCTAGTAAGAAAGGAATGAAATTTTAAGTTATCCCTACAAATTGTTTAGTTCCTCTACAAACCAAATATTTAGCAGTTGCAAATAATTAAAATGTAAAAGACAAAAGAAGTGTTTAATCAGTTCCTCATTAGATATGTGTGCTGGATACCACAAAAGATGGCACTACTTTAGCAAAGGAAAAACAAATGTTCAACACACTGAAGTAAACGAGAACAGCATTTAACATCAATTAAATTTAAACAATCATTGATTATTTCAAGTAGTTTTTCATACACTTGCAAGAGGCATTTTGGATTTTGAAGTTAGTTGCAATCCAGAAATAATCTAATTGTAAAACCTAGCTAGCAGTACAGCTGTGTACTTCCAGTCTCATTTCCATAAGCACTAAAGAAGCCTATTTTTGCTCTTATTCTCATTTAGAGCATTAAGACCCTAAAAACTATTTTGATGGGATTATACAGAATACAACTGCTATTTTCACAACCTGAGCTCTCCTGACAATAAAAATGTTTTTATCACAAAAACAAAAAAGGAAAACCTTTAATACAACAGAAACAGTTACAGATGCTGACAAACTCAATTTTCAGCATAATAAACGTCACTGGGATTCTCTTTGGGAAAGCAGCAGTAGCAAAAACGATAATAATTAGGCTTAATATAGTTCTAAACCAAATTATGGCAGCTGTACATGCCACAACAAAGAGCATTTTTAAGTATCAAGTATGCAATTTAACTACAACCAAACTCCAAAATATTTCTGATTCCCAGCAAGTTACTGAGAACACTGAGCATATCCCAGAGCTGCTCTTACCTTTCCTGGCAGCATCTGTTCTCCGTCTTGCTGGTGACACCAGATCCTTTACAATCTGTAGCACTTGAATCATTGCTTGTTAGCAAGATCAAAGGAACGAGGTGCTTCTCTAAAATTCCAACAGGTCTCATTACTACACCTTATTACATGGCTGTCTTCAGTATGCTCAAGCAAAACTGATGCAGGAAGAACTCATCTACCTTCCCAGGAAGATTTCTGCCTGACGACTCTACAGGCTGGGGTGATGGATTTAAAGTGACTTCAGCACAAGGAGACAAAAAAAACGCAAGCAGTCCTAAACGTATTTCTATAGAACATTTTAGAATTATTTACTGCAGAGAATGCATACTGATCTCTCCAAATAAAGTTTAAAGGAAACGTTTACAAAGTAGCTAAAGGAAAAACAAAACAAAAAAAAAAACACCTTGAAACGACTGCCGACAGATGCAGCGTGCTCCTCTAGGCTCAGTAACTATCAAGTGTGGCTGCATCCTCTTTTCAAGTCAGTCTCAATTCAGGAAATTTCACGTAATGCTTAAAGAAACACTCCGGTGCAGTGCAGAGCCAGCATCAGAACAGACAGAACTAAAATTAAACCCAGCCTGCAAAAACTCCATCAACCACAAGCAAGCTCCTTCTAAAGACACACACGGGGTTCCTTTTCTCCCCCCTCAGAGAAACCTCTGACACCCTTGAACGTGACAGGAATTCTCACACACCGGGAGGCACGCTGGAAATCCTGGGAGAATTTCAGGCGTTCTCTCACCCACCACCAGAGGCCCAGAGAACTATTTCAGCAAAAGTCTTGTCATTACTTCTGTCAGGTAATTTTTGGCAGACAGATTGCTGTATATGCCCCACTACAATTTTTAATGACATTTGGAAAATGGGCAAAGCCCCTTCAGAAGTGCCTTTTGTTAAAGCATCTGCAGAGCTAGCCCCCCCCAGGAAAAAATCGTGAGGAATCATGTTTTATATGATCACTTTAAATAACTGTCAGGCCTGAAGAGGCTCTGTGAACACTTCAGAAAACTGAATTCCTACGCAGCACTATGAGGCCTTGCACACACAGAGATCAATTTAGGAAGCCAACTACATGTTCTGAAAATTTTAACATGAAAACAAACCACAGGCCACATTCTCTGGCCTTTAGACCTTCTGTTCCCATCGCTTAAGTGTTAGATGGGGTGGGGGCAAAAGAGGTCATCTCTTTCCATCTTCCCATTTCCAGCTGCTCATCACAAGCATTGCAGATTTTAAGATTTACTGGCATATTTATCCATGTCCATGTCAGTCTCTTGAATCACACAGAGCATAGGAACGACAAACTATGTCTGCTATGTCAGTCTCATTCACAGCCTGCCCATTAATCTCTGCCAGAAAGAAGAGCAACCCAAAGTTCTATCCTATTTGATTAGGCAAAACAAAGACAAGTAAAATCCTTCTCCCTGCCAGGTTGTCTGATGTCTTCTCCTACTCTGCAAACATTCAAGTGTCCACCCAAGAGGAAGCTTGTAGAGAGACACTGTGCAACTATGACTTATCGTTTCCTGAAAAAGGATTCTTCAAAATGTTACAGACAGAATCCTCAACTTCTCTATATTAAGAATAACTTCTAACTCCTGGACCTAAAGTTCAGTTTCAGGTTTAAGACCAATGACTTTTTATCTAGAAAGGTTTGGAGAAGATCATTACAAGCAGATCCTTCCAGAATAACTATAACTTCAGAACATTTAAGTAAGATGTAAAATGCGTTATTTAATAATCCAGTGCTCAAAATTGTCATTGGAAGAACTTTTTCCATGATTATCTCACCACGATGGATTTTTTTTTTATTTAGTTAGGTAATCAAACACCTTATCTTCAAGGCAAAGATATAAAACCAAAGGAATACCATTACTTGCAACTATGTTACACTGCAAATTTTCTCTAAAAAAATTACTTTTAAGTTCATGGAGTGAGTAACAAGTATCTGCCACTATGCAAGCAACGCATATTTCTGGGATCCTGTTCATCCTGTGGTAAGTTGAGGGTGGTACTGAAGTATATTCCAAAGGGAATGTACAGGAATTTCCTTCTCTTCGTGACAATTGGCATGTAGAAAAAAACTGAAAAAACTCACAAAGCCTTAAAATAATTCAGGAAAATGTAAACAACATTCCATATGCAATGTGAAGAAAATGGTGCAGGTCTGAAGCAGGCATAATAAATAAGAAATTTCAACAAACCACTGAAACTTTGAAGAATTACACAGTAAGCTTGGTGGCTTCTATTTGTCTTTCCTCAAATCCATTTATGCACCAAGACAGCAACACTAAGCCTGCTTTAGTATAGAGGCAATACCAAAAAGGACTTCTAGAAATAAAACGCACTAACTAGTTAAATTGTATAATTTCATCTGTTACTCATGAGTCAGAACTCGGTTATAGTTCACTCTTATCTTCAACTGATACTTCCATACAATCTGTCACTACAACTGCCTCCTCTCAGACCACACATCCTGACAAAACACCCACTCTGGGCAAGGATACACCAGATGGAAGCTCACAGCAATTCTGACACAGATGCACAAGGTGAACCACATAGAAACCACGTCATAAATTTAGTGTAATAATTTGAGTAGATTCTGTTTGAGAAAAAAAGTAGTGCTACATATCCAATGCATAGACCATGGATCTCTGCCAAGCATTTTTCCTCTTCAACAGAGAGCTTGCTAAGCAATATGTGCTTGATGATGTTCTTGGATTTTGCTTTTCCTCCTTGACTTCAAAATCGTAGGGAATACAGAAATCATGTGCATGTTATCAACCTGATGAAATACATTGGTATTGGAAGGAACAGTTAACCAGGATGGGATTTTATCGATCACTGTGTACAGCCCTTGATCTCTCCCAAGTATAATAAAAAAAATTACCTGCATCCTGATTAGTCAGCTATCATAATTCAGAAAAAATGCTTCCGTTAACGTAATTATAATTAACTGATCTTTGGAAGCAGCTCTTTTTCATGAAGCCTATTGCCAGGAGGTAACACATTTACAGCACAAATGATGCTGCAGAAGGATGGCTTAGTGAGTATTTGTCATAGGTATTGGATGGGGGTGGGGAAGATCAGAATTGAAGTCTGAGGAAGACTTAATATTTTCTCTTTCACTCTCTTCTTCTAATCTGTTATGTTTATATAGTCACATCATTCTGTCTAGGCTATTATAAAACCATCAAAACCCTGAGGGTTTTCCCAGGAAGCATTGCAGCTACCCAAAAAGTGCCTGCTTCTTGTGTCCTCATTTACAGAAAGATGTACAAGCTACTAACACAAAAATAACCCAACCCACTGCAACGGCTTGAGGGTTTTCATTCATAGGAACAACAGCCCTGCACACATTTGAGCTGAGATACAAAGTTACTGCCACTGTTCTTTTTCCATCGCTGATCAACCTGAATCCAAGTCCTGAATTCAGATATTCTGCATATTGATTATTCCCAACATCTCTGCAGAAACCTGTGCAGGTCTGGCTTCATCATCCTTCTCTGTGCTCCCCACTGCCAGAATTATGTCCTTTTCCCTACCTGCTAGACTCCACACATGGTTAAGATGCCAAGCTGTCAGGCCTGACGCCCCACGGAATGGAGAGCCCATAACAAAATGGCCAGGAAGGTCCTAGCCCAGGGCAATTCTATCACTAATGCTACAATGGCAGCAGGATCAAGCCTTAAGTCCTCTAGAAAGCAAATAAATACACTAAACACTTCTGGTGACGTTAGTTCTGCAATAGAGCAAAGTCTGACGTTAGAGGCAGGGGAAGAGGATTTACAAGAGAGCAGGGTGCATTTGCTCTTTGGACCCTCCTTTTCAGGCTGTAACACCCAGAAGGTGTTTCAGCACCACAGAGTCAGCAGGGCTGTCTGGAACAGGGGCTGTAGAAACTCCAGTGCCATCAAAAGTGAGGGCACCTGCTCTTAATGACCCATTGGAATGTTTGCTTTTAAAAGCTGCAGTTTCAGAAACCACACAGGGTACAACTGCTTCAACTGCTTCATCGTTCCTCCCATCTTAGCAAAGACGCTCAGAAAATGAAGATGGTTTTCCCATCAGGAACTGCTATCTCATATGTGGGATAAAAGTTTGCAAGAATAGATTGAAGGATTAAAGAAATACAAGTCAAGAATCAGGGAAAAGTCTTTAAATATCAAATAAAAGGAAGAGTATATTACAAGAACATTTGCATAGTCCCTTCATAAGAAAACCTGATAATTTCTTGCAAAAACAATGAATTCAGATAAAGTCTATCCAACAGCTAAGGCAAATACCTTAATTATCTCCATTATCCCCAGAAACATTTTGTTTCGTGACACTCTTGACTTTTCCTGTCACAACTGGTCTTCAAATTATTATCTCAAAACAATTAGGCATTGAACTCTAAGACAGGCAATATATCATAATACAAATTATTAGTACAGCTGCTATGGAGTAGGTTATCTATTGTTTCTCACTAATATTTTGAATTAATTTTCCAATCTCTGAACTGAAGCCTACAGTTTTTATTAAGTTTTCAATAATCTATTGTAGTTGGACAAGAATTCTAGAGTTACAGATCAATAACTAACTGTCCCCATAAATCTCTGAAATGTAAATTTTTAATCTTCATTATTTTCTGCAGATCATTGTTTGAAGCATGCATGAGGCAAAAAGAAAAAACCTAATGCTCACACAGAATTCCTAGGTGAAATACCGATAGCCTTTCTTGTAAAAATGTTTGCATTGGTGACATAACTTCGTTTATTATTCAGGAGCTCATTTTACAAAAATTATTGCTTTTGGCTATGCATTTTGCAAAGCATCCATAAAAATAAATAAACATCCTCACAGTCTTCTCAATGGTCCTTCAGAGTCAGTAACTGCTTAATCCAACAGAATTTGCATCCATTTAGGAATTTTTTTCTTCATTTCTAGCAGGTTTGCTACCAATTTTAAAGCATGAAACTATGGCTGCAGTTTTAAAAAGAAACTGATGCAGATCTCGGAGCCTTATTTAGAAGGCAGCTTCTTGGGAAGAGAAAGTAGCTTGATCTAAAGGCTGGAAAAGTAATAATTTCAAGAGAAAGCAATTTTTTTGAAGTCTGTTTTTCTTTACACTGTAAACATACAAGAAAGCTGTTCATTAAATTCAGATGATGGAAAACTTCAATAAATGGTCAATGAAAGTAATTCTACCTGTTCAGGAAAAAAAACCTATAAACCCAAAATAGAAAAACAAATGCTATAACTGGGGGAAAAAACGAAGACAGAAAAACACAGGGCCACATTCCACAGACCTTATTGCACACAGTGAAGGAAAACTACACATTGCACAATCCCATCCCTGCTCAGTGCTCTCAGTGCCACCCTTCCTGCCGCAGTTTTTACCCCCTCAGCTCTTGCTATGACACATTCTGCAAGTGGCTCTAGACTGTAACAAGACAGACAGGGGATCTCCCAGAGGGCCATAATGAATCCAAGGGAACTGTCCCTGTAGATCACTTCTATCACCCTGATAACAGACACCAGACACTATTGGAGATCAGTATCAGAAGTTTGTGATCATGTAAGTCTTGATGAACTCTTCTGGAAAAAAAAAATCACAAAAAGGAAAAAAGCACGTATAGACGTACTATTTTTTTCTTCCCAATAAATGTGTTTTTCACCTGTCACCTCCATGAGAAAAGGGTACTGCTTCTTCTTTGCATATGTATTTTCTGTAGAGCTGAAAATTTAGACATAGAAGTACATCTAAACTGCACCATTTAGCAACAGTTCAAAAGGTTCCAAAAGCTCTTAGATACCTAACCCACAAAAACCTGGCAAAAGGAATAGCTCAGGCTGCAGTGCAGAATTCCTTAGATACAGAGGTACTCATCTCTTTTGGGTCTATGCAATTAGGATTGTGTTAAGCAAGCTACAAAGCATTATGACAATGAGTAAGAATAGAATCAGATTCTTTAAATTAATTAAATTTCTTTCTCCTCACACTCACACCATGCCCTTCAAAGGGCAAATGGTCACTTCATACCACTCACGAAATGATCAAGGAAGCAACAACAAAGTAAATGGAATTCCACCACCATCCCCCCAAAAAAGGTTGTATCTAAGCAGTCCACTTTAAATGACTGATAAAATAATGTTTGGTGGGGGTTTTCAAACAGAAGGAAGAAAGAGGATAGTAGTACAAGATCTCATCTCAGTGAATCCACACACCCCACAGGATTTCTCAGTCGTCCTCATATTAGATGGCGAGTTTTCATATAGCTTTAGTTGCAAATGAAAACTTTTCTGAAAAAAAAATTTCCGTATTAGAAGACTCAAAAATAAATCAGAT
Source organism: Brachypodius melanocephalos (assembly GCA_013398615.1). Classification (NCBI taxonomy): domain Eukaryota; kingdom Metazoa; phylum Chordata; class Aves; order Passeriformes; family Pycnonotidae; genus Brachypodius; species Brachypodius melanocephalos. The sequence goes on along the minus strand of VZSR01001299.1, from coordinate 13,229,873 downwards.
GCTAATGAAGTTGCAATTACAATAACAAAAACTATTTAAAATATATTCCCCGATAATATGCAGCATTTCCTGCATTTGCAGCATTTCAAGCAGAATATGTAGAAATTTTACACTGCCTGGATTTGGGTCATGGCTGTAGTGCTAATCAACAAATTTATCTTAAGCTAAAGGATATCATTTAATGTTCTGTCAAACCAAAGCACACAGAAAGAAGCCACACTAGGCATTAAAGACTTTTTTTGGTGTTGCAATATTAAACAAAAACCAGAACTATTACTATCTTACATGTGCTAAACTGAAGTCAAAGTACATTCATTAGTTTAATCAGGCATAGACTGATAAAAATGAATGTGTGTTCAATTCAAAGAAAGAAGAAAAATAAAAACTTTGCTTTTAATTTAAACCCTTACTTGGTTTCCTTTTGAAGAGGATATGAATGAGACTAATAATCTTGTACCTCCCTGAGGCAAAGAAAAACTAGAAAATTCTATGCACTGCTATCTGTTGGCATGATTAAATCCTTCACTGCATGTACATTTAATCCAAGTAATAAAATGCAGCTGTAGAGAGGCACCAGGAAGAACATCAAACCTTATTAGTCCACTGCAAAATACACATTACTTTTATTAAGCCCATGTATTTGCAGACATAGTTTGTGCAGCAAACAGTACATGGTGTGGCTTTCTGCCTCTGCTAGAAAAATCTAAAGTTTCAACAAAAGTTTTTGAATACTCTGTAATAGGCTAATCTAACACTATGGTGGCATCTAATGCCACAAATGCACCCTACCTCAGTGATGAAAAAACTTACAAGCAGACATTAAAAGGAAGAATAAATTCAACAATTTAAAAGTAGCCAATGGAAATTAACCCAAAGGTGACACAGAGCAGAAGGGAACTATCCTCCTTTAAAAGGAAGTGTACCTGGGTCTGTTTGCTTCCTGCAGTTGTGTTATAATGGGAGACACCATTCACTTTCAGACTTCTGCCTCCTGCTCTCCTTCTATGTTCACTCAGAAATGCAGCCTTTTAAAGCAGATTTTAACTAACATGTTTTAAAAATCCAAGCTGAGCACTTGAATATGACAATCATGTTAACTGTGACTACTTAAGGTTATTGCTAGAGTTATATTTCAGATGTTTTCTGTCTAAGTGGCTGGTTGTGGCTACCTTTATGGTTATCTCTGTTTAATGCCTCTGTTCATACATCTGGATTTATTTAGTGCACTGTAACGAGCAAGTTCCACTTCCTTTATTATCCAATCCTATTTCCCATAAAAACATATAAATGCTTCCTCTGTTGAAGAGTTCTCCTATTCCCTCATCAAAAATGGTGGAAACATTTGGCCATCTGAGACTTCTTTAGTCAGCTTCACCTTAAGACAATCAATTTATCCAAATCAAGAACACTTTTCCTACTTATTTCATGAACAAGAACAGAGGAACCTAGTAATACTGTCTCTCTCTGTTTTGGGAGATGGAAAACTGTAGTGTATTTACTGTTCCCTATATTCTCTGCAGCTGTAGATTTAAAACCATGCCAAGTTTCAGCCAACAACTGCCGAGTCCAGACAAGAAGGGTCATCATTCTCTCTACCTAGTATTACATTCAGGCACTGCAACCTAGCATTTTAACTCCCACTGGCACTACACCAGTGCTAAAGAAAGTGCTAAACAGAAGCTCCATCATCCCCCCTTGCAGTGGATTTATCCTTGTTAAATTTCACTGAATAATACCCAGGTAACCTGGCCTTGCTATAACATCCTTTAAGTCCATTGAATATCGTGTTAAACAAAACCACGTATTGTGTCAAGTTCTCCTAAATGGGTGTTCCACTTAATGATTGATTGCATTAAGAAGAGGGAAAAAAAAAAAAAAAACCTCTCAAGAGCCTTACAGTGAGTTTAACATAAATATTATTTCTTTTAGTTTGTTTTAATGCACAAGGAAAAAATAAATACTGAAGTATCACTAAAAGTGACTCATTAGCCTTTGCTCTAAAAAGAAAACTTTCCTACCACATACTTAAACCAAATGTATAAATATTTTTGCCACTGCACTTACAGAGAAAATGGGGGGAGGGGGGCAGGGAAGAAGGTAAGGAGGAAATAAAAAGTGTAATTGACACTTTTCAATTTGTACCTCATCTTTTTACAGCAAGCAACAGATTAATTTTTTTCTCTCATATTCTCCAAGACCATGACATCCTTCAAACATCCTAACAGTAATTTGATGCAACTGAGGAAGAGAAGAAGCTAAAAGCTTGTCTAGTTTTTGCAACCAGATATAAAATAATGTGAGCTGTAACTGCGCTGAAGCTCCCAAGGCAAACAGGGTCTGTAGGGCAGCCTGACCACAAGCATGGCTGCAGCACAGCATCACTCCAGCAACTCAGAGCTGCAGCCCAAGTGTCACCTTCAAAGCTAAATTTGGGGCACTGCAGGAAAGGAAGGTTATGCCATTGTAGTGTTTGTACACCTCGGACACAGTACACTACTCGGACACAGTAGCACTACAAAATAAAACTCCTGGTATAATGATGGATAAAATTCTACTACGAAGAAAGAAAGAAAGAGAAGGAAAAAGCTTTCTACTGAATGCAACAGAACATTCTGGTGAGAGACCTATTTCCCTATGTCCCTAAAAATTCTGGCAAGTCTGACTTGTGCTCAAAAGAGCTCTGAGTAAGGCTTTCAGCACTCCACCAGAGAATTAGGCAGGTTTTCAAAGAGCTTTTCAAGGCTAAAACAGAAAGACCGCATTCAAGAATCCTCTCCTATGGCAAACCAAAGTGCTTTATTAAAACAAAGTGCCCTTTTACATTAGTGATCTGTTAGATTAATGACTGCCCTGGCCAAAAGCACTGAGGTTCTACAGCGTGTTGGTATGCCTTCCATTCTGGAGACCATTATGTTACACAAAATAAAACTGCAGAAGAAAAGAGAGAGAAGAAAGAAAACAACACATCACACCAGCTTCCCAAAGCAGAAGAATTTGGGAGTTCTACACAGCTTTGTGCTTGCATCAAATTTTGAGCAGGATAGGTTCAGGTTTACCAATAGCCTTGAAAAAACTCCAGTGCTATCTTGTAATGTCCCACATAGTTTTAGGAATTATAGTATCTTAATTATAGGGGAGAGGGTCCTTTGCGATGAGAGCCTAAACAAAACTTATAATCAGCTGATTGATAGGAAATCAACTAAGTGCAGCTACTTTACCACAAACATCTGCAACCATCCTTGTAAACAGTGAAAGGATAACAGGCGGGATAGCTTAAGTAAAGAAAAGATCTTAAAATTTAAACAAATATGGAGCCAATAATCTCACTGACATTACTTACATAACTCCACTTCTGGCAACAACCCCAAATATTTTCCAACTGTGTTACGAATCAGAGAGGTTGTTTTCTATCAGCAGCTGGGTAAAGCACGTCAAAATAGTTTTTCTTGAAACACTGTCAATTTAGCTTAAAATAACCACACATCTTTTAAATCAGGTGCTCTGTTCCTTGAATATGAACACGAACAACAACATTAAATGAGACTGCAGCTCAATTATTTTTCATATCTGTGATAAAGTTATACCACTGAGAAGCAGTACTTCACCTTTTCCTACACAGTGTTGCATATTATTCAACCATTTGTATGGAAAGTGAGAATCAACATGACTCACAACAGGCAAGGAAAGTCCTGTGAACACCTCATTTAACACTGCTGGTGGCAAAGTTCTTCTTTAGCCCATTTCTAATCCTTCATCCCATTCAGCTGTTTTGTGAATTCTTTGATTCAACAGGAAACAACACCAGCACTAGGGAGCTTAAAACTGCAGCCTCTAAAAGTCCTCCTGCAGTAGCTGCAACACTGGTCTGTGACTGCACAGTGCCTTATGCAGGGAAGGGGGTGCCCACCCAAACTACATTCGTAACTGTTGCTTTTCATCTGTATTTTAGTTGGGAAGGTCTGCATCCTTTCCCCTTTGGAATGTACTTGAATACCACCCTCAACTTATCACAGGATGAATAGGATCCCAGAAATATGAATTGCTCGCATAGTGGCAGATACTTGATACTCACTCCAGAGAACAAGGTTACAGTGTTCTTGTGCTACTGGCTCCTTCTGCTGCAGGAGCACCAAAGAGCCACGATAAAGGCATCATTGTGCAATGTTCTATATAAAGGAGCACAGAGAGAGGCCCAAAGACTAAGGTTTAAATAAAAAACTATGTAATGGGAGAATATTATCATGCCAAATCATGTACTCCTGTGTATGCCAATTAGTCATAATAATTCAGCACTCCTTACTGGCCATCAATCAAAACACTGAGGCAAATGTTAGAAGATGACTCTCCTTTATTTATAAACACATAAATAAAAGAATTTTAATATATTTTACGTAAGTATATAATTTTACATTGTAGAGAAAGTAATTACATGAAATATATATATGATGAATGAAACATGTAATGAATGTTTAAATATACATAAATTACTATCATAACCATCTTTCTATAATACTTGGTGTTTTAGAGACATACCCAGCTAGAGTATCATAAAGCAAATATTTTGTAAACAATCCAACCTTAATTTCCAGTACAAACATGGCAGAATAAACGTGAAGTGCAAGTGCCTAAAAAGGACACATTTGGGGAACAGTGTGTGTACACAAAAACATTGGAACTCCAGCAACATTAATGATGGTAATTCTCCTGCCACAGCTCTCTTGTCAGCTCAAAACTAACAATAGTTTCCTGCCAGTGCCAACATTTTGGTTTATAAACAGAAAATACATCTCTTTAAAAGTAGGTGTCATGTTGCTCTGATTTATTTAGAGAAGTCCCATCAACCTGCTAGGAAAAAGCCCAAATAAAAGAAGATAGATTCAAAGTTTCCTTTATAGAAAAATAAATTAAAAAATAAATATAACACCTTTTTTAAAATATTCAGTCAATATATCTGAAATGCATACAAAGGCCTTTACAAATTTAACTTTAGTACACATTAATTAATTTAAATCAAACAGTAAATATTATACACTACCTCTTTGTTAGCAAAGCCCTATAAAAAGTGACATTACTGAACTTGAACCTACCACCTACAAATAGCTCCTGGATGCGATGAACACATTTTTCGTAACTGCAACCTCCTTCAAAGATCCAACTTCATTTCACACTATGGAGACTGAAGACTTGCTTTGTTCAAGTAAATACATTATAGAATAAAATTCAAAAACTGTTTATCTGCCTCTGACCTAAAAATAAATTTTAAGAGAAGGGAAAGCAACAACTTACCAGCTGTAAATATCCTAAAATGCAACCAAAAATAAAGGAAGAATTATGAAAACAAATTTAAAAATTAATTTTAAATCTGTTTAAACATAGACAAATTTCAAAAATCTTTCATTTATCTTCAGATTTATTTAAATATCTGTACTATGAGCAAAAAAGAAAAATCCACAAGGTCTGAGAAGCTGCATCATTACGTCAATTGAATAAATAAAAATCCAACATAATAAAATGCAAATATTAAAACAACAAGTTTCTACTAACGTGCCTGCATTTCCCTCCTGTGATGCATCAGTTTTGTGCAAAGTATTTGGGTTATTATTATTGCTACTCATGCACCCTGTGCATTCAGAGGAGCAGTTTAATTACAGTATTGGTGGGAAACTGGGTCATCCAAGATCTGATTAGCCCTCTGGAGATGCCTCTCCTTGCTTAGCATAGAGGAAGCCCGATTACCACATTCCTGAACAACTTAAGCTATAGTTCCATGCACACTTCCAGCAAGGGAAAAACAGCATTTACCAGAATCTCACCCATGGATCACTGATGCCCACCTCTGCTCTCCCTGCAGGGCAGCAGTACAACCACAGATGCAGCTACCTGGGCAAGAGTTTAGGGAGCCCACCCAATTCCAGTCAGCCTCACTGAACAAGGAAGAATGCAGGAGCTCAGGCAGGCAAAGGACACTGACCTATTACTGGCATGGGCAACATTTCAAAGAGGTCATGAAATTTCAAGACCCTGAGTTCAGTCTTGGCTCCTGCAGCCCAGACCTTTCTAATGAAAATTCATTCAAAACTTCCTTGTCAAGACCATACAGATTTCTGTAACTCATTAATTCTGATCTCTCAATCTGTATTTTGAGTCAGAAAATTATCTCCAGCCCAGTTGCTGACAGTCTCATCAGGTATAAGCCGCCCTCTAAAGAGGAAGCAGAGCAGCAAGTAGCAGTACCCCAAGGAAACAGACCTGAAAAGTTAAGAAAACACAGAAGAGTAACAGTGAAGCAAGACCAAGTGATAGGTTCTCCTACTACAAGATTCCACAGCCAAACAACACCACATCTTTTTCATGCTTCAACACCCCACTATAAAAAAGTTAAAAATGTACTACTGATCCAAATTTTCATGTGTCACTACAGTTACAGTGGTGAATTCCCTTGACAGCTTCAATAAAAAAAGGAAGAAGAAGTAAACACTAACATTATCAATTAAGCAATTTTTAGGGGGTCACTAATACACAGTAGTTTACTATTTAAGAGTCTTGTGGGTTTCCTTTTTCACATAGCTGAGTTGCAGGGGGGTTACTATTTAACTCTTAAAAATTTTTACAAACACATCACAAGGCTTCAAAGCCGCATTTTGCAAATCTCCATTATGGCTCTTTGTCCCCAATATCCAACAAGTCTTTACTATTCAGAGCTTCAGTTTTTCATAGAGAATTACTATTTCAAGTTTAAGGAAAGATAACCCAGAAGACACAATAGTTTCTTCTCTATTTCTTAAATCACAGTTTTTATAAAGATTAGAAGATAACTGTGCTGTGAAATCACAACAATTGTGAAAACACCTCACTTACTGTAGCTTCAAACTTGCATTTCATGACTAGACTTTCAGGGTTCATGGCTCAAAAATAAAACAAAAACCTAATATGTAACATAACTATCTGACATTAGGAGCAGGGATGCCTACAACACTTTCCTCAGCTTTCCTCAGCTGCAAGGACAGAAATAATAATGTGCAGAATGGTTTGGGTTGGAAGGGACCTTAAGATCATTCAACTCCCTTGCCATGGACAGGAATACATTCCACTAGACCAGGCTGCTCCAAGCCCATCCAACCTGGCCTAGAGAGACTCACTACAGCACTGCAGCTTGATCTCTTATGGCTGACCTTAACATTTCTTTTAATTCCCCAGTTCATTGTTGATGACCAGGAAATTGACAGTCAAAACTCTTTCTTCACATACACTATAAGAACATAAAAGGAAAGGAAAAAAAAAAATCTGTGTTTTTAAAAATCCCAAAAACATAAGGTTCCTCTATGAACAGAGACTAGAAAGCCAGAGCTGTAATGAGAGGTCAAGGTATGTAACCAACCATCAAACAGAAGCAGCCTTTAATCACACCACTGTGGGCTTGATTTGAACTGGTGAGGCAAAAACTGCCCCCATCATTACCAGGCCACACCAACCATTTGCACAATGTAAGATTACATTGCACAGCATCTGTCAAAATGTGTTCCTACCCTCAGTCAAACAGGAAGAAAACCTGAATTGATGAGAGAGAAGCCCAAAGAAGCAGGTGACCTTCCCAGCTGCATTCAGCATTAAGTTTTTAGAGTGTTAGAAATAAAACTGAAAGCAGAAAGACAAAGTCAGGAAAGAAATATTCTGTTATCAGAAGCTGGCACTGCATCTTATGCATATAAGGGAAAAAAATGAAGATGTCAGCAGCTTGTTGCAATAGGGTGCACTAACCTTAAGTTTCACTGCAGCAGCTCAAATAATTTAATTGTACTGACCTTTCCTCAAAGGAGAAAAGCACAGGAAAATCCCCCAAAATAAAGAGCAGCATTTATAATAGTAAGAATTTATCATGACACTACACATTTTCTGGCCACTAAATACCTGGGGAAAATGCAGATTAAATCAACTCTTTCTGTGGTGGGACATTCCAGGCAGGTTGCATCCAGCAAGATTTCTCTGAAAAGCTATCTTTAAATACAAACCAAATCAATAATCAACTTCACTTAGCTACACTCGATACTATCACAAATCCTTTAAGGATGCGACCTCAGTGTCCTGCAAGGCATACAGTGGAAAAGCACAATTTCAAATACAAAACTGTCTTACCCTTATTTGTGAAAACAGACATTTACAAAGCTATTCCACAGCAATAAAAGCCTTAACTGAGGGATTGCCTCAGTCTTAACAGATTTTTCATATTGTCCAACAACAAACTACCACCATGAATGGTAAACTTTGCAATTCTGTCAATGCTCTTCCCCAACATGGGATGATCCAGTACAACAGGATCCAAAGCATGCACTTACATAGCTAGTAACTACTAAAAAAGTCAAACAAAAAAGTAGTTCTCTCATTTACTTTCAAAAAAACCTAACTGATCACTGGCTTAAAAATAAGCATGTGTGTGCTTCATAAGTACCAGGATATTAATAGGTTTACTTCTATAAGTTATTTAAATAAAATAATAAGCTTTATGTAACATTTTATATGGTAAATAACGAATATTACATGGTAAAAATTACTTGAGCTAGTGAACAAAGCTGGCAAAAAAACCCAAATAGGTATGATCTGCCTGTGAAGAAATTTAGGACAGATACTAAAAAAAGGATTTAATCATTTTAAGACTTAGCATCTAACACAGCCCTTCACAAATAGCAATGGAAATATATATTGAATCAAGTACAGCACAAGAAAATAACAAGTAGGATTCGATCACGTAGCCTGCACATAAGATTGTGGAGTTTTTAGTGGCCTTCTGAAGGCAGAGATTATTACGTCAGTTAGACAGATTTTCGGTTTGAATGACACAAGGTGATGCCCAATTTAGAAGTACTAGAGGATCCCACCATTTTTAATACATCTAACTACTCTAGGTGCCCACAGATTTTGTGAATAAGCACACATATACAGAGCTATGCACATAAGTGCAGTTTCATAAAATATGATACTTACCCTATTGATTATTTAGGAAAGAGGAGCATCAAACTAAGGATTGTGCTTATAGTTCAAGTTTCTCTCAAGTAAACTATAAACTAAGAAATTCAACATCAGCCAAATATAAAACATCTAATCTTCTCTAAACCATATTTTTACAGAGTGGCACTTTGTGTTGTGCCCTTGAAGCCCATCACAGCACAGGCTTCAGCATCCACTCCACCACAAGAATGCAGCATCCTGCATTGAAGAACATCATTACTGACCACCACAAAAAGTACTGCCAAAATGCTGTCTTGAATTTGAATAAAGGTCTTCATTCTTCCTAATGAACAGCTGAACCCTCCAGCCTGGAATCAGCTCAAAATCTGACCAAAACCAAGAGTGTTTCGCTCTAGCACTGTCTGTATGTGCTGAACCCAAATCAACATCATGACAGCAGCACCCTGGAAATCACACAGCAACTCTGAGCCAGTTATTTGTTATGTGTAAGACTGTACATAAGGCAATGACTGCACATGGAAAGCTCTATAAAAGAAATGAAGATTCACATAGGGTGTTTGACCAATCGGGATATTCCAGTACTTCAATATATACCTGGAAAATTGACCTCTATGCGGTACAGCAAATACTTTAAACATCAGAAAGTAAACAAATGTGAACAGCAATAGGAAAGAAAATAGAAATAATCTGTATAAAAACTAAAATAGTTCTAGCTACACGAGCACGAACCCTACAATTCAGCAATTCTTTCAGGTCTTTTTTTGGTGTAATTTTTCCTGTGCTGCATTTAGCAAGCATTTCCTTCATCATTCTTTTTTATTTCCAGTTGTCAAGAACAATAATTTTTCATTTAGTTTGACAAGAAATTTAACCAACTATTTTCTTTACTCACTTCCTCCCAGAAACTCAAATGGTCTTATTTTACTAACACAGGATATAATTATCCTATGAACAAGATGCTTTTCCTTCAGCACATTCAGTTCAGTTGTGTGGAAGCTCAGCTGTATTACAAATACAGTTCCTGTGCAAATGAAGTTTTATCCTTATTTCTACATGAGGCAAGACCAAGTAACACTGCTGACAAAAGATGCATGAAGAAGTCTCACATCTGCAAAACTTAAGAGACCTTGAAATACTCAAAAGAGTTCACTAAAAAGAGGTTATCTTACCCATCAGATATGACCTAAACCAAAACTTCCGGTGTCTTTGATCTGTTTTTTTCCACCATAACAGATATTAAGTCACACTTTTCTATGGCTCAGATCATTCCAATACATGCCAGAACTTCTCTGGGATCAAACCTCTATACTAGAATTTGTGTAACGTAGTTATTTCTTTCCTATAAAATGAAGTCCATTCATTTAATGTTGGATTTTTACCAGTTATTTTAATTTATTAGGCAGTCATAAATTTTGGAATTCTTAGCAAACCCAAGGCATTTTCCTCTCAGTTACATGTTTTATTTATACGGAATAAAACAAATATCATCTTGTTACAGAACCCAACTTCTTGAAAATGAGACCAGACTACAGAGAAGTCTTACAAAAGCACACATTGATCAAAAATTTGCAGATTAAAAATGGCATCTGCCAAATCTCAGCTTTATTTGGTTATTTTTACAGGACTGCAGACACAAAACTCAGTATGAATATTTTCAAGGAATAACCACCTCCCAAAATCTACAACAGAAGTACAGTTCTTCTAAATTACAACCTAAGGGTTTTATTTTTTTTCTGAAAGAAAGGAATCTACTTACTCATGACTGGAAACTTCTTTGTATATAATCCAAGACAGGTCTTGAAGCAAGGTATCTTGTTGGAGAAGGTTTCTCAGAGGTATACATGTCCTGAAGGAGGGAGGAAAATAAAAATACAAATAAATTTTTCAACTTCAAATCACCAGAATATATGTTTACCTATAAACTGTCTGTCCTACTCTCTTTTCATCCTCCTTGTTAAAACAAAGATGTGTTTGTTATGGCTGGGGAGCTTTACTGCTCATGCATGTATTTAGCTGTTTATTGACTCAAAACGTGCACCTTCTTCTAACAATCACATTATAAACTGGAATACGTACTTTAAAAAAAAGTGCTATAAAATGTTTGTTATCTCTTGGGAGCAGTTAAAAGTACAAGATGGATATAGTAACTGAAAATTCCAAAGCAGTATTTTCCTTCAGGTACCTCAGCTGGCAAAATGATGCAAAAAACCCACTTTTTAAAACACAAGAAATGCAACTAAGATTGCAACAAGCAGAGGTTGGTACTGACATCTAACATTTCCTTCTCAGAAACAAAACCTGAAAAAGTTACCATTTCTAGGAACTATAAACCTACAGTTCCATCAATTCCTCATCGATTTCAGAAAAAGATACCCAAGTAGGGCAGATGGATTCACTGATAATAAGCCTGGCCCTCCCTGAAGCCAAATATAGAGGACTTAATCTCCAACAATGACAGCACAGCAAGTACATTTTGAAAAATGTATTATATAATCTCCCTCCTGCTGCTAAAAGCAAGTTTATACAAGTCTGATAGAACAGTTAAACAAAACTTCACCTCACAGCTGAGATGAAAAGAAGAAATCCAACATATCTACTAACCTACACAATGTTTTCTTCTACTGCCTGCACAAATACAGACTATCTGTAAATCAAGGAATATTATGTGATATATTTCCTCTTTTCAAAACCAATTAGAACCTGCTGAATCTCACCCCCTGTGCTAATCCAGCCAGATATCTTGTGCTCAAATTCAAGTCTCAACTCTCCTGATCTCTTCACGCTCAAAAAAAAAATGCAAAGTCAAATGCAAAAAGACATAAGAAGAGATGCAACTTTTCCTAAATTATGACTTCACATAACCCTTACAGATCTACAGCACATGGCAAAGCAGTACAGGAACTACCACAGGACATCACAGGAAGGTTCCTTTATCAACTGCTAAAACAACTTAAAAAAAATTAAACATCAAAGCCACACACACCATGAAAAAAAGAAATCAAACTGCCAAAAGGAAGCCTTTGGTAAAGCTGCAGATGGAAAACTACAACCAACTTTTCTGCACTGAAAAGTAACACAGGGAAGAGACTCGGTAGGGAAAGAAGGCAGCTGAAAAAATCCAAACACAAACATTCTAAACAAGCAGAGATGAACACGAAGCCATGAGATGCTACAATCAGTGAAGGACAGTTTGAACTGCAGGCCCTGTCAACTTCCCATGAACGTCTGCTAAATTAAATATTTAAGCACACACAGCCCAATCAGAAATGAAGTGTCTGTTAAAACCTATCATTAGGACTGCAGCCTTGTCAGCTTCCTCTTGATTACTGGTGCCAAAATTAGCAAATATAACTTCCATGACATTTAATTATTTACTGGGCTAATAACACCTATTATGTTTAGAACATCAAATGGATCAGACATCCCTCAAACCAGGTCCAAAGCACTTTTGACCAGTTTCACACTACCTTTGGGCCCAAATTATTCTTCAATCTTATGCATAATCAACTGAAAGAGCAGAGTCTCCCATTCAACTAGACTTTCCAAAGGCATTATCTCACCTTAGTTTTGTAAATATGAACTAACAATACTTTGCCTCTGAGACATCGTGTTACATGACATTTTATTGTGTGTATGTACAGGAAAAGGCTGTTCATTAGGAAAAAAAAAACAAAACAGCAGCTCTGAAAACCACTTAAGGCTAATAATAGCTTAATTATGCACCCTCATCTCTTAGAAAAATCTTGTCACGTAACACCGAGGAAACGAGATGGGGACAATACAGAAGCTCTGCTCTACCTAAACGTGTGAAAAGTGAATGCTCCAGTGCACCAGAGTAACCTGACCTCCGACTCCCAGCCGTAAAATGCTACTCCTGCACTGCCTTCAGTGTCCAAATATTTCGTTCAGCTATTGCTAGCATCTGTTTAGTAGACAATGCAGACTTCTGGTAAATTCAGTTGTTGTTCTCTGAAATAACACTACGTGTGTGTTTTATATCATTGCCCTTGTAAACGACTTTTTAAGAGAAGTTTTGCCTTTCATCTGTAATTTTGAGTACAGCAATAGCGAGCAGTATTGAAAGCCAACACTATCAAAGAGCAGACAGTCCCTGCTTTCTATTGCATTGCAGTAGCAACACCTTTTCCTAGGGATGTGTGTTAGAAACTAAACTGTCTTCACTTTGTTTTCTCAGCCAACCTGGTTTATTTCAATGCTTGCAGCGTTCTCTCCTGTAAAGAAATACCAACTACTACGAAACAAAAACAGTCTATTACCTGTTCAGTGTCTTTCTCAAAGACACCATCTTGGAAAAACTTTTAATTCAAAACCGTGCCTGACATTCTTTCTGCTTTCCCTTGCAATCAATAAGACTATAATAAAAATCAAAGGAAAAAACCACCAACCCACCCACACATACCTTTGATCTTTGTCTTTTCCTGAAGAACTAACCCTTGTATTCCATCCCATGTTTCCTCTAGTGACACACATCTACTCACTCTTGGGAGTATCACATTCAGTAGCTGTGAAACTACTGGCATTTAAGCTGAGATTTGAAAGGAATACACGCAGTGAGCAAAGCTCTTTGCAACTTCGGATTCGCACACACTCATAATACATTCAATTACCTGTTTCCATAGATAGAGCCAGGTCTCTTTTTTACCCAATACTCTGTTTCAGGATAATTAGCAGGAGCCAGATTGCAAAGCAATTTACAGCATATTGTGCTTCTGTGCAGTATGACTCTACCCAGAGATTTTCCTTTAAGTTGCCAATTAAAGATTCAGGTCTAGCCCGTGTGTGTGCTACTGTAGTATCTGTTTAACCCAGATACTAAGGAGTTAATATTAAGAATTTATACCCCCAGTTCCCAAGAACCAGGAATCACAGGAGCAGCATGCAACTGCACTGCTTAAACACACAAAGACAAAACAGTCTAAAGAGAGCCTGCCTTGCACAAATCAGTATTTTAGTGTCATTTACCATCTTCTTTAAACCAAACATTATGGCCCCTCACAGAAAATAGATGTTTCAGAAGCACTGTGTTTTAGAGTTGCAGATAGCTAGCCGGCAAAACATTAAGTCTGAAATTGGTGGTTTCTGTGCTATATAATCAGAGGGCAGAGGAACAGCTGGTTAAAAGGCAGTTCTACTAAATACTTATCTTACACTGTATCTCGGCTGAATTAACGTAAAAGTTATAATCAGAAACAGTAAAAGTTAAAAAGGAGCAAAACTAAGTCACTTCAGAGCACGGTCATTAAAAACAACATAACAAAAATGCCTAATATAGCACCAAGCCTCCGAGCACCCCAGGTCAGTAAAACGCCCAAGACAGCACAAATGCACAATTCACAACAAAGTGAAATTGCTACTGTTCAGAACCTACACAGAATCACTGACTGGCCACAGATGAGGAAGCACATGGAAGTACAAATGAAACAAGCCCAACGACACACCCTCCTTTGTTCAAAGCAGGAATATTTACACTACAAAGCGTTGAGGCAAATCGCCTTTAGTTTCAGGCACTGCTGATTGGCCGCTGAGTTTAATACACACACGCCTGGTAGAGTTGGAGTTTCGACTGTCACACAGCAGCTCTAGATTGCAGGGCACGCAGCAAGCTAGAAAACCATAGAAAAGAATTATTTAATATAATTATCCTAACTGAAATGATCCTCCACAAGACACATTTGCTGTGAACAGGGCAGATGTGGATTTTTCATTCCACTCTAATTCAGTGAAAGCTGAAAACCAGCTCCCCTCACAGCCAGCTTTCAGTGCAGCTGCCTCCTCCAAGCAGTAAGTGGCACAAAGAAAGTTATTCTCGAACATATGAGGATGAACAACTGGTAAAGGAGTTTGGAGACAGTGGCTTTTAAGTCACCACTTAACTCTCATTCGACTGGCAGTTCAGTGGCTTCGGTGGTTTTCTACAGGCAGCCATCCACGCCACAGAAAGAACCTGAAACACCTGATAATAATTAGCTCTTTGCTGGCAGTCCCAGCGGAGACTGAATGCTGGGAGAGGGCCATGGAGATGCAGGGCTCAGCACCGACTGGGGGACGCCCCCTGTCCCAGCCCACCGCTGCCAGCCTGGTATTTTCCACCACATACCTGAAGTATTACAAAAAGCAGAGGAGGGAACAGGTACAGAGAGAACTGTAGTGCCAGAAAGTCACATTAAAGGGTTCAGCCATCGAAATCCTCCCTACTCTCGACAGGGGTGGCACTGTCGCCTCCCACATGGCCAGGAAAGGGGGGCCTCAAGGAGGCCCCAAGTGTCCGACCTACAGCCGTGACTCCCTCAAACACACACTCACACAAACGAGACCCCCAACCCCGCTCTGACTGCGACCCCTCACGCCACCACACCTCACTCCAACCTTACAACGGGACCAGGGGCATCTCCACAGGACTTCCCCCGGGCTCCCCCAGCACTCCCGGCTCCGCCGCGTCCCGCAGCCCCCCCTGCAGCAGAAAGAGCAGGGAGCTTCCAAAAACACTAACACCCCTCCGCTGGGAATGGAACAGTCCGAGCACCCCAGTATCCTGCGGGAGCCGGCTCTCGCCACTTCCACCTCCCCGGCCCCGCGGGGGGTGCGCCCCCCACCCGGGGAGGATGGTAGCGCCCGCCTCCCCTCCGCCAGGAGGAACCCGCGCGCTTCAATGGAGGGTCCGGCGCGGCACCTCCACACACACACGCGGCGCCCCCGCGCCCCCACAATGGACGGGTCCAACCGGCCACCGCGGGGCCGCACAATGGCCGGAGCAAAGTCCTGGCTTGTCCCTACCTTTGCTCGGCTTCCTCCTCTTCCCGGGGCCTCCCTCCGCCGCCTTCCCCAGCGGCGCGTCCGTGCTCGCTGCCCCGGGACTGGCGGCCTCCGACCGGGAAGTGCCCCAATGTGACACCGCCGCTATGGAAACCCTCCCCGCCCCCGCCCCTCCCACAGGGCTGACCCGGCGCCGCCGCCATCTTGGGCTCGGGACGAGGCGCTTGCCCGAGGCTGCGAGCTGCTGTGGGGAAAAATACAGAATGGGCCTGGGGATGCTCAGAAACTCCTTGGCTGTGCTGCGTGAGCCACCAAGGCCCTCAGTATAGACACCCACTCTCCTATGCCCAGTCAAAACTCCCAAACTCTTTATTTTATAGTATTGGGGAGTAGGCATTACTTTATTCCCAGCTGGGGTGCATAGCAGATAACTCCAGCCACATACACTCCATTTCCAAAAACTTTTCACTCACACATTTTCAGCAAACAAATTATTGTTCATTGGTTCTAAATTGCATAATTCTCTCCCTAAATTGCTATTCTATTAATTATTGGTTTCTTGCTTCTAGTGGTAATTAGTCCACATTTTTCAGCCTTTGTATCAATTTTTCCCTGACAGAGTCTACAGTGCTTAGGCTGTAATGTCTTTGTTAGTCTCTTCTGGTTACTCCAATATGTGCTTGGAGGGCCATAAATTTTGGATCCTTGGTGTCCAGCTTTCTTCTGTTCATTGAAGCTTATCGGGGTTAGTTCAGCAAAACTGAAAGTTTCGGTGACCTAACAATAAGTCTGTCAAAAGAAACTTAGCGACGTGCTGGCTAAAGTGGAAAATTACACTTCTTAAGATTGATACATTGCTTTTGATTAATTAAAACAATTACTTTTTAAAAATTAATTAGGAAAGTGATACTATTTCCAACAATTCCTCCCTTTGGAAGTGATTTTAAGTATTTCTTTTAAGATTATTTCCATTTAAATCATTGAATATTTGGCAAGACTTACTGTGACCAATGGTGCAGCACTGGATGGTAATGAAGCCAAGTAACTGCGATCCTAGTCCTGGGATGTGGGTATTGGCCAGAGGATCAGGAAAAGACCAGGAACTCTCAGCCTCTAGAGGCAACTCTTGTCAAGTGTGAGGAAAAGATACCTTTGCGAGGAAGATTTTTCAGTACTCCAAGACAAGTGGAACACTTGGAAGGTACCTGGTGCTTGAGAGAATTAGCTGTGCTGGTGATATTATTTTCAGATAACGAGTGATTCCTTAATAATCCAGACAATGTCCACTGTACACAACACATGTGGTCATGTGCCAAGTCATTGGGAGTGTTGGCGTGGAAGGAGGGAGAAGAAGTGGGCATTCTGGTTTGGCAGACTCCAGACACATAAAGAAACTATCTCCACCCTGTTATGGGCCTACATCTCATCCATGGAAGGACTGGCAGAGGATTTCTGGAATTTAAGAGAGAAAATTAAAGAAGGACACCAGAAACTTTTAGAGGAGCTTAAAGAGGAAATTTTCCATGTCCTACCAGTACAGACCAGAGTGTCTGCTATTAGGAGCAGGCATCCCCCACTCTATGAGGTAACCTGTGGTATTACCTGCATGGAGAAGACATGAGGAGCTGGGATGAAAAACCCACCTCTGCCCTGGTGGGTTTTCCAAGTATGTGAGTTGAGAGGAGGAATGACTACCACAGGAAGCTCTTAGAGGATAAATGCTCCAGTTTCCTGTGGGCAAGCCCCTAGGCATAGTAGAAGGAATGATGTTATGTCCAAACCTCTCCATGCCAGGAAGGACAGGGATCACTCATGTAGCTGGCAGATTGGGTACAGCTCCTGCTCCTCGATGTACCACACTTAGCCATTGTTTAAGAAGATCAGGAACCTGGAAAACAAGCAGGATTTAGAATTAGAGATGGATAGAACACAGCTTCACACCACCGAATGGAAGTGGAGAACCCCCTTCTGTTTCTCCTGGAGTAGGTGACATCCCAGTCTTGGTGATGATGCCAAATTCTCTCTGTGCTCCCCAAGGCAAGAGAGAGGCTTCCCAAATGTTTCCCAGCAGCACAGTTCCCAACCAGGCCTTTTCCCTCTACTCTGAATTCCCTCAATGCCCCAGCCAAGGAAAGCAAAGGAAGAGAAAACATTGAATTGTTCCTTCTTTCCGCAAAAAAAAGTTATTTTTGGAGTCTTTGGGACAACGCAGCAGGAGAACATCATGACTTGAACATGAAGGAGCTGGGTACAACTCCAGGGCTACACCTGCAGCCAAGTGAGAGGAGGAGAGTCCCTGGTGCCTGTGAGGAACAGAGAGCTCCCGGGGTACCAGGAGCTCTGAGGTGGCATCCCACAAGCTGGATAAGGCACCCACTTAGTGCCACATGCCTTTGAGTAACAACTCCAGGCCCTGGAGCTGTACAAAATATGCAGAACAAGGGATTAACATTACAACCAGTAGTAAAACTGCAATATGAGTAATAAATTCATCTCATTTATTAAACACAGATCAGACAGAGCTCAGCACAATTTACAGCAGATCCAAGCCTTTTTTTTTTTTTTGTAATAGATCAGAGTGGCTCTGCCCTTTCTTTATTCCCAAAAAAGCTGCTCCTAAACTTCAATATTTTATAAGCTTAAATGCACTCAGCTGCTATACCACCTGCAGGGTTTGCTTTTGTTTATTTTCCCCAAAATGAAAGTGGTGAGTTTCAGGTGTTACTTTCAGCCCACCCCTTGCCTTATCATGTCATTGCCATGTCCAGGAGCTCTGCAGAACTGATGATTTGGCAGGTTTGCCTGTAAACACATGGGAGCATCAGCCCACATGGAGACGCTGCATTACATAGGAAGGGCTGTGTTAAAAGCAGGAGTCAAGTGGGACTTGGAGTAGGAGGGTTTGCCCTTTGCTTCACTATTTCTGGCTGCCTGAAGGACTATTTTCCTTTCAGTTGGGATTGTTCGCTTTGCCCTCAGCCAGTGCCATTGTCCACAGGCTCTGCTGGTGTGTTGAGGTTCAGGTTTCACCCATTCAGGCCTCCCTTCCTGCTTTTAGTGGCTCCTGCCATGGGAATCAGATTTGAATGTGTGCTGTGCTTGATGCCTGATGAAAGAGGCTATTTCTGTCCCCTCTGTCTGTCAAGACAAGTTTTCTTAATTCTCCTTCCTTTTTTCCCAAATTTTCTGTCTCCCCTAGCATTTTCTTGCCTTTTCCCATTCACCTCCTTCTGTCTTATTCGGTTACTTCAATATTCTCTCATTTCCTTCTTTCCCTCTCTTCTATGTTGATTTAGCTTTCAATATTCTTTATCTATGAAAACTACACACAGAACAACATTTAATACACTTACACAGTACAAAACCTGTTTTTAAAGTCTCCTTAATACCAAGTAGTTTTAGTGCACTGAGAAACATCACAACACCAAAAATGTGTCACTTACCTGTATATCCTGTGTTATAGAACTTCCCAGAGATCCTTTTCGACATTGAGTACACAGACAGTGCACAATTGGCTGTGCACAGCAAATGCAAAACCCAGAAAGCCTGGCTGAAGAAAACACATGTGGCTGTATCTAAACTGAAACACAGAATGGGCTTTAAAACATGAATCGGGACATTTGCTTGAACCTGAGTTTTAGATTCTTGTTAATAGGATTTCATTCTGTTCTCACAGCAAAAGGTGAAGGGATTTGGTGAAAGAGGGGGAAAAGCTATAATCAAATCATACAGCTTTCAAATCAAGGAAAAGTAGAACATAAAACGAAGAAAAAGAAGAGATAAGACAGAAGATTAGGTCTTACTGGCAATGATGCACAACAAAACAAAACAAAACAAAACATCAGCTTCATCTTTTGTGCACCTTATTGTGATTTTCCAGGAGAGTAGCTAAAAGATACATTTTTATAAAGTGCAGATCTGATGTAGAGCTACAGTAAGACAAGAAACCAGGAATCTCATGACAGTATTTTTAGAGTCAGTGTTCAGAGCACAGTCATTATTAAAGTTTATTATCACTCACTCATAACCACCAGAATGTCAAAAGCAAGTCAAAGTTAACAGAAATAAAATAATTCCTTAGATGCCAACAAATCTAAAAGCCTCAGGGGAATCATTTTCATGAAGTTACAAACGAATGAAAACAGGAGACTGTAATAAAATATGTCAATACTCTGTACTGTGATAGTGCATCCTGCAAAAGGTGTAATTACTTGTCTAATGTAGTGCAAAAGTAAAATCTTTATGACCTTTTCCACTCGCTGCTGAAACCTGCAAGAAAGACAAATGTGAATGGCTGATGGAGCAGAAATATATTCAGTTCGTTTAGGTAAAGCTCCTTGTGAAAGATCAAAATAATTTTTTTCCAGCAATGTGATATTTAGAGTCTTTTCCCAGCTCCACTTCATGTAGAATTTATGTAGCACAACGTGAAGTGGGGGATGCAAGTTGAGCTTTGCATTTAAACACGTTCTTCTCCCTCTGCCTTGAGCCATCTGTGTTCGGTCACCCTCCTGTTCAGGGTAAAGCAGCGTGAAGGTTTCCTACAAAGCCTTGACTGCAGGAATGGCTTGCCAGGGAAGTGGAAGTCCTGTCGCACTTATCTTTTCCCTAACTAAGCCCATATGGCAACCGTAGAGTGAAACAAGCCAACAAGAGAGTGGGCACGCTCTCTCAAGCTGTTTCACACCCATAAGGAACAGAGTTCCTTTCCCAGGGAAGGGCCACTGCTGCATTTCCCAGGGTCAGGCTGCTCAAACACAGGGTTACTGAGGTTACTCAGTTCCTGGCCAGTGAAGGTGTGCTCACAGATCCTGCTGTGACTGGTGTTTACACCACGTACTCTGTTTCATCCTGTAGGGAAGCCAAGGTGCCTGCACACAGCCACCATCACTAATAAAGGAACCCCTCACCTTTGGCAAATAAAGCCAGCTTGAGGCTGTAAAGCAGGATGAAGCTTCCCAAAGTTCCAGCAAATACCTTTGAAGTGTAAATATGCTTTATCCTTTTTATGCAAGGAAGAGCTTTCTGAAAGGTGAGACATCAACTACCAAATAACAGGCTGTTTTCCTCAAAGTTTCCTTACAATCTAGTAGTTTACTATCACATCCAGAGATATATCTCCTTTTGGCAACCTCAAGATAATAAGCAGGATTCAATCTGACCACACGCTTCAGATCGATCAATGTCATGAAAGGTGGACTTTCTTAAATACTGGGTTGAGGGGAAAGTGAATTTGTGCAAGGACATACATACCTTGAGATATGTGAGCCAATCGGCTTAAAATGTTGTTTTGCCCTGACCTGACAAGACTTGCTGTCTGGCAACGCATAATCTCTTTTAATGTACTCCTGGGAAGGTGATGGCTGTTTGAAAACTCTTCTGAACTGCAGTTTATCTCCATGGCTGTCACCTGAATAGAAACCACACTGGCTTCTCTGGAAGCCCCAGGACAAGCAGGTATTAATAGGAGTCCATGTTGATTCAGGAGACAAATGGATAAGGAAAGACTCAGAATCAACTCGCTATAGATTTTGTGCAGAAGTTTAAAAAATTGTGTGTCGAGGATTTTGAAGCAGGCATTGCCCATGGAGACACCTATTTCACTGAACAAAGCCATGCGGCTTTGTCCTGCACATCAGGATGTTTTCCTAAGAGTGTGCTGCTCTTATTCATCTCCGTCAGAGTTCAACTTGTGCATTTAAGACTCAAGTAAGCTCCTTTGCAAACACTCTTGAGAATAGGATCAAAATGGGAAGAGATTACATGTAATCTAATTATGTTAGGTTCCATTTGAAATCCTTCAGTGTAAAAATTAAAAGAATACGACACAGCTTTGCAATATGCTGTCGTTCACATGGAAGTAACATGAGCATGTGGAACTGAGGCAACATGGGAGAAAATATCATGTGTTGGGGTACAGCAACATTTGCTTTAAATAATCTAAACCTCTGGACTAGAATGGTTTGGTGAACTAAAAATAAATTCTAAGAACTTTACACCCTCTGTCATTAATGTGACACTGGCCTTTGCCTTTTATTGTCTGGCCACAGCTTATAAGAAAAAGCTGATGATCAAGAGATCTATATCAAACAATCAACACCAAACATGACACTGGTCAGCAAGATTGTGCCTAGAGCAGCACTGACCCTGAGGATTGGCACCTGCTCGTGGGACAGAGAGAGAATTCCTGTTGCTGGGTGCTCTGTACCTTTACACAATAACATTCACCTTCTGGGCTGTAAGAACATTCATAGTCACTAGAGATCGTTTTGAGTAATTCTTCATTTTCACAGTCTTTCAAAATCACACAAGTGAACTAAATTAACAGCTGTAGGATAAGAAGCAGTAGTTTCGCTGAAATTGCACCACCTTGTGATCCACACTGAATCAGGCCTCAAATTATGTACTGAAAATCTGATACTCACGAATGCTCCAAATGTGCTTGGAGGGAGGACCTAGAAACCCTGAGGTCTCCTTCCCCTCATGCACTGAGTGCTGCAGGTGATCTGGGGAGGCTCAGGTGTGGTACTTTCTCTCTATATCTCCACTAATGCTCCCAATCCATGTGTGATCAAATTTAGAGCTGGAATATATTTAGTTTGTCAGTTAGGTTTTGGGATGGAGCCTGTCCTTCCTAGACTTGAACTTGAGCACTACTCAATTTCATGAACTGTTCTATGAGAGTCCTCAACACTGGGATTGTAGAAAGTTCTTCAAAATGTCTTGTCCAGTTCTATTTCCATTATTGTGAGTTATGTCAAAGTTAGATTTGAGAAACAGGTTCCTTTGTCTTTTTGAATTCAATCTATGAGCTTAAGAAGTTTCTACAAAATCGCCCTAAGAAACAGAAGGTCAGATTTCTTTTCAGATTTTCCTCTAATTTTAGCAAATGGATCAAGCTGGAAAATTCAGACGTGTGTTTTGCCCTCCACCACATCCCTCCTGTTCTAATTCCATCTAAGTGTACAGATCATTTGCCAGGGCTATTTCTAGCCCAGTTCCAGACATTTGGGCACACCTTGATCTCATGTTGTACTCTGGATCTGATCACAGAACAGCAGCAGGGGAATCCTCATGTTATGGGCTCTACAACCAAAAGAAACAAATACAGTTAAAACAATGAAATCACTTCTGTACCACTTGCTGGCCAGATGGTATTGTGAATTGTTATAATTCATCAGCAAAACAGAGGAAGGAAGTGTTTTAAAGCAAGATTATATTATTTTCCTTGAGTTCTTATTATGAAATCTTCCTGAAGTGAACTTTGAAAACTTGAAAACCCTTCCAGAGGGAATGAATGGAACAGGGCAAACCGGAGACTTGCTGGGGAGTAGTTAAATACAAGTGAAAAGAATAGTATGACAGTGAAATAAAGGAAGAATTCACCACCAAGCTTTCAGTTTGGGAAAACAAGTGAAGAAAAACACAAGTGATTAAAAAAAAATACGTAAAAAATATATGAGGTTTCTGTCCTCTTAAAAATTCTAGATTGGAAAGCACCCAGGTCTTCACTCCCACTGGAGGGAAATAAGCCTAAAAGCTGAGAAAGCAGATAAGGCCAGCAGTGACATATTCACTATATAGGGAGGCTGCAATATTTAGCAAATTACTGCCAGTAAAGTGCCTTAAGATCCTTAAGAAAAAATGCTGAGAAAAATTAATTTTGTTCTTGCTGTCATTTAAGAAACAAAATACATTTGAAAACCATGAGAAAAAAAAAGTGTCTTAAATGAAAATGACCCATGACCATTAAGTTCACTCCAGCAAAATAAAACACATCCTGTTTTTGTAACTTTTTTATACAAAGCAGATCCTGGACTGTATAGACTCTTTCCAGCCAAGGATTTGACCCATAGTTGAATTTTTATTAGAAGCAGGGGAGGAGGTAATGGAAAATACACAGTGCTGCTGCTGCTTCAGTTAAGATAAAGGGTGAAATCTGAATTTGGGAAAATGCAGAAAATGGAGTAAGTTCATTGTACTGTATCTCAACTAAAATTAGTTGGTACAAAGAGTTTAGAAATCCTCTGGCAGGGCAAACATAGCTACAGTATCAGTTAATTAAATGACACAAAATGCGTCACCTAAAATACATCCTGGACTTTCCACACAGTCAGGAAAATCTGTCACACAAGCTGCATCAGCCTTTTTTTGATAATTTGCTTCCAAAACAGCTGCATTGAGATAGACAAGGACAATCATGTTGTGTCCTGCATCAGTCATTCCCAGGTCTTTTCCATGGGAAGAAGGAATTGTTGGTCACACCCCACACCCTTATTGTCCATAAAGAAATCTTTTTTCTTCTTGTCTAGACTTTGTGGGAGAGCTGGGAAAAGCTTGGTATGTGCAGAGGCTCCAGGCAAGCCATAGACAAACAGGGCCACAGCTGTAATCTAACCACTGCTTTTGTGAGACTGCTTATCCAGGGTTCTGAACTCTGCTCTACAGCCTGGTTCCTGCAAGGAGTCAGCTGAGAGGATCCCTTCCTCTGGTACCCGCTTTGGGTGGGATGGATCTCACTTAACCTTAGGTTAATGTCCTCATGTCCACAGAGCATGTGCCTGTGTGTAAACCAGGTGTCAGGGCTCCCATTCTGGGGGCTGGAGGGCACTCAAAGGGCTGGAGGGCATGAGGCAGCTCATTATACCACACTTCCAGGTGACTGGATTGATGCTCACTCTCCAGCCTTCCATTGATTACACTGGGAAATGGCTCCCTAAGAACTTGCTCAGATCTGCTGACCAGTGAGTGAGTCTGGAGCCCTCTCAAGCTAAGGAGCCCCGGTGCCACCTCACAGGTCAGCACCTACGTGCAGACACCTAAATTTAGGTGTCTTAATCTGCGTGCTGAGTCTAACCTTTACATTAGGTAAATGAATCTGCTTCCAGACAACGTGGTAGAAACACAGGTTTAAAATCCAGATTTGAATGACTTTGATGAGGTAAATGGAGAGAAGTAAAGTGTTTGGAAAATATAATCTGAAGTGCTGAGAACTGAGTATAAACCAGTACAAGAACCAAACAGGAATCTCCTCTGTGTGGTATCTAGTCTTTAAATATACACTTACCTCCTACTCAGCTGTTCAGGTGCCAGAACAGGATCTGCATTTGTAGAAAAAGATCAGGCTTATTAGTCCTTTTCATGATTATAAGGTTATTACCTATTTTTGAATAGAAAAAACACCCTTTGTCATTGTTCATCCATACTGAAAAGAAGTGTTTACATTAAAGATTCTTAAAGAATCTTAAAACTTGAAAGATTCTTGGTATTTTTGTAGCAAATAAGAATCAAGGATTTACAGATTTTAGTGTTTTCAGCTGGTAGCATTGCATATCCATATGTTAAAACACTCAGCATTTATACAGCGCACAAAACATCAGACAGTCTATTTTTGCCAGAGATGGTCCATGTAACTGAATATTTTCAATGCTTATTAAAGCATTCTCATGCAATGACAATGAGTGTCAGACAAATACCTTGCAATCAGGCAGCACTTCAAATCTGCTCCTGTGTTTGCACTGGATACTGCTGATAATTATCCTCTTCCCAATCGTATTATCATAGAAAACATAACTGGAAAGGACAGAGATGGGCTCATCCACTGCATTCTCCTACCCCCAGCTGGATCAACTACACCAAAAGTTTTTAAGTAAATACACTTTTTAAAAATGCATTAAAGTAATACTTTAAAGTACCTGCACATAAAAAGAAAGGAGGCTGACCTTTTTTGTTCCAGCTGTCATGTTTGGATGTAACTGGAAAGGGAACAGTAGAACTTGAGGATATGGAGAATTATTCTTCATCTAAAGCCTGCCTCTTCCTACAAAGAGTAATAAAGACTTCTAATGATAATAACAGGTGTCCAAAAGCCAGAAACTATTTCTGAGTAATATCAAGTCATACAGGTCTAATAACAGGAACAGAATCAAATTACCCTCTGGGATGCATGTTAGTCTTTTTTTTACAAATGAGTGGAAGCTGTAGGTGTGCAGCTGAGCAGGATGTAGTTCAGAGCCTGCAACATTCCTCATAGCTGAACCCCTTCCCATGGTGAATCAGTGTGAAGCTATAAAAAGAAAACGGGGATTCCTCGAGACAAATTGTAATCCCTCCTTGAGCAGATGGAAGAAACTGACAGAGAGCTCAGTGTGTTACAGAACTCCCTCAGCACAGGTCAAATCCCGAGGTGGCCTAGAGCTGATATAGTGGAGAAACAAGGGAGCATCGAAACATCTCATCAATGAGGCTGTGAGCAGCCAGATCTCATTTCAAACCAGCATTAGTTGGTTGGTTATCCACGCACTAAACAGTTGCTCCCGTTTAGCATGTGGATACCCACCTTTGGTTCCTAAACTTGAGATCTGGGGCAATGTTTTCAACATAATAATGCAAATGTCCCTCTGTATACTCTGTGTGTTTCACTCCTTAAATTTGCTTTAAAAGGAAGTTCAGGAAAAAAAAAAAAAAAAAAAAAAAAGAAATTAACTATAGATGCTCTGGCACACACCTATACTGAGAACAATTCCCATTTCTGGGGCAACCAGCTCTCAGATGGGGAAGAAGCAAGCCATGAGAGCAGCTGTCAAGGCAGGAGTGACAGCCACCCCCAGAGCCACTCTGCAGTGCTGGCTCAACCTTCACCCACGTTCACTGGTTGTTCCAGCCCCTGTGCTCAAAATCTCTTACATCAGCTTCATTCCACTCCTGGGACTGTTACTCCAACAATCTCTTTTCAGTGTCTCTTCTCCTTTTTCTCTTCTTTCCATTTGTATTCTCAAACTGACTCTTACATCACCAAGGTACTACGTGCTTGCTCTCAAATTACCACCTTCACTTTACAAACACATTCAGCTGCTTTTCTCCAGCTCTGAGCTTTTTTGGAGCAGGGAGTGCAGTGTCTGCTGGGGAGGGCTTTGTACTTTCTCAGCCTTAGGCACTGGTGTAATAAACATGATTTACCTTCCTAATGTCCCTGTAATTTCACTTCTATGGATTGGTCCAGATCTAGACAACTGATTAGTGCTAATGTGCACTGCAGAAAAGTAGTTGGTCTTCCAGTACCAAAAAGCTGTGCAATTATGTACCTCTGTAATTTTGGGAGCACTGGGGATTCAAGGTGCTGTCTAAATTCCTTTTTGTACTGTTGTGGCTCTGAGACTGCACAGATGATATTACCACAGAATCACAGAATGCATTGGTTGGAAAAGACCTTAAAGATCATCTGGTCCAGTTTGGGTGGCACTGCATATCCCAAAGCTGAAAGTAGGTCTTACATGAACTGTCATGAGCTGCCACTAGTGTCAATGCTTGAAAATTGCTGTGCCAGGTCCAGCAAACTGGCAGATGGAAACCTGATGACAGTGAAATCTGTAAGAATCCAGTCACCAGCTTCAAACTGAACTGGGATTCAGCTGCCTTGAAAAGTCAGGAACTCTTCCATCCTCAGCAATTCAAATGGAACTTTGTGCCACTGTCAACAACCAAATCTGTATGTTCAGGAAAAACGTGAAGAATTTGAAAAACTTCACAGCTGCAATTAATTCATATAATCCTATTTCATTTGTCTCAGATGCCCAAATAGGTGCTGTTCATCTCCCTGAAGGTTTCCTGCTGGGAATAGTAGTGTCAGCTAAGGCACCCAGGTTCCTAGAGCTGAACATGCCAAGCACAAAACGTACTCTTGAAACAAGAAGAAATAAAATTTAAAAAAAAATAATAATTAAAAAATAGAATCATAGAATATCCTGAGTTCAGAGGGACCCAAAAGGATCACTGAAGTCCAAATTTAAATAAATTTACTATTAGGAATGGTCTTCTTTTGCCTCCTGCAGAACTATACATATAAACACTGATGAAGGAGAAAAGCAGGTGACCATGTTTAAAAGTAAATGATAAATTAAACGACCTTATTTCAAAGAGACCTAGCCAAACCCTCATATTTTGCATACTGTACAGATCTAATTGAACAAATCATGTACCCAGATTTAAGTAAATTAATGTCAGTGGGATTAAGCAGGATGTAAATCGAGGAAGCATTTGATTTCCTTGCCTCTGATGAGAAGAGAGGGAGAAATCAGCATGTATGTCCTTCCTGCTGTCTTGTGAAGCCCAAGCCCAAATTTCTCATACAAATGGAATGAAAAGGTAAAAATAAAAACAATTATAAATTAGTCAGTCAGCTGTTTAAAATAAATGAAACTCTAAAAAAACACTAATGGAATTAGTTCATTAAAATGTTCATTGATAATTGATAAGTCCATTGCCATATTAAGAATCTTTCCAGTACTAATTGGTTCAGTTCTCAATAAAACAGATGGATAATGATGAAAATCTCTAGTTCACTGTAGTGTTGCTGTTGTGCAGGAGGCTGTTCATGAAAACAACAGCATCATTTTAAAGGTAGGAGTTTAACAAGATTGTGAAGGTTATTTTAGCCTGATTTCCTGTGGAAATAGGATCAGATTTTGTCTCCTGCTGCATTTAACACCAGGCTGAGGTTCTCAGTGATCCTAAGTATCCATCTCTCCTAAGTTAGAACACTGGAGGTCAGACAGAGACTGGAGACCCAAATTACCACCTCAAATTAGAGAAGAGCCACAGACTTCACTGGGCATTGCTGTGTTTGACCTGCCAGAAACCTGCACTCTTCCCACCACGGCACATTTGCTCAGGAGGATTGAAGGAATGGGGGAAAAGCAGGAGGGCAAACAACATGGAGTGTTAGGGATTTTTATCCAATCAACTCTGGTTCTTTCTTCAACTACAGGACTAGTAAACACCGTTTACAGCTGATTTTAATTCTGTCATGCACTGTCACAGTAACCTGAAGTTCCCCACAAATGTAAATCCTCTCTCCAGTGTGTCTGTGTGGCACAAACACAAGCACTCTGTGCCTCAGCTCCCTTCCACAGCCCATAGCTTCTGGCTGGGTGAGAGCAGGGCTGGCTCTGAGCATTGTGTGTCCACTGGCACACCCATGGACTGGTCAGGAGGTCACACCAGAGACAGCATCACTGAGCCTGTGCTGCAGCCTTTTCCTCAGGGCAGGCATTCATTGCTGTCTGTTAGTTCAGCAATAACTTTCCTGCAACTTTTAACATCTCTTCCAATGTCCTTGACAGAGCCAAGGGACTGGCAGACATAAGTTCCTGAAGCTTTTTCTTTTTCCTTCAAAACTAAAATAATGGATTATAAAAATGCCCCTTTTAATTTGTGGGTTAGTATTTCCTAAGCACAGAATAATTTTCTTTGCTCATTATGTATTACTGCCTCTTCTGCTTGGAAACAGGAACCACGAGCACTTTGACACAGAGAGTTACAGGATGTTTCTCCGCAATATCAGACAGCTGTGTTGGACCAGGCCATCGCTCCTTCCTTTGTGCCAACACACTGTGAATTTAACACGTGTGGCCTTGATAAGATGAAAGTGTGTGATGAGAGTATATCGGGGCCAGCTGGATGGTCTGAGCCCAACCTGCAGCCCGGCATTTCCTTCCATAAAGAAAATGCACACGAGCACTTGGCAGCTCCTTGTCCTGCCTCCTGGCTGCCACGTCTGACACAGCACCACGAGACAAGGTGTAAGATAAGGTAAAATACACACCATTGAGATATGTAAGTCACCACCAACACAGTAATGAGCAGCGTTCTTTGTCAAGCTCCATAAAAACCTCACCCTTCTCCTCCTTCTTCTGCCCCAGAGTGGTGTGGACATGACTGGCTTCAGCTCCTGACTGAACTAATTTTTCTGGGACTTCATACATTTTTCTACCCAAGGCAGATGTTGTCTGTGTTACCCCTGTGCAGCTTCTGATGTTGGTGGTGCCAAGGAACCATTAAGTATTAGGATTCTGTCATTCTCGTGCTCATTTGTAAGAGTCTGGTATTCTTATTGGATAAAAATCCAATTTAATTGAAAAATTAATATTTTCCCTGGATCTAATATGATGGTTGTAATGAGATGAAAAGGATTGAAAGAAAATGAAATTAAAATTGGCCAAGGGCCAGGAAGCAGGTGAACCAGAAGAGTCCAGAAAATTCAATGTATTTTGCTACAGTAAAGTAGTTACTAGCAGTCAGGGACAAGCTGGGTAGAGGGTGCAATTTTGTGGTGAGAACTGTCATTTTGCAGAAGTGGCTTGTAGCAAAACCAGGCCATAATAGAGAGTGTTCCCAAGTATGGACAGCTTTAGGAAAACTTTTGCTCTTGGCCCCAGACAGTAGCTACGATTTACCTCTTCGTTCACAGCAATGTTTTTGTCTGTAAGCACAGCAGAGAGGCACTGACATCTGGAAGTGAATCCTAAGATAGAAAATCATTAGGCTGAGAGGATTCTGGTACTCTCTTCTTCCATTGAGGTCCCTGGCCTTAGGTCAGTATTTGTACCTTTCATGTGGGAGGGGAGAAAGTTCACATGCCCTGCAAGAGGCATCAGACCAGTCTGCCATGGTTCCCTAGTGATGATTTGGGCTGGTTTTCTTCACAATACGCTGTATGGGGCTGGTTTGGATTTGTGTTGGAATCAGTGTTATAAATCAGGAATGCTTTTGTTATTATTGGGCAGGGCTTACACACAGTCAAGGTCTTTTATACTCCTTGTCCCACACCACCAAGGAGGAGGCCAGGGGAGCCCAAGGAGTTGGGAGGGAACACAGCCAGGACAGCTGACCCCAACTGACCCCAGAGATACCCCAGACCATATGGGGTCATGACTGTCATGTAAAACTGGGGAAAGGAAGGGAAGGACATTTTGAATAATGGCGTTTGTCTTCCCAAGTCACTGTTAGATTTGGCAGGGCCCCGCTGTCCTGGGCATGGCTGAACGCCCAACTGCCCATGGGAAGTGGGGAATGAATTCCTTGTTTGCCTTTGTCTGTGTGCACCAGTTTAGCTTTACCGATTGCACTGTCTTTATGTCAACCCATGACTTTCCTCAATTTTACTCTCCTGACTCTCTCCCTGGTCCTGTTGGGGAAGTGAGCGAGCGGCTGCACAGGGCTGAGCTGCCAGCTGGGGTTAAACCCGGACACCGAGCAGGGGGAGCCTGGAGAGGCACTGGGAGGCACTGACAGCTAATTTAGACACTGCTCAGCCCTACCGGGGAGAGAACGGCTCTACTGATTGTGTAGGGAGCCTTGCAGGATTAAGTATCTAAATTGGGAACCTAAGGTGAGGTCCTATGAGGGAAAGAATGAATATCACCTTTTTTCCAAGCCTGTTATAGCCTCACATATTTTATAATTCTGGTCATGGTTCACATCTTAAGAATCTTACATATAAAAAAAAAATCTAATGTTAACGGCAGGGAAATATAAATCACTTTAACAGTGAGGACAATATAGGATAAAAGATGAGTGTGGGGAGGATAAGAGAAAAGACAGCAAATGAAGAGAAGCAGGAACGGGGGTAGTGACAAAAGGGCTTTGGTCGATCACCTGGTTCACAAGCAGAAGGGAAAATAAGCAGCACCCATTACACGGAGCAGTGCTGCCACACAGTGTCTGGGAAACAGCTCTGAGCTGTAACTGCAAAACATTGCAGCAGAGGTGACTCTGGGAGCTTTATGTTCCATGTGAAGAGAACTAGATTGTTTGCTGAAGGCATGCTAAATGTAAAGGCAGGAGGCAGCAGTAGTGCCAGGGAAGGACCTGATCTGTGCCTGACTGGCAGGTGATTAGCCTGGTTCACAGGCTGCTGCAAATTCTCAATGGCAGTCATGGAGTTAAAACCGAATTCAAATCCTTTCTTTTAGCAGAATAATCAGTATTTTTAAAAATACATAACTTTCTCTTAAAGCGCATGTTAAAATTTCTGATAGTCTTCTATAAATTAATCCTGTAACTGATTTTTAATTACTACATAATTAGTAATTAGAGCTTCTATGAAGAGAAGAATATAAATTACCTTTCTCAGACTTTTCAAAGAATAAAACCCAGGGCTAGGACTCAAAGGACGTTTGGTAGCAGAGTCATGGGAATTCGAGGTATGGACAGAGTAAAGGGGTTTCATGCCCTTAGAAAACCCCAGCATAATTAAGTATTTTCCTAAAATTTCTGCGCTATTTATATCCTAATAGCAATATAGAAAACATAAATTGTCTAAGGACGCAATAAAAATGTTACACAGACAGCACCCATCCTGTGGTGCTGGGACTCAGCTCAGAATCCTTGCTAAATGGAAACAAAAATGCAAAATCTTTTTTCATCTTTCCTTTAGTCACTCCTGGAGGGTTCCACATCAGAGAAACCATGATGCACTAGTCTATCTCTTTGCTAGCAGAATTTACAAAGCAGGGAAATAAATGATTTTCCTTGGCCTGGGTGCAAGAACAGGACCCTGCTCTCCCTGTTATCCTGGAACTACTACACACCTGAGCAGAATTAAGCAGTCTTTGAGTTCTAAAGGTGCCAAACCCCTCTGGCTCCCAGTGGGACTTGAATGCCTTCAGCAGTGTTGAAATCAGGTCACAAGATCCTCTGGGAATGCCAACGTTTGACAAGAGATAATTTGCATGAAACTCTGCTAAGGATATGTCTGCCTCATCTTCCATAAAACAGTCCCAAGTTTTCATCATAGCATTCCAATTAATAGAAGTGTCTTTATGGATAAATTTACTAATTTACATATGTGGATGTGGATGTATTTTACGTTTCAGCTGCATCCCAACAAGGTCTGTCTTTGCCCTGGGTGGACCTGCTATTTATAGCAGCAGGTGCTCCTGCAAGATTCATATCCCATCTGGGCTTGCTGAAAGCCAAGGAAATAAAGACCCAAATAAATACCTGTGCTTCATAAAGGAAGGGATCCTATATCTTTATTGTCCATGCATGTTAGCAACATCACAATGGAAAGCACAGAGGGCTTTACAGCAGCTAAGCACACTTGAATCTCAAAACATCTTTTCCTGCAGTGTGATACTCTGATAGTTTCTGGAATGATCTAAGGATGAAGTTACGTCATATCCTATGTCATTTCCCTTTTTATTTTTTATGAGGATTAATACAGCTAAAGGTTAGAAAAGCCCTGTCTGGTACTTGCAATCCTGGCTTCTGGCTGTCTCCAGTTGAAACTGTGAGCTCAGCCATAACCACAGTGCTGCTGGCAAATGCTATGAAAAGGAAATCTGCCTGAAATCGGAAAGTTTTCTCAGTACTTTCTCAGAGAAGGCAGCAGCAGGTCTGCTAAATGCATTGGGGAAGCTGCAGCCAAAAAATAATCTGTAATGGGGGTGGGTGTGAAAGGAAACATGAGGTTGTCAATCAAAGTTTAAAAGAACTGAATTTCCAAAGAGCTGGAAACACTGTATAAAAAATAAGCTTTTTGGAGAAGACCACAAAAATACTCTTTCCTTGTGGAGATGGACAGAAAAGGGACAAGCAGATGGAGAAAGTGAAGGAACTGGAAGAAAAAAAATCAGGTGGTATTCACAAGTTTGAAAGAGGTCAGTGGTCAGAGTTTCAGGGGATTGGGAACTCCTCCGAGAGCAAGCAAACACATTGTGTTCTTGGTGCGCTGGCCTTTGTCACACCAAGCAGGGACTTTGAAACTGCTGAGATCTATATAAGATGATCTCGTTTGCTTCTAAATGGGAATTTTTTTTCTAGAAATTTCTACTGAATATTAAAAGTAAATTTTGGAAGTTTTCAGTGAATGACCATGAGGTACAAACAACCATCAGAAAAAGCAAATGGTCATGTGGGGAAAGCCCAGAGCAGAATTAGCTCTCAGGTCTGACAGTGACCTTCAACACTGAAAAATGTACATAAATGTACATAAACCCACTGTGCCTCTTACTGTAGAGCCACAAAACCCAGGGGTCCTAGGGGTCATTGTGTTAGGCAACATAAAATCAGTAAGCAGAAAGTGCATCCCCACACTAAGCTGTTAATATCTGTGTAAGTAAATATATTACTAAACACAAAATTCAAATGGTTCTTTTATGAGGCTGATGCTCCCAACTGAGAAGCCTCAATTGCCACTACAGTCTAAAAAGCTGCAGGGGCTCAACATTGGTGAAAACTGGAGACACGCCTGGGAACCTACAAATACTTTGCAACAACTCACAAGAACAGGGAGATCAGAAGGAGGAGCACAGAATTACATTTACAAGGAGCATATGCTGGACACAAATCTATTACATTTAGGGTACCTGTACCATGTGGAAAAAGGCTGCTTGATGTTTTGGCCTGTCAGCATCTCCTGGCAGATGAGATTGTTCCCTAGCTGCCTCAGCCACATGGCTGTACCTCTTTTAGCTTAACTTCTGAAACACAGGTGACCAGAAGCATAAACAATATTCAAGAGGAGCTGTGAATGAACCTGTAAGTCTCTAAAATACACTGAATTTTAAAATTACATTTGAAGTTTAAAATCACCAAACCACCTCCTAAAATCACATTTGTCTTTTTTTTTCTTTTTGAATGCATTGTGTGGACTACAGACTGACTCTGCAGAACCAATTAGAACACACAGGCCTTTCCCATGACATTTTCTAGATGATGAGTTCCCAGTGAATAAATTATGATCTTAGCTCCCAAGTAGCCCTGCAGAACTGAATTTCATCTCATGCCAGTTACTCTGGGCCTCAAAGTGATGTCCTTTTCTCTGCATGACACTACTGTGCTCTCTGTCATGACAGATCCCACCCCAGTGCCACTGACAAGTTCACTCAGCACAGTCCTAATCTCCACCCCATGGTCACAGATGCAAGTGCTCAGTGGAATCTGAAGAAATTATCACATTTCTGAGTGCTTTCCAACACCCCAGCTACTCATTAATGATACCACTGCCCACCCAGGCTTTCCAGCGCAGCAGTCAGGTCTGAGAGCAGGATGGAGGGAGGCTCTGTGTGGATGGTCTGTAGCAAGAATAACGTGTCCAGGGAAGTGGGCACTGGTGAGCCACACCTCGAGTGCTATGCCCAGTTCTGGCCCCTCAACTCAGGAAGGGCACTGAGCGGCTGGAGTGTGTCCAGAGAAGGGCAGTGGAGCTGGGGAAGGAGCTGGAGCACAAGTCTGATGAGGGGCAGCTGGAAGAGCTGAGGGGCTCAGCCTGGAGAAAAGGTGGTTCAGGGGAGACTTTATTTCTTTCTACAAACCCCTGACAGGAGGGTCTAGCCGGGTGGGGGTCAGGCTCATCTTCCACGCAACCAGCGACAAGACGAGAGGACATGATCTTAAGCTGTGACAGGAGAGGCTTGGGTTGCACATTGGGAAGAATTTCTTCATAGAAAGAGTAACTGGACATTGGGGCTGCCTGGGGAGGTGGTGGAGTCACTGTGCCTGCAGCTGTTTAAGGAAAGCCTGGCTTGGCACTCAGTGCCATGGTCTGGTTGACAAGGTGGTGTTTGGTCACAGGTTGGACTCGATGATCTCGGCGGTGTCTTCCAACCTGACCGATTCTGTGATCCTGTGCCCCGGCAGCCCCACCAGGCCGGAGCTCCGCCCGCCCGGCTCGCTCCGCCCCCGCCCGGCCCGACCCCGCAGCAATGGCGGTCCGGCTCTGCCCGCTGCGGAGGCCCCTCACGGCCGCCTTCAGCAGCGCCGCGGCCGCGGGAGCCGGGCAGGCCCCGCCGGCGGAGCCGCTGACGGAGCGGCGGCAGGCGGGGGGCGTGCGGTGAGCGGGGCGTCGGGGGCTCCGGGACGCGGCCGCGCTCGGAGCTCGGTGACCGTAACCCCGCTGTGTTTCACGGGTTTTGCAGCACCATCGTCCTGAACAACCCGCGGCGGCGGAACGCGCTGTCGCTGCCCATGCTGCAGAGCCTGCGGCGGGACCTGCTGCACGACGTCAAGAGCCGGGAGCTCCGCGTCATCGTCATCGCGGGTACCGCAGCACCCGGGCGGGCGGGCAGGGGACACACACCGGGCAACGCGAAGCTGAAACACAAACCTCGCTGGGAATGATAGGAAACGGGGCAGGAAGGGACCTGTGTGTTTCCCTAATGCTCCCGTGGTGTCCCGCGGCTGTCTGCACCCGGCAGACCTCCCTGACACGCTCTTCCTGTATACTCACCCCAGCTTCCCCTCTCCTGTGCTTAATTCCGCATTCCTAACTCGGCATTAACGGTTGACTGGGGTTTTGTTTCGCCTTTGGTTTTAGCCAACATGTCTAAGCATTAACACATTTCAAAATGTCAGCATTTCAGTCGGAGTATGAGAGTGTTTACACTCGGGTTTTTTGGGTTAGGGTTAAATTGTTTTAAGATAGTATGTAAAGAATACTTTAAACAGAACAAAAGCCAAACAAAAAAAAAAAAAAAAGGTTTTAAGAGTTATCACAGTAAGGCATTAACATCCCCACGCAGGGGTTTGTGCAGGAAGGAGCAAAGCTAGGATGGCGCTTGTTGCCCTGTCGACAGGTACAGACTGTAGTAAAAACCAGGGTTTTTGCAAATCCAGTGCTCTTTTTCCCTGCTCTCAGCCAGGATCAGCCTCATCATTGCCAATGGTTTGTAAGAACTATTTTAAAAACACTTCAGTGAAGGAGAGATCACGGTATCAATACCACAGACACCCATGACCCACGGATGCGGAACAGCTTCTCTCAGAGCCTGTTACAATTCCCTTGCATTTACACATTAAGCTGTAGAGTTCTTAAAGATTATGAAACTTGAGCCATACTTAAGCCATCTTTTTTTCCTCTGCTATTTTAAGATAACTTTCCTCTGCCTCCCTTCCAAACATCTCAGATAAATTGGTTTATTAATTTAGGATCGTGCTGTTTCCTATACATAGGGGAAAACTCTGTGTGTTAGGGCACACACACAAGAATGGAAGAGAGCTGATTTCACAGGGGTGAGTTTAAATATACATAGTCCTCATTTCAAACAACAGTTAGAAATTTTGGGAAACACTGAAGTGTTAGGAGTACAGTACTCTGGGAATTTGTGAGCACAATTGCATTTGGTTTTTTAGAAATTGCATGTTCTTGTTTATTTCTGATTCCCCTGCTGAATAAAATGCGAAAGAAAAAAAATTCAGGAAAATAAAAGATTCCTCAGAGAATGCTTTGGGCGTTTAACACAGACTTTGCAGCAGATTCTTCAATGAGGTTCAAATGCAGATGTAAATAATCTCCAGATACATATTGCCAACCCCATGAGTTGACTGACAGATGTGTGGTTATTTCTGGATAGATGGTGTCTCAATAATCTGATTCATAAGAAACAAATGCATAGGTAAGGTTTGGTCTGCACAGGTGTAGCTGGAAATGCCACATCCCTACAAATATCTGGGAAGTTGTGAAGGGTTGGAAAGCATCACATTGGTTCATTTGAATGGCAGGTAGTTGCATGACAGAGAAAAACTGTTGTAAAGATTTTGTACCTGTACAGCGTGTTTTGATCTTAGCAAATCCAAAGTTTAGTTCCACAGAAACCTCCTCTTTTGCTGCCCAAACCCTGAACATGCTTTTGGGGGTTCTCTAGATGACAGTTTAGTTTAGGACAACCCTTCTGGTTCTCCTGTAGCAGATTAACCTTTTTCTTTATTTTTCCATTGTGACCTTCAACACCATGACAGAAAAAACATTGATGCTTATTTAGCAAAAGTTAATAATTAATTCTGGGTACAGTAAATAGGGACTAAGTGTATTTATCAGTCTGAGAGCAGAGCACTCCAGCCTTGCTCCAGCTGATAAGTTTGTGTTGTACCAAGGAGCTGTTTTGAACATCTTTACACTAAACTGGGCTCAGAGGTGTGAAGTGCATTCTTTCTAACTGAGTTAAGAGTAATGGAAGTGAAACAAGCGATAATGGGTGTTCCTGTGCTTAAATGTTGCATTGCAGCAATTTAAAATTACCACAAAACCCAGAAGGCAATATTTTGGAATTCTGTTCAAAACTCCCTTCCCAAACTCCTTGTTGAACATTGACATGCCATAGACATACCTTTAGCTGGGACATTGATATGCTGCAACCCCTGGTTTCTTTATTAATTCAGACTGACTTTTCCTGAAATTCTTTGCAGCTGAAGGACCTGTATTTTGTTCTGGCCATGATTTAAAGGAACTGTCAAGTGAAGATGATGTGAAGCATCATTCCCAAGTATTTGAATTATGTGCAGAGGTAAGCAGTTCTTAAGTGCCTCTGCCTTTGCCTCGTGTTAAGAGCAAGTGTTGGTTTAAGGAGGGACAGCATTGGTAATCAGGTTATTCCTTCAGATTCCTTGATTTTTGCTGCTCTGCTATTTTAATGCCTGGTCCTGGTGAAATTACGTTTTCCCTGGATTTCTCTATAAGTAAATAGAAGGGCTAGAATGCCAATGTGCCTGTCTCCAACAATGGGCACAGTCAGGGTGTGTTCCTCAGTTTAGCCAGTGTTCCTTGCAGCTGAGTATTTGGGCAATATCTTTTCTAGAAGTCTAGGGATAACCAACTTCAAATCACTTGTGATCAGATGTTCTTTCCCAGCATTTATTTAATTAAAAGCTCAGGATCAGCTTAATGATCAAGTAGACAATGTGAAAGTAAGATCTGACTCACTGGTTGTCCAGATTCTTGTTAAAGACACAGGTCAGGGAAGTGGGGAAGTTAAAGTGAATCCTGGAGCCTTTGGAGAGAATGGCAAAATCCACTCTGATAGTGGTGGAGCTAGAATTTAACCCCTAATCCTCCTCAGTGTGATAACAATGAGTACTTTGAAACCTTTTTGATCTAGTTCCTCCAGTAGAGATCCAATGATCTCTAAAACATTGCCAAGCCCATATTTAAGGAATGCTGTAAAAGCCATGTGTGAAAGCTACAGGCCCTTCATCTTCCTTTCATCAGGAAAGACCCAAGATCCAGCAATTTGGGGCGTTTTTGGTGAATAGGGAGGAAGGTACTTTTGATGCCTTCCAAAACAGGATTGTATTTTCCTGAATTTCCATACTGACCACTGTCTTTTGGACATGCAGGTTATGACTTTAATCCAGAAACTTCCGGTGCCAGTGATTGCCAAAGTAAATGGCTTGGCTACAGCAGCCGGCTGCCAGCTCGTGGCAAGCTGTGATATCGCAGTGGCAAGTGACAAATCTCAGTTTGCTACTCCTGGAGTAAACATTGGGCTGTTCTGTTCCACACCAGCTGTGGCCTTGGGCAGATCTCTTCCAAGAAAGGTAAGCTTCCTTTCCAGATATTCTTCACAATTTTGCAAAAAGTTGGTTCCCATGTTAGGAGTTTTAGTTCCATTGCCTGAACTTTATCTTCCTGCGGTGCAACATTCAAAATACTTTATTTCAGAAGGCATCTCCGTAACTCCTTGGACTGGGAAAAATAATAAAGGGTGAACTCCTGTTTAGGAAAGGCAGCCTCCTACTGATGTGACTCCAACCAGCACGAGCTTGTCCCAGCAGCCCCCCAGCTCAGCAATCCCTTTCCTTTCCAACAGACAGCTCAGGGCTTTAGCCAATGATGTTCTCCCCTGAGGAGGAAACCCCTGCAAGTTCAGGATAACAATCCCACCAAGGCATCAATTCTTGCCAGGCAATGACATTTCACAGCCAGCAGGATCTGCCTGGCTATAGATCAAGATGCTTTAAATAGCATCTAAAACCCTCCTGGTTTATGTCCTACTGATGGTTGCTGCACATCTCTCACAGCATAAAAAATAGTACAATCTATAAAGCTTCCATAACTGAGAAAAGAAGTTTTAAGTTCTGATCCAGTTGGATTCATGCAGACAGATGGTCCAAGCCCAGCAGGGTTCTGCTGAGATGCAGTGACTGAACTGCACACATCCCACTGCTGGATAAAAGCTTCAACTTGAAATTTCCCATCTGCAGGGACATCCTGTTCAAATAGAGTCCATGGGGGATTTTTCCAAGTTTGCTCTTGTGTGCAGTTGTAGCTGTTTCTGAATTAGTAATTCTGGGCTGTAGGATTACCTTTTTAAAATGTGTGGGAAATACTTTTCTCTGTGCCACTTTTCAAAGCAATAAGAACATTCCCTACAGTTCCCAGAAGTGTTGCTATTGCTTGTAGCTACCAGAGCAAAGATGCTGATGAGGATAATCAGCCTTTATGATTCAGGCATTGGTCAATTGCATCAGGAGTCCTGGAAAACAATCTTTATTGATATATAACATTGAATACTCACTGATAATTTGGGAGATTTTTTAGTTTCAAACCTCAAGCACCAGATGCTGAAAGCAGCAGGAGACTGAAATAATGTGACTATAAAAACTTATATTTAAAACCACTCATTCTAAACTTAAAACTAGGACAGGTGTTTTCAGAAACTGCACATATGCCCAGCTTAAAATACCAAGTTCAGTCATTTGACTTTGTAGATGATCTACCTCTCTTTTAATTCCTACAGCAATCATTAGGGACTGTGAGCTTTTTGAAGAGAAACCCAGGAGTGTCAGCCTAGGACAGCTGGAATCAGTGGGCAGGTTTGAAGAGACCAGCTTTAGACCCAGTCCTTCTCCTTGCTGAGACCTCTTAACAGATCCTTGGCAGTTTTAAAGACCAAAAGATTTAAATCATTTCTGAAAAGAGTGACTTGTACTTAAAGGAGGAGGCTGAAACTCCCCAAACAAAGCAAAGCACTGAGACAGATGGTTTGACTTAATACAGTATTTTTCCTTGTTCAGGTGGCACTGGAGATGCTTTTCACAGGTGAACCTCTCTCTGCCCACGAAGCCTTAATGCACGGGCTCATCAGCAGGGTGGTGCCAGAAGACAAGCTGGAAGAAGAGACCACAAAAATCTCTCAGAAGATATGTGAAAGCAGCAAATCTGTCCTGGCCTTGGGGAAAGCCACCTTTTACAGACAGATAACCCAGGACCTGGACACTGCTTACAAAATAACTACTAAGGTCATGGTAGATAATTTGACTTTGAGAGATGGGCAGGAAGGCATTGAAGCCTTTGTTCAGAAGCGTAAGCCTGTCTGGTCACACTCTCAGGAGAAGAAATGAGTCCTGTCTCTAAACAAATCTTAGCTGTGCTTTATGATTCTTCACGCAGTTGCCTTTGGGAACTATATTTTTATTCTTACTGAAAGTTAAATTTCTCTTCTTTCAAATGCCAGACACAATAAATTTACTCCAAGTATGTAATAAATGTTATGAAAAATCAAAGAAAATGGGTTTTCTTAGCAGTGAATATAATCTGTGGTTATAGAAGTAACTCTGTGCTGCAAAAATCAGTTTAATGTGTCTCAGGTTACATAGGGAGTCACAGGGGCTGAAAGAGAACTCAGATCACCTTGTTCAGAACCTCCCCTCCATAGTTCTGGATGGGAATTGCTATTGATTGTTATTAATAGAGAATTGAAGGGCTTGGACACATTCCAGAGATGATGGTACTACGTATAATAATGGATTCCAGGACTGTTAAGTGTTACAGACAGAAGCCTGTAACAGTTCTCCATTGCTCCTCCTATCTTCCTGTGAAGTGTATGCGTCAGCAATTTGTCCCCCACAAATCCTGATTTTCCACCATCAGCTCAAGCACTTATCCCAGCTCTAAGGAGTTTCATTGACTCCAGGAAGGATGAGCATTGAGGTTGGGATGAAAGGCAGTGTCTTGGCCCAGCTGTACATTTCAGCTGGTGTGTTAGTTGGGAGGTCTGTCCTTGTGCTCAAAGCTGGGCTTTCAGCAGCACTGGAGCTGTTCAGCCATGGATTTGAGGACTTGACAACTTCCAAAAAAAGGGTTCAACTGCTCCCCTGGGTAATCAGTTGCAACCCTCCACATGTATTTTTTATTAATGTCCAGTCTGAGCCTTGAAGCAGCACTTTATGACCATTCCCCCTGTTTACATTATTTGGCATTATTGAGAAAGTTTAGCTCCATTATCTGTGTAACACTCTCCAACCAGTCACAGGCTTCATGTAGACCACACTCAGATTCCTCTGTGCCAGACTGACAAGCCCTGCTTCCTCCACCCTTCCTGTAGGCCATGTTCTCTGGGTAACCAGTTTGACACCCCTCCAGTGGACCAGTTCCAGTTTCTCCACATCCCTTTTGTACTCGTGGTGCCAAAACTGGGCTGTATCCTAAATGTGGCCTCACCAGATTAGAGCAGAAGAGAGCAAAATAGGCCCTCTATGTGCTGGTCTGTGAGTAGTGCTCAGTGTTCTGTCTGCTCTGTGGTGAGAGTGCACTGCTGGCTTGGATTCAGCCAGGCATCCCCTGGGAGCCCATTTCCA
Organism: Brachypodius melanocephalos; assembly: GCA_013398615.1. Taxonomy (NCBI): domain Eukaryota; kingdom Metazoa; phylum Chordata; class Aves; order Passeriformes; family Pycnonotidae; genus Brachypodius; species Brachypodius melanocephalos. The sequence goes on along the minus strand of VZSR01001299.1, from coordinate 13,187,999 downwards.
GCAGGACTGTGCCCTGCCAGTCCACTCCTCACCTGTTCTGGTATCCTGTACTGGTTATTCTTCCCAGGTGAAGAAACTTGTATTTCTCCTTGGATCGTGGTTGGTTTGTAATGAATCCAGGCCATTTGAGGTGTCAGCCATTGTCCCAATTCCACAGAATCTCAGGTTTGCTGAGGATGTGTTTTTGATGGCAGTACTGGATGAAAGGAGCCTTGGTATCAATCCATGGTAATCACCATGGGATGACCTCCCAGCAACCACATTTTTTCTGAAGTTCCACATAGCCAAATCATGAGGGCTCATCCATCTCATCCTTAAATAGACATCTAAGCAAGACCACGTGAATCACAGTATGGATGTTGTTTCTTTGTTCACAGTAGAAGCAGCCTAAAGGGCTTGGTGCAGACTGGGGTGTCTTAATAACTTCAGACATCCAAGTCTGCACCAAGATTAATTAATCAAATAATTAATCAAATACTCAAATTAATCCTACCTATGGCTACTAAAACTCCAGATGTAGAAGTATCAATGATACATATACAGCCACACAAAGCAAGTCCCTTTTCCATCTCCAAGTTCAAAAGAACAAAATTTTCATTTCTGCTGCTAGTTTTAAGAATGGAAACTTAAACTTTAATTCACCATTAAACTGTTTCACATTAAATGTAAAAAATGTGCATCATTGGCACTAACTGTCTTAAAAATAGAATTTTTTATTATTAACCACCAGGAAGGTGGTAACAGGAAGGTTTTTAAAAACTCACATAGTCTATATAGGTTAGAAACTGTTATGAACAGTTGTGAGATGGAAGAGTTAAATCTGGAGCCTAATAACCTTCATCATGTCCTTTCCAATGCAGTAAGATGCTGCACTTAGCCTCTGTTCCCACATGCTGCTCTAAAAGCATTAGGAAAGAGTAAATTGTTTTTAAAAATATTTATATTTAATGGCCATCTTGCAACTACTCAGCAAATCTCAACTGGCTCTTTTGTTCCAGGCTTTTAGAAATAAGTACATTATCTGATTTTTGCAGAACAGTGCCCTTTCCAGCTAACTGCAGTAATAAAATGGTTTCACTGGCCATCTTAAAGCACAAGTGACAGTTTAGATGAGCACACTATTTCAGACATTAAGAAATTCTTCTGCAGTTGATTGCCATCTACACAAGATGGGTTTGGCATTATTAACTCCATTCATATCTTGAAGGGAAAATATTTTTTTGTTTTACCTCAGTTTTCACAGTATTTGTACTATTTCATGTAGTAAAGTAATTATGTAATTATAGAATCATAGGATCATCCTAGAAGGGTTTGGGTTGGAAGGGACATTAAAGACCATCTAATTCCAACCCCATGGCAGAGACACCTTCCACTAGATCAGGTTGCTCAAAGCCCTATTCAGGCTGTCCTTGAACACTTCCAGGGCTGGGGCATCCACAGCTTCTCTGGGAAACCTGTTCCAGTGCCTCACCACCTCAAATTAAAGAATTGCTTCCTGACATGCAATCTAAACCCACCCTCTTTCAGTTTCAAACCACTCTGCCTTGTGCTGTCAGTAGTGCTTTTTTAATTAGCAATCATCAGCTCTAAAAATGTTGGCATCCACGGGAACATTTCCCTCTTGCTTGAACACGAGACAGAAAAGCTTCAGAAGGTTTTATAATATTCTCACACTGGCCCCTGAAGACTGACAAAACAACTTAATTTTTCATTTCTGACTTGCATGGGCTTTTTATTTTTGCCCACATCTGCCCTTATTGTTTAATTTAATGGATTTACAGTCTATTTCTGGGAAACAGAGCAGTTCCAGAACTGTTAATTAAGTACTACAGCCAAGAAACAGCAAACCACGTGATAGATTGGGAGCCTTACCACCATGGTTATCTGCTGCCTGAGGGAAGAGTTTGTCCCAAAATAGCAAGGAGCCTATCCCTTGTCACCCCCTCCATTTTTATTAAAGAATCTCTCTGCAGTGAAGTCTGCCAGGTAATTAGCCTAGTTTCAAGTCACACTAACAGCATGTGGCTCTGGAAACTAAGTGCAGCTCCATCTGCATATAGCCTCCTTGGAAATGACCAACAGGGACATATTTTCTATCCATATATACAGGAACAGCTGGAATGGAAACCAGTCATGGTATGCAAGGAAAGAATTGCCAGCATGAATGAAATTAACTGCCTCAGAGTCCATTGAGGCCTTAGAGGAATGGCTTAGAGCCTTTACCTGGAAATTTTAGAAAAGATGCAAAGGCAAAATCTAGAGGATATGATCGTATCACTTGTGATGTAGCTTCAGGCTCCCCTCATGAACAAGGCAAATGAAAAGCCAGGGAGCAGTGACAACACATGGCACAAGACTATTCCTAATTCGTGGACCAGGCCATGACGTGGCTCACCACATCGCTTGGTACTGAAAGTAGAGTTAAACAGAGGTCTTGGGTAATGGGGAAGGTATTTATACCCTCTGTGCTCCAGAGCCCAAGAACACTTTATATAAGCTTTTATATAAATTTCATGGAGTTTCCTTAAGGCCACCCAACCCAGAATTCAGCAGCCTGGGTAAGAGCTAGTTTTGGGTTGGTTTGAAGTAATCTCCTGTAGCTGTGGAGGAGAGAGCTTGGAAATATGTCCTACAAAATCCCAAAAAGCTGGACGTAGTTAACATTAAAAATACATGACTACCTCATTGGCAGCAGTCAGCATCAGAATTTTTACCATGTAGCTCATGATTTCTGAGCATTTGGATGGAGCACCGTGTCCTTCATAGAATTGCCTCTGGCTAGTTCCTGTATTGTCATTCCTGTATTGCAGATGGGGAAATTGAGGCCAAATGTGCTGTGCCTGAGGTCTCATGGTGAGCCCGTGGCACGGTGGCAGTGGCACTCGGAATGCTGACACCTGCTCCTTGGATTTCTTCAGCAACAAAGTTTTCTGTAAAATCAGCAGAAATGCAGGATGACGGCATGCCCTGAAGTGACTGCAAAGGCTTCTGAACAGGAATTATGAGCTGCTGCATCAAAGGCCTCTTGCTTGACATTTATTGGCTTTTTGATGAATGTTGGGGTAATTCTACTGTCAACAGTTTCTCATTAGGAGCCTGGCAATGTACTTTCTGACCATTATCTTTCTCAATATCACACTGAGTTGCTACAAAGAGCAGGGGTTTTATGTAAAACCCATCTATCTCTGCAGCTGCAAACTTTTCTAATTCTACATTTAAATAATCTCATTGAAATGCTGGCCTCTTATCTGAGCAATAAGGAGACTAGACAAATGGTTAAATTTCCATGAAGATCTAAAGCTATAGGACAAATTTCATACTGCAACGATTAGGATTCATTTGTCTTGATTCCACTGGCATTGCACCTCAATTATACTAATTCTGAATTTCACTGCTGAATAATGCATTCCCACTCTGCTTTACAGTAGCAACGGAAGGAAAAAACCAGAGCTGTACCTTTCTCACTCTCCACAGTCTGATGTACCATCTCCTGGATGCTTATGGTCAGTATTAGGAATTATTTTTGTCAAAACCATAGATTTTCTAAAAAGAAGATAATAGAAATATACCCCTAATACCACTGTGTATTTGGAAAGGGGAAAATAGTTCATTCAACTTTGATGTGCCCAACTGTAGTAATTTTCAAGCTATGAGTTTTAAAGCATTAACACTTATTTCAAATATTTGTATCCTGGAGTCATGATCATGGAAAAATCAGAGGGTTATTTTATATTATATTGATTATAGTTGTTATAGACTAATAAATGAAAACAGAACGAGATGATAAAACAATTAATGGAATTTCTACTACTAAAATGGGTTTGATTCCTGACTAAATGTTCATAAGCTACTTAATATGAGAGACTTTAATTTTTCCTCCTAGAGGCAGGATAATGTTTTCAGCCTGCCAAAACCAAGACTTGTAATGCTGTGGACTCTAACTAAAAATAAACTTTCCCACCAACTTTTTAACCTCACTTTCATGGCAGTGCAGATTAACCTGTTGGATTTAACACAGATTTAGGTCTCCATCTCATCCACCAGTCCTGCTGAGGGAACATCCCCTCCCAGAAATGCAGCACAGGTATGGATGGCAGTGTCTGAGTCTGTCACTCGGCTTGTTAGAGCCCCGTCAGGAGCTCTGATGTAATGGGCCATGTCTGAGGGACCAGAAGCAGCTCTGCTTCCTGAAGGAGTTTTTAAGGACACATTCCCTGCAATAAGGGAATGTTGACATTCAGGCTGCCTCAGCTGCTGATGACAGAGAAGGCGTGAGGTCTTCCAAAGTGGCACTCAGGTTTTATTCCAGACCTGTCCTCCTATAAACAATTACAGTGGATGAAATCATGTTTGGAAAGATGAGTGATGTTTTCCCTGTCCACTCTGCCCTGTCAGCATCAAGGATAAAGTGATATATGTACCTGCTTTGGTCTTCTCCTCTTCCTGGCCCAAAATCATTCTCAGTGTAGACAGTGAGTGATGCTTCTGGAAAGAACCAATAAAGAATTGATAAATCATACACAGAACACAGGGGAAAGGAAAAAGGAAATAAACACATGAAGTCATTTTCCTAATGTGGTCTTCAGTCTAGATATGAATATTTTGTTTCTTGTGCCTGTTTAATGAAAGACACCCTTCATGGCAATAAAACTTTATCATCTGTTGTTTAAGGGAGTTAATCCTATTTTAAAAATCCCCATTCTGAAGGTTAAGATACTTTATAAATATAGACATGGTGACTAATTCTGAGTTAATCTCCCTCCTCTTTCAGGACCTCACTAGTGTGCTTTTCTTTTTTTTCTTTTTTGTTGTTGTTGTTGGTTTGGTTTTGAGACCTCAGTGTGAAGTCAGAAATTTTATTCTGGTTTTTTCTCTCCCTCCTTGGGGGTTAATTTTGTTTTAATGAATGCTGAGATTCTTATATGACTAAAGTACTCATTCTTACATGGGTCCACAAATCTGAGGCATAACAGATGGAAGAGCAGGGTAATGAGAGAATTTGGCTCTCTGAAAGAAGGCTCAGCAGGAGAAACACAGAGGTGCTCTCCAGAGCACCCACTCAGAGGACTGGAAAACTGACCTAATTTACCCCTTTTTTATTGGAACATTGCAAGGATGATCACCCCCTTATTCATTAGCCTGAGACTATTATTAATTATCAATACTATTACTTATTTTTACAGTTGCTATAATTTGTGCTGTAATCTATTTAATGAAATGACAGCACTAAAGTTCAGGAATTTCAATTTTGATATCTCCTCCCCATGAAAGGGCTTGGAAACTGGTCTGAATCACTGAAATCGGAAGACTTTGCTGCTTGAAATGGGGAATAACATTTATCTAGCAGCAAGAAAAGACTTCATCCTTTTATAGAGCCTATGAAAAAACACTTAGTCCCTACTATGTACTCATCACTGTAAAATGGAAGTTGTCAGAGATTAAAGTCCTTTTTTTTTTTTTTTCCTGTCTGTGGATGTTCCTGTAAGCTTTTAGTCTTTTTCCACATGAGTATTTATTCAGAGTAAGCAGCCCAAGAATATTTCCATTGACAGCTTGAAATCTTTATGAGGTATTGGATGGTTGAAATGCAAAACGAATTTATTCAGTGCTCATAACAAACACAAACTGTGAATTTAGCACAGGAAAAGTTGGTAAAGCACTCAGTGGCAGTTCATAGGCTAAAAACCCACCCGTTAAATGCCTTAGACATTTCTGACCATTCACTATAATATTTAAATATATTTCTATAAGTAATTTGTTAGATAATTCTGAAACATAAATAAATGGGAAAAAATGTAAAGCCCTGGACAAAATGAACAAACAAACAACAGACAAAACCAAAACAAATAAAAAACTCTGATTCACTTCCTGGCTTTCTCACAAAACTCCCCTACGACCTTGGGCAAACTGACAGAGGCAGAAATGTGACTGTCCAGTCCAACCTTCTGTTTATCACAGATCATTGCTTCTGCCTGCTTTACCCCCAAACAACATTTGAATTGTAGCTTTGGGTAAGCTGAGGAGTTATCTAACCTTGTGATGAAAAAAAAAATTGAAAAGCAAAAATAAAGAAGATGCCAACAGTGTGATCCATTCTTCTTGCAGTCAAGGCTTATGGTTTACTTCTGCTTTGAATTAACCTGACTTCCAGCAGGGAACCAGAGCTGCCTTTTTGTAGGCTTGGGTCGACCTTTCAGTATCTCAGTGACATACAGGTAAAATGGGGCTGATCACTGAGTTTTTCCATGTTTTATTTGAGTTGTCCCTGTACACCCTAGCCTCTACAGGGGAAATTTGGCTCTCACTCCCCGTCCACTCCATGCCTTGCACAACAGCTTACACTGGACTTGGCTTTGATGTGGGATGATTGGTATGTGATTGACTGATTGATCTATTGATTGATTGGCTACTGACTGATACGCAGCATCTAAGTTACGACAGTGAGAAAGGACATTCAAAAATCAAGCAATAAAACCCAAAAATCCCTGTCTGAGGGAGGATCCTTCAGTTTTCTACAGATGCCCAGAACTCCTTGTTTGCCGTAGAAAACACTCACTTTTGCCGTGAGAGCACCGTACACCGAGCTGTCGGCAGAGGGCAATGGCATCTCACAGCTTGAAGCGGCTGCCGGGACCTGCGCCAGGCCAGTGCTGCCAGCCTTGTTTTTCTACTGGACTGCTCCCAGGGAATGAGCCCCTGGTTTATTCCGAACAGCACGTGTGAGAAAGTACCCCCGGGAGCCCCGCAGGAGCCCCGCAAGTCAGAGGTCTAAGCTTTCTTCTCCCACTTTTCCTGACTTTGTATCCTCACTGATTACATTGGAGGACCAGTTGCAATTGATTCAAGACAGACAACTCGGTAAAATATTCCAGGGAGATCTTTGGAAGCAAAGGGAGACCCTGTTCTGCTTTAAGGAATCCTCCTGTGAGCCACACAGCTGTCTGGGCAGCTGGACCATTCAGCTGAGCACAGTTTGGGAAAGACTGTCTGTACTGGCTTTCCTGGGGAGTCTTAAGTTTAGATCCAAATGGGTTTATGTAGATTGGTAGGAGGTTCTGGATGGAACAAGTCATTCAGGAAGACCTTCCAAGGAGGCTGTGTCAGCGAGCCAGGTGGAAGAGGTGAGTGAAGTGTGACAGTCATGCCTTCATGTCTCAGGCTTTCAGAAATAGGATCCAGAGGATGGGCCTCCCAGCCAGAGCTCAGCCAGCCAGAATCTCAGTGCTGCCTCTTCCACTCACCTTAACAGCTGAACTAAGTGGCACTGTCTCCTCTGTCTGTGACTCAGTTTCCCCAGCTGTAAAGGAAGTTCTAAAGTTCTGTGCGACACACTAAAAGAAGTGAATGATAAGAATTAATCAACTGTGCTACTCACAGCCTGGTGATGAACTAATGTTCTTGTTACTGCTGGCCCAGAGTCTGCTGGGCAGAGAAAAAACTGCTGAAGGTGTTAGTCCAGATGGACTGTAAATGCCAAGGCACAGCAGGAGCTGTTGAAAAATAAAAATATTCTCTCAAGTCCTCTCCCAGCAAGAACAATATTCCAATTGTAATGCAGATATCCTACCAAGTCATTACATCCCTCAGGCCAGGTGAGCACTCTGTGAGAGTCTGTGAAGGTAATCATTACACTATTGTAAATATGAACGAATACAAATGCCCGGTGTCTCTATCTGAGCCTCAGTTTTACTCCTGGCTTCATGAAAAGTAAGAGAGCTTGACCACCTATCGTGATACTTTTAGTAATTGGAATTTCAGAGAACACTGGTTATCAGGCAATTTCCCCCAGATTTCCATACTGTAGAAGAAGGATGGGGAGCACAGTCACTGTTCAAAGCCACCACAGTGAGGGAAATCTACAACTTTAAACACCAAGAGAGCCAGTACAGTGGGCTGTGCTGGAGCAGCAGAGGAATTCAAACAAACAACATTGAACGACCAGCTCTGGAATGCAGCAAACCCAGCCAGGTCAACAAGAACACGGATAAGGTGGCAAGTGGGGTCCAGCCCAGACCAAACCTGCAGGAGCCCATGGCAATGGGGTACAGGTTATGACAGCTTTGTGCCCAGCAGCTTCTGGACAAATCTCACCAGTGGACTGAGTGGAAGATGTAATTTAACTGCTTTGCCAGTTTTCACTACAAAGGCTCCACTCACACCAGTCAGTCGTGATTCAGCACCTTTTCCCCCAGACAGCCTCAGCCCTGCTGTGCAGGTGTGCTCCCACAGAGCGAGGACAGGGGTGACCTGTCCTCTTGGGTTTTTTTTCCTCCCTGCTTTTTGAGCTTTCCCTGACTGGGAGAAGCTGGTTCAGGCAGGAGCCATTTCAGACTATGGCCATGTGTAGCCACAGATATTGAGCCACCACCAGTAACATCTGTAAAAGCAAACAACTGAAATTTTGGAACCAAAAGCAAATGTTACCTCAGAGTGATAAGTAGCAGTAACAACAGACCTGGGAAGACAGTATTTTAAGCCAAAAAAAGTGCTAAATAAATACTTTTGCAGCCTGTTTTGAATCTTTTCTTCAACAAAGTTAAAGTGTTGATTTTAGGAAAAAAAATGTATGGAATATCAGTTTTAAGCAAAGAGGTTTTTTTCCTCTTAATTATAAGCCAGTTTTAAAAGGTTTAAATGAAAGTTTATCCAAGCATTTCCATGTTAAAAAAAAATCACAACAGTCTTTCATGTGGACAGAGAGTTCCTGTTAAAGTGGTGGTTGGTTGCATGGAGGATACAAAAATAGCTGGAAATATAAGTGTATACGGGATGCCATTAAGAAATCAGGTGCTTAATGAGCCTGCTCGGGACTGAATCACAACTGCCTGTGGCTATTCCATGACAGCTCTTCCAGGAGGTGTCTCCAGCAGCCATGAGTCAGATTCCTGCCTCTGCCCGAAACTCCCTACAGAGAAGCTGCCAGGTATGTCCTTAAAGGCAAAGGAACCAAGGTCTTCTCAGGCTTTATCACTTCCAACTGCAAGAACAGGTCACAGAGGCAGCTTGGAGTGAGCATGGATAACAGCATCCTGAGAGGTCTCTGTGCACTGGCATGAGCAGGAACCAGCAGCACGGTAAAGATACAACAGGTGGCTGTGAGCCAGGTGTGTTCCTGTTGGTCCTTGAATTGATGTTGGCTCTGACACTCTTGTGATCTTGAACACAGGCCTAGAGGACAGACTCTTCACTGCCTGACTTAAAATCTTGCCCTTAGTTACCCTAGGCAAGGTTAATGACTATAATTTATTAAAAGGTCTATAATGGCTTGTTAAATGATGTTGAAAATGGTAGTTGCATGAAAACAAGTTACAAAATGTCCTGACAAACAAAATGTTTGCCCTGTACTTGCTTTCAAATGGCAGTTAAAAGTAATCCATTTGTCACTTTCGGAGGGCCAAGAAAAATGTATTAACTACATACATTTGCATCTGCCATATACATTCAGGTGCCCTATACTGTTCTGTTCTGTTCTGTTGGTACCTCACATGCAACTATGTGATGGTTTCCTTTCCATCACCTGCATTCCATGGACTTGACAAGAACAGCAACTACAGTGAAGTCTGCATGGAAAACACCAAGTGAACCACTTTTCTCATTGCTGTGTCCCTCTGGCAATGTGCTCCCAGTGGAGCAGCACCCTTCCTTGTGAGAACCAGGAAAGTATCCATAGGCAGTACCTCCCAAGAGGCAGGGCTGACAAGAGAGGAAGGGATTAATGTACAGGTGACCTCACCTCTTCTGTCTCTGCTGATGTTATTCATAAAACACTTTCATAGCTATTGAAGAAAATAGCTTGGTATTACAGACTGGCAATGTTTCTTTGGTATTCAACATTTGCAAGCGACCCTGCATGGCTGGAACTCAAAAAAGCCTCAAATGTTCAAACTATTTTCTCCTGTTCCCAGGGTCATTCTCTCTCTCTACCCTGTTGCAAATCCCCTGATATCCTGTGTCTGAAGCTCAGGTCACCAGCCAAAAATGATATCCAAGCCCAGAGCTAATTGTCTAAGCTCCTTCTATACTTACAAAGAGGAAGAAAAGCTTCAAAAGATCAAAACACCCGAAATGCTGGGAGGTACAGAGCTGCCTATCCACAGCTCAGGTAGGGAACAGATGTCTCAGAGCACTTGACCTTCATCAGGAAACTATTCAGGAGCTGCAGCCTGACATGTTGTCCTGAGCATAGGAATATTTTCAAGATTAGAACAGGGGGACTGTTGAAATCCACAGAAGTTTTTAGAATAATTTTTTTCATTATATTTGCACTTACATGTAGTGACTTGGTACTTACTTAAGGGTCTGAGTATTGCTTTTACCTTGATATAAGGCTTATTCGGTTACTTCTTCTTTTCCTAATTTGGGAAGGCCTCTGCCATGCCAGTTTGAGAGGTGCATATGGTAGCAGTGGCCTCCCTGTTAGTGCAAGATCTGGTACTGGTTGTCCCACTGCCTCTTCCATCTATCTTTGCACAGAATCGAGGAGGAAAAGGGACAAAAGGGACTGCATTCCTCACTTTCAAGGGTGAGATTTCCTTTTAATGGGGAGATCTCTCAAATTATTTACTGTTGGAGCCTAGTATTTTTAATGGTACCTTCTTCCACCAAAAGAACAAGTTATTCTGTATAAAAGCCAGTTCTTTGCCTTTGCCAGCTGCATGCAAGTACAAAATTACAAAGCACTCACTTAGATGAAGTGAATACTTCATTAAACAATTAAGCAATAAGGCAGAACAAAGGCTGTGGTTTCCAGGCCTTGGTCTGTAATTGTATCCTGGAGCATTAGGAGAACCAGTACTCAAACACAGGGTTGCAATTTAGGTTGGGATTATCCTCTAATAGCCTTGTCCTGTGGGATTAGGGGCTTGCCACGATGGGGAATTATTTTATCCATCAATGGCAATGTAAAATACATGATTTATCCCTGAAGCTCTGGAGGTGAGGATTTCCATCCCTCTTTTCTCCTTTCATCTTCTTGTTGTAGGATCTTGAGTGGAAGCTTTTATCTCTGCTTTCACTTTCTGAACCATGAAGGGTATCCCCCCAATCCAGTTTTTATGGAGGTACAGTCACAGAACCCAAGTTCACAAGTAAATATCCCTGAGTGTCCCCAAACACACTGAGGACACTGAGCTTGAGGAACACTAAGGATGGAAAATGTGTGAGCCACTCTGTTGGACAAGGTTAAGTTTGTGCTGAAGTTTTCTGTTCATCTCATACAGCATGAGCAGCCACTGGATTTCCATAGAAAACTGAGAGGCTCCTGAAGAGATAAGGCAGAAGCAGTATTCGATGGCTGATAAGCAGAAATTGTTTGTATTGCAGATGAAATTCAAATGTCTAAAGTCCATCTACATTCTGCTACAGAAGTCTAAACCCTTTTCCTGATCTAGTAAAGACCTGATTCAGCTCCTAATGAAATTACTGGGATTTGTTCCACTGACTTGAAGTTGACCCTGGGCAGAGCCCACTGAATTCCTTCCCAAAGTATCCTGAATGACAATAGCAAGTCCTTTCCTCAAACATGAACTACAGGGAAGCCCTCCATCCTGCTCTCCTGCTCCATAAACCATTCAGTCCTGCTGAAACCGAAAATACAGCTCAAATGCAAAATACAGCTTGCTGTATCACAGGACACCCTGTCCTTGGGAACTGGAATTAAGATCATCCAGGCACGTATCACGGGCCAATGAAGTACCATTAGAAGAATTAACTTCCAGTTCTAAGAGAAATCAAACCAGAAAATTTAAAAAATAAGAGAAAAACAAAGGGCAAATAAAAGAAAAAGAAAACAGCACAAACCACAAAACCCCACTTAAATTTAAAATTTAAAAGACAGGTTTATTTCCAAGTATATGAATTTTATGCTGTCTTGGAATAAATAATTTTCTGTATTTCTAGTTGCACTTTTCCCCTTTAGAAATAATACAATTAATATATAATTCAATTCAGTGACATATGTCTCCATTCCCCACAGGAAAATAAGTTGCACTAATTTCAAACTCACTGACACTGGAAAATAACCAGTTGTTTATACTCATTGGGACGTATGGGAGAACAAACTTACCATTAAATGTCAGAAAACATATGTTTTAAATAGCTGAAGCTAAAGGAACAGCTGTTAAAACCAGGCCACTTTTAACCAGATACTGCAACACCAGTAGAAAGCTGTCCCACCCCCCTCTAAACGAAACACAGGAAAAGGGAAGTATTTGTTCTCAGAGTAGGATCTGCTGAAGGAAAACATGAAAGATTAGATCTAATAGAGGGCTGAGAAGCCAAAACTAGAATTTAAATTAAAGAGAGATACTAAGTGCCAAAAATACACTCCAGCTTCCCTTTCTCTCCTCCCAGGTGAACTGCAGACAAGCCTGAAGGCAGCACAACTCATTAGGGAACTTCCCCTTCTTCTGCAGCCTTCTCCTCATACCTGCAATTCTTGTCTCGCCGGTGAGGTGCACTAACACCAGAAGTAAGGAGAGGAGAGAAATTAAGTCTAACTTATTAGACAACTCACCATTATGCCTGTGAGACCAGGCAAGGAAGAGATGCATAGCTTCATGGAGAGAGAAGCAGTAAGAAGCCACAGAGACAGTAGCAACAGTTCTGGAGAAAGAGGGTAGGTGCCGAGGCATGGGTGGGTGGGGTGCTGGCAGAGGAGGCAGAAGGGATTGGGGACAGTGAGCTGGGCCACTGCGGTTCAGGGAGGAGATCAGGTACTGAAGAGGGAAGGGACAGCAGGGAATCTGCATATCCAGAGGGCAGAAGGAAGACTGTGAAGGTTCGCTGCAGAGAGGTTAATAAATACAGCTCACAGTGCCTCCAGCTCTGCTTCTGTACAGGCAAAGAACCACAGCAGCCTCAGGGCCATTTCTCAATTGATTTATAACATAACCTGGAAATTAGATATTCTTCTGGCTTAATCACAAACAGGGCTAAGCGCTAAAGGCATTCCTAAAGAGTACCAAATAAATACTGACTGTTTCTGCTCTCCACAGATCCTATCTCGACTGTTTTTCACAGCAAGTGATGGTATCTCAAGTGCTTGTCTAGGAAGTGCCCATCTAGAAGACTGTTGTCTCTGAACAACCAGGCTGTTCAAACTCATGTCTCAGTCTCCACACATGTACCCTGATCACCCAGGTGAGGTGTGGAAGTTGCTCTCTGCAGCTCAAAGATATTCCTGTCCTTACAGTAGTGGATCTGGTTTCAGATCTGTCTCCCTCAACCTAAAGTTTTTGTCACACATCAATCAGTCCGAACCAAATGCAAAAACATCTGGGTAAAGAAAAGATATGAGCACGTCCCAAAAATAATCACTGAATCATAGAACAGCTCAGGCTAGAAGTGGCCTCAAAACATCAAGTCCAGTCTTTAATGGAGATGGGAGCCTTGATGAGACCAGGTAGAACCATGTCCAGTCTACAAACCTCCAGCTCTACCTGGTTCTTTGGGGAGTTTGTTCCAGTGAGTGACTGTTCTCACCATACAAAATGATTTGCATATAAAGATGAAACCTCTCCTTGAGCAATTTGTACTCATTGCCACTTGTCTTCTCCATGTGGCTCTTTGAGAAGAGAGAGCCTCCACTCTCTTTGTAGTAACCCTTTAAGTGCTAGCATACTCTGCTAAGGTCTCCTCAGTCTTCTCCAGGCAGCAAAGACCCAGCTGGTTGTCTTTCTTCACAGAGAGGGCTCACCAGCCTTTTGATCATCTTGGTGGACCTTCTTTGGACCCTCTCCAATCTGACTGTGTCTTGAATTACATGGAGCAGGACCAAAAACAGTACTCCAGGTGTGGCCTGGCCTCTAATGGGTTCTTGGGTTATGTTGTCCCAGGTGCAGGACCTTGCCTCTTGTCTTGTTAAATAAACTTCATACAGTTCTTGCTAGTCCACTCTTCCAGCCCTTATAGGTGTCTCTGCAAGATTGCTGTCACTTCTCACACATCCACCTCACCTCCCAGTTTAGTGTCATCAGCAAACTTGGGGAGGGAGCTTTCAATCTTCCTTGTTTGTTTTAAGCTGTTTCACTACTCAAACCTGCCTGACCACAAAACAAAAGCCACAGAGTTGGCAGGAGGGAGGCAGCAGTGACATCTGGGCTGGGATATCTGACTGCTACTGAGTCATAGGCAAAGGCCCAAGTTTTAGTTACTGTAAGTTTATCTCATTGCTTTCTGCCAGCTGGGCACTGAAAAGCAAGGAGTGCTGTGACACTGCAGCCTTCCTTTGGCTCTGGCTGTAAGTGCCCTGCCAAAAAAAGGAAGTGGTCAATCATGGGGAAAAGTTGTATGAATCAGTCCTAGAGCACATTTCATGTGGGATTACTGACTGTAAACAATAATAGTGACCTGCTGTTGGTACAGTACTTTGTACAACAAGCCATGCTCTTGTCTGGAGGTTTCCTGTGGCCACTCTTATGCAAATAACAAGTCATGATAATACCATGTTTATCACAACTCTAAGTCAACCATAATGACTGTAAATGTAACCTGACCTTCACTTTGGCTAAACCCTGTTTCTTTCATGGTTATCTCATATCTCAGTACATATTTATTTCCCTGTTTTGTCTATCTGTTGCCTGTTCTTTTACTTTACATACACTGCCTCACACAAGGAGCTCTGAACTTTAACTGTGGAGCTTTCTAAGCCTACTGAAATTCAAGTAAATAACAGATAGCTTCCCATCAGTCTGTGTTTTCTTTCTGACTGCTCAGTTCTATCAATTCTTATCAAATCCAGGACACATACACAGAAAAAGAAAAGACAGACCCAAAATGAAAACTGTTTATGAAAAAAGTCCAAAACAGATGAATAAGATCCTCTTTGATCACAGTGGCTTAGTTCAGTGTGTCTACTCTCAGCTATTTGCAGTAGCAAACGCAATAAGCACATTTTGTGAGAAGAAATATGAATTTTGGCCTGTAACACAAGGCAAAGGAGTCAGATTGGCAAGAGGAGTTTTGTAAACATGGGGTTGTTCTCATGGCTCTGTTTTGGGCAGCATTACCAGTGTACTGACACTCACAGCTGGATGTGTCATCCTCCACTGATGCTGAAAGATGATAGAAGAAATTAGAAACGCACATAAAATACTGTTTTGCTACATTAAGTAGCAACCAGAAATGTCAGTATCACATGTTAATTAATGATTAATGCTGGAGGAAGGAGATGCATACCTGACATATTTTTAAACTGGTATAACGAGTTTTCACCGAGCAGAGGAGGGAAGTTCTCTATAATACACAGTAATGGGCTGTGTACTTGGAACTGTGCTCCATAAATTTCCCCACCTTCAGGACAGAATGTGTCAACACACAGTTGGTCTCCTAGAATAAACTCGGTGCCAGGATTAGTAATCAGTAATGCTAAAGAATGAGGAAAAAAGGGGAAAAACATACAAATGATGATCAAAAGGACAAAAACCCCTTTTGGACTCACCTGGGGTAGGAAAACGTTGACAGGGCACATTTTTAATGTGAGACTACACCTGATATTACAAGGTGATGAGAGTAAATCAAGAAATAAAGAAAATAACACTGTGGAGCTGATAAAGCCCTGGAACTGTAAAATCTTCCTCAGAATAATGTCCTACTTAGTAAGGAGAACTTTAGCTCAGGCAGGTTGGATTAGCATATAATACATTGTAAAAATAATACACTGAAGTTATCTAACATTCCACCTTGATGAATCTCAAAGCATTCTCCCTCTGTGTATTGATGTTCCCACACTGGAAATCTGTACAGTACATGCTTGCCTTTAAGTATATTTTTGAATTAAATGTTCCCAGAACAGAGATGCTCTCTTTAGCTGGGGTGTCCATGCTAGATGCAATAGACACCACTCCCACTTTGCTCCTTGATGAAATAAGGAGCTTTCCTCTCCTGTGCTGTTGTGTAACAGTTGTTACACAGGACAGGCATATGATCCTGTACCAAGTTGTTGCCAGAGCCAAGAATAAAAGAGAAAGATGGTATTCATTTAGCCTAACATCAGCAAGCTCTAAACTGGGCCCCAGTCAAGAGAGGCACAGTGGATTTAACCACTACGACCACTAGAGACAGGTTTCCTCACACTATGATTTGTCCAGCCTCGCTCAAGCTGGTGGAAAGTTCCTCTCTCTTGGCTGTAGAATGACCAAACAGCTTAGATTAGGCACCAGCTTTAACATAACCAGAAATTACATAACTGGAGTCTTAATCATTTGCTTTCCTCCTGGACACTGCTCCTGTAGCTTTGGAGAACATTTGAAAAAAAAGTTACAGACTGGGAATGGTCTTAACTTGCTGACCCTCACTGACCCACATTGTGAAGCTCCCCCTTCTCTCTTCTGTTATGCCACTTATTTGGGTAGGGCCACATCTTTTTGAAACATTCCCATCTTCCACACTTTGAGGTACTTCTTGTGTTAGGAATATTTCAGTAACCACAGCATGGGTGAAAAATAATGATTTCTGAGAGCAGCTTGAAATTTTTACAGTCTAATATAAGTCAAACTGTTAATTTGCTGGCTTCTGTGGCCTTGCACAATGAAAAAGGGGGAGGACACAACACCTGATAAATACCTGTGACTGTGACAATATATTAGTAATAAATAAGAGTACAAATAGGCAATATTTGTTATTGAGCTCTTAAGTATATGGGTGGCACTGATTAACGAGGCATGTAAACCTTTTCCCCACTGAGGAAGCAGACTCAGGCAGTTGTGACAGCCATTTTCTCCTTTACCTTCACCGTTTCTGAGTAGTTTAGTGGAGGGACATGACCCTCAGATACCAGATCCAACAAAATGTACACCTCACAGAATCATAGAATTGTTTGGGTTGGAAGGAAGCCTTAAAGATCATGCAGTTCCAACGCCCTGCAACAGGCAGGGACACCTTCAACTAGACCAGGTTGCTCAGAGCCCCATCCAGCCTAGCCTTGAACATTTCCAGGGATGGGGCACAACTTCCCTGGGCATGACTGGGGCAGGTTTTACCTCAGGGTGCTCTGAGGCAGCCGAAGGTGTCACTGTACCCTCTCCCACTGCACCTACCATGACACCCCGCTCTCTGCCCTCACAGGGTGGCTGTGGAGACCCATGTCCCGCGCATAGTGGAGGGGCACGAAATCACAGGATCGGTCAGTCTGGAAGGGACCACAGTGGTGAAGCACAGGATTTTGTCCAGACAGACAAAACAGGAGTATCTCCGGTGAGGGAGACTCCACACCCTCTCTGGACAATCTGTTCCAGTGCTCGGTCGCGGCAAAGGACAGTTCCTCCTCATGTTCAGGTGGAAGTTCCTGGGCAGTTCCATCAGTTTCTGCCCTTTGCCTCTTGTCCTACTGGGTGGCACTACCGAGCAGAGCCTGATCCATCCTCTGATACTCTCCCTTTAGATACTGATAGACATTGACGAGGTCCTATCTCAGTCACCTCTTCCCGAGGCTGATCAGGCCCATCTCCCTCTTTCCTCACAAGCGAGATTTTCCACACCCTTGATGAACTTCGTAGCTCCAACTCACTGTGCTCCGCTCCTCAGGCAGCACAGCCCCTCAGCCCTCACCGCACCGGAGCTGCCTTTCGAAGGGCACACGCCCTCCCGAGCGCCCTGCCCCGAGCGCCGGGACAAAGGCGGCGGTCCCGCCCGGGTGAGGCGGAGCCGGGTCGGGTTGAGCTACAGCCCGGCCGCTTTATCCGCCCGCCGTGGGTGGTGGCCGGCGCAGTGCGCATGAGTTCGGGGCGGCAGCTCGGCGGAGCCCGCGGCGCTGCTCCGGCCACCTGCCCGCTCTCCGCCCGGGCTCGTTCAGCCCTCGGCTGGGAGAGGCGCGGACCCCAAAGCCGGTGAGTGCCGCTCCTCCTCGGGGGGCTCCCCTCGCCCTGTGCGGGCACCCGGCTGAGGGGGGGTTTCGCTCCCCCCGGCTCTCGGGCTCGTCCCCGCCGGTTCTGGGGTCCGCTGGCGTGAGGGGACGAGTCCGCCCCGCCGGCCCCCGGCTCGGTCTCGCTGCGGGGAGAGGCCGCGGAGCTGCGCACCCCTGCCAGCCCGCCACGGGAATGGTTCGGTGTTGCTCTTATTACTCACTAATGGATTTTTAATTATTCTTCACTCCTGTTCCAAGAGCAGCGGCGGCCAGGACGCCGGGTGCTCCGTGCACTGCGCGGGCTCTGGGCGGCGGGTGGCACCGGGGACAGGGACCGGCACAGCCCCGTAGAGCAGCTTTGGGCTTGGGTTAGTTTTGGTACACAGGCGGGGAGGAGGAAAACTATCAGCAAGCCGCTGCCCTGCCGTATGTGGGGCTTGGCTTTCCACTACTGAGCTGTTAAGAATTTTTTTACCCCTGTGGATTTCTTGTTCTTCCGTAGCATAACCTAAAATTTGCTTTTGCTGATCGGCGACTTCAAAAAATACATTTAAGTAAAGGTTTCATACCTGTGAAACTTTTATGTATGCTGTTCCTGCCTAAGGATGATGAGGAGCAGCTGCCTCGTGCCTCCTCTTTGCTTTCCGACTGTGTGCAATTCAGGGTTTCCACTGAAAAAGCTGTTGGTGTAAACAGTAGCAGATTCTAGTTCAGGGTATTTTCTTCCCCTTCCCCCTGTCAGGTGCCTTTTCCATCTGGAGGTGGTAAGCATGAGATGGCTGGTGCTTCTTAAGATCTTAATCTTAGGTGGTTCGGGTGAAGTTTAGTGCGTGTAAAGAGAAAGCACAGCCTTAAAAACACTCCTGGGATTTTCAGTAATCCAAGATCTCAAGGGCATATTTCCTGAATAGTTTTTGTTTAGTGTGGCAGCGAGAGGAGTCTGCTGGAGGTGGAGCTCACTTGTGCTTGGTCCTGTGTGCATGGGTGTAGCAAGAGTTGATTCCTGTGGTAACAAGCATGCAGATGAAATAGGAAAGAGATAAGAAAGATTCAGCCTCTTCTGAATCTTTCTAAACATTTTCCAAGGATTTTAAGCTATAACAAGTATCAGAAATGTAACAGTTTTTTCCTTTCCTCTCCCTTTTATGAAAGACACAGAAGGAAAGACTTCTTTCTAAACCCTAAAGCACAAGTCTTAGCTTTAAAAGCTTTTGCAACTTCTGGCTTATGCTAATAAAAAGGTATTATTTTAAGACTTTGACACAGGTCCTTGACTAATGCAGCATTGTAGATGGCCTTCCCTGTACGAGTACTACTTTAAAGAATTATGATTGTGGTTTTTCTCCTTCCTTTGCAGGAATTACTGTTGTGTAAGGGAGGAGCTGATGTTTAAACAATAAAAGAGGGCAAAAAAGTGTTGCTTGCTTGGGTCTCTAAGAAATGAAGATACTACTTATTTCTCAGAAATGGAATAGATTTTCCCAGCAATGTCTTTCTTATCAATGATTTGTTTGGGGGTTTTACAATAGAGAGTGAATGAGTAAAATGAAGTTTTATGACTAGAAGTGCAAGTAATGCCTGGCATTAGAAAGGAACAGGGGGTTTCTATATTGCCTCTCTGTTTTGTCAGTAGTAACACTCTTCTCATCCTGTTAGTTAAAGCTGCTTTTTTCTCTGCATGTCTCTGAGAGAAATATTAACTAAGAATGTTGGCAGACGGATTGCTGGTTGGATATAATAACTGGAACAACTTAACTCCTGAGCAGTTGACAAGTCTCAGGCTGACTGACCTTCTGAAATACTGGAGCATGAAAATAAATGAACATGTGAATGTGGCTTTCAAAGCCAGCCAGACAGGCTGTTACTGTTACCAAATCCTCCCTCCTCCTTTTTTTTTTTTAATTAAAAAATAAAAGCAAGTGATTTTAATTTCCAGTATAACTAACTGCTTAAATATATTCTTTTCAATTGGGTGTGTGTGAGTTATCCCTGTACCAAGAAAAGTCCAGGGCCCAGACTCCACTGCTCTGTTTTGCCAGTGCTGTTTTCAGCTTTGTTTACCTTGGGCAGGCAGACCTGTATGTACTTACATAGGAGTGAAATGTCCAAAATTAGTTAATTTTTAGAGTAAACACCCATGCTTTGTGCTTCAGACGTCCTCTCTTTCTTCCCCACACCAGCACAGTAGTCACAAAAAGAAACATTGGAGAGCAGCCTAAAATCCAGTTGTGAGACTATGACACAGCTGTACTGGGGCTGAAAATTGTCTTGCTCTCCTAAATACTGTGTAAAACAGGATTTGGCTCACCATTGCTATGACTGTAGCAGCAGTTACATAATGAAACCCTAAACCCCAGCAATGCTGCACCTGTAACAAGACAGAAGTTGACTAATTACAGAGGCGTCTGTGCCTAAAATTGTTTATGTACACTTCATGGTTCTAAAGTGTTGGCTGTCACAGATAGCACCACCCTGATGTTAACAGGGGAGATTTAACAAGAGTAACTTGAAAAAAATGGGATGCTTTCCTTGTTGAAATTTGCATGAGGACATTTGTAGTCAAAGCAGAGCTCAGCCATCACCTGAATGTGTTTAAAGCCCTATATAGGACTGGATAAGACAGCTCTGGACATGTAGTTGTCCCACTCAGCAGCTACTGGTCATCAAATCTTAGCTGGAGAGTACCAGTAAGAGCCTTATCGTTATCCTTGAGTAAGACCTTAATCTACAGAAAAGTAACTACTTGTCACTGGCTGTAGTTTTATTTTTTAGTTGGGGCAGGAAGGGATTCTGTCACAGTGGGAAATGTGAGCACTTCAGGGATCTTTGGTGGTTTAATCCACAATGTTGTATCGGAGCCTTTGCCACTGGCCTTCATTTTGGGCAACAAGATTCAGCTGATGCTGTTGGCTGATGTAGTGAACTAGGAACAGAGTTTATTTGCAAGGGAAAAGGCAAGGATGTGTGAGTACATGCGTCACAGATGGGTTTTTTTAACCCTGATAAATTCTGTTTTGATGGTGGACCAATGTGCTTAGCATCATCAAATCCTGCACTGGTATTCTACTGCCTTAAAAGAAGGAATATTTCCCAAACACTGCAGAGAGGAGTATGAGGTAGTGATGAGCTGTGCTCTTGTGCTGGCTTGGTTGTATGTGACAAAGTCTCTAAAGCATAGGGGCTCAAAACAGTAAAAAGGATATTCTTGAAAATCAGGAAAGACCAGTTAAGAATGAAGCACTGTATGGAATCCTTATTTTCAGGTATCATCAGGCTTGGATTAATGTGGTCAAAGGTGTGACCTTAGGTATTGTTTCTGAGCAAAGCATGATTTGGAGAATTCAGTGTAGTAATTGAATTATTACTTAGGTGGTAAAATGTTGGTTTGTGGGTTTTTTCCTTTCTTTTAAAATGGTTGCTACATTTAAGATCCAATTCACCAAACCGTTTAAGCATGTGATAGAATGTCCTAGTGAAGTCAGACAGATTTAAGTTTTACTGAACTGGTGCCTTGCCCATCTAGTTCTTTCAAAAAATGTATGTACACAGGATAAGTTATTTTACTGTTGGCAACTCTCACAAGTTCTAGTGTGAGTTGCATGAATGACATTCAGTGTGTTTCTTGAGGCTTCAGCTTTCAGATTTAGAGGACTGAGAGAATCTTTGTTTTTAGCACCAAAACTAACGGACTTTGTAGCTCCCCAGCCTGCAGAGGAAAGTTTGAATTGTCACAAGTGTGCCACAGAAACCAGGAAGTTTAAAACAAAATATTGGGGTTACATTGAATTCTGTGAGACTTGTGTGGTTGTTGTCACTGTGTAATTACTTTGATGTAGTTGCATATCTGTCATAGGCTGCCATGAGAGCCCTGAGTTCACTCTTGGCTAAACATTGTTCAGTCCTACTTGTCACCTGTTCTGCGAATCAATATTGATGTCCAAGGAAGTGTCGTAAAAATGCTGTTGGCCTCACTCTCATTTAGCAGACCTTACTGTCATAGATTCTGTGTATTTTTTTGTTGTTGTTGTTATTTTTCTATTAATGGTCAGCATTTCTATTTGTCTGGCCATACTGTGGTGACAGTCTCTCTCTGAACAAGGGCAGAAACGTTTCTGGGTTACTGGATGTTAAATAGCCATGGCTGTTATGAACACACAGGATTTTTCATGAGCAGATAAAGACTCTGAATCATACTCAATGTTATCACAAGCTTCTACACTTATGATGTGGAGAAGAAAAGTCAGAATTTAAACATCTTGGCCAGTTTTGATTTGCCTTAGTTCCTAAGCATCAGCTATTGTCTGTTTTTACTTCAGTTTTGTTTTGTTTCTTTCTGTAAGAACAGCTTATAAATTTGCTGTTTGGCTCTGTGGGGTTTTTGTATGTTCAGCAAAACCTCATCAGTTTATCCTGTGTACTCCTGGAATTAGTCAACTTGCCTGTGATGTTTGGCCTCTGTAGGCAGTACTGTTACTTAGTCTGTTCTTCTACCAGAAAGCTTCAATCTTACTGTATATCACAAGAGTAGGGTTACCCCTAAAGCTCAAGGATTTACTCAGTATTTCACATACTGAAGGAGGTAAGAAGAATTCAGTTGCTGATAGCCCTGTTCAGAAGGAGGAAATGCGTCCACTGTAACTAACCATCAGTTAGTTTTGAGGAGTTTGCAACAGCAGGGGCTCAGTGAAGACAAACTCAGCTGGTTTTGTTCGGCTCTGGTCTTGTACAGCTGGTTCAAAGGTATGTTGCAGAAGCACTTCACACAAGGAAAAATTCATGAGGTCATTAGACACAAATACCTGGCCTGTTTTGGGAAGAGCTCTGGTCTCCTGACCACAGCATGCAAGAATCTGAATGAATTCCTACTCTCATTTGCCTTGTTTTACTGCTCTGCTGCCAACAGTCAGAGGCTGATAAAGGTCTCCAGTCTGCCCCTGTACCATCATTTTTATAACATCCATCCCATGGCAACACTTCTAATGACCACAGAGTGTTTCCAGTTGCTTAACTCTCCAAACTCAACCACCACCATGGAGTGCAAGGTGCTGACGCTGTGTGCAGAGCTGAGTGTGCATTGCTATGTCTGTGCACAGCTGACAAATTAAGCCAACCTTGAAGTTCACTGGCCACTTCTTCTGTTTCAGTTGAATCGCTGAGAAGGAGCTGGTTAAGAACAAAGACAAAATCTGTGTGGTGCTCAGAGTACAACAAGGCTTAGAAATATATATTGAGGAATGTTCTAGAAATTGTATGTATAGTGAAAGGGACAGACTGATCTTGTGCCCTTTTAATAATGCATGATAATTTTCTAAAAATTGTCAACTCACCTTAAGTATGTTGTGCAGTTAATGGCCTGGTGCTATCTGCTGACTTTTGGCTCCTGGCTTACATAGCAGTTGATTTTTAGCCTTTAAATGTCTTGCACTTTTGTGGGATTGATCTTTTTGCCTATTAAGCTAGTCTTCAAACAGGATTGTTAATAAAAAATTCTTTCAATCTTCTGCTACTATAGAAACAGTCCCTTGTAAATGTTAACATTGAGCTTCAGTGAAGAAGTAACCTTAGTCAGCAAAATTATAAACATATGCTTTTTGAAAGGACAGACTGCACCTTATCTTTGATGGCAACTTAATACATTTTCTTTGAATTATTTGCCTCTGTCAAAGCAAAATTAAATCTTTAGAGGTGAAATTCAGTGCTAACTTTAGAATCTTTCAATTTCCTTCTTCTACTCTCTTAAAAGCATGCATGATATGTGACTTGTATTGTTCTAAATATCTCATGAAGGCTATCTTGTAACCAAGAAGTGATTGCTTTAGATGATAGAATCACATCTGCCCTAAGATGTATCTCTGGTTTAATATCTGGCATCCTCTCTCCAAATAGTACTGTTCCTGTCACACTTCTGCACCCCTGTCATGGTCTGATTTTTTTTTTTTTTATTATTAATCCCTAATGGTACAGGCACATATATCTTAAGCCAAGCTAAAAAATACCCAGCTACAATGACTGAACAACAAATCCCATTGTGAGCAACTTTCATATTTAATGCATCTCTGAAGGTCAGGAGGAACAGCTGCCTGTCGTCCTGCTGTTCCTGCTCTCTCTGAGCAAGGGTACCTTATTTTTGAACCCTGCTTGTTACCTTGGCAATTCTACTGAAACAGACAGTGGGGTCTGGAAATTCATTAGATTCTTGGCTATTTCTATCTTAAACCTCTAAAGTCTTTCACTTAATAGAGATGATGTAAAGAGGGTGAAGGGACTTCACTGTTAACCGTGGTTAGGAGGGGAATTTGTCTGTAAAATGTGCTGTATGTGTTGCAGCAGTGCCAGGCAGCCTCATGTCACCTCTAGCTGCTCTAGACACTGTACAAAGGTGTAGGAGTTTCTCAAAGCATAAAAAACACAGCAAATGGGAGAAGAAATGACATACATGAATTGATTATGATTTTATTGATGTGTACCTTTGATGTGTTAAAGATGATGTAAAAGGTAGAAGAAGAGAAAGTCATCCTGCACACCTTTTCTGCAGGCTCACAGGCTCCAAAGCTTTTCTGAAATGAGTAAAACTCCCAAAGAAGCCACAGCTTCCAACACAAAAGCAGGACTGGTGCTGTAATGTTTGATACTGGCTCTTGTGTGGGCGGCTCTCTGAACCAGTCGCATTCACTGCCTTTAGTCATTGTTCAGGAGCTTTGTGAAACATCTGAACTGGGGCTCCAGAATGAGTAATGGGAGCTTGCTAGGAGCAGAATTATTTGTTGTTATTTAGAATTCGTGGCTTTAATGTTTATTGCTGCTGAATCTTGGTGTTCCTGCTGTCCTGAATGTAGATAGCCTACCATGAACTTAGTCCTGGTTAAACTGAGGTATTGCTGTTGGAGAAAGAAGAACAATGCTCTTACTCCCTCAGAATATGGGCCTCTTGATTTGTTTCTTGATAACATCAATTAATATCTTCTCCCGGCTAGTCTTTAAATGTGGGTTTTATTTATGTTGTCAATTGTAATCTGCAGCAGTGACCTTTCATAATATAGTCCATAAAATGTTCATAGTTTTGAGTGTAATTCTAGAATATCTCATAGTTGTCTATAGCATCACTGAGGGACTAAACAAACATGGCATATTCAATTTATATCGGGGACACCTGGATAAAAATTTTATGCTGCATCTTAGAAGTGCTGAAGAGGCATAATATTTGCCTTGTGTTGAATATCAGTAGAAGTACTCACCTCTTGCTGGTTTCTCTTTTCCATCTGAATGTCACCTCGACAGTCATAGGATGGAATGACTGAAGTCAGTGTGAGTTTTCTTTGAATTTCAGAGGTGTCAAGACTCTCCAATGGTCTTGTCTTCTAAAAGTCATATATGTATTTGTGTGTGTTTGTCCACGTGTATGATTTCAAGATTTTCACTGATAATGTTGGCTTCCAAAAATTAAATATATTTTCTTGTCTGGATATGTTTGTGTGTGGCTTTTCAGCGCTACAGGGTTTGTTGTAGATGGAGCTGCTGTCGGAGGACATGTTCCATACCTGGGCTGCTGTTTTCCTGTTCAGCTTTCTGCAGCAGCCAAAGGTACAGCAGCTGCCTTAGTGCTCCTGTGTCTGCCTGTCCTGAGAATTTGAAAACCAGGACCACGAGCAGGTTTCTGCCTCTCTGGGCATCACTTAAAGCCCATTCTCCTGAGGATGCATTGTATCACTGATAGCTAAAGTTCTTAATAGAAAAGAAAAAGGAAGAATGGAGTTTTTTTGTGTAAAAGTAAGGCTAAATTTGATCACTAGACTTAATGTTCGTAAGAAGGGCTATGAGATGTTTTTGTTGTGGCAACCCAGTGCTTTGGGTTGTGGATGTGCTTCCAAGACTTGCTGGACTGCAGCCTAGCTACATTGTGTGGGAGCTTTCCCACAGGACACGGTGCTGCCACGCACCTCTGGTAATGTCATAGCCCTCTCCTGGGAGGAGGGATCAGCGGGATGGAATTGTTGCTCAGTATTGGCAGATGTTATCTCACTGCTATGAAACACTAATCAGCTTACCAGAAGGCTCTGGTTTCTCAGCCCACAGCTGTGGGGAGCAAGGAGGAGTAATCCGATTGAATTGGAAATGTGGGCTTGACTTTTCTTCTCGTGTTGTGTCGCCTCTTGAGCCATGATAAAGGGAGATGCACTCGGGAAGCAGGAGCATCTCATTTAATTTGTGCAGTGTCAGGGGAATGGTGTCCATTTCCCAGCTGGTTGCATATAACATGGCACTTCAGAACCAGCTGTTTTGATGAATGTGTCACTGCTGTTCACGGGTCACAGGCAGGGTGGGTGAAAGGATGGACTGTTAGCAAGCAAGGCAATTTCTTGTTGCAGAGGGCGGTTTAATGTATTGGAGCAAGGAACGAGCTAGGTTCTACTTTTTGCTTACCCCCTGCTCATGCTATTAGTGCACTAAGATGACTTTTGTGTTTGTGTCCTTGATAATAAAAGAAAAAGGTCTGCCACAGTGTTTTGGGAGATGATGACAATTCAGAGGTTTTGCAGAACTGGGCATTAGGGAAGCTTAAAAAACTGGAGGCTTTTGCTCCAGTGGGTGCTGGTGCATAAATCTATTTCAGTAAGTGTCTTCCAAATGTGCAAGTACTGTTTCTTCATGGCTGACTGAAATAAAAGCTCTTGAAGCTTTAAAATGCAATTTGTCATGCGCTGGTGCAAAAATGACACCAAGTTCTGCTCCTGGATCTTTCCCCAGAAGCAGGTGGCATAGAGCTGCTTCAGTAGTATGAGTTAACTGCCGCAGTGTTAGGAAATAAACAGGGTTCTGTTTCCCTCATGTGATACAATAAATAGAATTCTTGTTTAAAACCAAGTAAAGAGAAAGGTACTTGAGCTGGGCTAGTTGGTATCTCAGCCTGTGGGATTTTATTACTGTTAATGATGTGCCATGACAAATGCAAACTGAACTTATAGGACAAGGATATATGCAGGGTCTTTGCTTCTAGCTGTTCATAGACATCTGGTTTGGAAGCACAAGAGATGGGGTACAGAACCTTTCTATGTTGGATTTTTAGTCATCTTTTTGAACAAAAACAGTTTTTAAAAGATGCCCATAAAGTGGTAGATGTGTTTCAGGGCAGAAAGAGATGCCCTTTATTAACTTGCGTGGGACTTTTTTTGCCGTTTATTTTCCATTCCTTTTCAAGTGTTTTAACAAGCAGATTTAACCCCATACCATGTTGTTCTCTGTTTGCAGACATGAATAAAGCGAGCAGCCCCACGTAACACCCTGATGGCATTCTGTGCTGCGTCGGGATCAGTAAGGCAGGAAGGTGTGATGCCTGGCAGTCTCCTGGTGGGTTCTCCTGAAATGGCATCCGAAACCTCTCCGGAGCACATGCATGGGAGCACAGAAAGGGCTGGCAGTGTGGAGAATCATGGCAGCCAAGCTAGGTGCAGAAATCTTGCCTTGGTAAGTGTTTAATGAGCCTTGTGCTTAGTGATACAGATTACATTAATAGCTCTGTCCACATCATGCGATTTTTGTTTTATTAGGATTGACTTTTGCCATTTCTAATCCTAAGTGGTTGCTGGCGTTCTCCTGGTTGTTAAACTCAAAGGCCAGAAATAACTTCTCAGCTTTGGTATAACAGCTTGTTATTCTGGTCTGATTGTCTCTGGGAGCTTGGAGGGTGCTTCTCTCCAGCCTTTCCTCCCAGAGAACCAGGAATGGCAGTAAGGGCTGCTCTGCCCTTGCTTTCTTAAATACCTCATAAAGAAACTTAAGGACAGTGGTTGTTCTACACACTGCTTTTTGCTTAATCTCTTTGATGCTCCTGAATAAAGGTCTCAGCTTATTCCACCTTAATTAGATGAGTAACAAATATGTCACCATAAACAAAGCTGTGCTCGCATTAGTGAGTATGAGTGTGTGTCCATTTAAATTTTGAGTGAGTAACTGAGGGAGTAGGATGCACTTCTGCATTCTTCCCAATTAGCAGGGTGAATCAGGTAGTGAACTCAACAGTACACTTTGTACTGTGACAGGCTAAGCCTAGAAAGCACGTATGGTTCCTTCCTTTTTTTTTTTTTTTTGTCATCCCAACCATTTGAAAAACGCCTATTTTTAATTGAGGAAAGAGCACTCTGGTAAACATGCTTGCCCTAAGTGGAAATCTAAATCTCTGTCTTGCTTAAACATGGACTTAGGCTTTGTGTCTCTTCCCCTCTGCCCTCTCTGATAGTTTCTTTTTAATGTGGTAGTTTTCTGTGAAAGAGTAAGTGGCAAAACCTGTATTTATCTGTATAGTTCAGACACACTCATGGTTTTGTGCTACTGTGTGAGCTTTCTGGCACCTGGAGGCAATTCTAAAGCTGTTCCTTTTTTTGTTGTTTCTACTGAAAATACTTACTGTTAATATAATGCTGTATCCTTCAGCTTGTGTTGCTAGTTAAAACACAAAACAAGTATGATGAAATTTAGTTCCTTAACTGTTTCTGATCTGTTCTAGAAAAAAGTTGTGAAGGATCAGGGTGAGGGAGGTGAAGTACACAATTTGAACTCAGGAAGTTAGTGTATATTGTTTATTTTATGAAAGCTGGTTGAATTTTAGAGAATTATGGTGGAAGTAGTACTTTGCTGGAGAATTAGAACTTAATTTTATACAGAACTGCAAGTTAATTTTGCTTATTACTCTACCACTGATTTCCAGATTAACACAGTAATAGTCAATCATGTTTCCTTGGGTTTTATTCTTAGCTGCAGTAGCAGGCATGAGACTAGACATTTGAAAAAATCAGTATTGAATAACAAAGCTATGTATAAATCAGTCTATTTGTACAGTCTTATCCCAGGTCTGCTGTGTCAGAAAATGACATAAATTCCCTTAGTCCAACTAGATCCTGCCATGTGATAACCCATATGATGATGCATCAGCCAGAATTGGAATCCCTTCCTACTCTGTAATGCAGTAATTTATAGATGGAGTAAAAGTTGGCTGCAGGCTTAGGCGATTCCCATCAGACCTGTGAATTAGCAGTTTGCAGAGCCCTTCGTTTGTCTTGTTTGAGTTTGTACATGAAGACACTGAATTGTGTACCAACAAATATAATTGTGATGCCACAGATACCCTTCCATGATTCTTCTTCCAGCAGTGTAGTAGGTGGCATGTCCAATAAGGCTGACAACTTGCATGTGTGGAGTAACAGGTTGGACAATATAAATTCTTCTCAATATAGGCATAATTTCAGTTTCTGTATTTCAGAAGGGGTCTGTGTTAAACTGAATATGAAGAAAATTTTGCCTTTTCTGCCTAATTGCTGGAATATGCTCCTAGAGACATTATCTTCTTGCTTCAGTAGTTTTGTTTAAAAGTTCAAAAGATGCAGAGGCTTTGATAGCCTAATGAGAAGAAAGGGATAGATAACCTTGTGTAGACAAAGAATTTCTATTATGCCAGTTCTGAGAAAGGAGGGGATGTATTTTCAGGCACACTGGACCTTCATTGGACCCTGAAACAGAAGCAACTAAAGACCTAATGCCTCTTCATTTATCACTTTCCTGAGTCGGTTCACCTAGAGACATAGCAAGAAAGGTCAGGGTTGGCTTTGATTTTTTTGGGTTCTTGTAGTGGCATTGCAAAGGAAAGAAGTGTGACAGTGCTTTTTATGACAGGCCCATACTGCTGCAGGTTTCTTCCTACTTGATAGTAAAAAACCAAGCTCTTAAGCTTCTCAGTGTCAAACTGCATTAGTCACTAAATATAACCTTTGTGTTGCATCTGTGGAATTCAAACCCAGAGATGTGATAGTGTGGACAAACACTTGGACTGGCTTTAGCCTTTGCTGACTGCTCACAGCTGGTTTTGCTGACTCCTGGCTGGTCCTGCATCCTGTCTGTGCTGGCATCACTTGCTGGGAACTGGTTGTCAGTTTAGGAGTGACTAGGAGATGGACATCAATTGCCATATGCTAAAAAGGTCTTAATATTCTGTGTGTGGGATCCTTCCCAGTCAGCTGTTGTCACTTCAGTTTAATTTTGCCAGATTTCTCAGCTTCTCTTACCTATACAGTGATGCTTTCAGTTAATCTTTGACAACTGCAGACCTCTAAGCCAAATTTATTTTTTTTAAATGGAAAGCAAGATGCTGCCTTGATTTTTAGGTGTATTTCCGTAGAAATTATAGATGTTCAGATCAGTATTTATTCTGCCAAATCTGTCACAGCAGGTTGAGTTGAGATGAGAGGAATGTATGCCTTGATATCTTCATCTCGCATGAATGTTAATAACCATAAAAGTTGTTACATATGAGGACATGAATTTGCACATATATTTTGGGTTCTTTTTAACAAAGAGGGAATGCATACATCTGCTTCAGAGAAGTGTATTTTCTTGATGCATGGAATCAGTTGCACTCATCCACGGGTGAGGGCAAACAAAAACACTCTGTTCTTGGCAATTCTAGCTTCCAAAACCCAGTTTGGAATGACACTGCCTGACATATGGTAAAAGAATTAACTTGCCATGAAATATAGTTGCAGCAATTTAAGGACACTTAATTCAAAGGTAAAGCTAGGTCTTGGGGTTTTTTTGAAGCAATTTGTCTTGTTCCACTGACTGAATAGGCACAGACCAACTTCTTAAAGCCAATCTTTCTTTCAGTGCTACTTTCTGATAATTGGACTGGGTATCTATTCTCAGCCATGAGTAACTGCTTTAGTTTCTATGTGTGAATAATGTGCTGAGACAATTGTGCTACCTGTGAAACCATGGCAGAGGTGCTGGTGGTACCTGAAGTGAGCTGTGCTAATGGGAACTGCACTAATAGTAAGCTGTGTCAATGCCTTGGATCTGTTGCTACAACTTCAGTACTTCACCTTATGTATCTGAACATGTCTTACTGAATGATAGCTTTGAGGGATAGTGAGTTCTTGTTATTGTTGGTGGATTGCACTGTGGTTTTTATTTTTTGCCTTTGGATCAGACAGATCCTTGGTTAATGTCACAGTTCACCACCACTCTTTTTGGGGCAGTGACCTCTGGAATTTGTTCAAGTGACTATTTCATTTGATCACTAATCAAATGGCTTAAATTGGGAGAGGCTATGACTCTAAAAAAGAGATTTTGCTTGTTCTGATTGTTATTTCTTCAAACAAGCTCCCTCTCTGGCTCTAACAAGACTTGATAGCCAGTCACTGAAGATGGTTTGTCACTCCTGGATCCCTTGTATAGTACAGGTGACATTCTGAATGTTGGTTACATAAACATGAAAAGCAACTATGCTGTGAGTATTCTGAGCTTGCTCAGTGCTTTGTTTTGCACACTCAGCCACTTAACTCAGGGATGATCTGGTTGGTTTGTAGTTATGATATCTCTTGTAGCCTAAAAATTTGTTGTTATGATCCTTATCCTTTTTTGGATCAGATGCAACAGACCTGGCATTCTAAGTGCACTATGTTGTTATCTCTTTACCTCAACCTCCCTGAAGAGAATCCACAGGGAAGCCAGTGTGGATTTAGGGGTTCTGGAAAAGGACAGATCATGTGTCTGTTAGACCACTGCCACCTTTTTTTCCTCACAATCTGAATGAGTCTTGTGATGCTGAGCTGTACTTCAGGTACATTCAAGGGAAAGTCCTGAGATAGATGCCTTTCATAAAATTAATGTGTTTTTCCCCCTTGACACTGATACTCCACAGGCTTTACTGTACTACAAGACCTTTCACCGTGTCCAAGGACTTTGGTAAATAACAATACACAAAAAATGAGAAGAATTTTTGACTGTTTATTTTGTATGGATACAACTGCCTTGGGGCAGGTGGAAGCCATTCCTTACAGGGTGTGGAGAGAGCTATGCAATGCTTTGTCCACTTTAAAGTGATGTTAGTATCTGGAAGCAGTGTGCCTTGGAAAAATAAGAGCCTGAGTCCTACCAAGGAATGATCTTGCTGTAAAATGTGCTAGTGAGAATATAGATCCCGAAGGCAGTTTGGGCTCTGCGCACAAACTGTATCATTGTGCTTCAAGGCAGGATCTGGTAGATAGAGATTATTGCAGCAGGTGGGCAAATCTGCTTTTTAAACCATGCTGATAGGCATTCCTGAGCTTCCAGAGTGTTT
This sequence comes from Brachypodius melanocephalos, assembly GCA_013398615.1. Classification (NCBI taxonomy): domain Eukaryota; kingdom Metazoa; phylum Chordata; class Aves; order Passeriformes; family Pycnonotidae; genus Brachypodius; species Brachypodius melanocephalos. The sequence continues at coordinate 13,156,050 of VZSR01001299.1, read as the reverse complement.
TCTTTGTATATTTCACTGCTTTTCATGGAATACTGGCATTAAAGTTTCTGTAATGTGAAAGCTAACTTCTGCTTCTCAAGCTGTATCAGGGGAGATATAGGTTGGATATTAGGAAAAAGTTTTTCACGGAAAGAGTGATAAAGTACTGGAATGGCCTGCCTGGGGAGATGGTGGAGTCACCGTCCCTGGATGTGTTTAAAAAAAGACTGGATGTGGCACTCGGTGCCATGATCTAGTTGAGGTGTTAGAGCATGGGTTGGACTTGTTGATCTTGAAGGTCTCTTCCAACCTAGAAATTCTGTGATTCTGTGGTACTTGTCTCACCTTCAGTGAATGTAGAGAAGATTTGTTGTGATTATATGGATGGTCAACTTTTTATATGTTAAAATACAGGGACACAGGGCTGCATCTGCCCACCACCCATTCATTCTTCCTTTTTAAATGTAGTGTGCTCCATTATTTGAGCCTTCCTGTGCAGCTACACTCGCAGCACTCCATGCTTTGTTTTGGACTCTGTCCAGCTTGGCTGCATCCTTTCCAAAGTTCAGCAGCTGAATCTGAACTCTGTGTTCTGAATGAGGATGTGCTGTCATGTCATTCACCCTAGTTAATATATCCCAGGATGAGATCTGCATCCCTGAACAGCAGATTTTTTTTTCCCTCTTTATGGCACTTAAACTGACAGACTCACAGATTGCACAGGTGCCTTGCAGTAACTTCATCTCAGCATCATTTTTTGTTCATCTGTGAGTTCATTTTTGGGGGCTGTGTTACAAAGGTTTCAAATCAAGGTATGTGACGTCTTCTACTTGCACCTATTGGTCAAGTCAATAACACTATCATAAGAAATGAGCTTGGTGTGAAATTATTTGATATTTTACGAAAATTATTTAGTGGCTTTTGCCTGAAATGTCTCCCCATTTTTCTCAATGTTGTTCTAACATAATTTCTTTTTCCCTTTAATTTCTATAGGCTGATCAGCCTAATTTTGTTTATCAAAGGGATATCTTCAGAGTTTAAGTAGATAGTCAGCTTGCTTTCTTTAAAAGTGGGTTAGGAGTAATTTAGTCAGTTTATGATTTTAGCTCATCTAGTTTATCTTTTAAGTACTTGTAGATGATTTGTTTCCTCACTTAGGACCTATTGATTATATGCTTTGCTACCTCTTATGAAGCACACGGGTACAATTATGCTCATAAACTGAAGAAAACAGCACTCAATATTATAGTCTTCTTTACCAAATGAAATGGTATTATCAAAACCATCAGATAGTGGGTTGTAGAGGAAGCACAGCACACAATTACACTCTGGAACTCCCTGCCACAGAATGTTGTGAATGCCAGTCATTTGCATGGCTCAAACAATAAAACAAATTCATGCTAGAAAAGCTCATTAAGGGCTATTAAATACACAGATGCCGATGCATCTGGGAAGTCTTTAAGCCACATATTGCTGGAAACTGGAAGGATTTATGGGAAGAAAAAAAATGTCCATCCAATATACAGCAACACTCCCCTCAGCCTCTCTCCCTAGTCCTGTGTTCATAGCTGCTGAAGGCTACTGAGCTAAATGGGCTTTTTGGTCTGATCCTGTGTAGTAGTTCATGTTCTTAGCTGTAATTCACTTGCTTCCAGCTTCAGTAACACAGCAGTACGATCCATTCCATCTCCCTTTCCTGTGAATCTAGTCAGAGGTACTTGACTTTTTCTTTGCTAAAGCTTTTATACGTGTTCTCATACACTTGCCGCATGCAGGGCTTTCCTTTTCACCCCTTCTAACGAATAGAACTGCCTTGTTATTAAGAGACTATGGCCCAAGTGGTGCTACACTGGCCTTTGTACTACACATTAGTTTGGTCCCTTCATAGTCCTTTTGAGAAGCATCCAGTCACTTCTTTCCTATGGAATTGTGCTTATTAATTCTTCAATGCTGTCAAGTGATTGATAAATCAGTTGAATCTGGCATTCTCCTGGTATTGTGCTAAATGAAGTTTGGTTCTTTAGTAGGTTTTAGAAGATTTTTTTTAAGCACTGCAGATGTCTTGGGGTTTCTGTGATGTTCTGTTTCTGTCAAAGCTGTGCTGGTCTTAGGATTTTAGATCTGGACGTGATGTTCAGAATTTATTCACATATGTATGAAAAGTTGTGGGCCTCTGGATATTAAATCATTGTTTTGAACAGGTAGGAAAGGAATCGATGAGTCTTTTTCTGTGAAATACAATCTATTCTTCTTTTCTTTCTCTTATTATTTTTTGCCCTTTTTTATACCAAACACTGTTAAAACAAACTCTTTCCTATTTGGCATAAGCAGGAAATCTTTGGCTGCACAGAGATCTAAAATATTAATGCCAGCTGAGCATACTCAGCTATTTCAGTTGTTTGCATCCCAAATTTCTTCTGTCCAAGCAGTCTTTTTAATCCTCCTAATTTAATGTAATTTTAAGCTGAGGCACAATGTTAAGTTTCAAATTCAGGCTGTCTTTTGATAGTAGTTTTAATTTGTAGTGTTAGGTGCATGTGAGATTTAGTTCAGTGAAGTGTGTTTGTGTATCAAGAGCAGGGAGTAGATGGAAACTGTGAGGTGAATAACTCGAGTAGCTGAAAAGACTTTTCTTTGACTATTAAAAAACACAGATTCATCAAGAAAAAAGGAGGCCTGGAAAACCAGCCTGGAAAGAATATGAACTGTTCCTGTACTTGCAATATATGGAAAATGAACTAATTGCAATTAGACTTGGTAGCCTTAGTTAAAACTCGCACCTTTACATTACAAAAATTCCTCCCATCTTTCTGAAGGCTTTACTATAATACAAGCAATACAGGTGGGAATCAAGCAAGCCACTGCTTGCTTTACATCTCTGAGCTCCTTTGGTTTGACCAGCCTGAGTAGGTTGTTGTGTTTTTTTTTAGCTTTTGTTTTTTTTTTTCCACTGTGATTGTGTGTCTGAAATGGTATTGTTTCCTTGGCTGGCAAACTGAAACATGCCTTGCCTGAGGGAGTTTCTATCCAGACTGGATGCCTTGCATCTCAGTACAGTGCCCTGACCTAACACTATTCTCCAGAGCTGTTGGTTTTGGTTTTGTTTTTTCTGATGGAATGTGACATTGATCATCTTGAAGGGAAACTGCATGAGGAAACAAATCAAAGTGCTAACAGAGATGAAGTTGGCCTTTCACATCTTGGTATGCTATTTATTACAAATGTGTTTGCAAAGGGATGGTTACTCAATTTAGATCCTTTACCTAAAGGGGCAGTGCTCATTTCAGCAAGATCCATGAGGGATGGTTAAATCAGGCAAAGCTCTCCTGGAAATCTTACCTGGCGTGGAAAAATGTTCAGTCTTGGAGCACAGAAAAGGATGGAAGGAAGTGCTTTTGGAAGTCGTTGCTTCCTTGCTTTATTCTTTGTTCAGCTCTTGATCAAACAAGTTAAGCTCGTGTGGGAGCAGATTTTTCAGGTGCACACAGTAATTCCTGTGCCATGCTCTGGATTTGTTGCCATTGTGACCTTCTTAAACACAACTCCCTCTACTTTTCCTTTGCCTGTGTAAGTCTGGCTCTTGCAATGAGCTCACCCTCAACAAAAGGTTCTTGGAGTCCTGTTCAGCTCCAGCTCAGGGCTACCTAACGAGAGCTCCTTTCCTGTCATTCTCTCGCCTACTAGACATAGCAGCCCTATGAGTATTTGGGTGGGGAAGGAAGGAGATTGCAACATCCATTAAGGAAAAAAAACACACATAAAAAACCCCAACCAAAAACACAAAAAAGGAAGGCTTGTCTGTCTCTGCTTTTCATGTGCAGCTGTAAAACTTTCCTTGGCCTTTGAAAACTGACATGTGGTGGGTGTGAGCTGTGGACTACGTCAGCCTTTGAAGTTCATCTTTTAAACTGGCAGTGGCAAATGGCATCCACATTTTAGCTTTTGTAGCAGTTTTGCTGCGAGCTGGAATAAGTTACTTATTCTGACAGTACACTGTGGATAGTAAGACTAAGTTAGAAATAACCACACCTCTCTACATCTTTCCCACCCACCGAATGTTCTATTGGCCACGCAGGCAAAGGCAGCTAAGAGCATCAAAGCATTTATTTTCTCATCTGTAACGTTGAGTGCTTGGAGATAACTGCCACTGGGTAACAATGCAGCAGATTATATTTCTTGATCTACAGGCATTACTTTGCTACACAGCTATGTTCTTATTTTTAATGCTGAGAATGGGGATAAAAGCTTTGTTTGTACAAGAAATTAACAGGTAGAGCTGCACACAGGGGTTTTTTTTGTCTAATCTAATGTAAGATGATCTGAACAGGCATAGTGAGTTTGAAGCAAGTTGTGCTGCCCTAGCAAGAATGTGCTACCTCTTGGATATTTGTACTGCATACCTTTATGTATTTATCTAACTTCTCCCAGCCCTCTACTGAGAAGTAGTCTTTTTACCCTGTCTGCACGTGCAGTGATGTGTCCTTGGTGTTTCTTGTTGAGTTACTGAGAGCAAAGTTTCCAGTATGTGCCTGGCAGGGGAGAAATTCAATCTAGAAAAGGGAAAACCTCACTTGCTTTTCAACAATATATGCTTGCATTCCAGAACTTACACAGGTCTTTTGGGAAATGTCTTCCCTGTATCCATTGTTTTAATGCAGTGCCTTTCTTAATCACTCTTTGTCATCTCCAAGCTTCTGGAAAAGTGAGTGTTTCCCAGGGTGGAGGGAAAAGAGTTAGTGCATTGCTGCCCAGCTTTGCATAGTGATAATGTGTTAATCAAGTTAATTGAGAGAAGTGACTCAGAGAAAATGAAGACTGGATCATCCAAGTGATTATTTATCACTTCTGTGGTCTACAGGATTATTTCCTGGTGAAGAAAATAGCCTAAGGCACTATACTGTAGGGAACAGGTCATCGTATTTATTCTTGGGTTCACCTTTCTGTAACTCAAAAGTAAAATCTTTAGAAATAATCTCCTTCCTTGCTATTAGCTCTCTGTAATCTGTTATGTACCACTGGATAATTTATGGTTTCTAGTGGCAGAGACACTTTTCAGCTCCAGCTTTGCCTCTAGAAGGCAAGTTACCTTTTGGACTTGAGCTAAAAGGGAATCAACCCATTCCTGGGACTGTCCTGAGTGCACCCTTTCCCTCCCATGTTGTTCCCCAAGCCTTGTCCCTGAATCTGACATAGAACATAGCTTGCCCCAGTTTGGAATCAGAAGAAGCCATCCTAAGATTTGTAATGGCACAGGTGATTGTAGGGGTGGGGATTTTTGTTTTGTTTGTTTTTTGTTTTGTTTGGGGTTTTTTTTTTGTTTGTTTTGTTTGGTGGGGTTTTTTTGTTTTGTTTGGTTTTTTTGTTTTGTTTTGTTTGGGTGTTTTGTTTTGTTTGGTGGGTTTTTTTGGGTGTTTTTGTTGTTTGGTGGGCTTTTTTGGGTGTTTTTTGGTTTGTTTGTTTGGGGTTTGTTTTTTTTGGTTTGTTTGTTTGGGGTTTGTTTTTTTTGGTTTGTTTGTTTGGGGTTTGTTTTTTTTGGTTAGTTTGTTTGGGGTTATTTTGAGGGGGGGTGGTTTTGTAGCTCTTATGGCTCTTGTAGTAATTTGTTCTGTACAATTCAAATTTGGTTTTGCTAAACCAAAGGATGTAATGCTAATTGCTGCTCTTTTGGTTTTTAATTTTTTTTGTGCTGTAGCATTGTAATGTCTAAATGTTTCTTTGGGAAGGTGTCAATCTTTCTGGGTTTTTTTTCTGTTTTTTTTTTTCTCCTGTAGGATGATGAAAGTTTGAAATACTTAACTCATGAAGAACAGGATGTTCTCATGTTCTTTGAGGAAACCATAGATGCCTTAGAAGATGACTTGGAGGAGATGGCCTTACATGACAGTGGCATCCACTGTCAGTCCCCAAGGTCAACAGAAGAAAATGTGTCCAGTCATTCAGAGACTGAAGATATCATTGACTTAGTGCAGTCAACACCTGAGAGCAGTGACCATGAAGGCCCTTCCAGCAGAGATCCAGAACCAGGTATTTGTGTTTCTTGCAAGGGTGGGTTTTCCCTTTGATCCAGCCCTGCCTTATTCCAGTTCTCTGTAGAAACAGCTAAAGAAATTCTGTAGCTTCCTTACTACCTCAAGATAAATTTGTTACTCATCAGGAACCCTAAGGACTGTGATGTTAATTTGCCTTGGGGTTTTTGAACTTCTTGCTGCTACTGTAACATTTTTCCTAATTTTTCCTTTTCTCTCACGAGGTTCATGCATCTGATGAAGTTGTTGGTTTGCTGTCTCAGTCTTCTGCCTGGAGACTGAGTTGTCACTCTTGTGCACAGTCATTGCAACAAGGCAGACTGTATTCACCAACCTGTTCATGCTCTGCTCTTCTCCAAGACTTTCTAAGATTTTCTCCAAGAGTTTTAAGATAGCAGATTGTTTTCAGTGTTACTCTGAGTGGGGCTGAAAGGCACAGGATCCTATCAGTGACTTTGTGACAAGATAGCATATGGCATGTTGTTTTTGTCACCCTGTAGAGTGTGTTCTCTCTGTTTGGACAATGAATCTATCAGCTAGTACACACAGTGGGATGTAATGTGTCCTCTCCTGGCTGTTCTAATAAAAAATAAGAGCTGCAAAACTCTTATGAAAGAGCAGTCATTGAAGCACAATGAAGAAACACGCAGACTGTGAGTGAAAGGCAGAGAGAGGGCTGTGATAGTGACACACTGTAAACGTGATGATTGGAGCTACAGCACTGCCTATGAAATGCCATTGCTGTTATAGTTTCTTCTGGCTGTGTGGGCTGAGGTTGAGTTAGAAAGGTAGGGAGAGGGGAGAAATGCTGCTAGAAGATGCATTTTAGCTCGCTTTCTGCTCTGTGTGAAGAGTTAATGACATCTCTGCTGCTTTACCTTTTAGTGTTGGATGCCACTCGGATTGCCGAGAGCCCTCAGCCAGCTGTACCTGCTGACCTGCCCCCACACCCCCCTGCACCGCCACCAACGGTGTCTGAGGCACTTCCTCTTCCTCCTCCACCCCCTCCTCCAGTGCAGCATCCAAAGCTGCTCCGTTCAGTCCCCACTCCTCTCATCATGGCCCAGAAGATCTGTGAGCAGCAAGTGGAGAGCCGGGCGCGCTTCCCTTGTGCCCTCAAGGAAGGGAACTCCGACAGGAAGAAAGCCCTGGTAGCCAACGGTGATTATTCCACAGCACCCAAGCACCCTCCTGCCCCCGCCCCCAAACTGCACCGGTTCCCAAGCAACATCAACATAACAAATGTCAGTGGCAAGGAATTCAGCGAGACGATTTCCAAAGCAGCAGTTAACGTCCAGGAGCGGCGGGCTCAGGTGCTGGCCAACATCGGTGGGGGAGCTCTTCTGGCAGCTGAACTGGAGGAGAAGCTGCACAAAAACGATTTCTTGTCACGTAACAGAAGTTCTTCCTTGCGAGATCTCTCCTCTGAACAAACACGCTATGAAGCCCTGACAAAACTCGGCCTAGTTAAGGGAAAGCCAGCTCAGGACCACGTGGACCATGCCCCAAGCACTCAGCAGCTTGATGTGCAGCCCAAGCAGTCAGAGGCTGTTACCAATGGATATCAAAACATCCACGAGATTTTAAAAAGTGAGCCCAGCCCTTTCCTTCCTATGGGCAAAACTGTAACAATCAAACCAGAGGTGGCTCTTGCCACTAACAAAGTCAGCAGCGCACAGCAGAGCACAGAAAAAAGTTGTAATGATTATAAACAACCTGGTGTAAGCCTGGACATGAGGAGGAGGTCAGGTTCACTGCCTAGACCTTCAGGATTTCGATCCCAAGGGATAACGGTGAAGTTTTCTGGCCGTGGCTCAACTGAAGAAGCCAGGAGAGAGGCACTCCGGAAACTGGGACTGCTGAAAGAGACTGCCTAACTTGGATGGGAATGTTGTGGCAGTGGGGGGAAAGTCATAGCATGGCTTTGTGCTAGAACAGTCCCAAAGGATTGGGATCAAGTGGATTGGAAGAAAAAAAGGAAAGTTCTCTGCTTCGGGCAAGCCAGGAAGGTATTAGACACTGTGGAATGGCCACTTGTGTTTATCCCAGAAGGACTGGCACCACGTAGGGTCATGTACAACACTGGGGTTTGGCTCTCCTTCCTACAGAGATACTCATCTGTTGCTCTTTGTGGCAAAGAGGAATTTTATTTAATAAATGCTGGACTGTAGCAGGCAGCATCTCGTTAATGAAGTGTACAGTGCAGTATTGTTGTACATAGCAAACTGAATGGCAAATCCTGCTTTTGCTCTTTCTGAAGCCAAAACAAAGAGCTCTGTCTGTCCTGCCCACATGTCTGTCCATGGGAGCTCAAGATAATGTCACAGCTGAAGTTTCTGACACTGTGACACCCTTCTGTGACTTTTTGTTGTCTGTGTTTATCTGGCTTGGCTTCTTTCCCTGCCAAAGGTGGAGTCTTCTTCTCCCTCACTCTGCTCTTGACTCAAAACTGTGCACAGGGTGGCTTCTGCTTCAACCTTCTCCTGGACAGAGCAGCCCAAGCTTTGAATGGGTGACTGCCTCACTCTGCTGCTGCACCTGGAGTCTGCCCTCCCTTCCCAGCCACCTGCTTCTCCGTCACACCTGAGCACCCCACGTGTCCAGGGAAAGGCACCAGGAAAGCCTCAAGGGTATGCACCGAGCACCACATTTCACACTGACAGCCAAAGAGTCTCCTGACAATCTGTGACCCCAAATGCTCTGTCCCAGGGAGGACCTTACAGCAGAGAAGCCATAGGAACACATTAACTTTGTACCAAAAGCGAGACCCCTTTATCAAAAGTATTCTCTTTTATGTTAGGGTTCCTTGCAAGGAACTGCTACTTGTTGAACAGTAGCTGTACTACACAGATTATAAGTTCTGTTACTTCTAAAACTGTCATTTGGTCTTCCTGTAGTTTGACAGCCCTAATAACCCTCTGTTCATAGCCTTATTTGATTCTGCCCTGCCAATGCATAACAGAAGTGACAGCCAAAATTCTTGCAGGCTATGTGGAGTTTCAGGAGAGCTGCATGTAGGAGCACATCATTCCTGAATAGTCCAAGTTGGTGGTATATTGCCTTTGTTCAATAGAGAAGCTGGTAAAGATGGTCCCAAAATATATTTGTTACTATGTTTTGGGGTTTTTTTATATGGCAAAGGTGCCCTTCCACATTCAAACTCCTTCCCTTTTTGTATTACCTGAAAACATCAAGAATTGCCACTTTAAAATCAAATGCCAAACTCTCAATTTTTTTTTGTTGTTATTCCTTCATGTTTGATTTCTCAGTGTTTTGGATTTTTTTTTAAAGGGAAAAAGCTGACTTACTCTCTGCACTTTCTAAAGCCTTGACCAACCCACTCCTTCTCCAAAGTAGCTGAGCAATAAACCTTGGAGGAGAGGAGGGGTGGCTACGGCAGAAACTGACACACCCTTTGGTGAGGAGCTCTGACATAACTGTGATAAACAAGTTTGTAATTCTTGTGATAAAGTATTTCAAACTTGCTGAGCTGTGCTTGTAAATGAAGCTGTCCTGAAGGAAGAATGTTTGTATCATTCTCAACCTGCCTCATAAGCTAAGGGGTTTTTTGTTTGGTTGGTTTTTGGTTTTGTTTTTTCTTTAATTATCTGCTTGCTGCTTAAATTTTTAATTGCGTTGTTACGGTATCTGGCTGGTTCTACTATGTAGTTATTCTTTTCAGTGTTTTCACTGGGTAAGTGATCATGTTTCTGATCATGTGACAGGCTTGCTATACATAAGCAATCAGTAATTAAAATATGTGGCCATTCCTAGGCTGGCAGAGCACTTGGGCATGCATAATCAAACGTGAGAGGTGCTGCTGAAACAAAAAAGGCTGCTTGTGTGCTGCACGTAAAGCACAGGCTTGTTCTGCTGGGCTCTGAGTCTGTAGTCCTAAATCAGAAAGACAAGGAGTGCAGAAAATACACCGAAGCACGTGCTGCAGTGCAGGCTGGAATGGAGGCTGACATGTGGATGATGCATCATAACTTATTAACATAACCTGCTAAGTAAATTTAAATGTTTCATGGCCTTTGTGCTTTTAAATCCTGTTAAAGCAAATTCTTCATTATGAATGTGAAGTACATATGAAGCAATCTCCACATCTAATCATTTTTTGCCAGCTCTTCTTTGAGTTGTTTACAGCTGGGAGTCCTTGCTAAGCTAATGGGGGAGGGTGGGTAACCCTGACACTGTTTCATTGAAATTCAGTCCAGCTCAATAACTCTGTAATGTCACCCTACTTAAAAATACCCCAGATATTTAATATCTAAAGTTGCTGTATGCTGAATTAGCTGGATCATGTTCTCTCATCCTTTGTGCAGGGCTGTGTCCTCAACTGGTGGGAAGTGGGAGTTTGATCTTCATTAGGTAAAGCAGTTTCTGCCCAGGGAGGACTTGGAACGAGGTATTCATTGTGGCCCTTCATCATAGCAGATAAACTCTTCTCTGTGCCTAAAACTGTAGTGAGTAAAGCCATGTACTAAATGAAGTTAAGTCTAGCTGCTAATAACCTGTATATAAATTTAGCTTTATTTTGTGTATCTTGTTTTGTGTGTATATGTTGCTGTGATTTTACTTTCTTCCCCTTTGTGCTAGAGGTAACTGTCTTGCACAGATCTGTTAAATCATCTATTAAACTAGAATAAACCCAATGAAGTGATGGCTGATGGGAGGTGCCATTGTGTTCTTTGCCACCCAGTAGCATGACTCTTTCTTGGAGGAGGGAGGTGACTTTTTCTTAATGGCTAATACTGATTTAATAACCTTGCATTTTGCAATTATGGATGTGTGTGAGCCAGAGCCCAACCCTGTCATGGCAGGTGCTGGAGGAGGGACCAAGAAAAAAAGGCTGTGTGTGACAAGAGGTGTGTATTCTCACTGCTGGGCTTCAGCAGCTGTGAGCAAGGTCCTTGCAGGAATCAAATTCATCCTGAACACTGTTTGAATTAGACAAAAGCCCCTCTCTCACAATGATTTGCATTATTAAAATGACCTTTCCAAGAGGAATATTTTATATGTGAAAGAAGAATAACATCTTTGTTTCCAAGGCTGTTACCGTAAGTGAGTGTGGTCCTGCTGAGTGAGGAAATCTTCCCTGTTGCACAGGTCAAAGTTCCCTGTCAGAGAACATTCCTACCCATCCCTTCCACATCTGTGTTTGCTGTTTTTCTGTCTTTTGAAGAAGGGTTTCTTTGTAAGTATTCAGGTGTTGTTGAGCATTTGTCCAAATATCATCTGTCAAAACAGATAGAACAGAAATCACTCGAGAAAAAAGAAATACTTCCCATTTGCTTGAGCTACTTTTTTTATCCCTGAGGCTGGATGTGGTGGTAGCCAAAAAGCAGCAGCAGGTGCAGCAGCCTTGTCTCCAAGCTTTCCAGGGCTGCCTCAGGGCTCAGCTACATGTCTCAGCCATGGCAGGGCAGGTGGCCTTTTGTAATTGTGTCCAGGTCCAGCCTGGAGCCCGAGGGAGAGAATTTAACTTGCCTCAATCTGTAGTGAAACTTGAAGGAGGTTCCAGTGCCTCACCCGTGCTGGACGTGAAGCCTCACAGCTGCCCCAGCACCTGCAGCCTTTCAAGTGGCTGCAGCTTGGGAAAGAAGCTTTTGATGTTTTGACTCCTGTTTTATACACACACATACTGATTTTGGTTTCTCCCTTTAGAACTGACACCTTTGGAAAGTGTTATCCACAGAGGGATCAGGGAAGGCAGGAGGCTGAAGGGAGCTGGTAGTTTTAATGCAGCAACTTGTGCAGGTTTTCAGTCTTGTTTGTGCCTCAGCAGAGAGTAACTTACAGCTCTGCTGAACAAGCTCAAGGTGTTGTGTAGCTGAACCCACCAAAGTGAAAATCACAGCCCTGCCTTAGCTGGCTGCTCACTGTCCTTCCTGGCAGAGGAGAGGGAGCCAGGGAAGCACAGCTCAGGCACAGCAGCACCTGTGGAGCTGTGGGATTGCTCTGGAGCCAGCTACAAAGGAAGGGCCTTGGGAGTGGCACTGGGACAGCTCTGAGACAGCAGTGATGGGCATCCCCAGCTCCCTCTCCACTGGCCACTTAGTCAGCCACTGCTCCCCCAGTCTGGAGCGATCCATAGGGTTGTTGTGACCCCAGGGCAGGACCTGGCAGTTGGTGGTGTTAAACCTCATTCCCTTTGCCCATCAATGCAGCCTGTCCCAAATCCCTTTGCAGAGCCTCCCTGCCTTCCTGCTGATCAACACTCCTGCCAACTCCATGGCACTAGCAGACTCCCTTGATCTCCCTGTCCAGTTCATCCATCAAGGTGTTAACCAGGGCCCTGGGGGACACCACAGTGACCAGATGCCACCGGGGTCCAGCAGCGTTCCCCACCACTCCTTGGACCTGCCCATCCAGGCAGGAGCAGCCCAGCCACGAGAGCACCTGTCCAAGCCCTGGGCTGACAGCTTTTCCAGGAGAGTGATGTGGGAGATGGTGTCAAAGGCTTTGCTGAAGTGCAGGGAGCCACACCCTCAGCCTTCTCCTCATTCCCAGGCGGGCCACAGGCGATCAGGTTTGTCAGGCACCAGCTGCCTTTCACAAGCCCCTGCTGGCCGGGCCTGATCCCATGGTTGTCCTGCATATGCTGCAGGATGGCACTGGGGATGATCTACTCTGTGACTTTCCCTGGCACTGAGGCCAGGCTGACCAGCCTGTACTTCCATTGCTTTTGCTCCAGCCCTTCTTGTAGAAGGCTGTCACATTTGCCAATTTACAACCCAGCCCTCTGCACCCAGCCAGGACTGCTGGAAAATGATGATGGAAGGGCCTTGGGGAGCACTTCACTGGTTCCCATGACAACAATGGGTGGTGGATCCCACCAGCCCCATGGACTGGAGATGTCCAAGTGCTGTAGCAGCTCACTGACCATTAATACTTGGATTATGAGGCCTTTCCTCTGCTCCCCATCCCTGTCTCAGGAGATGTGTACCCAGAGAACAACTACTCTTGCCATTATACACTGAGGCAAAGAGGGCAGAACTACCTCAGCCTTCTTATCCTTTGTCACTGTGTTTCCTCCTGCATCCAATAAAGGATGAAGATTTTTCTCAGCCCTCCTGTTGTTGCTGATGTATTTATAGAAACTTTTTTTTTTTAATTTTTTTTTTTTTGCTTTTGCAGCAGTAGCCAGATTAAGTTCCAGTTAAGCTTCAGCCTTGCATAACCCTGAGACCCTTGAATTCCTTCTGAGTTAGTGCCCCTTCTCCCAAAGGTCATACACTCCTTTTTCCCCAAGTTCCAGCCAGAGCTCTCTGTTCAGCCAGGCTGGTCTCCTTCCCTGCTGGCATATTTTTCAGCATGTAGGATCATCTGCTCCTGTACCTTTAAAAGTTCCTTCTTGGAAGCTCATCCAGCCTTCCTGAACTCCTTTGCCTTCCAGTGTTGCCTCCCAAGAGACTCTGACAACCTTTTCAATGAGAAGAGGCTTTTAATTCACCAGCCCTCCTCCACCTGTGCTTCCTTTCAGATAATTCCTGCATCCCAAAGAGGCAAAGGGAGACAAGTCTTCCTCCCATTGCTGATTTCCAAACTATAAATATCTTTTCCTCTGCAGTATAGGAGGGTCCTTAGACTGGATGGAGCCAAACCCTTCCAAGGGAACACACCCTTGTCTCGTGTGTTTTGTTTTTATTTGGTCTTTTTTCTTCCCCAAAATGGGGCTTTTCTTCCAATGTTAGGTGACTCCTCCCAGATGAGGAAATGCCTTCCCTGAAAAGTCCTCAGTGCATCTCTGACTACATCACCAAATATTCAGATGTGTTCTTACCTCAGAGGAACTGCCAGGAAACATTATTTTCCAGTGGGCCACAATTACCTGCTGCTACTTCCAACTGGCTGAAAAAAGAACACCAGGAGAGGCTTCAGTAACTTTGGGATTAAACTGAGCAGGCACAAGGAGTGGTAGATAAACCAGCTGGCAGGCTTGAAGGAGCGACTCAGCTTCAATTTCTCTTTTGTTCATGGGTCTTTGCACCTGCCCCTGATCTTTAATGAATATTTCACAGAGCCCCAGGAATCACAGACTGATTCTGAGTGGTTCCCAAAGCTGCTGAGGCACTCTTACCCAGGACCATTATTTTCTTCTCAGAGGGGTGTCTCTGTATCATAAAGAAATGCAGCTGCTACAGTATCCTCACCTGAAGGTCAAAGTTTTTTGAGTTTAGGGGGTTTTTCCCCCTCCTTTTTTTTAAATATGTTGATGGTTTGACTTTAAAAGAAAATAATTACATAAACTCCTTTGCTTGACCATGGACTTAGGGAGCAGCTCCAATTCCCACACCCTGTGCTACAGCCAGCCAGGGCCTGTGCTGAGCTGCTGCTCCAGCTCTGTCAGGAATTTTGGCCTTGGTGCTCCCCTGGCGATTGCTGTGCCCTTCAGTGCCCGCGCTGATCTCACGGCAGCGTCACCCTGGGCTCCAGCTCAGGCCCTGCCACGTGCCCCAGCAGCCACCTGAGCCCTGGCACCTGCACTGGGCACGAGGAAAGGGTTGTCTCACCTTATCTACTGCAGAGTTCTGATTTGTTTGCTGTCAGCTCTGTGTGGAGCAGCTGGAGGTGGGAAGTGCAGCTCCAGCAGTGCCTTTCATCCCACGGAACAGTGAATGCGCCTTCCCCGGGCACTGCTGGAGCAGAGCAGCCAGGACATCCTTCCTCTCCCTTTCCTGCTTTGCAAATGGAAGAATACAGGAGTTACTGGAAAAGCATCTGGGCACAGGGCTGGGGAAGCCAAGGGAAGTTTCACCCAGACACCAGCCAGAGCTGCTTCAGTGGTCACTGCTGAACATCTCACTTCTGTTTCTGAGGTGATGCACAAACCCATGTCCCTGCTCCTCCAGTGAGTGCACACCCCCCTCCCAGTGTCCCCACCCTCCCTGACAAAGCCCCACACAGACCCTTGGCATGTCCCATGTCCTTGAGCTGGGCCTTGTTCAGCCCCTGGGGGATTCAGCAGCTCTGTGCAGCTGTGGCAGCATCCCGTGAGCATCCTCCCAGAGCCTGGAGAGCCAGCACAGAGCCCTGGAGCCCCCAGCCCTTGCTGGGCACAGCCCAGCTCATGCCCAGGGCAGCTGTCACAGCATCCTCCTCTCACTGCTGGCTCGGGCTTCCCATGCAAGTCCCTTCCCTGTCTGACTCAGCCTCTGAGCTCTCTGTTAGGACAGGATTGCTCATTTCCTCACAGGGTTGGGGAGGTCAAATTCACCCTCAAATGTTTGTGATGTATTTTTTCCCATAATTTCAAAGGAAGCTCTTAACTCGCTGAGATTCTGTTATTGTCAGCATCAGAAAATTGTGTAACTTTGTTCTCTGGTTGCTTATCCATTCCCACAAGGAAGGGCACAGGCTGTGTTTCCCAGCTGAGAAACAAGGGCAATGACGTTAAGCCAAGGAAAAAGAGCAGAGATGAGCTTGACCTTCGTGTTTCCAGGCTTATAGAGTAATCCTGAATCATCCTCCCTCTCCCACCACCACACCTGCCCCTTTGGTAGCATTCTGTTCCCAGCCCAGGAGAAAATCCAACAGCCTGGAAGCTCAGACTCACATGTGCCAGGAGTTGTTCATCCTCTGATTAATGAAGATAACCCACCTATTGTACTGATGCTTAGAGGGTGGAATGACACCAGAAGGAAAACAGTATCCCTACAAGCTGTTGTGGCAGGAGGGGAGACTATTTCTTCATACTTAAACCTCTATTAGGAAACAGTTGTCAGTACATTTCTATTTCCAATGTCCAGCCCTGCACAAGAGCAGAGGATTCACAGGGTCTTCAGGCTTCACGACATAAACTTCATTACTGTGGAACATTTCCTGCCTCCTAAATGGATTTTAGTTTGCTTGATCAGGTTTAATTTTTATTTATGGCATGAGTTTTCCAGTGAGCTCAAGCCCAGGAAATGGGCACTGTGTGCAATTCCTGGTGCATCCTGTAACAAACCCCTCAGTTCCCTTGGCTTGCCAGCCAAGTCGAGAGCAGAGACCTTTATCTGCATTTTGTCACCCTGCAGCAAGAGTGAAGCCTTCTCTGAACCGAAAAGCTGCTCTGATTTTATACTAGCTAAGACACAACCAATAATAAACCCCTGGTTTTCATGGGTGTGGGATTTGGGACCAACCTGAATAATAAACTTGGTTTATTTGCCTCTCTCAGGCATTTCAGTAGGAAAAGGGAGAATTAGACTGTGTAAGTCCTGCTGCTGTGTCCATCTTTCTACTGGAAAACAAAGTCTGGCACAGGAGGGATGAGGAACCAGTGTCTCCGGGAACAGCTCAGCTGGATTCCCGGACAGAAGTGGACTGGAGCTGTGTCTTCCTCCCAGGAATAGGCTCTTCCTGCCCTGAGCCCAAGGAGGAAGCCAGAGCTCCCATCACCACTTGAGAAGCTGTTCAGAGCAGAGATAAGAACAGCCAAAGTTGCCTCTGAGCTCCCTCTCATGACTTGGTTATCTTCACTTCCAGGGAGGCAACTCCCAGGAGCTTGTAGCAATTCAATCTGGAATTGATATAGCAGAGAGTCCAAACCTCCCTCCAGGTGGGTTCTGAAAGCCTCACTGACACATTCAGATCTTGCTCCCCAGGAGAGAACTTCTGATTTGCAGTTAACCATGAACAGAGAGATGTGTGTGCATATGTATATAATATATATAGTGTAAATAATTTAAAAATTGAAAAAAAGACTCACCCCCAAAACAATTAAGGGGTAAATACAGCAAAGTTTTCCAGCTCTTGGGCTGTCGACTATGACTCGTTCTCAGCAGCAAATGTCACCCCCCTTTATCCCCTGCACAACAGAAACTTTCTTCCTGCAAGTAAATGTCAAAGAACAAATAAACATTAGCAATAGCTAAATGTCTTCCTCCTCTTTAAGTGTCTCAACCATTTTTTCATTTGCTGACAACTTGGATCCAGGTAATGGAGGGAAGGAAGGAAGGAGGGAGGGAGGGAGGTTTTTTTAAAGAACACTGTTTGCTCTTCTAACAAGGATTGTAAACACACCATGTTTTAAGGGCACAATCACACCCCCATCGTAACTTAAAAGCAAAGTTTACAGTTCAAACAATGCAAGTAAATATTTTGACATTTGCCCATTTGTTTGATTCCTGCTCAAATAGTTTCCTCTTCCCAGTACACTGGGATTTCCTTAGGAGTAGCTGGAAAAAACCCTATTTATAGTGGAGCTCTGAGAAGAGAGAGCAAAGTGTCACCTCAGAGGAGCACCTTCAGCAGGGCAGAGGAGTGCACGGCTGAGGAAAACCTGAGTGTGGAGCAAATTAGTGATGAAGGGAAAAGAAAGGAAAGAAGGGAAAAAATGAGGGAAAATCTGATGTATTTATCAGGGGCAACAGCAGGCTTGTGTCATCATTATGGATGATTTTGAAAACATTCACTCAACCTGGTGAGGACACATGGTGCCTGAGCCTGACACTGCAGCTCCTCACAGCCCATCCTGCTGCCCTGCCAAGCACACAGTGACTGCTTTGCTGGAACAGCCAAAGGAAAAATGCTGAGAGTTGAGGAAAGCAGGCAGGCTCGATAATAGAGGTGGTTTTCTAAGCCTGAATATACATAAAATTGTGTGTGCTGTGGCACACATGCATGGGTGTGCTTTGTATTTGTATCTACACAACAGAAACAGTCCAAGAGATTTCTTACACTGAATGCCTGGGAAGTTGAGATGACAGCCAGTCTGCAAACTCAGCAATTCATGAAAAGAAGATTTATGGCTTATCACATTACGTCACTGCAGGCAGAGAAAGACACCCCACAGCATCAGCTGGAATTCAAGGTGTTGCCTGCAAGTACTGACATTCCTAGGTCAAATTCCAATTTCAGAGTTTTCCAGACACCCTGGCTCCATCCTAGAGTAAGGGCCAACACAACACCTTCAACAGGCTTTCAAGTGACGCACCATAAATCATGGAATAGTTTGGGTTGGAAGGGACCTTAAAGCTCATCCAGTTCCATCTCCTGTCATGGGCAGGGACCCCTTCCAGCAGACCAGTCTGCTCAGAGCCCCCTCACAGCAGCCTGGGATGGCCTCAGACCCATCAGGTCATGTGGACTCAGGCAAATTCAGGTTCCTCAGGTGGTCACAAACCTGTCTCCTATGATAGGAAGGACTTCATTACCCCAAGTTCCTGCCTTGAGCTTTGGAGGCTTGAGAGATCTGGGAAGCTACCATCAAGAACTGAGGCCCAATTGTTGAGTACAAACCTACAGCACACTTTGTCTGTCAGCTCGAGGAGCCTCACATCAGTGAAGACAACTCCAAATGCCAGGGCATGACTTTAGCCCAAATTCCTTCCATAGAACGATAAGATAACAGAAATCTTTTACGTAATCAAGGACATGAAACAGTTTCTCCTTCATCTACAGATGTTTTCCTAGACTTAACTCCTTGCAAGGTTGGGAACACTGCTGCAGAATGCTCCTTCAAGGGCACCTTCAACCAGCATGCCATGAGCAAGGCTCCCAGGGAACATCCTCCGCCCCATCCCGCAGCGCCACAGGTTGAATTTGGGATGACTTCCCCAGGGACCAGACACACCCATGGGTCACTGCACTGCAGGGTAAGAGAAGCAATGACATTAAACATAATTTCATTAGTTAAAATAAACAACTTGTAATCTGGGTAAAGCAGCAATATTCATAGGTGACAGACTCTGACCAAAATAGAGATTATTTCCTATCCATCCCAGGCTGCACAGCCAACAATTTTAATTAAACGCCTTTTAAAGAAAGGCAGAGGATTCTGAAGACACGAGAGGGAACCATGTAATCCCTGCAGAATCTGCAGGTGGATCAGGTGGTGAAACTGCTGTGCAAGCAGCAGAACCAGCATCCAGCCACACCACTAGATGTGGGGTCAGCACATGGGAAGGTAAGGAATAAAGTGGATGCAAACTGGGTTTTTTTCTGTGTATCATGGAATGGTTTGGGTTGGAAGGGAAAGGACTTCTAAAAGTCACCCAGCAGTTCAACATCCCTGCAATGAGCAGGGACAGTTTCAAATACATCAGGTTGAAATCCTGCATGTTTCCAAGGATGAGGCATCTATCACCTCTCTGGGAAATCTGCCCCAGTGTCTCACCACCCTCACTGTAACAATTTTCTTCCTTATATCTAATTTAAGTCAACCCTCTTTTAGTTTACAACCATCAATCCGTGTCCTACTGCAACAGACCCTGCTAAAAGGTTTGTCCCTGAACATTCAACCCTGATTATTTCACTCACAATGATCTTTGAGGTTTTTATCTGGCACAACATTAGAATAATTAATTTTAAAATTAAACTTCAGAAGGTTTCACTGAATTTTTTTTTGATTTCAGCCTGAAGTCAGGAAAATCCCCAGCTGACTCTAAACTAAGCAAGTAATTTTATAAAGACATTGCCATTGATCCCAATTCTATCCAAGGCATTGGATTGACACATATAAAACAGAGCTAATATTTTATTTTTATGCAGTTACTCAATCTGGATAAATTAAATGCTTTTGAAACGAAGCAACATGTTGAGAAAAGGAAGCTAACTCTAGTCTGAACCACAATAGATGCTTAATTTGCTATTAGGAATTGGTAGGCATTTTTCTTTGGGGAAGTGGAAATTACATCTGACCAGTGGATATGGTCACACTGCTGTCGGAGACGTTCCTGGAGGAGCTCAGAGTTACAAATGTAATTAATAAATGTACTCATGAATTTCATGTGGAAAGAAAACAGTATGAAAAAAATCAAGTCAGACTTGAATCAAAGACCTGGAATTCCTGTCCAGACTACAGCCTAAAATACACCACAAACCCTTCAAAACATCATTTCCAAAGAACAAAGTGAATGTCAAGAGGCAGACACCGACTCTAAATTACAACACTTTATTGCAGCATTGGCAAAGGTCAGATTTCTGAAGCTGGTGAAGATCGGGCGGCATTTCTGTATGAAATGTTACAATTTTACAAGTCTCCCTTCCTACATGCAGAAACCAAAACCAGTGGTAAAAAGGACTTTAAAAGAGCTAGAAAAAAGAATTAGTAGTAACATACAGATGGGCTCTTTAACTCAATGAACTACCTCTACCTGAAAGCAAACAAAAGCCTATGCTAATAAATAACAGATTGTCAGAAACAGACCAAGAAACCTCATTTCTACTTGGAAAAAAAATAAAAATTCTACTTGTTTCCAGACTTAAATCTTTTTTTTTCTTTTTTAAATTTTTTGTTTGTTTCAATAGACACAGAGGCTTATCAACCCATGAAGATCAACAAAATATTTGGATCCACTCCTTGACATCCTCCTGTTATGCTGACTGGCACGTTTTGGTTTTCAATGATACATACAATGGGCTCAACTATATCCCTGTCCTTAGGCTGGTGTCAGGCTGTTCCAAGCAGTACGAGTCAACACCCCGTGTTCATCAACTTCACTTTCTATTTTAAACCTTAACAGACATTTTACCTCCTTGGCTCTTCAACTTTTCACCCCTCCCCACCCCCTTTCTGGCACATCTGGCAGCAAAAGGCTCTTCCTTAACCAAGAACGTCCTCGTTGAGGAGTGTTTGAGAAGTTATCCTACTCGGCAGGGTTTTCTTCTGGATTTTGCCGTTTGCTCTATGTGTTTCTACCGTAGATTTGCAGCCCCCAGAGAACATCCTTCCAACACCAAGTGCTCGAGTCAGAGACAACGTAACTTGTGGCGAGTTCAGAGCTTTATTTCCCTGCAGGCTGAGCTGCCAAAGGCCTTTCCCGTTCCAGTGTAATCGTCTGAACTCCAGGCTGCTCCCGGCTCTCACCGGGCTGCTTGCAGGTCAAGTTCCCCATCTCGCTCATTTGCTTCTGCTCCTATGAGAAGATTAACCCTCAACGCGGTTCCCATAACAAAAAGCATTTTTGGGGGGGGTGGGGGGGGAGAGGGGAGGCTGCTCTTCGTGCCCCACGGCCCCAGCCTGTCCCAGGTTTCGGTTCTGAACGCTCTAGACTGACATGCTGAGATGTGTCCACTGCTCTCGTTTAATCGCTGGAGGACTCCACAACACCAGAGATACAGGACCTAATGAAATGACACTGGCGGCTGGATCAACGTCTCCTGTGGGGAGAGAGAGGAATCACATCAGCCTGGGCCCCCCAAGCAGCTGCCACTCATTCTGACACTCTTTTACCCTCTAAAAGGTTACGTATTTCTCTTTTCTGCACAACCATTTCAAAAGGCCACACCAGATAAAAGCAGGGGGATAATCTGCACCTTATCATCCCAGATGAGATGCTGAACTGCTGAAGCACAGCTGTGAAGTTGCTGAAAAAAAAGAGTTATTGTAAATAGTTTTCATCTTTCTGTGCTGTTTCTTAATGTTTACAAGTTCTGCAGAAATGTCACAAAGGGTTTTCTATAGGCAAATTATTGGTTAGAACCCTTTTTAGAGTCAACAGGTGCATTTAAATCTCCCACCATCCCTTGTTCACGAAACACATCCCCTACCCACAAAAAGTCACATTTAATTCTTTTTTAAACATACAAATGCATTGAAGAATGACACCAGTCTGTAGGCAGGGGATTCAACAAGACCAGGGCAATGCAGCAGTAAGGCCACCCCAGTGTCACTGAACAGCACAATGCAGTTACTGCGTCTGGGCTCCTTTTCAACTGATTTTAGGCTGCAAATTAAAATTAATAATAGACGGCAAAATAAAACTTCAACATTTACAATTCCAAGAAAGCTCCAGGGCTACACACTCAGGTTTTTTACCATGTAAACACAACAGTTCATGTTTCTGTACATCAGTGCATAATCCTCCAGTGTTTGTTGAACAGTCATTTAATCTAAACCTGTTTTTTATTGAAGATCTTGCAAGAAAAGTGTTACAAATATGTTAACCGGACATAGTAACTTCTGCATCTCTTGTACCAGATGAAGCTTTCACAGTAATTTTGTACTTGTATGCATTGCTTTGTTCTCATATTCAGTATTTGTTTAAATAAAAATGTGTATTTTTGCCAGGATGTCCCGAGCTGATGCATCATTAGAACTCACTGCAGCACTGCTTCTATTGTTTGGTTTTAACCACTTTTTAGTGTTACATAATGTAATACTCCAATTCTTTGTGGCACACTCAACATCAGAACACTGGCTATGTGCTTGCAATAGAAAAGAACTTTAATTTTTAGTTATTTAGTAGACTGACATCTCACTTGCAGAATGCTACAACCAAGGGCAGACATCACTGAATTGCAGGATCATGCTTTTAACTCTCCATCTTCCCTTAAAAATAATTCTACTGCTAATGGAGTGAGAAGGAAAAAGGCTGGGACTGGCTGCATGTCCCCAGCTTGGTTAAAATGACTCTAACCCAGACCAGCAGCTACCAGCACATGCTGGTGGCAGATCCCTGTGTCAGGGGATTACAGCAATGTGCTGCTGCCAAAATAAGCAATAGTAGCTTTTCCCAAACCAGATATTTCACACTTGTGTCTGACCTAGTAAACTTGATCCAAACCTGTATTTGGCAAGGTCAAAATCAGTACACAGATGTAATTAAAACCACCTTGAGCTCTATGTGTAAAATTAATCAATTCTTTGCACTTTCCTCCCACACTCCCTGCCACTGTCACAGTTATTAATTTGTATTAAATTCACACAGCCGGCTTCTCACACCTTTGCTGAGCATGGACACTGCCTGCTTGTGACAGGGAAACACACAGAACCTCTGCAACAAACCACGGCTGAGGCAGAAAACTGGAAGCCATGAAAACACACAGAAACATCACACCATAGGCTATGAAATAATTATAAAGCCATGGCACAGCTGAAGACAACTTTACAGCTTAAACTGAGAAATGCCCAGGAGAATATCAATAATCAACCCCTTTCTGCATGTTGCTGACATCATAAGATCACAAAAAAACTCTTTCTTTCTTGGCATGTGAGACCTTTGAAGTTGGATTTCACACTTATCCCTAATCCCCTCATGTCCTCCAATCCACAGCACTCTGTATTTCTGCAGTACTGCATTTCTTCACAAATCTCCTCAAAAACTTCCAGCTCCAAGCACCTACTCTCCCAGTTTCACTCGCTGCTTTGGTTTTCTCAATTAATCTCAGCTTCCATGCTCTTTGCTCTCTCTCTCCCCTAATCACCCCAAACCACAAGCAAGCAACAGAAAACACCAAGGTGGCCATAAAAACTTATCACATCTGACTTATCACATTCCATACTGTGAACATCAAAATTCAAATAAACCACAAAAGCTGGACTCACCTAAGTAAGAGAATCTTAGCTTCTGCAAGTTATTTTATATTCTCATCTATTCATCAAAAATAAAACGCTCTGACAAAGTAAAATCCAAGTCAAGTGTATATTAAGTTGGGAGCAGGGAGGTGTTTTGGGGATTGTTTTCCAGAGGGCCACAAAGCTGCAGGGGTTTTTGGTAGGTAGCTATTATTTTCACTGAAAGAATCTTTACAAACTCCAAAGACATGAGTCTTTCTAACTGAGCATGTCTTATAAAAACAATTTTGCCTTCCATTCTCTCTAAACTGAACTGTGATCAGGTGTCTCTCCAACTTTGCTGTCTGGGTTAGACAGCTTGCAGAGCTCAACAAGCACCATCCTGCCAAGGCAAGCACCCGAGGCTTTTCTGTTCTTTTTTGTTCAGCTCCAGTGCAGTCCACCAGTAGCAGCTGCAGGATTTGGAGCCACCCTCACATATTCCTCCCTTTGCTGCCCTCCCATGAAACGGCTGAAAAGGGCTTTGGAATTTCTTAGCTGTGTTTGAAAGGCTCATCTCAGTAAGAAGGGAATTCAAAGCTTCATAAAACAGTATTGTCAATGACAGGTGATGTATGAATTGTGTTGGACTATCCAGTAGCTGAAACAGGAAATCATGTTAAATTCACATTTCTCCTTATTATCCAAACTCTGATTTTTTCAGCATTAATGCAATGTTCTTTATGATGGGAATATTTCGCTAATAAAATCCCAGCATCCTGTTATTACTGTTATGCTTCATTTTCCTTTATTAAATGGGTTAAAGATTAGTAAGAGTCAGATGTAAACAGGAGATCTGAGATCATCATTTAACTTGAATATGATTTGGTTTGCAAGCCTATACCTGCATCCCAGGGGAATTTTGGATACTATGCTATATTTTCAAAACTGCAACAGATTTTGAGGCTACTTCTTTTAATAAGGAGAGGTTTAACAAGATAAAATCCTTGGTAGGACCCCGTTTTGCAACAGAATCACAGGGAGAAATTTGACTTTCTTGGTAATCAATGCCTTAAAAATGATTTTATATAATGTGGTTATTTTTATTTCACTTTTAAAACCAAACCATTTAATGGATCTCAATCCTCATAAACAAAGGAAAATCACTTTATATTTCAAGAAGCTGTTCATAATGGGATGATTACTTTAGTAAATTTTATCTTTCCTGAAGATAGTTTAATAGCCTGAGAGCCAAAGGCCTCTCTTAGCACACAAATACTACAGAAATGGAGGCAAGAGGAAAATTTGTTCTCTTCTCAGTTCTGCTGAAGCAAATCAAGGAACCCTACTTTTAATGGAGTCACAGTAAATTATTTTTGAGGCCAATCAGCCTACAAGTCCCAGAAAGAATCTCCTCCTTACAGGATCAGCAGGTCTCAAAACTTGAGGCAATACAAGCAGGTAATTCCAAACAGGAATAAACTCCAATTTTTGATCCAGCACTTTGCACATACTAAATAATAAGAAATCTGACAAAACTTGTAAATATCATTGTATTTACTTTAGTACAGAACAGGGACATTAACAGAGGAGAAAACAATTAAAAACTGCAGACTATTTGTCTTTAAAAAAAAAACAAAACACAGAGATAATTGCTTAGTGATATCCAGTTGTTCAAGGCCAAAAACCTATGGAAGTACCCAATGCTAACTTCATTGATTTCTGAAATGAACTGTTACAACAGGTAGACTTGGATTTAACTTCCTAAAAGGTGTTTGAAACACGGTGCTTAGGGCATTTTTAGCAACACAAAAGCAAAGGTAAAAACAACTAACCAATTTCTCTACTATCAACACTCCCTGAAATGCAAGAAAGGCTTCATTCCTGCCTTGGCTATCAGAACCTGACACATTGTAGATTAAGTAGAATCAACCAGGAGATCTATTTGCTTATATTATCCCTAACCTCAAGAATTTTAAAATAAAAAGTTGTACAACTTAAAGAAAGCAGTAAACTATTATTTCCAGTAAGTCTGAGTTATTTTACAAGAAAATAACATCTCAGTTGTGTTCATGTACAAAGCAGCAGCAACAACACAACACAGTGTCCTTATGGAAGTGGTAACACCTGTGTTACACATTTGGTTCTTGGTAATCCTGTGTTACACCATTGGTTCTACCAGGTAGGAATGTGAAACCTTCTCTACACGGATATTAAAATTAACAGCTCAGTTCCCATCTGCTCAGGGAGATCCTCCAGTATCCTCAGAATCCACTGGGTAACTTTTTAACAAAGCATGAGGTGGGTCTGGGCAGAGACTGCAGAGCAACCTTGAAAGTCAGCAGACAACTTTCAATATATCCTACAAATCAGAGGCTCTAAGAATGTAGGCAAGAAACAATCTGTGCCAGTGGGGAAGCCATTGGTGGACCCACAGTCTCCAGTAAATAAATGGAGTTAAGAAAAGATCTAGTCCCTTACTGCAGGGTGAGATGGCTCAAGCGATGCATAACAGCCAGGCAGAGCAGTGCAGTACACAACAAAAAATATATACCTGTTCAGACAAACTTCCTGGTCTCTGTTCCAAGGAGTTTATGGATTAAAAGGAACAGAGAGTAAACTCCATAAAACAAAACTACATCAGAACTGCAAGTGCATGGCACTTGAATAAGCAAACACCACTCAGACTGTTTGCTGGCTAATGTCTGACCTACTTCGCAGTGAAGTCCTGCATTATATTTTCCCTACAACATCAGAATATAAAAAGTTTTCTAAAAAAAAATTTAAAGAAATCTGCAGATATCACATCTACTGGTCTGGCTGTTTTACTTCAAAATTAACTGCAACAGGCAGCTTGTGCCTGAAAGAACAGAAGGATGCAGCTGTTCATGAAATATCTGCAAGTATTGTGGCAATTCAGTGTACCTGAACACTCTTTATTCCTAAAACAGTATTAAATCACAGTGATATGAAAAAACTAAATGGAAAGCACTGCTCATTTTATTGAGTTACACCTGGTTCCTTTTAAAAAATCATTTATTTTAAACTGCAATCTTTAAAAAAATTTTTTTTGTACAAGCAAAATTTTTTTTGTACAAGTGTCTGTATGAGGTCTCAATGGAGTGAGTGATCATCAGGACATGAGCAAATGATCATCAATATGTACCACGAAGAAGTTGGAAATGCTACTGTAACACAGAAATAATACATTACATTAACTTCTTTGCAGTTTACAAAGACAACCACTAAGAGGTAAACTGTCCCTTCCCAGTTGCTGCTCCCATCAATCCACCGTCAAAGTTAACTTGCAAAGAGAAACATGAAAGGAAGTCTGCATTTCACCTGAAACTCTGTCTACTCAAGTGTGTGCTGCAGGGCTAATATAATGGATTATTTGCCAGCTTGCTCTGAGTGAGAAAAGACACATACTAAAGCCTCACAACAACTATTAAGTTATCAGGAATGACTCTTTTCTTGTTAATGCTGATTTTGGTATGCTCTTGCACACCATAAATTGAAAGCTCTTTTCCATCTTCCCCACCTTTACATTTACTTTCCATCCAGGGCATCAAATACACAGGAATAGCTGTCAAATTCACCTCACAGAAAGAGCAGTGAGAATTTCTGCAGATCCTAAAAAAAAATCCTCTCCCTCTCTCATGGAGAAAGACTTGCATCTTTTCCCCTACAAAGAGAGGCTCAGATTCTAGCAGCCATTTCACAACTCAAAAATAATCTTCCAAACTGTCACGGAGGTACAGACACTGTGTTAGAAGCACAAAACACTGCTTGGCATTTTAAGAGAATGCTTTAGAATGGAATCGACTGCCCAAGCACTCACTACAGAGATCATTATCTGTTTCGATTATGAAGGTAATTACTTGCCTAGAACCAGAATTACCACATTTAAAGGAAGATTGTCCTACCTCCCACCGGTTTTAAAGATTAGATCTGCATTAGGTGCTCCCTTCGGATGCTGGTAACGAGGCCGCCGCTCACGATTAGTATTTGCTGGAGCTGGACGCTGCGCCAGAGACTGCAACATTTCTGGGATTTCAGGCAGAAAAAAATTAAATAGAAGAAAGTTAAATACATTTTCTATGCATCATTTTACATAGGAATTTACATATACGAGTTTCACTCCCATTTACACTTACACTTTGCTGTAGAGTTAACACTTAAGTTATTCCACAAAAGTTAATTTCAAAAAGTTACAAATTTCATCCACAGCTTTGATAAACCCAAGCTACCCCACAATATGAACTTGCATTTCCAGATGTTCCTGCAGAAGGAACTGCCAGCAATGGTTTTCATCACAGATGCTCAAGAAAAGGCCTACGACCTTTTCTTTCTAAATACATCAGTCACCACTTTCTTCATCAATGATCAGGAACAAAGACTACCAGCAAGCACGAGTGGCCTCAACATTAAACGTCCCTGGAATAGTAACAACTGGACAATGCTTCTGCCAATTAAAAGACTCAGCTAGAAACCTGTCCTAAAATTAGGTATTGCCAGTCAGGCATTTAAGCTTGGCATAATTGGATCCTTTTCCAGGGAAGACAGGCACCTGAAGAAGGTGACTCAGCTGACCTACATTGCACCCACCACCTGTCCCATGGATGGAGTTTGCACTTTATCATCAGTGGGAATAATCTGGCTGCAGAAAGCAGCCCCCACTATCCAGTTTAGCCCTGGACAGCCTTGTTTTGGGCAATTTAAAGGATAGTACTGTATTTTGACATTGGGTAAAACCTTATTTCTAAAACTTAATTTCATTTTTTAATGATAAAAGCCAAAAGTTTCTTTACCAGGCTGTTAATCCTTATTAAGTAGCCAATATAATTACAGATACATCATAGGAGGTAACCTCTGCCAATCTGTTAATACATCTAATGGAAAGTATTCCTACAGTCCACCTGAGCAGGGATTTACATTACTCAGCAAACAGACAGATGGGATAAATGAAGGGGAAAAGTGGAATAAGCTGTTAAACAGATTATGTTTGAAAGTCTGCTCTGTCTGGTTCTCTAATCTCTGGTAATCTCATTGGAGACACACACCCATCACCTGCTGCACACACACTGCTCTCAGTGGGGCCAAACTGGAGACTCTAATGAGGTTCCCTCACCATTTACAAAGTGCAGGTGAAATGTTCAGTAGAGTTATCTACTCAGTCTTGGAGAAACTGGGAAACTGTGCTTGATTTGATATTCAACATCTGTGTTGGCAGTCAGTGACCCTTGTATTCATGTTCTGTACATTGAATGCAGCACCTGGCAAAGGTAGTCACTGAACACAAGGACACTCCATGTTTGTAAACACCACGAAAGATCAGCATTCCCAACAACCCTGAGTGCCAGGAGAGAGCTCTGGGGGCAGGCAATGAGGAGACTCAGGAGGAAAACCAGATCAGGGGACCCTGCCAGGTGTGAACAGCAAGCAGTGAATGAACAAGTACGTGCACATCTGCCTCTTCTGTTTCCACACAGCAGATGAGAGGAAATACGGGACTCGGAAGTACAAAACTGGAGAAGGTGACAGAAGGCAAAGATGGCAGTGGAGCACAGTGTGTTTTCTAGGCTGAAGGCACATCACCAAACCTCCTTGGTTTTTTAATGAAGAAAAAAATAATCTGCACAGAAAAGCATCAGTCTAAACAAGAGAACCACCCAAGTTCCTAACAGTTCTTTAAATTAAAAAATGTTTGTAATATAATAAACTTTGCTGAAACATTAAATCATTATCTGATACTACTTTGAAGTCCACTGATGAATTTCCATCTATTAGCTACCCTGTGCAGATGAAAAGAACAACAAGTACATGTGCAAACGCTGGGACAGCCCTGAGGCATTCTTCAAGAAATTGAGAATTCTTCCTCCCTCGGTAACTTCAAAGCTTGAAACAGATATTTAAACCCAACACTTTCATTCAATGGGTAGGTACCAACTTGTCACAGACAGGATGACTCTTCAAAAGTAACAATCAACTGCACAAAATCTAAATAAAAATGATTCCAAAGGTGAATGTAATTTGGCCTGTTTCATTTAGCCTGATTAAAAGGTCCTTCTTAGTTTGGTTTTAATCTGTACATTACCCAGGTTAATAAGATGCATCAACAGCTGTTTTAAAAAGGGATGTCAATTATAGAAAAACCTTTCTCTTTTGTGTTAATTCCTGTATTGTTTTATACACATCAACTAAATAAAAATATATGAGAAAACTTTAAAAAGCCTATTTCCAGTTATCAATTTCTATCAGTTGTCTGATTTTGCCTAACAGAAATAAATTAATGTGATCCTTTTTTGGATAAAAAGCACAACTGCTCACAATAAAATCTTAGACTAAACAGGTTCATTTTAGATACCAACAAAGTCATACAACAGGGTGTAAAACCCAAATGCCTTGACCAGTAGAAATATTACAAGAAGTATCTAATGAGGAAAAACCCAGAGAAGTCTGAGAGAAGCACTAAAATGTCTAATTCTAGAGTCTCTCTCTTCCTTTTTCACAAGTGGCTTTTTAAGAGCAGAATGTCTCAGGAAAGTTTCTGAGCTAATTACCATGTTTAACACTAAGAATATATTGTGTTACCACTTCAGAGCTCTGCAGACACTCACTTTGGAATATATTCCTTTTTACAATGACTACTTCTGGTACTATCGAAGTTCTGCAAGAAGTACTGGATCCCATATCTTATTCCAAATTAGAACTGCTTTAATTTCCCACTTCTTGATGAACAATGACCTTTCACTAAATACCTTAAATGAGATTTCCTACTAATTAACTACCTACAGTGTGATTACCACTGGACTACAACATCTTTACAAAAGAAAGCAGAGCAAAAACTTTTGAGATGTTAATGGTAACAGGAACATAAGACATCAGTTTTATTGGTCTGGCTTTGTTTACTATCTGAATAAGCCAAGGGAAGCTGAATCTGAAAAAAATCACAACCCAAAACAAACCACCCAACAACTAAACACATCAAGTGCACCTGTTTGGGGACTGTATGATCTGCTGTATTGACTGTTTGCTTCAACCTGTCCAGGTTCCAAAATGCCTGACTTGCACATCTTCAAAAAACAAATTAATCATGTGATCTGTATGAAACCTTCATTTTGTTAATATATGCTTATGCTCCAGATTTGATGACTCCTAGAATCTTTACAATATGAAGCTGAGGTAACATTTCATATTTCCTAGGTGAAGGTTAATCTCAGGACTTTCAAGTCTCAACAAGACTAAGGAGTCCAAAAATTAATATTTAAAACACTTGTTAATAGCTTAAAGTAGAGCTAAATTGCACAGAATTCATCTTGTATCTAATTCAACTGTCTTGCAGTAAACATTACATTGATTTTGTATTACCTTAATTTTAAAAGAACAATCTCTGTTCTTCCCCTTTCCAAAATAAATGGAAATGCTGAAATTTGAGACCCACTTGAAAATTCCTTTTCATGGAACAGCTACAAAATCTTCTTCAAGTACAAAGACCAGGGAGGATACAATGAATGATTAAAACCAAAACACAGGTTTCCTGTAAGTACTGCAAATCAATATTTAGAACTTCAGCTGCTAATCATCAGAAACAATGCTTTCTGCAGACCCACAAGGGCTCCCCTGAAAATAAAAACAAAATACTTTGTGATTTTCTTACCCTGATAGTCCTCTTGTTCCTGTCGTTCATTGATATCCAAGGTGAGCTTTTTCATCCTCATTCTCTCCTCCTGTTCCGCTTGCTGTTGGTTCCAATGGTTTGCAGCAAGTTGGGAAGACATCGGAACATTTAGGATCTTAAACTGCAATTGAAAGTAAGTTTTTAAGTGCCCATTAGAGAAAAAAAACAATACAAAACCATCCAAAATACAGAAATGCTGTGGTTATTTCTAGGTTATTTCAATACTTTCTACAGAAGTTTCTACTGTGAAGTGTTTTGTTGGTTTGTTTTGAACCTCTGTTTCACATTAAGCAGCAGGAGAAAATGCAAGACCTGCTAAAGACACAGAACACTCAAAAATGCTGAGTCCAGCACCTGTTACACACAGTATTCATGTGAACAAAAACTGACTGTCTTTCCCTAGGAAGGCATAGCCATATGCTTCATTTCTTATTTTCATACCAGCTGATTTGCACACAGGGAATTGCCCTGGTCCTGAGATAAAAGCACCACAGCTGGCTCACAAAGCTGCATCTTCCTCTCCAGGTCTCTTCCTTCCAAAGAGATGAAGACCCCTGAGCAAATTTCTACTACTACCCCTTGTGATAACAGAGGAAAAACATTTCAAGCATTTCACACATTCCCTGGAAAACCCTATACTTTTGGTTTTAAGAATAATTCTGGCTCCCCAGTGCTTCTTCTTAGTCTAGAGACAACCACGGTGTCAAATTGATCTTTTCCTCCTCCCCCATACCCAAATGTGCCCATCACACATTCTGATTTAAACACCCATTATCTGATTTGCTATAAGACACACCAGGTAAGCTTGGCATTCCCACAGAAGTACCCTCTCTCTGGAAATCCAGCTGATATTTTCAGGAATGTGTAGGGAAGGTGACTGCTTTTTCCACAGATTCAGAAAATCTAATTTGTTACTTCTATATATCTATTTTTTTTACAATTGTTCCAGAACAGAGAAACAATTCTTAATTTTACCCACAACTGAAACAAGAGTTCTCAGAAAATCCTTAATGCTTAAGTTTGCAAAAAGATTTAGAAAAATCTCACTTCCTCCTTCAACCCCATGTCCTTTAGAAATAAGTATTTCTGTGCCATAAGAAGGGTAATGCATTTAAGGATAATCACTCTCAATATTCCATTAACTACTCTGAATCCTGTTCCTTGGTACTCGTCATGGGAGATCAATTTCCAAAGAAACAAAAGTAAATTCCTAAGTGTTCTTTTCTGTTACACTGTCAAAAGCAGCAGAGAAAGATAAATTATCAAAACCTCTGCTGAGAAGGTTTAGAGTAAAAGCAAAATCCTCACCACCTGTGGTTAGTATTTAATGCAATAATCACTAAATAGTCTCAAGGTATCTCAGAAAGTAATGCATCACTAGCAGCAGAGTGATGAGGGTGACAAGACTCAGATGAAGCACTTAAAAATAAACTGTGTTTGAAGCAAAGACAGACTCTTGCAAAGACCTGAGAAAAACCTGGGTGTAGTAAATGCCTGAACCCTACCAACTACAAGATGTATTTAGCGATTTTTTGGGGGGTGTGGGCAAGGGTAATAGCACATTATACTGAATATATAAATATGAGCTTGTTATTAAAGTGTGCAGGGAAGAAGAGAAATGAATGTTGAAATTCCAAGAGCAAAGTAAGCTCTGGTTACTTATTGCTGAGCAGGCTGTGCAGGATTCCAGATATCATCAAATGAACTTTACGTAAACTACACAAATAACTAATCCATTAGCAGCATTTCATGATAAAAATCATTCCTCAGCTTCACCATTAAGCTCCTCATCCATTTTAATAATTATGTCCTTTATATTTTCTCTGTTCTACGGATTTGTCAGTTAAATGGGATTGCTGTTTCCAGACGGGATGCTTAAAGTAGAAAAAGAAAACTGAACTATAGAAGAGTGTAAATAAGAGAAACAGATACAGAAAAACACAGCTTGGCAATTTACAAAACACCACTGAGTCACCACCTCAAGGCAATCAGCTGCCACCTGAAATCAAGTCACTGATGACAATTACTACAGGATATGATGATTACTGAGCAATTGAAACATTTCCGATTTGCAAATACTGAAGAGGTGTATCAAAAAGCTCTCATCAAATCTGTGAGATGGGGGCAGGACAGCAGATTTCTCTTTAAAAATGTCAAAACGAAGGAAGATCAAAAATTGTTATTCAGAAGACTACAGATTTGACAAAAATGCCATGAGATAAAGACATGAAGATATAAAATGAGATAAAAAATTTTACATTCAGGAAGAGATTTGACCATTCCATGGATATTATCATTCTTTCAGGGAGACTTGTTAAAAATCTTTCAAAGGGAAGGAAATCTTTTGTCTTAAGTAGTACCCAAATTTCTTGACTTGCTTTTTACTGTCTATGTTTCATTTTAATTCATACCTACCTGGCATAAACTTCTTGGTTCAGAAACACCAAATGGTATTAGATACAGCTCAGCTCTGATCCCTTATGATGCCAACATTATTTCCCCTTATTCTCTCTCATGGCTTATGGATAAATCACAGTGCCATCATCTTAATTTCAAATAACCACGTTAGGTTCTACTGCTACCGGTTTTCTAAGTCTTGAGGATAAAATATGGTGTCCTTGTCACAATCAGCCTGCAATAACCATTAATTTGGATATACACAGCTGGTAAACACCAGTCAGTTGCTCTTGTATTACTTCAAAAATCTACTTGTCAATGTAGCACTAAAATCTGGGTGGACACTGACATGTGAAATGAGTATTTGGCAGCTGGAACTTCACTACCAAATGCTACCCTCAAGAAGGAAGCACAGCACAATCCATTTTTCTAACATTTCTTGTTTCAGGAGCACCACTGACAAAGAACACAGAGACTGAAATCATTACTAGCAGAGAAAGCAGGTAGGCTGATGTCATTTACCACTCTGGTGACTGTGCAGATGAAGTTACTGACAGCCTCCCAGGTTGCTGCAAGCTTCTTTTTGACTGTTTTTAAAAGCTGCAAGTTTACAGCTATAACTTAACAGTGAACTATGCATCCATCACTTCAAAACTCATTGCACATTCTGCTCATGCAGGTTTAAAATAAAGCACTGTAAGAAGGAATAATTATTTTCTTTTCAACTCCACCTCTTCTTTCCTGCTTATTTTTCTATTAAAACTCTGTACTAAAACACATTTTTTTCTGAATACAGAACTATGGACAAAGAAGCCTTTCATTAATTCAAGAGCTGAAGTAGTCTATAAAGCAACTGTTTTCTACATTTCTAGAAACACTGAGAGGAGTTTTGGCAGGAAGAGCCTACTCCCAAAACCAAATATTGGGGGAGGAGCAGGGAAAACTCCTGAACAAGTTCTGCTTTCTTTCTAAGTCACATTTCTGCAATATTTTCCCCTTTAGATGGAATATGAAGATCCCAAAATTCCTTGTAATTACAGATACTCCTAATAAATTATCCTGGAAAAGCTAAACAACATTTTATAAAAAATGGAGTTCTTTTAAACCCCTTCTCAGACCAACAACCACAGTTAAAAATTTCCCACTCAGAGCTTTTGTACAACTTTTTATACCACATGCAAGCTCCAGGAAAACAGAATAACCACTTCCTACATGGATTTTTGAAATGTGTTTTGCGTGAAGGAAGAGAACGAGCCTACTTCAGGTTTACACACCCCAACAGCTACACTACTGTCACAATTTAGGTAACAAATGTAAAAAGCAAGTAATTACATGGATCTAAACACTTGAAAGGCTCAGATACATGGCATGAAACAATTCCTTGGGTATGCTTTCCATAAATATTCAAGAGTAATTTATTTTCATCATCAAATTATACAACCAAAATGAAAAGGTTTCTTTAAAAACCCCAAAGCATGACAAGAAATACATGTGGAATGTGTTAGGTAGAGAATTTGTGTACGGTGCATTTGCTGAGCTAGGAAAATTCAAACATACACTAGAAAAGAGAGCCAAGACTAACATACAGCTTAGCTGCATGAAGCAAGGAGTTAGTTTGTTTTATCAACCAGATTTCAATTTAAGTTTCTCCAAGAGATTCACTCTGTGCATTCTGGAATAGTTCCCTAACAGCGTCTTCAGGGATAATGACTTTTTTTCTTCTTGCAAGTTGAATAAATTCAGCCAAGTGGCAGTTACTTAGGAAATGGAGTTTAGCAATGACCATATATCTCGTTTTGAAGCTGAAAGTGTTTTCAGGAAAAGCTGTAGAATCTTAAAGATTCTGGAATATTCCTTTTTCTTTTTACTCCTTTCAATGTTTAGTGGCAGTTCAACAACCACATCTCTTCACCTTCCACAACTATATCTAAACCACATGTAAGATATACCACTGATAGAATCACCAAATGTAAATAGTAATGGTACAATCTGACCATAGAATTTTTCTACATCATTTCTATTAACAAGCAAGAACACCAAGAAATTATACATGGTATTTTCTATGTGTCAAAATGAAGTTGTCTGTATCTGATTTTAAGAAATTAAAGAAGAAATAAAAAATTCTGTGTTACTTTTTTTTCAAGTGAAAGGCCTTTATTTATTTATTTAAGCAGTATTTATACCTTACCTGCTGTTTGTTGCCTTTCCGTGTTAACATGACAAATGGCATCGTGTCCCCAGATTCCGACTCTCCTTCCCCACCTCCAAGTGGGGGGCCCTTCTTCAGCTGACTTTTGAGATGCAGAGGAATAGCAACATCCAGCTGATGCACTTTAACAGATTCACCACTCCGTTGCTATGGAAAAAAAGTGAATTCTGTAAATGATCAGATGCTGACACAGTTAGTCAGGCTGACAACATTCAGAGTTTCACAGCTGACAAAAGGTTTAACCTTCCAGGAAAATGAAGTAATACATAAATACAGTTATTAAGCTTACTATATTTCCCTTTTGTTTTCCTTGCTTGTGAAGAAGAAAGCTACAGGGCAATCTCTTAGGAAAGGAAATCTAGAGCCTTGATGAGACACATTGTGGAATGTACATTCTTAATTCAAGATTTTTTTTGTACATCTTATTAATATATTTATTATACAGGGCTTGCTATACTCAACACTGAAATATTTACCAGATATGACTAAGAAAACAAACTACTAAAAGCTTATGCAAATTTAAATGTATCTGTATTTTAAGCCTATTAAAACCTAAGATAAAGTCAGAAGTGTTGCACAGTATCTGCTGCATTCATTATTCATTCTGTAAAATATATGTCAGTATGTCATGTTTTCACTGGGCAAACAATACAATTAACAGCTATTTTACTAAAAGCCAAACAAGTCAACTGCAGAGAAGAGGCCAAAACAAATTATACATGGTATAATATGGTAACCTAAGCATTAATCACTTACTTACTTTAAGAAAAAAATCAACTACAGTGAGCTGTACATTAAATTAAGAAAATAACTATTTATACCTGAAGATTTTCCAGCATCATTTTATCCAAGGCCTGAATGAAGTCCTCATCTTCTGCACAAGGGATATGCTTCAGTCCTCCTCCTTTAATCATTACTTCCTATTGCAATGCAAAAAAATTGTCCATTACATTAGCTTCAGAAATATGAATACTCAGTCTAGAAGTAAGTGGAAAACATCCTTATTGCTTCTATATCATACAAAATCAAAAGGTTTACAGAACAAAAATTGTTCAAGAAATAAGTTTTCAGCCTTGATTATCTTCTTGAAAGGCATACTCACTGATTTATGGTCACTCATAACATTATGACAAACTCGTGTGTGTGTGTGCGCGCAGGTGCAGGGACACATTCAAGATGTGGCAACAATAAGAAAAAAAGTCTTTATCCTTAACACACCTATTTTAATTCAATTTTCCATTAAGTACATAAAGTTAGATGGTATTTACAAGACAAAGCTACCCTTCAATTATTTGGAAAGCACAACAGGACAACAGCCAGAAGACAGCACTCTAACACATTGTCCTATAATGTTCATTATTTCCTTATTATGTAACTGCAATTCAGGCTCACCCAGATGGGCTCTTTAGCTGCAAACGTTATAATCTGTTAATACCAAATCTC
The DNA here is from genome assembly GCA_013398615.1 of Brachypodius melanocephalos. NCBI lineage: Eukaryota > Metazoa > Chordata > Aves > Passeriformes > Pycnonotidae > Brachypodius > Brachypodius melanocephalos. The sequence continues at coordinate 13,119,109 of VZSR01001299.1, read as the reverse complement.
TGTTGGAGGAATTTCACAATTCTTGGCTTGTCTCCTTTTCTGTTTTGAGATCAAGTGGACTGTAATTGGCTTACCTTGTTGTATCCTATCAGTTTGCTACTAGTGCTGGCATTGCAAAACTGTAATTTACACAATACTTTCCAGTCTAGCTACCTGTGAAAGCTCACAGCCTTGCGAAAACATATTGTAGTAAATTCGACAGCATAAAAATTTTCAAAAGGTAGTAACCAAAGTTTGCAAACATGCAAATAAGCTATAAAATGTATTTGAAAGAATAACAGGAAGTCTCCCTGCTGTATTTTCCCAGATATGTTAGCAGCAGCACTGGCAAAAAACATTGAGTAAAGAAAACCACAGACGCAAATTCAATTCACTTATCTCCAGCGCAATACATACTGTATTCTCCTCATCAGTTTCATTTTCCTTATTGGAGTCAGTAAGATAATCAGTGTTTTCTTCCTCCTCTTCTTCACCCTCTTCTTCCTCATTGTCAGAGCCCTCCTGAAAAATTCAATTTTAACTGCTGATTATTTTAAAACAAGAAGAACAGCTGGTTCCTCAAACACTTTCCTAAACTCTTCATGTTGCTTAGTTAAGTCTTTACAAATTTGTTTGGTTTTTATTTAATGTTTGAGTCTGAATTCACTCAGCTTTATTACTAATTTCACAAATGTACAGCAGAAAACTGGGAGTAGTGGCTGATAGGTGCTGCCACTCAGGGGGAGCTCCACAAGCTGGAGGAATGGATTGGCAACAACTCATGAAGTTCAAAGAAGGGAAATACAAAAATCTCCAAAGGTGCCTTCCGACCCTGCAACTGTTTCTGATTCTATTGATACTTATTTATGGGTGAAGGCACAAACCCAGCCAAACTTGAGGACGTTTAATGCTGAGAGATTTCTATTGAAAGAAAGCTTATTAGTAAATCAACCAGCCTAAGCATATGGAGAAAACCCGTTCTCTATTTCCTTGACGAACTCATTTTCTTATAACAATACCATTATCGTGTCAACTTTGCTGTGTCATAGTGACAAGCCAGAATTTCTACGTACTTGTGGTTTTTTTATTGGCTCCACCATTTTGGATTGAAAATATTATTAGCACAGTCAACAAGGAAGGTTTTTATGCTCCATAAAACTTTTATTTATTCATATTGCATAGGCAACACCTGTTATTTTTCCTAATGGCTGCTTTGACATTTAGTCAATACATTTCCTTCTACAACAGATAAAGTCATCTGAAAGTGACTTTTTTCATGCCAAAAGCTGAAGGGTATCCTCTTGTTGAGAAGCAGCACATACCCTGAGCAAAGCTGTCAGGTTCAAGTTTTTGCCAAAATAAGGAATAAGACCCAGACACTCAGTTTTCCACATACACGGAACTGGGAATATCCTCACAGCACTGGCTGTGCACACCCCGATTTCACCTGCTAACTTTCACTTAGAAAGGCTTCAGAAAGTATCAAACAATCAAAATCATTTCTTTTACATCAGGCAAGGTAAATTATTAAGTTCACCTCTTCTTCTGGCTCATTCACTTCACTCTCATTTCCAGATTGTTCCTCTGTCTCTGCTCCGCCTTCCTCCTCTTCTTCATCCTCTTCCAGATTCTCTCCTTCCGTAATGGAATCCTTGGAATCTTTGTCATTCACAATTCCTGAAATTTGGGAAAAGAGAAAGATTTCAAACATTAGAACACATATAACTAGTCAATGTGGAAGATCACTTCAAAAGTCCATTGTTCATTGTTACTGAGTTCTAAAATCTTGTGTTACTGAGCACTAAAATTTCCCACTGGTCATAATAATTGACTTTTGAATGAAACACTTCCTATATAGTTAACTTAGACATAAAGGGTAATAATGTCCTGTCAGAAATGGAGGAAAACGTTAGAGAGAATGTTTGAAGTCTTCCAGAGAACAGAAGAAGCTGTGCAAGCTGCCTCAAAACATCCTCAAACAAAACGTGGACCCTACTGAAACACACAACAAAATCTCAGTACCAAACCAGCAGAGATTGTACAAAACCAGCAGAACCCAGAGACATGAAGCCCCTGCAGTCTTTGCTGCAGAACTTCCCTCTGCTGTCAATTAACAGTCTCGAAACAACAATTTTCTCAGCCTATAATAAAGCTTTATGACTCTCTCCTAATGCTCTGAGGCTGTACTTGAACCTATGAGGATGTAGGTGCCTATCTGAACTCTCCGGGAAAGCAAAGTCTCTTCCACAAGTCCTATCTCGTGTGCTCATCCTCCTTGCAGACAGGTCTGACAATTCTTACACTGTGTGTTTAGTTCATCTTGCAGTTTGTCTTGCTGACCTGCTTGCCTTCTGTCCTTCAAGATGTTTTAGCTTACTCTGTGTGTAAAATATCAAACATAAATATCTCCTTTCTTTCAGTAAGGCATCCTTCAATCTAACACCCTTATCTGTACCATTTCCACAGAAGTGAAAAATCAGTTTTAGCTTTTTCCAGTGTTTCAGTGTCCAGTTTAGTCTTAGATTAGATTTCAATCAGAATGTTTTTAAGAAGTGAGCATGGTTCTGATTCAGGAAAAAAAATAAGATGTGTTTTTAGAGAATGACTATTGCAATATTTAAGTCATCCAATGCAAACCCCCTGAACTTCCAGCATACACTATTGTTCTCATATGCTCTTTTTTTTTTCTTTTCTTAATTTACAAAGCCACTTAATCCTCCAGAGGGGATTGCTGATGTCAGACTTCTAGGACACTGGCTTTTCCAATAATTTACTGAGGAGTTAACACAGTCACTACTCAGGTTGTCATTCCTTTTTTGACATTAGACCAACTGCACTTAGGGCCAGCCATTAGTGTGAAGTTTCGTGAAGCTCCTGTAATTTCCAGAAAGTGCTGAATACTTTTCAAAAGAATATTACAGTTTATATAACTCATATATTTCTTCATGGTTATCATTTTGAGAGCATGAAAACCATGAGTTTAGATCATACCATAGGGGAATTCTAATCTGCTTTTCAGTTACCACATAAGGAATTTCAAGGCATGTCAATTAAATAAATAGCATATTAAAAAAAAGTTCCTCCTAAAACAGAAGTTGCAGCCTTTTATGTGGCTATTAGACATATTCATCCCACAGAATTCAAGGATTATTCTTAAAAACTGAATGTGTCCAAGTAGGTGAAGTGCTCTAATTAACACTTTAAAAGTGTTACATTTACATATAAAACCTTTTAATGAACAAGCTTGTTTTCCAATAAAAATGGAAGATTAGAAAACAACTTCATTTAACAAGCAATGAGCAGAGGAGTATCCAACATTTTCTAAGAAACGATACATACAAGAGGTTTAAAGGTTAATATGATAATAACAGTTTTAGATACTCACTAATCAGTACATTTTCAACTGAGCTTGCTGCCAGCCCAACTGCTTTCTCCTGAAATTAGTGTGATTCCTACATTTTTCTGACTAAATTAATGATTTTCTTCCTCATCACTTGCACCATGGGACTCCATAAATTAATACACACACACACACACACACACATTTCTGCTCTCCAAATACTATTACATTAAGAGTATCTATATTGACTATTTTTTACAACAGCTATTACTTTAGAGTTATGGAGATTCTGTATCTATCTATGATGATTAAAAAGAAACATGCAAAAAAGTTACAGAAATATTTCTATCATGAGAATAAATGCTTAACAGGCAGCAACAGGCAACAATAACAATAGTTACCTACTACCATCATGAAGAGACAACTTTAAGAACTACAAGAATTGCCAAAAATACCTAACTTCTCCTGCACATTTTCTTACCCAGTTTTATTAAGAATTCTCGTTCCAAGTCTTGCACCTGTCTGACAGCTTCTTCCAGAGAATTGCAGAGCTTTATCTTTGGTCTCAGCAGTTCCAGTGTATCACTGATCATGTAGTCTATGTCTATAGGAAAAGGGTGGTCTTTTGTCCAAACATCCAGACTTTTTTTCCACCATACATAGCGCTGGAATACCAAATATTGAAATCAATCATATGCGCATTGACGTTTATAAACCATTTAAAGTTATGAAGCTTAAAATGCTATCTTTGTACAGTAAAAAATGCAAGAGCTTTCAGGTCCCTACTCTCCTATTTCATACACTATTAGATATTTTGCTACCACTAAAACTTGTTTGAAAACACTGGATATCACAAACATTAAGAATCATAACTACTGTTCTAAGTATGAAGACTGAACAAAAAAGCCCTGACAAGAAAGTGCCTTCTCAGGGTGAAATCTTTCTGCAAGAGATGACCATTTAACACCCAGCCAGCTTTCCATTCCTTCCCCCAAATATTTTCAAGAAAATGATTTTCCATATTATAGGGAAAGCGGGGGGGGAACATCATAAAAAAATCTTTAGACTGCAGCCACCTTCAAGTGCCTTATCCAGTTTGCTTTACAACAAATTCACACATACCTCTTACAGTGACATCGTTAAAAATAAATGCTGATCTTAAGTGAACCTAACAGTAGAACTTGAGAACTAAGGTGCTGTAAAAACTGCATCTGAAAATGAAGTATGAGTAGCAGAACCTTACTTAAAAGATGACATGCTCAAGAGTAAGGCTTGAAGAAATTATTAGGTGTAACAGAAATATAATGATGTCTTACCCAAAACATTTATTTTTGCATTTAAAAAACAGACCATATCATACTGTGAGCAGTCTGATCTAGTGGGAGGTGTCTGGGCCCATGGCAGGGGGTTTGAACAACGTGATCCTTGAGGTCTCTTCCAACCCAAACCATTCTGAGGCTCTATACTTCAAAACATCATTTTACACCTTGCATGCAGATGAGTGATTTGTATTCTTAAGGTTTGAAATAAGTTATCACCTTAATTTTAATTTTTTAATACCCTTGTTTTAGTATAAATTATAGAAAAAAAGCAGAAAGAAAAACAAAAGTAAATCCAGCAAGTTTTAGCATGAATTCCATGATCTGGAATTCCTCATTTAGGTCTTTAAACACTCATTATGAAATCTTTTCCCCACTTCATTGCATTTATTGAGTCAGAACTTTCTTTGCTGCAGTTTGTGCCCATTACCTCTCATCCCTTCACTGTGCATGCCTGAGAAATACCTGATTCTATTTCTCTACAAAAACCATTAGCTGAGGATAGCAACCTAAATAATCTTCTCTTCTTCACGTTCAGCAAACCCCAGTTGAGCAATGAGAACTTCCTGATCATTTTAGCATAACTCAACATATCTCTTGAAACTAAAGCTGCTACCAGACAGACAAGATTCTACAAAGTACAGTGCTAGAGAACAATGAGATAGATATCTACCAGACTGACTTATATTAGCTTGTTAAGGAACTTTACAGATCTGCATAAAATTTAGAATACCTGAAAATATACAAGGAAGCAATCAAGTTTTCGCTTGCTGGATCCTCTGTCAAAATACTGCCCACAGGTATCGAGGATAGTACAGACGAGTCTGATTCTGAAAAGATGTTCAGGAGGGTCCAATGGACTAGGACTGCCATCAGGGTTCACACCAAACGAGGTGAAGGAATACAGAGTTCTAAATATTACAGCTGACTCCACCATTCGATAATTGTAAAGCTCCCCCAAAAACTTGGCACTGCTGATCCGCCGTTGGTTGAACTTTGGTTGATTAACCTTTAACAAAAAAGAACAAGAAAATTCACTCTACCATGCAAACACAACAGAAAATTAAAAATCCCAAACCCAACCAACCTTTTACAAAGGAAAGAAGTGTACTTAAAAGTTGACAGAATTTCTTATAATTAAAGAGAGTTATTTATGGCTACACACATTACACAAAAGTAAACACTAAAAAGTAGTTATGAAAGCTGGTCAGCTAGTATTTAAGTTCTAACACATTCAGCATACACTCCATCTTAAATCTATGATGACTTTTCATCACCCAGAGAATTCTTGTAATTGTAACACCTTTTAAAATATGGACTGGTCTCCAAAGTTACTTGAAGTTATGTAAATCTGTGTACATTGTCGAAGAAGAAATTCTGTGGCCTTACTATGAAAAACAACTGTCTTAAGTAATGTTGTTAGTTTGGTTTTGTTGGGGTTTTTTTTGGTACAGTTATTCTATTAACTTAAATAAACCTATACGAAGCAAATGACAGAAGTAGAAAAGTCATCAGATAGAAAAAAAGAGAAGAGAATACAAGGATTCCTTTCTTTAAGCCCAATTATTTTAGTTTTCCCTTCAGCATAAATAGATGAGTATAGCTTAGCAAGAATACTGGTAGTTTACCTCCATTCCTAGTCGAATATCCTCTAGCACTCCATCCACAACATGAATTCCAACATCTTCCTGGTAAAGGACCAACCCTGCTAAGAGGTTGGCTACACAGTGAATACTATTATATTTCACATTCCAGATGTTGATCATACAGCATATAACATAGTCCTTAACTTCTGCATCCTGCCAAGGCAGCTTGCGCATCTGTCTCAGGACCTAAACCAAATTTTAAGACAAGCTTCACATTTTAGCAAGTAAAATACCAAGATGTTCCCTGTCATCATCCCCGCTCTGTCCTGGTTGGGATGAAATCCCTGTAAGCACCTGCAAACAACCTTGTTCTCCCTTCCAGGCATCCTCCAGACCTGCAGTGGCTATGGAAGACTATGTACATAACCCAACTACTGTCTTTGAGCTACTGATCAAGCTGTCCAAGGCTGTCCCACAATTTCCTTGCTCTTACAGTCTGTATCTAACTGAAGTCTTTTGTCCCTTACTCTCCCAACAAAATGTACAGAACACAATGATTCTCATCTCACTCTTCCTTTCAGCATTTGATGCTGTTGAGAACACAGGTCCACAACTGGAGCTTCTATGTGTCCCAATATAAGAAATTTAACCACTTTATTCATGAATACAAAAATGATCCCTCTTCCTTGCAACTGAAAAAACTACAGCCCCCCCACAACCTTTTCCCAAGTTACTACTACACCACTTTCAGTAAAAACTGTACTGAAGATTTTGAAAGGATTTACCTTCTCTGTGGTGACCTTGGAGAGATCCTTGTAAAGAAGCTTACGGATATATTCCTGCAAAGGAGGACGTTTTTTCTTCACAGTTTTTTCAGCTGGAGGGGGATTACAGTAGTAATAGGCATTTTCTACCATTGTAACATAGCGTGCATCAAGATGCATTGCTTGTTTTTTCCTCATCATTTGTTCCTGGAAACAAATGCAAATGACCAGTTAGAGATGCTGACATACCACATTTTCAAGCCAAAGGCTTTTAGAGTTACATTTGGGATACAGTAAATATGAAAGGTTGCAGAAAGGTAAGGGAAAAGCTTGAGTAGAGAGAAAAAAAGACAAAGTACATATGTATGATTCTGTGTTGCTCTTTCCATGGTCATTTTTCTTTATGATCCCTATTTTTATAATGGTTCACCCATTGTAAAAAAAAGTTTCAGAAAAGTATTTAAGATTTAACTCAAAATCTTAATGCTACTGTTTAAATAAATGGTTTATAAGACTAATTGGAACTCTGTTTAAAACATTATTTAACTAGAAAAATTGATGTCTTGGCACAAACACAGTGAATCATGATAAGACTGACAATCTAGTTTTTACATCATCATGTAACTCCACAGAGTTTTTGATGGTTTCATATAAATTTCCAAAGATTCAGGCAACAGAATTTCCCTTATTCCATGCTCCATTGCTGCTGTTTATTCAAGCAGAATCAACTGTAAAAAAAACAGTATCTACCATAAAATAATGTTTCAGGAAAAATCAGACAAGTAGGAGTCAACACTAATTACACTGTGCTTAATTGTCAGGATTGTACTGATTTTCCTCACTTAATACAATCTTTTCTCCATACTTCATTTTAGCTATGTAAATTGAGGTTTATTTTGTGGTGTTTAAAAATTTCTTTTATCTAAAAATTCTGTACAAGAACTAAAATAGCAGATCTAATTTGCAGATTTTTACAGTTGAGGATGAGCTTAATTCCATTATTAGATACTTTTTGTATGTATCTGTGTATTTATATGTATATAAGTGTAATTCTGCAAGTTGCATGAAATTTTGATGTACATCATAAGATCCTATATATTCTAAATCACTCTATGGTGGTTCATCAGAAAAATGGACTTGTTTAAACTTTATTATTTACTAGAGGTTGACTACACAGTATTTTAAAACTTCAAACAGATAAACAAAATTAATATGTAAGTATTGTTTTGTCCCTACACAAATGTTAGTATATCCATTCATGCAGTCCAGTAAACCAATCTCCAAAGAGTTTAAACCTCCTTTGATTATTGGTGAGAAAGCACTATTTTTCATGCTGGTGGCCTTTCTACTAAACCTGAATAATTTAAAATTTCTTTTACAAGGCAGTGATTCAGTTCAACTGAAATGTCAATGTACTCAAACAGCTCCTTTACTCCGAGTTTCAGCTGCTAATTCAATGAGGAAGAGTAGCTTTGTGTAACATAGTAACCCAACAAACAATGTCATTTTTCTTCCCGGATTTTAGTCATCTATCACCAGGAAGGCCTCCATCTGACACCAACCCTAAGCCATTTCATTCTTAACCTTTTCCACGACACAAATGGTCTTTCCTTTGATTCCCTGTGAGACTGTTCCTTTCCAAAGGGGAAATTTCTGTCAGTAGCAGCACATTTTCCTATTGGCACCTCACAGATGCACAGCACTTAACAACTGAGTACAGAAATTGTTTTATGTGGGGAAAAAACACTTAAGAGTAGAAAATTCCCAAACTTTACCATGTCATATATGCTAATGTTACCTTTGAAAATTTTTTACCTTTTCTAGATAGATCAAGAGAAAATACACCTTTGATGCCTTAAAGGCATTCATCATGCCATACTTTAAACTGAAATATGCAGTGGGTCAAACTGAAGCAGAACAGAGAAAATAGCAGAATGGCTTCCAAATAACATTTTAAATCCCTAAACCTACAGAATTGGTGTATTTTCCCATTATAAAAATTGTACATTATACTGTAAATCAGAGTTTATAATTAAAATGTTTCTTCCCAGGAGAATCTCAACATCACTGTAATTTATTGGGTTTTGAGCAGTCCTGAGTGTGTATTCTAACTGTAAGGGGATTGTATTAGTCTTAATCTCTACTTATTAAAAATCTTCAGCATTTCAAGAAACTGTTTCAGTCCTTTTTCAGCTAAGGCATCAGATGGATAGGCAGGATAGAGAAATCATAATACTACACCACTTGCAGTAACAAAAACCTTGCTGCAATTCAGAAGAAAAAAGCAAGACCTGTGGTCCAAAGCGCTTTAAGCTCATCAGCTACTCTGGGTCCTCGTTTTACTAAGCTAAAATGAAGTACACAGGAAAAGCATTACATTTGAAGATTAGGTTTCTATCTTTCCTTTGATAAAAACAGACCACAAATAACATTGAAGTATATCCATGTTAAAATATTAAAACTCTTTGGGTTTTTCTTCTTGGCCAGTAGCAATATCTCTCTGCACGTAGCATGTTGCAGAAGCATTTCAAAAGAAAATCTGGTGACCATTAGGGAAAAAAAAAAAAAAAACCAAAAAACCCAAAAAAAAACCAAACAAAAAAACCCCCCAAACAAACAAACAAACAAAAACACCCCAAAAAACAAAAAAAACCAACAAAAAACCCAACAACCTAATCAAAACCTAAGCATCATGAGAATTCCAATTTTGGAAACCATTTCAGCATGGTTGACATTTAAACATCAGATTATAGCAAGATACTGAAACTGTTCAGCTCCTCCTCGGTTTTAATACCTGCACTGCTCTGCCCTGCTACTCGTTCTGACAATTCAAAATGGGAATTTTTAGTTTCCTGGAAGCACATTACTGTTATAGTGAATTAACACAGTTCTACATGAACTGCATTTACTTTACCACAGCCTCTGCCTGTACAAACAGCTCCCACAGTTTCAATACCACCAGTAAAAGCTGTCACACCAAGAAGGAAGTCACCATGTAGCTCAAGTTCAGTGTATTTATCAACACAAGTGATCTGTCCCTAAAGCTCAGGATAATTTCTAAGTTAAATGATTAAAAATGCATCAGGAAGCTTTTAATACCAGAATTTCAAATATTCTTTCAGCAAGACCACAACAGTGTAATACATGAATTTGACATTTTAACTTGCTTATGTTACAGAAACATAGATCAAGATGAAGCTGATCTTCCTTTCAAAGCTCCAATTCAAATAATCCAATTCAAACAATCCATTTATCAACTGATCAATCCTAAAGCCAATCTAGTTTTACATTAGTATTTTAAATTACATAAAGGACACTGAATTTGAAAGATTTGCCAAGAAGACCATTACCAGAAGTAAACACTGTCCTAATAAAAGAATCTCTCGATAATTCGCAAAAGATGGAGTAGTTCTACAAAACCAGAATATGATCACTAAATGTCTCTCTAAAAAAGTTACTTAGTGCCACTAAATTTGTGATGCCCTTATAGAACACTTTACTTCTCAGTTAGTAATTTTTCCTTAATTATTTTTAAAATTCATCCTTAACTATGACTTTCTTCCACATCACGACAAAGCACCATTGTCTTTAATAGGAGACACACAGCCCGTTTGGAATCTTATTTACAAAATACATCATAACCAGTAAAGATTAGACCAATAATTATTTAGAGGATCAACAGGCCTTAATTCTATCCAGAAGAGTAGATCAGCTTTACAATTGCTTAGATTTTTACCAAAAAAATTTTATCAGTTTGCTCTAGGAGAAATATTTTCCACAGTTCACACTAACTTGTAGCATAAGACTATGATCCAATTTGTATAAGACTGTTTAAGTAAAAATTAATCTCTGTAGCTTTTTTTAGAGGAATGTTAGAAGATGCAGCTATTAAGATGGATGCAGGATATAAATCTATTTAGTCTATTTAACATCTTAATAAATAGATATTCCAAATTCATTTGCCATCTTCCACCTTCTCCTGGTTCTTCAATGCATAAGAAAAGACTACTTATCCAAAACCTTGTGAAGCTTTAAGCCTCAGTAATTCAAACAGGGTTTGTGGTTTGTCTTGCACTTCACAGTTAAGCCATGTTTGGCATTCATCCAGCAGATTCCAGCAATCCAGCTAACAGTCAGCATTTTTGTAGTGCATAACACTAGAAGCAGTCAGTTACAAAAACCAACTCTGCTAGAAGTATTTAATTTTCCCTAACTTCTAAAAATTTTATTAACTACCAAAAAGTGATAGCAATGAGTGAAATGTCTTTTAAAGATAATGGAACGGGGTTTTCAAGGGAAAAATATTTGATTATGGAAAGGAATATATTTCACAATACACCACATCAGCTGGCAAACCTTTAGAAAATTGAGATTCAAACCTTTCAAGATACAAAGTACACTACAAAAGGCAAGAGCCAAGGAACTGGCAGTTAATTTGCCCATCTCTTTCCTCCCATGACTGTATCACCTCAACAGATGTTCTGACATTCAAAGAGGTTCAGAAAAAAACAGTATTTTGTGGACAGAAATTGTAGAACAATATATTCAAGTATGCAACTGCTTCTCCATTAACTACAGCACAAGAAGAGAGACTACTCTTGGTTTAAGATAAAGTGAACCCATCTTTGAAGGTCTTCTTCAACCATGTCTGACTTAGTCTCTTGCCCTGGACACAGAGTTTTAGGATTGTCTCCCAAGTCAGTAAAAATATTCTTCAGTTCTTGTTATTTTTTTATTCAGTTCTTGTAATTTATATGTCTTTGCCAGTACTTCTCCAGACTTACAGATCCCAATTCTAATCTTATTTTAATTCCCAATCTCTATTTCTAACACTGCTTCTCTTAGTGTCTTCATAAACTTTTTTTCTTTTCACATTTAGCACCCCAGATCATTATCCAGGACATAGAAACCACCTCTTGCACAAATGTCTTCACTTCCAGTTGAAATCATGTCTGGTACCATTCACCACTATTTTTCCCCTCAAACACTATTTCAGACATGTTCAGGTACACCTACAAGATCATTTCAGCCTCATCCTCTGGGTTTGCCCTGTCTCTGAATTATTAGTAGTTCAATAGCTTTTTACTTCAGAAACTGACTTTTTTTTTTCATTTTTCTTTGAAGTCATTAAGAGGTTTTTAGGTCAACTGGAGCTCTCTAGTTTCAAAAAGAAGTAATTGCTTTAAGTCAGAACATGATATCCTCCCCATAAGATAACAAGCTTTCTCTTACCAAAAGAACGCTGGTTCTCAAGTGAGATTCTGGTGATCTGAACAGGAATCTTCCACAGGTTTCCAGCAAGGTACACGCCATCTCAATATGGTGATGAGAGAAGTCTGACAGAAGCATCTGGTATGTATTTACACAAAAGCACAGCTTGTTAAGCATCTTTTTCAGCTGCAGAAAACACTAAGTTATATCTACCAGATTGGACAATATGCTGGTGTTCTAAATTCTTTACGGAATAAATGCAAATGGATTTCACTGATCAGATGTTAGGATTGGCAAGGCCCTGGCACAGGGTGCCCAAAGAAGTTGTAGATGCCCCATCCCTTGAAGTGTTCAAGGCCAGGTTGGATGGAGCTCTGAGCTATCAGGTCTAGGTGGAAGACATTCCTTTCCAAGACAGGGAGTTGGAACCAGATGATATTTAAGGTCCCATCCAACCCAAACCATTCCACGAATATTCAAAAGATTAATCTCATTTTAAACAGTCTACAGACCCCACTAGAATGCTATTTGCCTCTAGTTCCTCTCCCTTACTGTTATTTTCTCCACAAAAACTTTTATTGAAATCAATATTATGGAAGTTTTGAAATGTACAGCAGATTAAGAAGTAGCAATGTCGGCCATACTTACAAAGAGCAGTTTGGTTATGTCCAAATGCAGAAGTTTATTTTAATATATTCCTCCCCATTAGAAGAGGCAAAACATTCTAACTTCTATAGCAGCTATAAAAGTCTCCTCATACACAGCAGCCACAGACACCAGGGTTCAAGGCATCCCATGTAATGAATTCAGGTTACATCAGCAGCAGGTAAGTGAAGGGGGATAGGATGGGGATACATTATCAACAAGCACAAGAGGACTATCACAACACCAACCTTTAAACAGTGGAGAGTATCGTTTTTGGAGAACATCTTAAACTTGGTAAGCTCGCCAATAAATCTCACAGTTTTATTCTTTGTTTCAATGTTGATCTGGTCCTTTTTTCTTACCTAAAAAACAACCAAAAAATTGATTGTAGGCCCTCAAAAATACCAATTTCTTCTCAATTACTTTGATCTGAACATGCACAAAATACATTTGGGAATTCAGCAGTGTTTGGTTCCTCAAGCTCCACCTTTACTTCTCATTGGGTTTCCTAAAACTCTCCATACAACCTTGTTTCTTGAGATTTTCAATTCTTTTTCCCATCTCCCCACCCCCCCGAAACAATTAATTCCTCTGACATATCTACAGCCATAGATCCTCCTCCTTTGCACAGTGAAGTAGTGATAAAGTATTTTAGATTCTATATTTTCAGACTCAGTAAGAGGTCTCTATACTGTCCTCAAGGAAATATTAAACATTGATGGCTTTTTCAAGTCAGATTTAGTAATGTGCAGACTTTTAAAATTACTGACTTTAAAATATTAAAATTCAGCATAAAATTAGGAACAAAACACAAATATATATCTATGTCTAAACATAATCTGCAAAATAGAAAATTGTATTTCCCCCAACAAAAAGAGGTTTCTCTGAGAAAGTTAACTTAACATGGTTAAGATTCGAGTAAGTCTGAGCAATTTATACACACTTTTAATGTCAAAATTAGAAAAAAAATTGAAATTTGTGCCACAAAACTCAGAAAATGCTGAAGGAATAATCACTGTGCACCATAACAAGTTTGATTACAACACTTAAAAAAAAGTGAAGGAAAAAACACTGAAAAATATATTTGTGTGGAAAATTTTGATAAATGGAAATTGTAAAATCTAATTTGAATTAAATACTATATGATAATAGTGATCAGTACAACAGTACCTTGTAGTGGAAAATGTTAAAATAGGTCAGGTCTCATTTTAAAAGCAAGTTATTAATTTACACAAAACTCTTAACACAGATGGAACAGGGTTTCTAATTTTTGTAACTTCTGTTGTAATTGTTGTACAGTTCATTTATATAAATATGTAAGCATATATGAAACATTGCAAAAACTTCTCTTTAACAAGGACTTTAGAAGTCACAAGAATTTCTCTTCTTTTTTCTAGAACTGCTGAGCTGACAGAAAAATATTAACTGAATTTTAGAAGTAGTATCTACATAATACAAAAAGGTTTTTTTCCCCAAAAGATGATTTATGAAATTGGTTCATCTGGCTTTAGCAAAAAACTAAATCACTAAAACATACATGGAACCTGAAATCCCCTTTCAGCATGGAACAGAGATCCTCTGCTACATCAGACATACAGGGATGCAACGTGGCAACCAGTCTTGCATAAAATGGTAGCAAATCCAATCTGCAAACAAAGGAGAGGATAAAACAGACAATTTATATACGAAAATGTATTTATGTGTACACATATGGGTACCATTTTACTTGTGAAAAGAATCAATGCACTGACAGAACTACATACATGCAATTTTTTGGCCCACTTCAGAATGCAGTATCATTCAAAAATACTACAAGAAAGTAAACCACCACCTGTTGGAATTCACAGTTAATTTCATTTTTAACTCCTGCCAAAGGTAAAATGCTGGATACCATCAACTACAGAATTTGATATTCAGTAAATTACCAAACAGACAGAAAGAAAATTCATATCCATCTCAACATGCAAAAAAAGGTTCTTACAGACAACACCATGGGGTCATGGCAAGGTATTAACATTTTTTTCTGAAATGCGGCAGACATAACCAGGAAGGTAGAAAACATCTGTACTTTTAAGGTGGGAAACTTCTAAATCAATGTAGTAGTTATTACATAAAACTGAGCAGAAGTGATGTGTCCACCCTTTTCCCAAAAACCCTGCTAGTACTCCCACAAATGGTAATATTTCCAAGTTTTCTATAGAATTTCCTTATTTCCTTCTCTTTTGCCTTAATTACATGCCTTCACACCCATTTCCTTTGCACATTTATGCAAACCAGCTGTGTATATATCAGTTTTAAATGCAGAGAATCCAACTGCACTCTGAGGCCTCATATAATATCATTTAACAAGCTGAAGGAAGTATTTTCAGTTTATTTTCAGAATGTTAAGTTAATGCAGTAAATAGATGAACTCTAGAACAAGCCAAAGTAAGTGGAGAGGAACATCTTAAATTTGCATGCTTCTAATGAGAAATTGCCTGTAAGGGAAAATTGCATCTTGAGTTTACACTTTATGAAGGATTAAGGTTTTCCCAACTGCTCAGGAAAGGAAAAGAAAAAGAAAAAATATGCTGACAAAAAAAATCCAAAAGTACAGTTGATACATGGAGCTTGTCCTGGCACAAAGCATAAGACAAAAACCCCAAAACAAATCCATCACAACTGCCTCCTTTCTCCTTTTTGATTCTATGTCACCGGAGCCCATTTCCAAGACATTTAATACCCACTTAGAGAGAAAGAGACAATTCTGTAGTTATTTAAATTGTGGGTTAGAAGCACCAGAATATACTCCCCCCCAAAAAGCATAACCAGGCAGCCTCCTGATAACACACAAGACTCCTAGTGAAACATTGTGGGTATCTCAGTTACATATTTAACACTTTTCATCTCTTTTGTTAATCAATAACTGAAGCAGTATTTACATTTTTCAAGCTTGTTGGAACACACAGTCAAGGCTGACCACCCACAGCAAATTACTACCATGCTGTTAAGCATTTAGCCATTAACTTTGAGACAAGTGAAAGTCTCACTACTTCACACACAGCCACAAAAGCTAAACTAAGAGAGGACTGTGGCTGAATTAAGAGGGTGTCTTTAACTGAGGGGATTTCTGGATGGCAACTCTTTTAAGACAAATATCAGAAAGTTTTATTCTGGTCTCAACAAGTCCCTGCCTGTTGAGAGCTAATAATTTCATCTCTGTAAACTGAGTATACCTAGGGGAAAATTAAAGTCTTAGAGCACATTGTTGTTATTCCCTTGCAGAACACAAAAGGTTTCTTCATGGGGAAGCATACTAAGACCGGGTATTTCTAAATAGGTGAAATATAATAAGGAAAAGCCTTGAGTTAATTACACTGAAATTGGCAATCAGAGATTGAGTTAGTTCCCTCTCAGGGGAGACAAAAATTCATGTTCAGCAGTGCAGACATTCCAGTATCAGTGGCACCATCTACCGGTACATGCAGTGCTTTGTTCCCTCCAAAAGCATTTTTTTCTCTTGAGAAGGGCAGGAAGAACTTAACTAAATCCCCACAAATCCCACAGTATTGCCTTCTCTTCGTGCTCTTCTGATTACAAAGCAAGATCTGGCATCAGGGATGAGTCAGTCAGTCTCTGAAGTCCATGTTAAGTACCCTGAATATTCACCACCACAGTAAAAAGCACCACTTCAGACCACTGTCATTTAGACCACATAGCATGGACTGAAATCAGCTCTGGATCTCAGGCTTACATGAGCTACATGTCAGTAAAATATGTAAGAGTGTATCTTTTTTTACCATTTAAAATGTCAGTTTATTTTTAAAAAAAAAAGCCCAAACAAACAAAACCAATCATAAACAAACTTAACAGAAAAACTTTTCTCAAAGTCCTAATTGCAACCTCTCTAAAATGGATGCATCCAAAATTTTACGCCCAGGAAGAGTGAAGAGGGCATTCTGTACATTTCCTAATTTCTGTGATTCTACAAGACAGCTTAAAGAATGAAGCAATGGAGCCAGAACTCCTGCCTCACAAGCATCACCATAATGGATAAAAGCAGTGCATTCACAGGGCCTGAACAGGTACTAAGTGCCACCCACACCACTCAGTGGAAGAGAAGGATGATGTGGAATTGGAATGTTACCAGGGAAGCACTTTTGGCTTTTATTTCTTTGCAAGGACATAAAACTCCTTGATCTCAAGCACATCCCTCAATTTTATCCTCAACTGAAACAGGCCACTGAAACACTGATAAGTCAAGTTCAACTGAACAAAAAGGACTTTGGTACAGAGAAGTCTCAGGATGAAAAGCTGACAGTAAATACAATGGAGGCTTGCAGCTTTTGAGTTAAAATGTGCACAACTATTTAACATTTAAGAAGCAGTTAACTTCTGAATTAAGAACAACCAATAATAACACTAAAAACCTCCACATGAACAACTGATCTCTTACTGCAGGTAAACTTGCAAATTCACAGATCACCATAGATGGGAACATCAAAAAATATCATAAGCTACAACAGTCCCCTATAGATTTCTTAACATTTATCTAGAATTGTTTGGAATTTACAGCCAAAGAAAAGATTTCCGACTTTTCATATCAAAGTAAAAGAAAATCAGCAATACAGAATTGCAGTATTCTGGTAAACCTAAATAACTCTGTGTAGAGGAAGATAATTCAGTTAGACAGCAAAGAACCACACAAAAGTCCTAAAACTATGAGCAGTATGGGTTAAATCACTGTCTGCAGTCCTGGATGAAAAGGCTAATATTTAGTTTTAAATCAATTCTCCAGTGCAAATGTGAAAGCCACTCGTATACTGGCATTGAAAAAATATTCTAAAAGGCCTTCTGTTCTCTTGGGTTGGAGGTTCAAATCACAGCTGAAAATGCAAATGTGATCCATTCATCAGTATTCAACAGAGCAGGGCAAAGATGTATTCTAACACTGATTTACAGTGAGTTGAGGAAGAAATAGCCTTTTTTGTCAAATTAGGTTTTATGTCCTAAAGAATCCTGATTTGTCCCAATCTATCCAACCCTAGTGGTAGCAAGAAAGCTCCCTGGCAACACTACATAATGACTTTGATTTCAGTGCCTGTTTTACATCTCAAACGAAAAACCACTTTTACATTTTCTTGATGAAACTGATGTGCCTGCACTTTTCCCAAAAGTGATCTCAAGAGAAGAAAGAGGACTTATTCTGTCACTGAAATACCTCATTATGGCTGCAAATAAATCAGCTAAACATAAACAGCATTAACTGATATGCTTGGAAATTAAATGCTTTTGGAAAACATATTGCTTTATCTGCATCCTCAAGGACATTGCTCCGCTGAAGCTTTCACAAAAAACCCTCCTCAAAAACATTAACATAACAAGCATTCTTCTCCCACAATATCCCAGAGAGATATTGCAAAAAACTCCTGGATTAGTAGAAACAACTATGGACCAAAAATAATGGATGGTAAAACCATATCATCATGGCTCAGTGAAACAAGACACAGAGCAAAATCACTCTTAATGCACAGTACACAAAGCCTCAAAGCAGTGTGTTACAGAATATATAGAATTTTCTACATCAGAAAGGATGATGAATGTTGATTTGAAGACACACAGCAGAACTATTCTTTTGCCAACTGCAGCAATACAGTTTAAATATTGGGATAGGTTGCCCATTCAAATTGTCTGCATCTATGGGCAGACATTCCATCTATGGAATATTTACATTCCAACTGCTTGTGTTCAGAACAAGCAGCTCAGTCAACATCCCATTTCTCCAGCTGAGTAGCCCAGAGATGGGGTTACCAATGCACATA
Organism: Brachypodius melanocephalos; assembly: GCA_013398615.1. Classification (NCBI taxonomy): domain Eukaryota; kingdom Metazoa; phylum Chordata; class Aves; order Passeriformes; family Pycnonotidae; genus Brachypodius; species Brachypodius melanocephalos. The sequence continues at coordinate 13,100,464 of VZSR01001299.1, read as the reverse complement.
AACACAACTGAAAGATCTTAAAAGAATCAAGGTAGCTTAAGTATTTATTAGTCAAGTAGGTCCCAGAGAAGACAGCAGGAAAAGGAACTAAAAAAAAAAAATTGTACATCAAATGTTAGTGCTTCTTAATATTAGGAAAAATTTGTATTTATAATTAAAAACCAACTTTGAGAAGATCAGCTGAGCCATTCATTTCAATGTTAATTCCAGCTACTGGAGACCAGAACCATCACAAATGTAACAGCTCCTCAAGGCAACCCCACCATCTATCCTGCTCTGTTGAGGTCTATCAGAAAAGCTAATATTTTTTAAATTATTATTACTTTTAATACAAATCTGTAGGGCAATGGAATTACCACCGGGAAGATGACAAATCAATGGCAATGAGAAAACTATGTATGCTTCTAAGAGTTTCTTAACTCTGTTTATACTACAGCCTGATTGCAGATACTTTTAACAGTGCAATATATCAGGAATTTAAGTTTTGCTTTCATGCCATCTATGAAATCACGCTGCTGAATTTACAAGCTTTATTAGGCTGTTCCTGTTTGAAAGTACCTCCTTTGGCTGTGCGTATCTGCAAGTTCCTCCATATCACTGTCACCTAGAACAATTTAGCAGATTATGCAATGAGAATAAAGGATTTTCAAAGAGGTTCCAAGAGTTAATAATCAATTTCAGCAATCTGGAACGTACAGCACCAGGACACAATACAGGGCACTGGTACAAACATTACTGTATGGTCACAGACCCGCCAAAAAGACACTTTCATTTTACAAGTATGGCAAGTTCCCTAATATGGCAGAGCTGAAGACAGAAGTCTAAGTGCTCCTGCTGATTTACATTGCGGTAGGTGTTCTAAGATGTGGAAAAGTAATTATTCTCACATTGTGTTTTGATGCATTTCATGATTACCAGCAGGCTGATAAACAGAAATGTTACTTCCTCTGCAACCTACATTTGGGCTGAAGAGCACCTTGTTCCATCTAACACAGATCACCAGTTGTCTGCTTCCTGTGTCATTAATTCATGTGATAGGGACAATCAGGCCTCTGTAAATGTCTCCAAACACTGAGGTCAAATCCCTAAGTTTTAGAGGCAAGAATACTCAAGAGAATGAAAGATTATGTGCACTGTTTCACCGTGGAGTCAGGTTAATGCCTCAGTCAGCAAACAAGCCATTGGTTTGCACACAGCAAGAGAACAGGGTTATTAGCACAGCAGATGCTTATTACAGATGGGATGCAGAAATAGGCTAAATTAAGGTTGAAAACACAGCACAAGCAGTGATTAAACTTAAGGAAAACAAAGCACCAAAGTCTGTTTATTCAAAGCCAGTCTACATGTGTGTTGGAGACAAAACAGATACTCAAGCTATGCTTTTCCCCCCAGTGTTAAAGGTAATGGAATCAAAGCAGTGTAAACTCTTAACAAGAATTCCAAGATCATCATGTTCACTTTAAATTACATTCAGCATCAAAAGAGTTTATCATGAGAAACAGGTCAAGGCGAAGCAAGAAAAGCAACTTCTTCATAATTTCACTTATTTAAGGCTCAAGTTTACCAGAGAACAGAGAAATATATTATTCGAATCTCCAATGAATTCTATGTTTTTATTTGAATATTTGCAACCATTTTTGGAAGCAAGGCTCTTCCTGTAAGTGCAGGAAACCTGCTTACGCAGAGGCAAGGAGAAACAGCAAGAGCTTTACACAGGCAGATGTACACAGACAAAAGAGGGCAGGCTCAAAGTGGCTGGCCTAGAACTGGCTGTTGCAGGAGGCACAAGGCTGTTATAATGGCCATGTACTGCATCAGAATTAACATATCACAAGAAATCCTCCTTCCAAACTAGACTGTGCTCTAACTGTCCACAGGCTCCAAAAAAAACCTGCAAGTTGTCCTGAATGACATAGATATTCCCTTTTTGGTATCAGGTAGGTTTTCCTATTATTTTCACAGTTTTAAAAAAACTAATGAAAAGAGATCTGCTGTAAACACCAAGTACCAGAAAAAAAAATCCTTATTAAAAACCAACGATCCACACCAAGATATTTCATCAAAAAATTTCACAAAATATCATGGTGTGGATCATTGATTATAAATATTTCTTTGGTGCTTCAGCATAAGCCACCCCAAAAGTGCATATCAGGAATAAAAAAATGGAAGAATATACACTCATTTTAAAAAACACATGCAGATGCTAAATTAAATAATAAATGTGTGGATCCAGCTTGGTCCCCTTCTGTTCTTACCTTTGTCTAGGAACTATGAAAAGTGCTCGTACTAGTTTTCTTCTGTTGGCTTTTGTATTCATATTCATGCAAAAATCCATTGCTGCCTATAAAGAAGAAAGTTAATGCAATACTTCACTTTAATGCAGTGGGTTTTCAAGAAAGCAACAGAAGATGGTGTTTAAACACAGCTTTTACAGAGTTACTCCTATTACATGCAACTGCTTTAAAAATAACCATAAAGAAAAATCTTCAGTTTTGGCTAGAACTGGCATAGTTAGAAAACATGTCCACTCAGAGGAATACAGACTGAATATGTATTAATTCAGCTACTGTTACACTCCAAAGTTTGAAATCTTTATTTTCTATCTATCTGATCAAGCATCATGGCTTTGAAGAGTGAAAAAACTTGAAACTATGACCGTACCTTGTCTATGAGGTCTCTGTTGACACAGTTTGGAAGCTGTTGAAGAAAAGCATCTACTATGAGTTTTAAATGAGATCCAGTACTGGCTTCTTCATCCTCTTGTTCTAGAGGAGAGAAATAAACGAACACACTCACCTAACAGTGCATTTGTAATGTTTAGTTGTTGAGTATTCATTCCACTTTGTAGTCACTTTTCAGGCAACTGCCTTTACATTTGCTTACTTTTAAAAACTGTATTAAGGAACTGATGAGTTTCACTACACAAACTTCTTTAAAATAATTTTCACTTGTATCTGAATGACTTGCTACAAAAACACTTATCACAATCCTAGTAGTTTCTAGCTAGTAGTGTCATAAATAAATAAATAAGTAAATAAATAAATAGCCTTGAATGCACTCTACAAATCCACAAACTAAAACAATCAACTTCAAAAAAAAAAAAAAAAATCAGTAAGAAAAACAAATCTTAAATTCTTTTTACCTTGCTCATCAAGAAGCTTCTTCGTAAGATCTTCTGCCTCATCTCCACAGTCCAACTCCAGTGCGTCATCATTAATATCCAGGTTCTCCAGTTCCAATTCCAGATCCTCATTCCCAGCTGCTTCTTTATTATCTTTGGCATCTTTAGAATCTATTTACAAATTAAGTAGAAATATCAAACAAATACCAACAAACTATTAAATATACACAGTTATTATTAGAATACAGGAAGATTAATGCTGCTAAACCTCCATTTTTTTAGCATCTTAATGGAAAACCTTTGACACAGATGAAGAAAGAAAGGAAAAAGCAGAACAGGAGGAAGATGTTGATGAAACAACATGCTATATAAAAGATCAAATAAAGATTATTAGTTTCCTTGAACACAAAGCTGAATCTGATAAAAATTCAAAAAAGAATAGTCAGTATTTTTCTTGGATCACAACACTGGTCCAACACTGAACATTTTTCAAGAGATTACAAGCTATAGAATTTTACTGTTTTTTCAGGCCTCCTTCCAATCACATTTGCAGACTATGCTTCATTTTAAAACAATATTTTTCAAGGCAGATAACCTTATTAAAATTTAAAAATTTCATTGCACCTGAAGTCTGCACATGCCCGGTTGTGAACTGAGAGCTCTGTCAAAAGTGAAGAACAAGAACCACCCAGGCCTTCTAATCTAGTGAAATTTCATGCTGACAAAGTCACCTACCATTACTAATTTATTAAGAAAATAACAGTGAAAAAAACCCCTCAAACATGAATATCTGCAAAAAAGAGAAAAACTCTCCCTATTTCTCAGAGAAAAGTTGGTATTTACTCATGCTGGTTAATCTCCAACAACTTGAAATTTACAATTTTAACAATATTAAAATGCATTTACTTTAGTTCTTCCTTAATAACCAGATATAATCCCTACCTCACCTAGTCTGTTCCCTAAAAATTCATCCAAACTGGTGTACTGTCCTGATTATCACAAATTATTTCATTAGAGACTCATTACTTCCATTGAGTTTGTTTATCTGTTGGACATGATATGTTGAAGAAAATCAGTCATCTAAGCATCCTACCTCTTGATTCATCTTTGCTGGAATCCTTGTTCTGGGAATATTTTTCATTATCTTTAAACAAAATTGCTGGCACGAAAGCCTTCAAGTCAATGAGATTCTCATAGAAGTTTCTAGCATCTTCATCTTCCCAGATACCTCCCTCCAGGTCATATTCTCCAGGCTTTCCTGGAGTGAAAATGTCAATCCCAGGTCCATGTTCTGCAAAAACAGTGAAACCAGAAGAAAGTTATTTACACAAATTTACAATCTTTTATGGGGAGGCACCTTAGGCATCAAGAGTCCTTTTAGGAAAGTGTTAAAACTATTTATTACTACCTCTATTTTCACCTAAATATTTCAACACACACTTTAAAGTGTTTTTAACAATTCTATCTTAGTATTAGACAAGAAATATCAATAAATTATATTAAAATCCTAAATTTCATTTTGATTGAAAATACAGATGAAATCAGAGGAAGTCAAACCAAGAAAAACTAAGCAACACATTATGTGGTATTAGAAAGTTATAACAGACTTCAATAATATTAGCATTAAAAGTAAACACTTTGAGCATGATGAACTATACCCCACTGAGTTTTAAGAATGAAGTTTAAAAAGACAACTTAATATTTAGAGGCATTCAAAAAACACAGCTTTTTAATGTTCAAGATAATTTAAGGCAAAAGATCCTCATGATTTCAACAACATCCCAATGAACCTTGAAGTTTAGATTTTAAGGCACTGAAAGCTGCACTTCTGCTTAGAAGGCCAGACAGGCACACCTAGTCACTTACCTGGTTTAACAATATGTTCCTGCCTGTATCTTCATGACCCAAAATAGACTTCAAACGTATTTTTTAACAGTATCAGCTTTTAAAACACTAACAAATACTAAAAACTGCATAATATTAAAGGAAAGGATCAGGCTAAAAGCATTTTTAATTTTTCATTTATTACTCTATCCCCAGAAACAAAACTAAACAGATATTACTTAGGTTTCCATTAACTACCCAGAATATACAATAGTTATGGTTACATATTAGGCATAATTACTTTAATTAAAAAAATAAATGTATCATTCATTAAGTGATATCCTTCAGGGGTAAAGGCTGAATGAAATGAAGCCAGCAGAAAGAACACATTGGCAAGAGGGTTTGGTTAGTTTTTCCACCGCATCCAAGCCGAGTCCAGGGTTCTGTTGACCTGCTCTAGAATCTGGCTTACCCTCAGGTGTTGGTTTCTCTTGGGGGAGGTCAGGCATGTTCTCATCCAAAAGATCAGCCAGAGACTGAGAATTTGCCAACAGCTTCTGATACGACATTGCAAATTCCTCATATTGCTTGTGTCGATCTTCACTCAGCTCTCCTTTGGAGTGGAGAATGCGTCTATAAAAACCAAACTTATAGTGAGGTCATCTTTTTCCTTAAAATATATTTCAACTATGCTGAACCATTAGGAATTTCTCTGAGCAAAGCTACCCTGCCCTCTTTGAGGGAACTGTAACAATTTTAGACCCCAACAGCAAACATTTAAGTGACACTATTATTTTTCCAAACCACATTGAGTTTCCAACTTCGATCCCACTGAGAACAGTACAGTCACAGAAGCTCCACCTTCCATGTCCAAAGAGAAAGGCACACTTAGTCTTTGTCATAATTAGGTTGTAAAAGTCCTAAAAATACTTATATAGTAAAGTAAAATATTCAGCTTTATCAACAAGCTAGAGAAAAGTTGCTTTGCACCTGTAACAATCCACTTCTATATTGTTTAAATGATTACATGAGCTATTATTATCACCAGGAGGGTCAAAAAATTTACAAGCAGCCCACTAACTTTCCAACAAACCAAGTTGTTTCAAGGCTATCAGTCCAAATTATGAGCAGTTACATTTGTTTCTTCAGCTGCTCTTGATTTTCTTTTACAAAACTATTCACACTTGTTTCAAATAATAATTTTTAAAATTGAAATCTGTTGTCAAAAGTAACTTGCATTTGAAGGAACCTAATAACTGCTTCCAAGCACTGGAACCACTGACCAGGCACCCTGCACTGAAATGAAAGCATCAGAAGTCTGAAAAAAGGCGCAAATGCCACAATTCCCAAAGCAGGGTGTATCATTACATTATCATCTGTAGGATTCCATTACCATTAGGCTTTTATTATGCAATAGGCACAGTCACAGTCTTGCCAAAAGACACAAGCATTTTGTGGCATAAGAATTCTGAAATAGTTAAAGCAACGTAAGTTGAGGGATATCAGTCTTCTTGTTCCAGGTTAATTGTAAAACAAAAGTCTTCTTTGTACACATTCACAGGGTGAGCAACAAAATCCTTGCTCAGAACCAGAAGTGGACACAGGTGTCTGGCTAGAGAGCAAGAAGCATTAATGCTGGCAAAAGTTCTATTTCTCCGACAAAACACACTTATTTAACGTGTATTGCCTCCTCCTGCAAAGTACAGCAAAGAAAAATTAACAAATTAAAGAACCACTGACTATTTGGGAAGTGCAGTAGTTCAGTTTGAATTCAGGAAACACATTAAGTGTCAATTCACAGCTTTTCCATGGAAACCACTGTCCATTGCATACATATTTTAAACGAGCAGCTTTATAAACATGAGCGTTGAAGCTCTGTGCTATTACTAAAAACCAAAAAAAGCAAACTGGTGTAACAACAGTACAAGACTTTCAGTTCTCAATTTCAGTTCCAAGAAGACAAGTGTTAACAAATCCAAAGAAGCTAAAGCAAATGAAGCAAACTTTAAAAAGCACAGTTCACCTCTAAATACAAGTACAGCACACAGTACTTGTCTTACTTTACGTCTCTTCAAAGCACAAAGCAAGCTCAGCACACCTTAAAAACATCCTTAATTTAGACAAAAGAAATTTCTTCCATAGCTAACACTTATTTTTGAAAACTCTCCAGAATTTGGGAATCAAGGTATTTCCTTCCAATGACACAGCCTGACAAGTTTTGTTGTGCCCTCAGCTGTGTAACGAATTGACCACCAGGTTCTATGCCACATCTATATTAAAGTCAAAGTGTAACTCAAAGTGCTTTTCCTAACTATCCACTTAACCAGCAATGCTCGAGTCTGCTTTAATTTTACCTAAATGATTCCACAGGTAACACAGCACTAAAGCACTGTTAATTTAACAAAGCAACTTTCAATTAATTCAACCAAATTGCACAGCTTAAATTATTTCAGTCATTCTCCTGACAGAGATAAATTGATGAGTTATTTACATGACAAAATATCATAACCTAAACACGTGATGCAGTTAATGCACAAAAAGGAACAGTTTCCATTGATTGTGGAATGACACTGAATAAAAACTACAGCAAAATGGATCAGATTTTTAATACACAGAGAACTGCTTTATCCAATTCAAGTTTTTTCTAAAAAACCCAAACCAACCGAACCAAACAAAAACACCCTAAAAAATTGCCACCCACAAAAAAAAATTTTCAAAAGCAAGTAAGGCATCAGCTGCACAATCACTTTTCCAAACTCCACAGTTTAGGAAGATTTCTGTAATTCTCATAGACTTCTTACTCGGCAAATTTCTGTCTTGCCCTCCTCATGCCCTGCACTTCCATAGCAAGCAAATGCCATGAATCTGTTACAGATGTTGTAAACAGATAAAATCTGGTAGGAAAGTTTTTTGATGTCTTATTTAACAAAACTTATTCCTCAACTTTTATTCACGAGTTAAAATAAACACCCTAAAGTTCAGAGAGAGAAATATCAGAGTTCTCTTAATCCAATGATAAATGACAGCCTTTCACATTCCTTCCCCAAAACAAAGCTTTGCACCCAAGTTCACAGGGATAACTCAGATGACAAGGTGCTCAGAGGTCCCTCATCTGCTCTTGTCTGATCTACTCAAAGCAGGCTCAGTGATGAGGTCAGACCAGGCTGCTCAGGCTCTGTCCAGTCATTTGTATCCAGTTGTACAAGTAAATATTAAAGTATATTTCTCTCTCCCAGATTATTTACATTCTTTCTGCTTCTTGGTTTCTGAACATATTTTATACCTCTCAGAAACGTTTTTCCCTCTATTTTCTATCATACACACTTTGTAACATCCACTCATTGAAACGCTAGCCAGAACCAACGTGCTCAGAACCAATGATAATTGTGAAAATATGAAAGTTCATATTCATTCACTTTGAAAAAATTACACCTAAGTCAGTAATGCACTTTAAACTAGTAAGGTACTTGCAGAAATAACAGTACTTCAACCATCAGTTTATGATCCTGTGAAATTCAACACTTAGCTGAGACTAGATAGGACTGCAGCACAAAACCCATCAGCACAATGGATTCTTGCTTTGGAAACATAAAAATTTAATGCATTTCAAGCATACATTTGGCTCTGGATGGATGTCCAGAGATGTTCCAGCCTTTTAGCTGAAATATGTGTCTACACACAGTAATGTGTTCATTTCTGAGTGAAATGCTTCCAAAACAAATAAAGAATTACTGTTTTAAAAATAGCATTTGGGTTTATGCTGGCTTCAATAATGAGAATTCAGGATGCTTTAAAGCCAACAATTATTAAACAATGTGAACATGGCATAAATAAAATTATTCAGATCTCAAGGTCTGCATATTCATACCATGCAATATTAGTACTACATATAAATATTTAGGAGGACTTTTATCAAAATGTCTATGCCCTGCAACATTTTAATATATTTATTTAATATATACTTGTCCACCTTGGAGTGTAACAGATACCTTCTTCATTTAACTTAATTTTTCTTTCATCCTGGTACACTAGAAAAAGTAAACAAGCTAAAGCAATTGTGGCATATGCTTCGTTAGATACATGTGGGTGGAAAGGGAGAAATCACATCGTGCCAACTGGAAAAGGACAGTACCAGCTGGGAAAGCAGAATTGCTCTCATGCTGATAATGAAACAGCACCAAATAGAGTAAAGAGAATTACAGCTAAAGGTCAACTTCCCTTTCCTTTAAAAGACATCCAAAGAAACTGTTTTGTCTCTGCTTTTTAAGTATTCAGAACAAATTTAGAACTTTTTCTAAAAACATTGCAGAACACACTTACCTTCTACACACTGCTAACAGACTTTGTTCACAAATACTGCAACAAATCTAGGCATTTCATAAATAAACTAATTTTTATTCGTAAGGAAAAAGCAACATTCAATTGTCACCTGTTTTGTCTTTCAATATTTTGTAGCTCCCTGTGGTCCCTTTTCAGGTGTTTGGTCAAAGATGTAAAGTATTCCTTCAACAAATTCTGGAAGGGCTGTTGTTTCTCTGGGCTAATTATCTCACTAGGAGGAAAGCTCAAGTTAAACTTCTCTGCAACGGTTTTTACTTTCCTTGGTACCAAACCAGCAATGTCATCTCCACAGTGCCGACAAAAGCTGATAACCACAGAAACGTGAGTGTGGGATTCTCGATCAGCATTAATTATAGTTTTAAGCTGCTCATAGATTAAAGACAAACCTTCCTTGTCAGTGAAAATCCCAACTATTGTCAATTCTGCAATGAAACGTAAATCAGTTCTTAACTTGGTAATGTTGGGAGTCTTCTCTTCTTTCCTTGCTTCAAAATGTTTTTTCCAAGCCTGAAGTAATGAAGGAGCAAAATCAGCATATCGCTGGTGAAAGAGAGAACACAAGTGCACAGCGCAGTTCACGTCTGATATTTTCAGTTTGGCCTCCACAATAGAAGCTACTGCTTCTGCAATGTATTTGCTTAAATTCAGGCTATTAAAGTCATGGGACAAAGAGTCCCTTTGTTGCTCTGTAATGGTTTTTAGCTTCTTAACAAAAGCTGTGTTCTTCTTCAGACTGGAGTCCAGCCTGCTGAAGAAGTTTTCCTCTGGACGACTCTCCGGTGCGTTCTGGTTTTTGCTGCGGAGCTCTTTCCTTGCCTGATGGCGCTCCCAAGCCTCCTGATGGAGTTGATGTGCTTCCTCTTTCTCCCTATGTGACATAAAAATTTGTCATTTTTGTTATGAAGCCTTAATCTCACGGTAGCAGTTCAAAGAAAGAAAGGTGACAGGTGGAAAACCTTCAGGAGCTCTAACACAATTTCACCTTACCCTCTTCTTAAATAAGCTAATCCTAGAAAGCTAAAGCATCTGCTTCAGAAACTCTGTCTAATTTTTGTGTTACAAAGGGCAAGTACTACTTGTTACAAAACAAAATTTCTCAAATATTTCTATGCACAACATATTCATCCCAACAGACTTCAAAAATATAAACATGAAACTCCATTTACTAGATGGAGATGAAGTTCTGACAGAAGAAGAAACAGCCTTTCAACAGGTTGCTGTATTATACATTTAAGGAAAATCTTTTACTGCCAGACTACTGAAATTACATAGATTATTTGGAATAGGTGAAATATACGTCCCAGCTAGAATTTGACTGTGACATTGCCTCAATCTTGAAAGTGAAATATTTCAGACCTCAGAATGGCCAGAATCTGAGCCTTAGTGGCCTAAAGATGCCACCTTCAACACTGTACTACTGCTGGATAACGTACTAAGAAAAATGGTCTTGGCAATATCACATATTAAACTGCCAAGTTACATTCTGAGTTTGCCATCCAGGTATCAGTTGTCTGGGACTGATTAAAAGAAATGACATTTCTCACATCAGATTTGCTCCTGTTATGTATGGTCTGTAGACCTGTTAAGAGTCTGTATTACCAATTTTTGCACAATAACACTTCATCTTATATGCATCTGTGCTTCTTTATTGTTCTGGTTTTGGCTGGGACAGAGTCAATTTTCTTCAGAGTATCCTGTATGGGGCTGTGTTTTGGATTTGTGCTGGAATCGGTGCTGATAACACAGGGGTGTTCTCACTATTGCTGGGATGGGCTTACACACAGTCAAGGCTCCTCAGCCCACCCCACCAAGGAGGAGTCTGGGGCAGCACAAGGAGTTGGGAGGGAACACAGCCAGGACAGGTGACCCCAACTGACCCAAGGGATATCCCACTCAATATGACATCATGGTCAACACATAAATCTGGGGGAAGAAGGAAGGAGAGGGATGAGAGGAGTGATGGCATTTGTCTTCCCAAGTCACTGCTATGTTTGACAGAGCCCTGCTATCCTGGGGATTGATGGGGAAGTGGGGAATGAATTCCTTGTTTTGGTTTGCTTGCCTGCACAGCCTCTGCTTTACCCATTGAACTGTCTTTATGTCAACCCATGAGATTTCACACTTTTTTGATTCTCTTCCCCATTCTGTTGAGGGGAGGGGGTGGCTGTGTGGGGCTGACGCCAGCTGAGGTTAAATCACAACATTTACTCAAGCACAGTTGTGCCCTTCATGGTCATCACATGCAGAACATTATCAAACCCCCATAACAGAGACCAAAGTAACAGAGGTTACAACTGAAAACTCAAAACCTCTTGGAAGTCATAAGGCACAATCAGATAGGCACATAGAATTGATAATAATGCATGCAACTTATTAAAAGTAACTCCAACACTTCATCTTTTATAACTCTGACCACAATCCTGATAAAAGAACTCCAGATTTGGCACAATTAAACCTTTAAAAGATAACTTACTTCAGTTGAGCAGCTTCTTCTTCTTGTTTCTTTTTCTCTTCTTCCTCTTGTTTCTTTTTCTCTTCTTCTTCATGTTTCTTTTTTTCTTCTTCTTCTTTCTTCTTTTGCTCCTCTTCTGCCTTCACTTTATCATCTTCTTTTTTCTTCCTCTCCTTGTCTTCCTTCTTTCTTTTATCCTCTTCCATTTTTTTCTTTTTATCTTCAGGAACCTTTAAAGTCTCTCTCTTCATGCCAACCTTCACATCTTCTTTTGGCTTCTCCCTGGTGCTAACTGGTCGCCTTTCACTAAATTCTTTTTCTTTATTATTTAACTGAGGTTCTTTTTCTTCCATATTTGCTGGCTTTTTGCGCTCAGCTGGCATGGTGTTACCCAGGCAAACCTGCAGAACCACAGAAAAATAAGTACTTTTAAATTGCTGTTGATATTTTAGTCATTTTTCACAGCTCACCCATATTCACTTAACTCACAAAAGCATGACTCATCAGAATAAAGGTTTACATTTTCTTGAACTAAGGAATGGACCTGACAGGTAAAAACTAGTATTTTTGCAAGCATGTTGTTCTGAAAAGTTGTCTTCAGCATGAATTGTGAAATAAAAACATCTTGAAGTGTCTACAACCCAAAGAATGTAAGATCTTGAACAAAAACAATTCAATCTAAAAAAAAAAAATTCAAGACAGATGAAAACAAGTACTCCCAACTTAAAAACAAGTACATGCTTGATACATCAGCATGCATCTGCACCTCACTGACCTTTCTACATATCTCCTAAAAATACTCCCCCTTCCACTACCACTACTTAGGATCATAGGATAATGCAGGTTAGATGGGACCTCAAGTAATTCAACCTCCTGCTCAAAGCAGGGTCAGCAATGAGTTCAGACAAGACTGTTCCAGTCTCGGAAAGTGTCAAGGAAAGAAACTGCACAACCCCTCTGCCCGACTTGCTCCAATGCTGGATTATCCTCATTATGAAAAGGCATTAACTTGCTTCCTCACCTCTCCCCAGGTTTCCCCAGCATCTCCAGTGCTCAACAGAAGCAGCAGCTGAAGACCAGCGCTGACTAAGCTGTATGCACAAACCTCCCTGCCAGCAGAGCAAATGGAGATATCAGAAAGACTGCAATTTTCAAGACTTATCAAAGGCTACAATTTCTCTCTCCTTCTATTCAACCAACATTTTTGTAGGAGCTTTAGCATCTTTGGAGTTTCCAGCCCTCTAAGCTTTGGTTTCATGTGGCTAAGGACACAAAAGGTAACACACACTGAACACAAAAGGGTAAAATCAGAGGACAATTTTGATTAGGAGGAAACTGTGACAAGCACCTACTTCAGCCCTTGCTCTAAGGAGATACAAGCAGGTCAGAGGCTTGGCTAAGGCTTTAGTATGTCCAGGAATAGAGAAGCAATGGTCCTCTTTGGTCACACTGATAAAAAGCTTTTCCTAATACCAACCTGGAAATTACCATGCCCCATACTGTGTTTCTCTTCATCCTACCCCTGCACAGCTTTGAGAAGCCAGCTTCATCTTCACTATGCTCTCCCATTTGGCTGTTTTAAGACAGTAATAAGATTTCCCCCTCTCTTCTTACAGATCAAGAACCCAGTTCTCTCTGTTTCTCTTCAGATATCATGTCCTCCAGCCTCCCTGAGCTCTTGGTCATCTTCCACCAGACTTATCTCAGTGTGTCAATGCCTTTCTTGGAAAGAGAGAACCCACACCTGGATGCGGTAAGTACTGAGCAGAGGGGAAAGACTCACCTTCTTCAGCCTTGCAGTTAACTCCTGGTGCTACAGCCTAGAATGCAAGGGCATTCTGCTGACTCAAGTCAAAGTCAAGTGGGCCAGGCAGGACCACAAGAGGCAATTAGAACCACCTAGGCTTTTACTTCAGGCTAAACTAATTTCTTAAAACAAAAAATATTTTTCATATATTTGTATGCTTCAAGTTGAATGCATGTATAGGTGGGACTGATAGGACACCACTGCATGCGATGCTTTCTGAAGAGACATCACTTTGTTTTTATTTGTAATACCAGTTTGACTCCTAAGCGCCATCCCTACTTTTGCCTTTCTAACATTTTACACTGGATTATGAAAATATGCTAGATTTACCAATTTGCTGCGTCTACTCAGAGTGGAAAATGAGACACTTTTATTCCACTCTAATGTAGAGTGCTTCTGGTATTAATTTTAACTATTTTGAAATATGTTTATAAACAAGAGTTCACAGTAAAGAAGATATGTTTCTTAATAAGCATTGCACATTGCCTCTGCCATCTCCCAAACAATAAAAAGACAGATTCATACCCTGTCTAACCCACCCAAATGAAACCCTGTATTACAATATTCAAGTCCAGGGCTTCTGAAGAAAAAATGGTGTGCAAAAATTTACAGTATCAGTATTCATATCTGGGCAGTGACAACTTACCAATGGGGAACCTATTCACGACTTGGCCTCTGGCAGCGACTGGCAACAGCACCAAAGGAGAAATGCCTCTGACACTGATTTATGGAAATCAAATCAGCATTGCTTAAACAAGCAGTAGCACATTTGGCTCCCTAATGCACGCTTACAACTATAAAATTTCAGATCTCAAGATCTCAGAACTACTTGAATTACAAAAATGCTGATCTGAAAACTGTATTATTATGAAATCAGTACTGAACCAAAGAGGTTGCCTATGTTCAAAGAAATGCTGGAACAGCATGTCACAGTTCCAGTACTCTGAACAAAATATCCAGCTACATATGTAACTTTTAACAACGTGGTCATTTACCATAATCATTATGGTACTTGAGCTCTTACTAAATTTAGGAACTTAGAATTCTGTTTTAAAGATGTATCTGATGTTTGCTTGTATAAAAACAAACTAGAGAAGATGGGATAAAAAGAAAAGGGATGGAGCATAATTGGGCACATTATGGTTTTGAACACAAGGCAGTATTATCCACTTTTTTCCCAGTGAACACTGGAGTCTAAAAAAACCCCCAAAACCTCGTTTTACAGTAGGTTTCTGTTTTGTATCCCAGAACAGGCATGTTGCAATACTTCTCACTACCTGCTACGTGTACTGCTCCTTATCTCCCAAACCTTTCCGATGGCTCTGCCAGCTCGTTTGTGCGGACACCAAACGCCCGAGGGCAGCAGGAGGCGGTGCGGCCGCTGTCTCCAAGGTACCTCCGGGCTGATCCGGCGCGGAGCTCCACACGGGCTGAGCTCCCAGCCGGCGCAGAGCCCCTGTGACAGGCAGCACTGTCCCACAAACAACTTTCCCAAAAGTTGTGGGAAACAGTGAGAAACGGAAACAGACAGCTGGCTCACCTGGGCCTTCTTTCCATAGGAAACGAGGCTGCAGATGGCATGGAAACATTAAGATAAACTATTCTATTTAATATCTCCCGTTTACATGAATGTACTGATGAAAAGGCATAATAATGACATGAAAAGCGTAAGCCAAAAGACAGGACAAACCAGCACTGACACTGACCACAAAATTAGGAAGGACAGAGGAAACAGAGACAAGACAAACATCCCTATGCCTTTGGACTCTTGGCAGCCCATTTCTGTAGTGACATTTACATGCTTTAACACTCTTTCTTCTCAGTTTCAGCACCAATAGATAATATGTTTTTAGAGGGAACTATTTCTCCTAATTTTTCAGTATTTGATGTACATTGACTCATTTGCAGTTAAGTAAATTTTTATTGTACTTAAGTTTCTACTTTTTTTAACAATCATCTTGGAATTTGAAAGAATGGGACTGGGTTCATGATACTCTGAGCTCAGAGACTTAAGAAACAGTCTTGAAATACAGAAGTAACATTTAAGAAAAATCGTCTATATATTTACTCTTGAGGAAAGCAAGGAGTAATATAAGGTATTCAGCATCACGAATCTACTCACAATTCAGAATAAAATAATAAACATCAACAACTTGGCCCTCAAAGCAATCCTCTCAAAAAAACCAGTCTACTCTCAAAGCCTGGAGCAACATGACGCAGAATCCACATCCTTGCAAACACAAGTATGAGGGAAGAAAACACAGCTATATTAAACTAAACACATTGAGATTTTTCACTAGAAGTTAAATGGATTACATAAAGAGTCCTTTCTGCAGCTACTCTATTACAAAAGAGATATGGAAGATAACGAATGTAAGCAAGATGCCCCACCTCTGACGGGCTGAAAAATCTCAAACAGCAACAAACTACTCCATCATTAGTTATCACACCACTAGGAGGTTGTAAGTTTCAAGAACTGAAATGCAATTAAGGTTCTCTTAATGCAAAGAAAGGTGCATAAGAAAAAAATACCTAGGTCAGTGAGGAGAAAACAAGCTTACAGGTTTTGAAAGATGAGACACAGCACACAGAAAAAAAAAAAAAAATCACCAAAAAACGCAGCGCAGAGAGAGAGAGGAGTACCCCACATTGCAGCAGAGAAGGTTCACAGAATATCCTGACTTGGCAAGTACCCACAAGGATCATCAAAGTCCAACTACTGACACCACATAAGGCACACCAAGAGTCACACCATGTACCTGAGAGCACTGTCCAAACACTTCCTGAGTTCAGACAGGCTCGGTGCGGTGACCACTGCCCTGGGGAGTCTGTTCCAGTGCCCAACCACCCTCTGGGTGAAGAACTTTTTCCGGATATCCCACCTAAACCTCCCCTGACACAACTTCAGGCCACTGACACTTCTTCTGGCCGGCCTGCGAACAGCCGGGCACTTTTACTTTCGCTTCTACACCTCTCGGAGAGAGTTTTTTGCTGCCAGACTTGCAGGAACGCCCTTTCCACAGTGAAACAGAGGCCTATAGACAAGGCACTAAACATAAAAAGACTCCTTCGCTATCATCCCAGTCCCCGCTCGCAGCTCTCCGGCAGCCCGGGCCCTTTCCCGGGTGGGACCAGGAGCTCGGGAACGGCAGCTTCCGGTCCTCCCGGCCTCCCTCTCCCCGTGCTCTCAGGCACCGCCACCCGAGCCTTCCCTACTCCGAGCCCCACGGCCCCTCCGCCTCCGGAACCCCCCTCCCCGTGCCCCCGCCAGGCCCCTGTGCCCTCCTCCCGCCGTCCCCGAGACCCCTTGCTCACACACGCCCCGGCACCGCCCTTGCGTCCCGTCGGTGTCCGCAGTACCTGTGCCCGGTGCCGACATGGGCCCGCCCGGCGCCACCGCCGCCGCCGCCTCCTCCACCCCTCTGAGGCCCCCGAGCGCTTCTCCCCTCACGGCGACCGGGCCGCCGGCGCGCTGCCTGACCCACGGCACCGCCCCGACCGAGCCTGCCACACCCGCCCCACCACGCCCGGGCGCCAAGGGAGGAGCGGCGCCGTTTCACGGCGGCTGAGCCGCGGCTGCGGGCGGCGCGGAGCGGCGCTTCTCGAGGGGCGGGGGTTAGGCAGCGCGGAGGGCAGCCCCGCGCGGGGTCCTGGCGGCGGACGGGTTACCGGGAGTGCGGAGGCGGAAGGGGAAGACGAACGGGAATGAGAATGGAAGAGGGAAAGAGGTTCGGCCTGGCGTCCCTCACAGCGGCGGGGAAGAGGGAAATAGCCTCTGAATGTCGCTCCCTTGGTGGCCCCAGCGGGCGACTCGGCTTGTGGCACCGCGTGACGTCACTGCAGTGACGTGTCTGTGCCCTCCAGGCGTCACGGCAGCCGTCTTGTCGCGGGTGGGGCCCTCAGCTGTCACCGTGATAAAACATTGGGGTGACGGTGTCTGAACACCAAGTTACCGCCTAAGGGGTGGCTTAATGGGCGTCCTTTACTCTGCCCAGTTCTGGGCTCCTCAGTACCAGAGAGACAAGGACCTGCTGCAGAGGGTCCAGCGGAGCCACAGAGATGAGGAGGCCTCTGGAGCATCTCTCCTGTGAGGAGAGACTGCGGTAGCCGAGCCTATTCAGGCTGGGAAAGAGAAGACTGAGAGGGGATTTCGTGAATGCAAGTAAATACATCCAAGAGGATACTGCCAGGCTCATCTCAGTGGCGCTGAGCGACAGAGCAATTGCCATAAAATAAAACATAAGAGATTTCACCTCAAATGAGGAAGAACAACTTTACATTGAGAGTGGCAAAGCATTGGGACAGGCTGCTCTCAAGAGTGTCCCTCTCTGGAGACACTCACAAGCCACCTGTGAATGTTCCTATGTCACCTGCTCCAGGTAACCCTGCCTTGGCAGGGGGTTGGACTGCGTCATCTCCAGAGGTCCCTTCCAAACCCACCCATTCTGTCATTCTATGATTCTGTCATTGGGTGTGTTTTCTAGTCTAAATTTGGTCTCTCTGCCCTCCTGCCCAGTCACTGTTCCCACCTGGATATCTGAGGATATTTTACAGTGGTGCATTTAGTGGCACAAAACTCCAGGATTTGTTAGAAACGCTCTCTGCCTGCGCATCTGGGCACAGCATCACCTCTTGGGCAACTCTAAAGCTGCCTAAGCTGGAAAAAGCTGGCACAGCCCAGAGCTGCAGAGTGAGAATCTGGTGTTTATTTTACATCTTGAATCCAGGTTCTGACAGAAGCTTTTTCTTTAGGTTGGGAAAGCCTTTACATCCCTCTGGGCTTAGAACAAGCCTTCAGCAATACTGAACTGTGACAGCAGGCACAGGCCTGGGTGTACATAATGAGATTATTCAGCTGTTAAAGTTGCTTTTTATTCAGAGACAAGAGTTGGCCCCAACAGAAGACACTGTTTACAGGTGCAGAGCTTTAGGTGTGTTCTGCCAACTGGTACAGGACTAGACAGGATTTGGGGTTGTTTTTTTCCCAGGGAAGAGTTCTCCTCCCTGCTGCAGACAAGTCTAAAAATCTCTTTCTGGACAAGTGTGAAAGAATGGAGTTGTGCTTGTTATTGGCATAGATCATTCACATGCCCCTGCTCACAAAGATCTCATTTGCTTGCCAAAATATCTTAAACTTAAGTTGATTAAACTGACTATAGTGGAGAAGATCCATGGCAGACCATAGTAAAAAAAGGGGAAAGAAAATCCATGATAGTGTTGGCACTTTATTTTCCAAAGGCACCAATCCTTTGGCCTGTCAATGGGTGCCTTTGGATTACTCTTTTTAGGGGGAATTGCGTTATACTTGGGTTAAGTATCAGAGGCACTGACATTATGTCAAGAGATGTTGGCTTTTTTTTCTTTTGTAGCACAATGTTGCTGCCCTTTCCAACATGAATAAAAAGCATGATCATTAGAGTTTTCAAAGGAAAGCAAAATCTCCTGTGTTTATACCACACTCCCACATCTACAATTATGTTGGAGCTCTCTCTTGTAAAGGTCATGTAAGCAAATCTTGTTTTACCTTTGGTATCTCAGAAAACTGTTCCTCCTAAAGTACCTGTTTAATTTGTGCACATACTAATCGAGCTTTTTTACTGATTTACCAAAACCAAAACCAGGTAGGTGTCATTTCCTGGATCTCAGACATAAAGCATGTCTTTTCTTTTTAATTCCTGAAGCTCTTCTTCCCAAATTTTTTTATATGTTTCCTCAATTACTGGCACCAAACTTGCACACAGTATTCAAATTGTGCCAAATACTGGCCTAATGTAGAATCTGTAGGTGTCCTCTATATTTCCTTGTAGACAAGTCCAGCAAATTATCTTCTTTTCTGAGTGAGTGGATATTCACATATTTTTTGGAGACCCATCTGCTTTTTTCTCATGTTTTTTTTGAGATTATTTTTAGCCACTGTTTCCTGGAAAGGAGCTGCATTTTAGTGCTCATACTCTTTCAATGTGTGCAGGGTTTCACCTCATCCTGTTGAAATAAGCTGTGTTTGCTTATCTCCATCTTGACTCCAGGGTAACCTCTCTTTACCTCCAGTTCACAAACTTCATCAGCACTCAAGGTGTGGGCAGTTTTTTTGGGTTGCTCTAACTACTAAAGTGGCAAGGGAGATAATTCCTTTAGAAATATTCCCAGTGCTGCCAATTTTCTTTTCTGCCAGATAGCCAGACACTATTTAGTAAGTACAGCCTTGGTTTTGGAGCATTTCTAGTTTTTTTCAGTGAGAGCATAATGTACTACTGAATCAACCTCTCACAGGAGCCTTCTCTAGGACAGGCTTTATGCCAGAAGAGCCAGGCTGGGAGAGTCACTTTGCCTACACTCTCAGCAGTGGTGTTTCTGCTGGCACAGGTACCACCTTCTCACATTTTGACATGAACCAAAGTCAACAAAACCTTTCCTTGACCTAGATATAGCTACAGAAATGTTTTTACCACTTGTAATCATGTCCTGCTCAAGATGATTATGCTGGCAAACCTATGAAGTACTTTAAATCTTTATTAACTGGATTTTGATTCACAAAAAAATCCTAACAAGTTGACTTGATATATATATATTTCATAAACACCTGCTTACACTTTATTAAACCTTTATTAAATGAACTTATATATACAAATATTCAATTAGTTCTTTGAGATCCACGTTGTGTAACTGAAAAATCTCACTGGAGAAACTGGAAATTTTTTAATGTTCAAACCTACTCCTATCAGTGCTAATTGGGAAATATTCAACTAACTGCCTGTTTGATTCAAAGCAAAACCACATTGATATCTGCTGTTTGACTGGTATTTGCTTAAGAACAGTGGGAAGGTATTTCATCATCCTGCAATCTGCCTGCAACATTTGTCTTTTTCCCCAGGCACTGAGTGGAAATATTAACTATATTTTCTAAACTATGTTTTCTCCCTCTCCACTGTCAGTTTCAAAAAAATCACATAATCTTGCATGATTTTCAAGGTTTCTTCATTCTAATTGAAAAAAAGTATGAATATTCACATATTTCTACTATACTGTATGGGCCATATGTCCACATGTCCTGTTGCTGTAACCTTTTGCCCTCCTTGCAGCATTAAAGGTCATTTATTTTTACATTTTTCTCCCAAATTGGGTTTTATAAATATGCATAAACCCAACCATAGAGACCTCAAGGAACACAAGTGGCCCCTCTGCAAGAACTGTGAATATTATAAAATGTCATACTAACTGGGGTGTCAGAATTGATTCAGTTCTGAAATCCAGTTCCACCTGTTCCAAAGGCAAATACCATGGTTTGATTTGGACAAAAAATACTCTTTGATTTCCTCATTGTGAAAGCAACAGGAGCACAACCAAGCCTACGGAAAGGGAACTTGCCGGTACCCCAGGCCTGCATTTACACGAAGTTTAGAAAATCACAGAAAAGTTGAGATTGGAAGAGATGTGTAAAGATCATCTGGTGCCACCCTCTGCCACGGGCAGGGACATCTTCCACTATTTCAGGTTGATCAGAGCTCTCTGTCCTTGGATACATCCACAGGTGGGACATCCACAACATCCCTGCACAACCTGTTCTGGTACCTTACCATGCTCACAGCAAAGAACATCCTCCTAATACCTAATCTAAGCCTACACTCTCTTGCTTTGAAGCCATTCCCCCTTACCTGTCACTACATGCTCTTGTAAAAAATCTGTCTCCATCTTTTCTTGCGGACTCCCTTCAGGGACTAGATGGCTGCAATTAAGTCACTTGGAAGCCTTCTCTTCTGCAGGCTGAACAATCCCAATTCTGTCAGCCTTTTCTCATAGGAATGGTGCTTTGTCTCTCTAATCATCTTGGTGGCCTCCTCTGGATTTGCTGTAACAGGTCCATGCCCCTTCTGTGCTGAGGACCCCAGAGCTGGATGCAGCACTGCAGGTGGGGTCTCACCGGAGCACAGTTGGAAGGGACCTCTGGAGATGATGCAGTCCAACCCCCCTGCCAAGGCACGGGAACACACCTAGGTGGGTCGTGAATGTCTCCAAAGAGGGAGACTCCACAACATCCCTGAACAGCCTGTCCCAGTGCTCTGCCACTCAAAACGAGAAATTCTTCCTTGTGTTGAGGTGGAGCTTCTTGGGTTTTATTTAATGCCCATGGCTCCTGGTCCTGTCACTAGGCACTACTGAAAAGAGTCTGGCACCAGCTTCTTGGCACCCGCCTTTGAGACACTTGTATGCATTCATGAAATCTCCTCCCAGTCTTCTCCAGACTGAACAGGCTCGGCTACCGCAGTCTCCCCTCACAGGAGAGATGCTCCAGAGGCCTCCTCATCTCTGTGGCTCCGCTGGACCCTCCGCAGCAGCTCCTTGTCTCTCTGGTACTGAGGAGCCCAGAACTTGGCACAGCACTGGGGATTGCCTCGCTAGATCCCCGAACATCACATGCCGTCTGGGTCCGTTCGGCGCTGCAGGAACCCCTGAGGGCCCCCGCTGCGGGCGCCGCCCCCGGGGCTGGGGCGGGTCCGGGGGCGGTGGCCGCGGCGGGGGCAGCTCTGCCATGGCCATGGCGGCTGTGGCGGGGGTTCGGGCTGTGCGCTGCGCGCTCTGCCGGAGCGGCCCGAGGCGCTGGTACCGCACCGAGCGCGGCGTCTACGGCTACAAACCGCGGAAGGCGGCGGGCGGGCGGGCGGAGGAGCAGCGCGGCGCCGGCAGAGCAGGTTGGACACCCCCGGGGCCGCGCCGGGCAGAGGGAGCGCGGCGGGGGCTGCCCCGGAGCGGGGCCCGGGCACGGAGCGGGCGCTCTGAGGTGTTGCGTGTTGTTCCCGGCGGGGCAGAGAGCGGAGCAGACCCGCTCCGAGAGCTCTTAGCTGTGATTTCTGCAAGCATGGGGTGCCTGGCTCGGCTCCATGGGCTGAAGCGGCTGTGAGAGCACCGACCGCTGAGGTTTCCTCAGCAATGGGCTCTCGGAGAGTTCTGCTGCTCATGGGAGTACCTCTGCCACGCGCCCATCATTCTCCTTTTATATCACGGTGCTTGAACTAGCCAAACTGAGGGTGGTGAGACGCTGAACAGGTTGTCCAGGGAGGCTGTGGATGCCCCCACCCTGACGGTGTTCAAAGTCAGATGGGATAAAACTTTGAGCAGCTTTGGTTTAGTGGGAGATGTCCCTGTTCGCGGTAGGGGGGTTGGGACGGGATGGTCTATAAGGTCCCTTCCAACCACTTAACATTCTAGGATTCCATGATTAAATACAGGTAACTCTCTCCTGTAGCAATCCTGTGCTGCTTTTAGCTCCGTTTTACAATGCAGAAATGTCATTTCAGGCAGCAAACTTCTAGGTAGGAGTGTGGTCTTTGCATTAACTTTACTCTGGCGACGCTGGTAGGAATTAAACCCTTTGCCTAGAAGCCACAATGAAACCAGTTCCTAGCTCCTGGACACTGAGGTTAGTCACAAAGTAACTTCCTTGTTAATGATTTACATATTTTTATGTAACATTTTAAAAATTGCTTTGGAAGGCCTCATTTCTGAGAGCATTGTGGGCAGCGTTAGTCTGATGTCTGGGTTATGTCCCTCTGTCGTGGAACCCAGAGAACCATTCTGTTTTGAATGGGCTGACTGTGATTGTAATGTCTGGAGCAGGGTGTCAGCAATAGGAATACAAGTGTCAGAGAAATAACCTTGTGGTATGGTCTGAGAATTGCATTGTTTTGGAAAACAAAAGCCTTCAGACCTGATTAATGTCAGTGCTGCGTTTTTACCAGGATGAAAATCCTGTCTTCATTAGGAATGTTTCATAAGCTGGTTCATGCCATTACTTTGTAGCAGGTTGTGCTTGCTGTATGTCTTATTTTTTGCAGTTTATCAGCCTGGTAATGTGTGTGTGACCTCTCAGCTGGTCAAATTCTGCCACTATCAATAATTTTTACCACATTTGGCTCAGCACATGCTCTTGGCTCTTGCAGACAGACTTGGGGTTTTTTTGAAGTCATGGGACCTGAATTATTGTTAAGCCAAATCCTCCTGTCATTCCAGCAAGGAACAAGGAAGCATAAGTGATAGGATTGAGTTGGCTTAGGAAATAAGACTATACACTGGTGATGTGCTGATCTTGACTTGGACATAACCTGTTTGTAGTGGCTTTGCTTCACCACTGTTGTAAAGAGATTCGTTTATATGTTTATATGTTTTCAGGAGCCTAACCTATGAGGGGAACTCTGGGGGAAATCTAGAGTGTGCTTGTTTGAATATTGGATGGGGGAGCAGGTTTGGCAGTTTGCTGATGGGAACTGTTGTGGGGTAATAAAGTAGAAACAACTGCACAGAAAAGCTCTCTTTCCCACCAGAGCCTTGATGGTTGCCAGCAGACAAAACATTCCTGTGTTGATGCTGTAAGTGGATTTAATCTGAGCATGTGTGTGATACTGTTCTGCTTTCCTTTTGGTTTTAGTTGACCATGCTCTTGCTCGTTTAATAACTGCCTATGCTGAACATGGCCACAAAGCAGCCAAAATAAACCCACTGTTTGCTGGCCGAGCTGTTATGAACATGGTACCTGAAATCCAAGAGCTGGCTGAAGTTCTTCGGGGTCCTCTCGTTACTACAGGTGAGTCCACAGCCTTATCACAGCAAATTCTGTTCATGGGTGACTTATCGAGGGCCTGTGGCCTCTGTGGAAGAATCAGATACTGAGTGGTGGCTCAGTCAATGATGAAAACTGTTGGACAGAAAATTGTCTACTTCAGCATACATATATGTCTGTTGCAGAAATCATAGTGCAGTGAGAGGCTGCCTTTTAGCATCTTCAGAAACGGTGAAAATTTGTACTTGTTCTTACAACTACTAAGGTTAAACATTAATTTCTTGTGTTACTGTAACATTCTATGATTTACCATAATACATAACACTATAGTGAAGGTTTGAAAGTACAGGGGCGGAAATCAGGAATTGTCTTTTTTTGGCTCTCTTAGAGCCTTGCTGCAGCCTTAAACAAAAGAGGGGGCTCCCTCTCATTGCTTTATGTTCTCCAAAACAGACCTTAGTGCTTCCCTTTCCTCCTCCAGAGTGACAAATAATATTTATTTCCCACCAGGACTAATAAACATGGGAAAAGAGGAGGCTTCTGTAGAAGATGTGATGGCTTATCTTGACCATGTATACTGCGGGCACATTTCCATAGAAACAAGTCAGCTTACAACTTTGGAGGAGAGAGAATGGTTTGCTAGAAGATTTGAAGAGCTAAAGCAAGAAGCATTTACACCTGAAGAGAAAAAGCACTTGTGCAAACTGATGCTGGAGTCCCAGGTACTTTGTTCCCTGTTACTGGATTGTAATAGTCATGGAGTCTGTCATGGATCCTTTACTATTCTGGACATGATTCATGCAAAAAAAAAAAAAAAGAAACAATCGCTGTCCTGAAAAGCTTTGGCAGTGAGCAGGAGGAAGAAGTACAAGGTTTTGCCTGAAGCAGTGCAATGCAGGAATCTCATTGGAGTTTGTGGCTGAATTTACTTACCAGCCATTACTGAAATAATGATGCTATAAACCCATGAATAATCACTCTTCAAAAGCAAGATACTCTTAGATTAATGATCTGATAGCTCATATTAAATGTTACTGATGGGAGCACAATGCTGAGCAGAGCTCTGTGAAATCTTGTGCTCTGGCTTAGCTGTTCTGTGTTTTCCTCTCACCCTCATGCTGATCTGTTTTACTGTCCTTAAAGTATGCTGTCCCTCAGGGTTTTGAAGAACAAATGAGAGTTGGACTGAGGTGTTATCATACAGCACTGGCAGATATGGTGCTTTTCAGCAAGGAACATTTGTGCAATGCCTTCTATAAGGAAGTGAAATATTTATGCGCTTTTGAAATGTATAGAGAAAATTTATTCCAATACTTCTGTACTGTGAAAAGTTTTTAATTTTTTCCCCTTTTCTTCCCATGTTATCCAGAAGGATTGAAAGGTAGAAGAGCAGGATCTGTGAAGGTTGGAAAGGTAGAAGAGTGAAAGTGTCCCTGTTTCCAGTTTTCCAAGTGGAAGGAGTGTTAAATGTAATATTTACCAATGGCTAAACAGAAGTATATGGCCCACTTTGTATTTTTTGTCTCCTCTTTGGCAGTTAAAGGAATTTGATGGTGACAAAGGAGATTGATATTGGGACCCTGATGTGCTCTACTTTAATTTCAGTATGACTAGAACTATACTAAGAGTATAGAATTTAACCCTGACAGAAAAAAACCTGCATTTATATGTGATTAGTTTTGTGTACATTATTCTTTAGAATTGAATATTGCTCAACCATCAGTTAGCTCAGATCTTTGGGTGTGGCTTAGTCTTCCCTTTTCAGTTACAGACTTAATTTAGTTTCTGTCTTCAGTTGCAAAAACTAAAGAAATTTCCAGTACTTCCAAAACTTGGTTACTTATTAGAGGTTTCTAGGAGGAGGTGAATGGAGTGAAGTGAGAAGAAAATGAAGTAAATACAGATTCATTTATTTTTCTTCTCTCAAGCATTCTACCTATGTAATAAGGACTATGCCTAATGTAAATCAAAATGAAACTCTGCTTTGCAAGCACTTTGTGTCTCAAGATCATTATGGTTTGTACTGTAAAAGAACACCATTCCTAAATTTCCATCTAAAACTACCGAGGAATTTGTAAATTAGTCTGCTGTTACAGTTCTTCTTGAAGCACCTTCTGTGTGAGACAGAGAAAGTTTGGTCCTCAATGCAACATTTTTCTGCTTAGGAGGATATAAGAGCTGATTTTTTATAGTCATCATAGCTTCTGGTCTCAGACTGTGTGGGTGGAGAGTGAGCTGAGACTTTCCAGGGGTATGTTTAGATTTGTATGCCTCAAGGGTATAAACATAAATTATATCTCAATTTTATAAACAGAAGGCTGCTGCTTAAAATAGCCCAATACTGAAGTTTTGCTGTTTTTAATAGGAGTTTGATCACTTCTTGGCCACCAAGTTTGCCACAGTGAAGCGATATGGTGGGGAAGGAGCAGAGAGCATGATGGGCTTCTTCCATGAGCTGTTCAAGATGTGTGCGTACAGCGGGGTCACGGATATCATCATTGGAATGCCTCATCGGGGAAGGCTTAATCTGCTTGCAGGTTTACTTCAGCTTCCTCCTGAGGTGAGAGATTTATAATCTCATGGGCAGTTGCTTGGTTTATTTGCAGTAAAATAAACCCCCGAAAGTTTGCCATATTGTAAATGCTGGAGCAATACAATGTTACCTGTGTGAGAGCGCTCTCCCTGCCTATCAATACTTCAGTGAGCTGTCTGCAGGAGACTATTAAAAGAACTCTAATGACGGGTTTTATGTGCTGTTACTTAGAAGCATCCTTGCAATTTCAGTAGTGGGAGAGTGTTTTTCTTTCAACATGTCAGTGAATCAGAAAAGAGTTTTAACCTTTTTAACCTTAATCTGTTTCCACGCAGCTCATGTTTCGCAAGATGCGTGGTTTGAGTGAGTTTCCAGAGAATTCAGCAGCCATTGGGGACGTTCTCTCCCACCTGACGTCTTCTGTAGATCTGGACTTTGGCTCCCACAGACCTGTGCATGTCACCTTGCTCCCCAACCCCTCACACTTAGAAGCCATCAACCCAGTGGCTGTGGGCAAGACACGAGCCAGGCAACAGACTCTGCTCGATGGCGATTACTCCCCAGAGAGTTCTGCACAGCCCGGGGACAAAGTTATTTGCCTGCAGGTATTTTGCTCACATGTTGTAATTTATATTTGTAAGACTTGCTGGACTAGAATGTGAACAGGAGTGTACATAGAAATATCAAACAAAACTGAGTTAATGTATGATGTCAAGAACTGGGTTCTTCTTTATGGGGAAAGAAAAGGGCAAGGAAGATTTCCAGGTGGTGTTTGTGATGATGCTGGCATTTAAATAATTGCACTTCTAAGATTTCTGAATAACTGATTCTGATACCTCCCTTTATTTTAATAATATTCTGCATTGAGAGCCATGCGTGCCTTTCCTCGCTTTCACATTTAAACTGCCACTGGAAGCCTTCTTTCAGATTAATGGGTTTGGAGAAGTGCTGTCAACAAGGCTGCAAAATGTTTAGGAGGAATTAGAATTTTGTCATTTTGTCATGGTACTGTCGAAGACTCTGCTGGCATTAAGTTTTACTCCTTGAACTGACTTGTATAGCTGTAGAAGCCATCCTAAATAGTTCTTAAATTTTCTTCTCTTGCACTGACCTCAACTTGGAAAAACAAGTGAGTTGAACTCTTAACATTTTAAAGCCAGGAGTAAAAACAAGTTGAGCAGAAATGTTCTGTAAAGTATAACAAACATGGAGGAAGTTGCATGTAGGAGTGACAACATATTTCAGTTAAAAAAAAAGTTTTGCTTTCTTCTGGAAGGGTGCATATACTGTGAAAAATCAGACATGAGAATACAAAAATTTCTGGGCAAGTTGGGGCTCTTAGTTTTTTATTTAAAAAAAGTCTTTAGAGCTTGCAAGCACAGCCAACTTTTGCTCCCCAACATGTCTCCATCTTTCAGTGCCGTTATGTCTTAGTTTGAGAAGATGCTATTGTTTCTTTCTCGTGATGGTAGTTCTTCACCATTTTAGTAGTGAAAGTACTTTGACTCTTTAAACAAAGATTGTAGGATAAATGGACCCTCCCTATCCAAGAAAAATTTCACTTCTTAGGGTTTGTATGGGGGTAAGTGTTAGGGAGGACTGCGTAGCAGAGAAGAGAAACATTTGATTCTGTGCTAAACACCTCTATGTTAGTAAACTGATTCAAAGTATTCCTAAAAGGAAGAAAATGTGTCATGTAACCTGACTGTCATTAATTGTAATTGTATCTTTAAAAGGTACACAAATGGGATTGAAAACTGGCAAATTTTTAGTTGTAACTGCTAACTGCTCTCTTTCAGTTAATTGAGAAGAGATGAAAGTAGGCACCTTGTGTTTCAGAATCTTGGTTTGGGAGTTTGTCTTTGAGCTTTCTGTTTTTACAATGCTTTCTCTTGAGAAATATAAGTGTAGACACTCTGAACTGAAGTACATACTGGCATTTTTTCTCTTCTTCCACAAGCCTCAGTACCAGAGCTTGAGGGGAGAATGAGTAAAGATCAGTTAAGGTGCCATTGTCAGTGGTGAGCTTCATTGTCCAGGGTCTGAAGGTCTTCTTTTCTGGAACTTCAATGTGCTCAGAATTTATGAGGATTATAAAACTCTTCTTGGTTAACTACAATGGACATCTCTGCAGTATTTAATTGTCCATCTCTGCTGGACAATGGTTTATTTTTCCTCTTTTCACATACATTAACTCCATTTCCTGGACATCAAGCAACTACTGATATTTGTGATTTGAAATGAAATCTGAGAGTGAGATCTCCAAAAGATAAATTCCACCCTCTAGGTCACCTATTAAATGAATTAAACTTGATGATGACCTTGCTTTTAGCTTTTTGCTCATGCAGCCCAGAGAAAAATGTGCCCTAGCAAAAACTATTTCCATCTTTTTGGTAAAACTAGTAAAATCCTACCTGCACCACAGGAATTGAATCCTCTGGGGTTTGAGATGCATATGAACAGTCTCGTGTAGTTGGATAGTCACACTGTCTTTAGGCTTTAATGCTTTGAGGTGTGCTAAAGGCCATGAAGTTTTCTCAGATGATTTAGGATCTTCACTCAAATGCTGTCACCAGGATATGTAGCCTTCTTAGGCAGCAGAAGAAACCAGGAGGGAAAAGTGAAAGCCCAACACTTCAGGAACAAGTGTAGCATGGTAAGGCATAGAGTGGGGATGCTGCCTTGTCTCTCTTGCAGTAGTTACCTATGTGTTGCTGTGATACCTCTTAAAAATCTGTATTTGAATGGTATAAAACTCAGTGCTGCCATTTCACTGGTTGATTACACCTGTGTTATCTTGGTGTACTTGCAGAAGTCTCTTAAGGCTTGAAACCACTATTCCATAGCTAGAAAGTAGAACTGTCGCCTGGTTTCAGTAAGGAAGTACATCAGTCTGCATAGTGACTTTGATCTGTAAATGATCGAGTCTGCATTCTGAGGATGCTGTGGTCATACTCATCAATGGAGAACTGACTCCAATTTCAACACATTGAAATGTTAGATGATATTCACTCCAGTACCTCTAGCCTTTTTTGGAAACCTGGGTTGGATATCACAGTATTCTCACTTCTCCTTCTGATCTATTTAGTTGCAACACTTATTTGCCATTGCCATTCTGAAATGTAACTAAGAACTTGGATTTTATTTCCTTCTAAAAGTTTTTCTTTGTTCTTGAGTGCTTCCTTTCGGTTCATTTTCCACTAGTTTTTCTGTTCTTGTCTGTTTGATAAGGTGGAAATGGGCATAAGTCCCAGTTCACCAGCATTCAGCTTCAGCAAAGGTGTAGTGAATGCTCTGCTGAGCGGCTCCCTTTGTTCAGGGCTCAGTGGCTTGCCTCTGACTGCTGCAGCTTTGCCATAGCCAGGAAACTTGCAGTCACCTGGACACTGGTGGGTCAGTTTTAAGAGATTATAGGTCGTTTCTAGGTAAGGATTACATCAGGCATTCATATACATGTGTTGGCTGCTATGACCTGGTGTTAGTGATAAGGCTACATAAACTCTCAAGTCATAGAAACAGTATTCTGAGAGAGATTGAGAAGTGGGTCCAGCTGAAACTGTATCTGTCCCATGTATCCAATTTAGAAGGTCTTACTTAATGCCTTACATTTTTGATTTTGTTGCTTCTCCAATGTTTCCTAATGAGACTTTTCCATCTTCCCTGATGTAGGTTCATGGCGATGCTGCTTTCTCTGGGCAAGGGATTGTTCCTGAAACACTGACCCTCTCTAATCTACCACATTTCAGAGTTGGTGGGAGCATCCATCTGATTGTTAACAACCAGCTGGGCTATACCACTCCTCCAGAGCGAGGAAGGTCATCTCTGTACTGCAGTGACATTGGTAGGTGGGGTTGAATGACAAGGAAGGTTGCCTGTTGTGTCAGAAAGGATTTTTAACTCCAGTGTAAGCTGTGCAATGGACTTTTTATAGCAACTGCCTGTCAGCTCTAGGGAGAGATTATTGTTACTCCAGTTTCATGGCAGAGTAGGAATTAAAATTATTATTATTATTCCCTCCTACTAGCAACAATTCAGATGCTAAAAATATGCCCTCCCCTATCTGCTTTATGGCAAAGACTAAACATCAAGGGAAAATCTTGTCATATTTTTACAAGATGTCATAAAATAATTGCAGGATTTCTGTGAAGTCTTCATAACTCAGTTTCTGTCATATTATTGACAGCTTTAAAAAAGGTATTGCAATAGAGTATATAACAGATTTATTTTAAATATATCTTGTTAAATTTCATAAAGATCATCCCAGTATTTTTTCTGAGCAAGATTTTTAGGTCAGATACTCCTCCTTTTTTCCTGTTTTGTTTATTGCCATGTGAGACTGTTGAGCTTTCAGTTTAAAGAAAAAGCTCAAGACCCTTCTATGCCTGAACTAGAAGCTTAGTTTTGGATTGATCTTTCTTAGTGATAGACAGATGTATTATCAGTAAGATCAGAGACATAGTAGTTAGTTATCTTGTATATGTCTCCTATAAGTAAAATTATACTTTTGTATGCTTTTGACCTAACATCAAGCATTTGTCTTATGGTTTCATCAAATCAATCAAGTAGATTCATTAAATCTGCTAAGGTAGATAGCATATGTTATTACTGTTTTCCCTGGGCTGGTTTTGTGTTACGGATTGTTTTTTGTTATTTTTGTTTGGGTTTGGGTTTTTTTGGCTCCATTCTTAGTTTTCCTTTCTTCTTAACTGTCAGTGAGGAGGGCCAATATGAAGCTGAGCTATAGTATTTTGCTAGGGAGGGAAACTTAACACAAGTCGGGAATGGCTGAAGTATCTTAGTTTCCCAGAATTTGGACAGATAAAGTACAAAAGGAGCACTGTTGCTTGCAGCCAAATTGTCATACAGGAGAGAGTGTTTAAGATATTGAAATTTTACAGTGTTCTATTTGATTATGAGATTTTTCTGCCTGGAGGAGCAGTGGACAGACTGATACTTCCTTCTAATAAGGGAGAAAGTTGCTTTTGGCCTGTAGGAATTCATAGTAGTGATGGATAGGATAGCTTAGGATAAGAAGGAAATAAAATTCAATTTCTGTTTGAAAAAGAAGCAATCAAGTAGTTCTCTCCCAATTCCTGCACACTACCAGATTAATATGATGCAGGCACTATGTATAAAAAGTCCTCTGGGAACAAAGTGCTTGTAAAGAAGTTGTGCTCAGACTGACAAATACAACAGGTTGGGCTAATTGCATGTTCTCTCAGGCAAGACTCCTCTCCTTACCCCAGCTGTCATCACAAAGAACATAATTTTTTAATTTGTTTTTATTATACTTACTATCACATGGGTTGTCTGTAGTTTCAGCAGAGCAGGTGTGTGTCTGCCCTCTTTGGAAGAGTTTAGGTGTGATTGCTGTTGTCTTTTGAATCCTTGGGCAGGTAAAATCATTGGATGTGCAGTTATCCATGTGAACGGGGATGATCCTGAGGAAGTTGTCCGTGCCACACGACTGGCTGTGGAGTACCAGCGCCAGTTCCGCAGGGATGTTATTGTGGACCTGCTGTGCTACAGGCAGTGGGGCCACAATGAGCTTGATGAGCCCTTCTTCACCAACCCCAGCATGTACAAAATCATCAGGTAAGGGTTGCACCACCAATGTCTGCATCACCTGAAGTCTTGCTGCTGCAATAGAAGTCTCTGTGTGAGATCCTTTGCCATATCCATGGGTCATTATGTAAGGTGCAGCTACATTGTCAGCAGCCCTTGACTACAGTGTGAGTTTGATAATAAGATGTTAATGAGCAATCATTACTGTTGGCTCTTAAATGTGTGGCTTGGTGCTTTTGGAGGACAATCTTGGACATAGCTCATGGATTTCAAATTTGTGACCCTCTGTAATCAGAGGGCAAAGTTGCCTTCTGTGTGCCAAGGGGAAGTGTACATGATGTGGGAGAATGGGTAGGAAGCCAGTGTGATGTTTGTTCTGTCTGCCTGGTCCTGCTGCTTCCAGTGGGGACTCATCTTTGTAAGAATTTAAATGTATTCAGATTTCATCCTTATCCCTGAAGAAAAACACACAAAAATTCACTTGCCAGTGAATTCTGGTATTTTAAATGAAGGATTTATGGAATGGTTGCCTTGATTCTCTCCAATGCAGAAATCCTGCTGTGAATTTCTCTGAAGAAAATATGCATGGTAGCACAGAGGGGGTTTTGACTTGTTTTAACCTGTAACTGCTAACTATAGCAGTTTTTCTTTTACTTTTTTAATAGAGGACTATAAAACACACCTCTAAGAGAACTATTTTCTTTCTGAAAATGCCAGGAAAGTGAACTTCATGCAAATAAGTATAATGCACCAGGACACTGTTTATATGAGTTTGGCATGGTACCTGACTGTAGTAAGTTGGTATTTCCTTGTTCTCCTGTGACAATTTTTAGGCTTAGTATCTATGTGGTTTGATTCCCTCCCTGGCAGATCCCGTAAGAGCATCCCAGACACATATGCAGAACACCTCAAGGCTGCTGGGCTCATGACTGAGGCTGAAGTGTCTGAGATAAAGACCACATGCTATTCTAAACTGAACGATCACCTTGCCAACATGACTTTGTACAACCCACCTCCTACCAACCTGCAGGCTCACTGGGAAGGCTTAGTGGAGCCTTCTGCCAAAATCACCACTTGGGACACAGGGATGCCTGTGCCTCTCCTGCAGTTCATTGGAGTCAAGTCCGTGGAGGTGCCTGAAGAGCTCCAGATGCACAGCCATCTCCTGAAGACCTATGCACAGGTAAGCAGAGCATCACGATACTTCTGATCCCATGGCTCAAAGGTACAGCCTGTTACAGGAAAAAGTCTAAACGCAGCAGAGTTACCAGTTAGAGAATAGCACGGTATTCTCTAGGAAAAACAGCTTCTGTTTCAAGGCTGAGATGATGCCAATTTTCCTCCAATTTTGAAGACTTCTTCCCCCAAGTCTGACCATGTACTTCAGTTTGTTATTTAACAATATTTTATTGCAATGAAGAAAAAAGCTTATAGAAAATACAGTTTATTATACTTACAAATAAAAAGAAACTATTATGATAACTTACTAACATTTATATAGTTGGTAATTAGAATGAGTACTTTGTGAAGGAATGACTCAGGAACCTGGCAATAGTGTACACAGTTTCAAAAGCCAGTAGTGAGTGTTTTATGACTTATATATATAAACACTAGACAACATGTGGCCAAGTTTGACAGTCAGGGTTTGATAGCTCCTAAGTTGATGTTTGGTTTGGACCAGTTTGAGATTTGTGAATGTTTCCCTTTGATGGATGATGAGTGTGTGCAGGTGTCTGCTTGGCAGCCAGAGAGAGGCTGTGAGTTGAGTATTTCAGAAGACTGATGTTTATGTCTTCCAAGCCCAAGGCAAGAACTCTACAGCTTAGTTTGATCCTTTGCCTGCAGTTCTGCAGGCCAGAACAGGGAAGAGTTCTGGAGACTGATATTACTTACACCTGGTATCTTTCATCACTGCTAACCAGACAGACCAGAAGTCTGTCAGACTACACCCTGTGCTGTGCTAAAATTTTCAATATTTTCAGACTAGGATTAATTCATCAGTCCACAGTTTGTCGACTGGGAGGTGAACACATGGATCACCTATGGTTCTGTGGTCCTCAGGCAACCTTCTTCAGGATGTGCTGAAATAAGACTGTATTCTAATCCAGCCTAAGCTGGCTGCAGGAATATAGTATTTTTCTCCATAGTGTGGTTTTTTTTTCCTGGCTTCTAATATTAGTCTGTGCCACCAAAGAGCTACAGATGGAAAAAGACAAAATACTAATTTTTCTTGTTCTTTATTTGCTTAGTCAAGAATTCAAAAAATGGAGGAAGGAAAAAAGTTGGACTGGGCAACAGCTGAAACTTTAGCATTTGGTTCTCTGCTGAGCCAAGGTAAGAGGCAACTAGACAGAAGATAGTAAAGTTTTTGCTTTAATGTAAATAAGATTAACATTAGATTTCTTAGATGTTTCTAAGTAAAAAGATTGCTATGATGTATAAATTTGACAATTTGCATGGTCTAAGAGAAGGTAAATATGAATCCTATGTGTCACTAATATTTGTAGACTGAGTCTTAAATATCTTGAAAGAACTGTAGCTGCCTCTCACTCCCCGAAAACATTTGTGCATAGAGCTGAGCACAGGAGCAGTGCAGCTGACATCAGTGGATCTCCAAGTAATCTGCATGCTTTATGCTACTATTTCTTCTCCCTCCTCCCTAGCCTGAATTCTAATATCCATTTACATATGATACAGAATGCACTTTTTTTTTGCAGTTTGCTTTAGTAAATTGAACCATTTTGCCCAAAATAATGTCAGAGCATCTGTGTGCTTGAGAGTTGGAGCTGTTGCTGGTTAAGGATTGCATCTCAGATTTGATGTTGCTGATGAGGGGAAATCCAAAAAGAGATATAACAAGAGATAGAATTATTTCCTGCATGTTCTCTTTTTACATGACTTGCTGATCTGGTGTTGTGTTTATTGCTTGGCAAGGGTTTAATATCAGACTAAGTGGACAAGATGTTGGCAGAGGAACCTTTAGCCAACGACACGCGATGTTGGTTTGCCAAGAGACAGATGATACCTACATTCCTCTGAATCACATGTCCCCAGACCAGAAGGGTTTTCTAGAGGTAGGTTCTGTGGCCCACAAGACCACCTTCTTCAAACTGTGCTGAAACGATGCATTTTTTAAAGCTGCTGAGATATATGTAGGCATAGTGTATGTTCTGGCAAACCCCAGATACATAAAAACTGTCAGGGCATCCCTATTATTTTTTGTTACAAATTACAACTTCAACAAGGGGATTTGCTTTTCCTTGAGAAATCAAATATTATTCTTTTCCCCTTCAGTGCCTTCATTCAAAAGCAAAAAATCAGTGCCTATCAACTGCCTTTAAGAGTGTCCTCAGCACTGATTGCCTGGTTCCAACACTTAACCCTTGGTTATCTTCTTCCTCATCCACCCCTCCCAACAATTTCTTTTTGTTAGGTGAGTAACAGTCCCTTGTCTGAAGAAGCTGTGCTTGGTTTTGAATATGGAATGAGTATTGAGAGCCCTACGTTACTGCCAATTTGGGAAGCTCAATTTGGAGACTTCTTTAATGGAGCCCAGATAATATTTGATACTTTTATCTCTGGAGGTGAGTGCACAAGGAACTAATATATTTAAGAATTATTCATTTGTATTATGCACATTTCTAGAAAATCCTTCCTCTTTCAAGTAAAAGGGCAACATGTTGTGCAAAGAATTCTGTTTTCTCAAGGAGTCCTATGAGCTAGCCTGTGAAGTCCTGATTTCTGTGCAGCTTTTCTCTGAATACAGTACATCTAAAATTAAAGACTCCTTGGCAGAGTACAGTCATTACAAAAGGACAATTAATTATACTAATGGCCTTTCTTCCTCCATATGTATTTTACTGTGCGTATATATGGTCGATAGCTTTATAGGCTGTACCTTTCCTTCGTGAAGCATCTGAAAAATTCCTGAAGCAATAGAAAAGGAAAATAGTGATTATTTAAAAGAAACAAACAAAAACCCCACAACAACCCCTTACTAAGTTTGCCTTTAGGGTGTTTTCTGAGTGCTCAGATAAAAAACCTCTGTAGTCATAGATGGAAATTTAGAGGCCCTCTTATCCCACCCACATGTATTTGAAGCTGGAATGAATTGCCTTCTGGATTTGACTGTAATCTCTTGTATAGTGCAGGAGGTTTGGTAGAGCTCAAGGGAAGGAGCACTGCTGGCAGGACTGGCTCACAGGATAGTGCTGGGATCACACCTCCAGAGATGAAGTTTTAGAATTTCACTGTCATGTGCTCCATGTGGAGACTTCTGGGAGCCCAGAGCTACCTGATAATTTCAGAAATTTCAGATCACCTTACATGTGTTATTTCAATGTAATGAACCTCAGGGCAAAATGCCAGCAGCATGTTTCAGGCTTGTATTTAATGATGTGGAAATTGTCTATTCTTTTTCTTGAGTAGTAACGTGTTCTGTGGCTTTATGTTCTGTGGAAATCATCCTTCCCTTCCTCCTCGTTCTGTGTCTCTAGGTGAGGCTAAATGGCTTCTGCAAAGTGGGATAGTGATTCTTCTTCCCCATGGCTATGATGGTGCAGGCCCTGAGCACTCGTCCTGCCGGATGGAACGGTTCTTACAGGTACCTACCACAGCCCTCAGGGTCACACAGCCCCAGCACAGCACTGGCAGTCAGTGCTCTGGGAGCTGTGCTGCAGTGTGCTCAAAGGAGGCAGTACAGACACAATCTTACCAGTTAAATGCTAAACTCATTTATTCTCTGAAGTTGTTCTTCTCTTGAATTAGGATATTTACTAATCTATTCCTCTACAGGTCAGTGTGCCTCATGTGCCTGGATTCATTCTTGCATATTGGTTTCACTGCTTGCTTTTGACCAGATATTGCTGTGTTCCCCCTGTACAGATGTGTGACAGCTCAGAAGAGGGAGTTGATGGTGACCAGGTCAACATGTCAGTTGTGCATCCCACCACTCCAGCACAGTATTTCCATTTACTCCGGAGGCAAATGGTCAGAAACTTCAGGAAACCTCTCATTGTTGCTTCTCCCAAAGTGTTACTCAGGCTTCCAGTAAGCTGAAAAATGTTTTTCCTCTTTTTTTTTTCTCCTCTTCTTTTGTGCTCTCTTCCCCTGTTGCTTTTTCCTCTGTGTTGTCTGATTGCTGTTTTGGGGTCAAATCAGTGGAATTTTGCCTGTTTGGGGCCAAACAGGTTGAGGATTAAAGCTGGGCAGAGGTGACCTAGAAGCAGGGTTCATTCCTGGCCTGATGGTGTTCTTGGGAAGCTTATCATCCCACTTTTCACTGAGAATAGGAATATGAGGGAGAGGGAAGACTGTGTATTTTGTACTTGCCAAAATCTTGTCTCAGTATTCTTTCTGACTCTGGCCTGAGGGAAAAGCAGCAAGATTTGGTAACTTCCAACTTTTCCCCCATGTAGGCTGCTGTATCAAGTTTTGAAGAAATGGCCCCAGGGACAATATTCAAGCCTGTCATTGGTGACTCCTCAGTAGATCCTAAAAGGTAGCTCTGCTTTCTTAATGGAGAAGCTCAAAAGAAATTTCCTGTCCCTTTCTCCTACCCAACAGCTCAAATTTGAGGTGATATGAAAGAGGCGACTTTGAGGGGAAAATGTTTTATGGTGGATGACTGTGGTTAGTTTTACTTCCTCTCCTTTTCTTCTGGTAATTGTCGGTAGTTACCACATATGTCTGCAAAACAGTGAAGTGTTTAGGCTGTCACCCCTTGGTCTCACATGGAGTTTGTGACCATAGTTAGCAATCTGGTGGGTCCTATTCTGCACCATGTCCATTAGGTGACAGTCACTGGAGCAGCTGTGACATGAATCATAGAATCATAGATTTATTTATGTTGGAAACAACCTTAAGATCATCAAGTCCAATCTTAGCCCAGCACTGCCAAATCCACCACTAAACCATGTCCCACAAGTATCACATCTAGACATTTAAATACGTCCAGTATGGTGACTCCACCACTGCCCTGGGAGGGCTGTTTGAGTGCTTGATCCTTCCATTGAAGAAATTTTTCCCAACATCTAATCTAAACCTCCTCTGATGCAACTTCAAGCTGTTTCCTCTGGTCCTATTGTGTATTACCTGAGAGAAGAGATGAACTCCCACCTGCTTACAACCTATCAGGGAGTTGTAGAGAGTGAAAAGGCTCCTGCTGAGCCTCCTTTTCCCCAGGCTGAGGCCCCCAGCTCCCTCAGCTGCTTCTCAAAGGACTTGTGCTCCAGACCCTTCATCAGCTCAGTTCCCTTCTCTGGACAGGCTCCAGCACCTCAATGTCCTTCTTGTCATGAGTGGCCCAAAACTGAATCCACAATTTTTGTTCTGGGGCTGGAATGCCTGAGCCGATGAGGTGGGGCAATAATAAAGTGTGTGTACATCTCTCTCCCTTCAGATATTACAGTGATTCCTGTTCACAACGACCAATTCAGCCTTAATTTTTTTTCCTTTATCTGCTCCTTGCCCCAAGTCTGAGCCTCTTTCCTCTTCACTTCCTGACCTCCAATCAAAAGACTGGAAGTACCTTAACATCTTGGGTTTTTTAAGTGGGATGGTGAGGCACAAAGGGTGTAGTTTTCCTGTAAGATTAGGCAGCCAAGACCTCTGTGATTGCAGGAGGGTGTAGTGTCTCTCCAGCAGGCAGTCCTGCTTTGGCATGGCAGAGAATTGTCCTCTGGAGGGACTTCTCTCCCTCTGGTTTATTTTCTACAGAGAGTGCAGAGATTACTACCTTTGACTGGGTGTTTAATTTTTAATAGTCAAAGCTAAGAGAGATCAATCCCATTGTAAGGTAACTTTCCCAGAATTACTGAAGAAACAGGACCTCTGGCATACTGTGCCCAAAGGTTAGTTTGCCAATTGTTGGAGGGAAGGGAAGGCAAAGAAGAGAAAAGATGGCCTAGGCAAAAAGTTTAGCTTTATGAAGTTGTCTTTGAAGTTTGACTGGTTTTTTTTGGTTGGAAGTGTGAAGCTGTTCTGCATCAAGTTTCTGTAAAACACTAAAATTGGAAACATTTTTTTTTTTTTTAGTGTCACCCAAGTGGTGCTGTGTTCTGGAAAGCATTACTATGCTCTGGTGAAGCAAAGAGAAACACTGGGAGAGAAGCAGCACAGCACAGCTATTCTGAGACTTGAAGAGCTATGTCCTTTCCCTCTGGAAGCCTTACAGCAAGAGTTGAGCAAATACAGCCATGCAAAAGGTCAGCCAGTCTTCTACCTTTGTGTTTCAACCTCTTTGAGGTTGCCCGATCTGTTGGCCTAAATCTGTTGCCTACCTTTTAAGATGAAGAGCTGTATTGGCTTTTTCATCTTTGTTCTCCCCCTCATACATTCAAGTGTTTCTGGAGTGGGATGTTTCAGAAATGTTTATCACTTGTGTTAAAAGAACTCTTTTCTCTGCTATTGTTAGCTTCCAAGAAGCAGCACTGAAAATCAGAGCAAAGCATTTGAGATATTTTTTGTATTGGTCTTTGCAGTCCAGTCCTTTTAGTAGCTTTTGAAAACAGCAGTAGAAAAGCAGAATATACACACAGTAGACCCTAATGGTGGACATATTTTGGGTTTGAATTCAGTTCTGACCTGCAAGGGAATGGAGTATGGCATGCCTTCATTTCAAAGATAGTGCCAAGACAAAAAAAAACAGAGGTGCTACAAAAACAAAAAACTGTTTTTCTTTCTCTGCTGA
The DNA here is from genome assembly GCA_013398615.1 of Brachypodius melanocephalos. NCBI lineage: Eukaryota > Metazoa > Chordata > Aves > Passeriformes > Pycnonotidae > Brachypodius > Brachypodius melanocephalos. Next base: position 13,060,579 of record VZSR01001299.1, on the reverse strand, counting down.
AAAGATAAATTTGTATGTTTTGTTATGTACCCTTATCCTTCCTTTAGTCTTCATTTGGAGTCAGGAAGAACCACAGAACATGGGTCCATGGTCCTTTGTGTCTCCACGATTTGAAAAGCAGCTGGGGCTTAAGGTAAGATGTCCCCAGGGTGTTTTAGTCTTTAAAATGAACTTTGAAGTTCTCCTTGAATGCAAAATTCTATGGTGCTTACAACCAAAAACCTAATCCTGATGCCTAAACCAAATGTGTGTTCTAATTTCATCTACTGCTGCTCTTCATAGCACCATTGGTGAAGAGCAGGACAGGAGCTGTATTTTCCATGGTGTTCAGTCAAAGTAGACAGGATAATGAAAGATCCAAGGTAGGGGAGTAGGAGGAGAATGCAAAGGTGCCATTTCCTCTGGCAAATCATGTACAATAGCATCCTTGGAGCCATGGTCTTAACTTAAGCCATAACTTTCTGCATTACTTCCAGCTGGGACTGCCCAGTTACCTGACAACAGATATCTCTGTGGCATCAGGACCTCGAGGTGTGTTTCTTCCTTCATTAATAATTTCCCCACAACTCAAATTTCAGCTCCGTCTTGTGAGTAGACCTCCTCTACCAGCCCCAGCAGTTGGCATTGGAACCCTCCACAACAAGCAGCAGGAAGATGTTCTGACCCACACATTTATCTAAGTTTTCAATGGATGGACTGCTCCTGATGTCAGTCATGTTTAGTGCCTCCTCTTGTGAAGAACAAAAGCCAGATCCTTAAGACTCTTAGTTCTCCAAAATGGAAAAAAGAGGAAAAAAAAAAAAAAAGGTGGAATAAGTTTGGTAATGATGAAGCAATTTTTTCACATTGGGGAATTCCTAACAATGACAAGTGCCTGTTACTCCTGATACTTCTTGTCCTCTTACACAATTTTCTACTAAATGTCTTTATAAAATTAAAAATCCGGTCCAGGGGACAGAATGGTGAGGTGACTGTGGAATACCTTGTATCTTGCTGCTTATTTGCACTGGACAGTTTCCTGAGATGGTGCATGTGTGGAAACAGGTTCTGTTTCTTCTGATTCCACTGAAGCGTTAGTACTGCTTGAGCAAAAAAATGCTTCTCCATGCCTGGGAATGAGCCATTTCTATAGCAGAATGTTGTGGATTATCTCTTTTTTCTTTTCTTGAGGGCCAGGAATGCAATCTTTTGTGGCCGTTGGTGCTCTTCTCACTGCATGAGTTGTTAAAGCAGGATTCCCATTGGGGGGACCACACAGGATGGCTCCTGAAGGCTTCAGGCACTACTGTTTTTCTCACTCAGAGGGTGAGAAATCCCAAGGGATGTTTTCAGCATAGCTGTCATCTGAAGAAAGGAAAGAAATCAGTCTTTATTGGGAAACAAAGAATAAAGAACCAAAACATTGAGGTTAAGTGGGAGAATAATGAAGCCAAATGGAAGACAGGCATCCCAGGCTGAGCCCAGTGTTGACTGCCATAGCAGCATTCCCTCCACCACAGGATTTCTCCCAGCATTTTTCCATTCCTGGTTTCACGGTGAAGTTGGCACGTCCTTACTCTTTTCAATTACCTGTGCAAGCAGTGCTTAAGTAATCCAAACCAACTGTGAGCCAGAGACATTTCTGAAAAGAAGCAAGTGGGGTTTAACCAGATCCAGCACTTCCAAATGCAAAGTCATGGTAGGTGAGAAAAAGCAGATCACAGGCAAGATTAAGTGCATTCACTTGGGGAGACAGCTCCCAAAATCATCTCTGAAGCCTGCTTTAGTATTTCATCCTAGTTAATTCATTCATTCATTAACTCCATATGACCCAGAAGTTACCTCTTTAACCTCTGTTCTGTGATGTTTCACATCACTGCTTTAGTGCATCCATCACAGCAACATGAAATCATGTTTCTGCCCCTTTGCTCTAGCAAACTGCACAACCTCCTGCACATCCTGAACAGCTTTATCTAATCAAGGCATATTCTGCTTTAAATTTCTGCTGATAACTAGAAAGAGGAGGCTGAAGAGTAATGTTGCTTTGGCTGCAGCTGTAGCCAAGGAAGCTATAGAGTGCAATTACCAGCCTTGACTGCACGCTGGTGGTTCCATAAACCCACAGTTTTTCCACTATGACAATGTACACAAAGGAAGACCAGACCCCACGTTTTGAGTTTTACGTGGCCCAAACCTGACCTTGTTACGCACCATTCCCCCACAGGCTGTGCAGGTCTGGTTATCCAACCAAATAAAGGATGCTCAAGTGTTCTGACCCTGTTTGATCCTCCTGGTGGGAGACAAAGCTATTCCTGTAGTGCTGCTTGGCTCAATGCCCCCAGCCCCACTGCTGTACCATGCAGCTCCCCAGGGATTCTGGGGTAGGAAGGGAGTGCTTAAGCACAGCTTTTCTCTGTCAGCTGGTGCAGACTGCCTGCAGAACACTGCTCTTGCGTGATGGATAGGAGACCTCAGGAGCAAGGCAAAGCACTTGCTGAGTGAGGGGCTAACTCTTTCTCTCAGAAATTTTGGATGCACACAAGGCTGTTTTCTGTCTGTGCACCTTGCTCTTCTCTGCATGCTGGCTGGGACATCCCTGCACAGTGCTGGCTTGCTTTTGCTTTGGGGAAAAGAGAAGCAGAAGTTAGAATAGAACCATGGAATATCCTGAGTTGGAAGGGACCCACAAGGATCATAGAGTCCAACTCCTGGCCTTGCATAGGACACCCCAAGTGCCACACCATGTGCCTGAGATGCTACACATCTCAGGTTGAGTGAGTGGGTAACAGAGCAGGTCCCAGTCCCTGGACAGGAAATTCTGTGGGTCATTAACACAAGGAGAAGTGAGCTTTTATGTGCTGTTAGATAGCAAGAAGCTAACTGGAAAGAGAGAGAGCGAGCTACAGCATTTGTGCATTGTGGTGTGTCAGGATTTGCAGAGAGAAGTGCAAGACCAGAAGGACAAAAAGTAAAGACGTTGAAGTAATGAGCTGTTAGGTTGAGCAGTTCATTAAAGGCAGCAAAAGCTTTCAGAAAGAAAACATACCAGGAAAACAAACATACTAAAGCAAGTATTTTAGTAACAGTGATTGGTTAGTTTAGATTTTAAAAATACAGTCTGAACTTCGAAGATGAAAAGTTCTGAACACAGTTGTATTTTGAAGAAGCAAGGAAAACAATACTGCATTTTTATTTTTTTACTTGTCAGTGAAGGTGACATAGAAACATTTGTTCAGCACACCTGAAGTGGTGCATCTTTGTCAATGTGGACTGAAGAAACCTCCTGGACTTTTTATCAATTACCAAAACAGTGGCCAGTGACTTAGAGAGAGGAGGGTCTGCTAACAAAACCTGTAATTTCATGAACTTCTCAAATAAGTATGGCTAAAAATCTGAATGAAGGGTGATTACAAGAAACTTCCTGACCTTAGCTACTAACCCAGATATTATTTGGAGATTATGATCTACACGTACACTGCCAGGCCCATTAATTATGGGCATTTGTCAGACTGTACAACAACTCTAGGTGAAAGTAATTGCTATGGAGTTGCTCATTAGTATTTGTTAAATTACGAGTATATTAAACTGGAAGAAAAAGCTTTTCTAAGTGATTTCAGAAAAGGGAAGCTATTGAACAAAGTTGTTTAGGTAGTGTAGCAATGTCTTGATTAAGAGGACTTCTTAAGGAATGCAGAGTGCAATCCAAAATATAGATTCAAAGTTTTGGAGCAGCCCTACTGCTTCACATTTTGTGTTCTCTTTCGGTATCTTAGCCTAATACAGGAAGAACTACTCAAGCTTGTGCATCAGATCAGTTATTCAGAAAGAATAAATCCTATTTTTAATTGTTATATCTAAATCTTGCAGTAAATTCTGATTATCCTAATTTTATAAACCACTGGCTGTTGTAACTGAGAGCTCTGTAGGTGTGATACCTGTTTTGGTGATTGTGGGATGATACTGGAATAGGTTTTCAGGTTCACTTCAGAGAATCACAGAATCACAAAATCAATTAGGTTGGAAAAGATCTTCCAAAACAATTGAGTCCAACTTATGACTCATCACCACCTTGTCAACCAGATGATGGCACTGAGTGCCACACGCAGACTTTCCTTAAACACCGGCAGGGACAGTGACTCCACCGCCTCCCCGAGCAGCTCATTCCAATGTCTAATCACCCTTTCTGTGAAGAAATTTCTACCAATGTCCAACCTCAGCCTCCCCTGGTGCACCTTGAGGCTATGTCCTCTCGTCCTGTCTCTGGTTAGCCAGGAGCAGAGCCTGAACCCCACCTGGCTACACCCTCCTGTCAGGGAGTTGTAGGGCGTGAGAAGGTTAGCCCGAGCCTCCTTTTCTGCAGGATAAACAAACCCAACTCCCTCAGCTGCTCCTCATGGGATTTGTGCTTCAGGCCTTTTCCCAGCTCTGTTGCCCTTCTTTGGACACGCTCGAATGTCTCAAGGTCCTTTCACCCCGTGAAATTATCATATCCATCTGTCAGTACGGGTGGATTGGGCTGTTAACAAAGCACTTGGGTACCAAACCGCTCAAACTGTTCTTTTCACCTGGTACTGCAGTACCAACAACATCACAGAAACGTCAAAGCCCCCGCAGCGTGAGCAAGTGAGGGGCGGGGAGGTTCCCGCACTCGGGCCGGGCTGAGGTGTGGCAGTGAGGGGCCGTGCCCGCCCCTCGCGCCGCGCGGAGCACTCCGGGAGCGCGGTCCTTCGGCGCGGCGGCTGTCCGCCCTCAGCCTGATCCGGCCGCGGCGGCCACCTCTCCCCGCCGATCGCCGCCGATCCGGCTCCCCTCGCCTGGGGAAGGGCGCGGGGGGCGCTCCGTGAGGGCGGTGCCGCCGTGTCCCCCCGGGCGGGGAGGGACGGCCCGTCTGCAGCGCGCGTCACGTGACGGCGGCGACAGAGACGGTGACAGCGCTGGGACCGCGGCCGGGCCGCCACCGCCATGGGCAGTGAGTGCGAATAGAGCCGGGAGGGAGCGGGCTGGGACCCGAGCTGGGGGACAGCGGCCCCAGCAGCGCGGGGAGGACGTGGCTGGTGGCTGGTGGCCGGTGATGGAGCGCCGTGCTCCGGGTGCCGCCGCAGGCAGGGCCGGGGGTGCCGAGCACCCGCTCCCCGCACAGGGTCGGTGCTGCCGGGCACGGCGTGAGGCTGGGCGCTGCTTCGTGGTGAGGTGTCCTGTTCCACTCTAGGCCTGTTATATATATATGCACTATATATGGGCATGTAGCATATATACCCTATATACACATACATATGTGTCTATAAGAGTCTAAAGAGCAAGTGTCAAGAGGATGGACCAGGCTCTGCTCAGTGATGCCACCCAACAGGACAAGATGCAGCGGGCAGAAACTGATGCACAAGAAGTGCCGCCTGAACATGAGCAAGAACTTCTATCCTGTGCAGTGACTGAGCACTGGAACAGGTTGCCCAGAGATGCTGTGGTATCTTCCCTCAGTGGAGATATTCCAGAACTGTCTGGACATAGCCGTGTGGCGTGTGCTCTGGGATGGCCCTGCTTGAGCAGAGAGATCGGAGCAGATGAGCCCTGTGGTCCCTTCCAGCCTGACCCGTTCCATGGTGCTCTGGGATCTTGTTCACGGCGGAGCTGTGCCACCCTCTGTGGAGTGAGGTGCACCTTCCAACAAGCTGTGTGAGGGCTTGGGATAAATACAGGAGGCATATGTCACATGAGAGTGTAAATGTAAACGTGGCACTGCAACCAAAATGTTATTTACAGTGTAATAAATGCATTCTCTTTGAAAAGGAACCAGTGGTGTTTTTTAACACAGTCCCAGTATGTTGGGGCTGGAAAAAAATGTTCACATTTTGGAGGACAAATTTCCCACCAAGCACATATGATTTGATTTTTTTTTTTTGCTAAATTGATTTTTTTCCCCAGAAAAAAAGCTCAAACTGTTGAGCTTTTCTGTGGTTTTGAAGGGGAAACTGTGAAGAGAGATGTATTAAAAGCTAAAGTAAAATCCCCTGAAATTCCAATCAGAATAAGTGTTCCACTCATTTAAATTACAATTTCTAAACATATTTCAGTGATTGAATTGTTTTCTCAGCTAAATACTTTGGTAAACACAAAATTCTAATCTCTGCATGGATACCTTTTGATGTGAGTATTGTTCCGTGTTTAACTAGCACAGACTGATACTAGGTCATTTATTTTTAGATGGAATACAATTCAGTTCATTCCTGGTGATACACACGGCACCATTTCTCTAAAATTATTCCAGCTGTGGAAAAAAGAATGGGCCAAATCTAGTTAGAACAAGAATTCTATTTTACATTTTTTTGCCTGGTTTTCAGCTGTTTCGAGAAGAGGGTATTAGTTTTCAGACAGTTTTGGAAGCTAAGTAAAGTTCTCTTAAGTTTTATAAATTCATAAATGTTTGTTAATATATTTTTCTGTCTTCTTTTGTGTGTGTGTGTGTTTTTCTTTCTGGAACAGTAAAATTTTTAGAAGTCATTAAGCCATTCTGTGCAGTATTACCCGAAATCCAGAAACCGGAAAGAAAAGTGAGTGCCACATTATGTTCTTACTTTTATTAGTTCACAGAGGTGGGAATATTGTGATATTCTAGTCCAGGCTCCAGTATAGATGCAGATAGCGGGCCCTAAAGTAGAAATCTTCTTTGGAGCAGGGGAGAATCCATGTCAAGGTAAAACATTATTGTGATGATGAATTCTGAGTACCTTTCTGGTAAGTTGTTCCCTTTAGTAATTATGCTAAGTCATTTCTTTAAAAAAATCTTAATTCTAGACTGAGTTTATTTAGTTTCAGCTCCATGTAATCTATTTTAATATACTAGGACAGAGTCTTTGTTTTCCTGTGGATCCCACTGTTGGCTTTGAGCTGGCTTGTGTATTACTTGGAAAAGAATTGTTCTGTAGATCAGGAAACACAAATTTAATTCCCCCCTTCCCACAAAGTATTTCCTGTACTCATACTCATACTTTCCTGACCTTGCTGAGGTGGGAGAGTGATCTATGGTACTGTTCAGGTAATTGCCCTGGTCACCTTCTGGATGTGACATTTCTCTTTGATCTGAAATCAATGAACTCAGTTCACTTACAGCTGATCTCTCTAGTCCTCTAGCCCTTGAAACTCCTCCCATTTCTTGGCACATTTTCTAGATGAAAAAATAGGTAGTTTCTACAGATAAGAAATACACCTGCCTTGTCCAAAAAAAAAACTCCAACCAAACACCATTTTTCTCTCAAAATTCAAGCAAGCATATATTGCCCATGTGACAGTCTAATTAGGGTAACAAATTGACTTGTCATGACTATTGTCATGACTTCCATGAAATTTCCTTAAGAGCTACATATTGGGTTTTATATTCTTAAAAGGGAACATGATTATATTCTTAACTGGGAACATGATACCTACCATCTCAGAAAATCCTCTTTGGTTAATGAGAGATTCCCAGAGGTTAGGACTGGATGCAGAGGTGTTTGTGCCAGTGACCACAGCTGAGCCTGCCAAATTGAATGGAGAAGATACAGTAAAAAATTATGATTATGGCCCTCTGGAATTGATTTTTTAAAAAGACTAGGATTTACCCCCTGGCTCTTTGCTCCATCTAGTTGCTTTCCAGCATCTTTTCAGCTTTGGGACAGGTTTCTACAAATTATTTGGGTCAGACAAAGGTGTTTTCAGAGCGGGAATCTCCAGAGCCAGACCCCCATGCTAAGGCTTGGATGCACCAGGTCTGGTTGGCAGGTGCCCATCTTTGTTTCTGCAGTGGGGAACCTTGGTGCAATCTTTTGGTGCTGATTTATGGCACATCTGTGATTACTTGGTTACAGCCATCCCGTTTTTGTCTTGTGAGATGAGCGAGAAGAGAAAGCTGTCACAAACCTACAGATCCTGATGTTTCTGTAAAGCAGATGTTATTTGCCAGAGAGGAAGAGGTGCTCAATCTGTCCTTGTTGTCCATCGGCCATGAAGGATGCCCAGAGAGGTTCCTGGATTCTTGTCCTGTCTTTTTGGGTCACTTTGTCTTTACTGCTATTTAGGCCGCTGTCTAGACAATGGCTGCCAGTTGCCAGCTTTTAATATTTAAAGTGAAAATGTAATTGGGAACATCTTTCCTAGGCTGAAGAGCCCTGTGACCATTTTCAGTCACGTTCCTTGCTTCTGTGTAGTTTATCAAGTGATTTTGGTCATTCCATGTAACTCTAATTCTCTGTAATTTATTGTTTTCTTGCAAGCTGTCACAGGCAGATATGACCAGTAATGGTTTTAGTGAATTGATTTAAGGCCAGGACAAGAAATTTAGATAACCAAATAGAAAAGGAGATTAATTTTCATTAAACATGTATTGATTGTTAAGTGAAGATGATGTTTTGATTCACTTGGGCTCTCACTGAATCATTTTGCCATTCTTGTTGATGAGGAAAGTGGTTTCTTCTGTCTCTTGGGAGTGTTGCTTTTGTGTTTTGGCCAACTTGATTAGCAAAAGTGATTGCTACTTTTGTAGTTAGTAGAATGGGCTTATATTTCTCTCATGCACAGATTTGCTAAGTAGAACACACTGTTCAGAGCACCAAGATGATAATGCTCAAGTCTCTTCCTTTTCACAGGATTTAAGAAAAATGTCAAAGGAAGAAAATGTCCAATTGAATCAGATCAGATGGTGAAATTTATTGTGCCTGTGCTTGTTAGCATTTGTGCCTGGAATATTTTGGTACCATTCTGTATTTTGCCATTCCTGGCATATGGATTGGGATGACTCCTTTTTCTTTTTTGTTGTCTTGACTCATAGAGACTGTTTTCCTTGTGAATAACTGTGATTTGGGTGATGCAGAATTCCTCTAATACTCATATTTACCGCAGTTATGGAGAGAACCAGAGCAGCTTTAGACCTTTACTTGGCCTCTGAAGCCAAGTTTAACAGTGAGGCTGTAGAGATAATTTGATGAAGCATTTTTGGTTTTGGAAGTCTGTGCTTAAAATCTGAATTGTGGAGTTCAGACTTGGTAAAGTGGGTTAGCACTGCGTAGTCTAACACAAGGTATTGTTTGGATTTATTTGCTGCTGTCACTGTTTTTATAACTCTTTGCTGCAAGTATTTTTAGCATTTGTCCCCTTTTAAGAGTGAGGCAGTAGCAGGAAATAAATTAAAGTACCTGGCTTATTTTGCTTCTAAGTGCACAGTTTCACTTACAAAGATGTACACAACATTCTGGGTTTTCTGTTGCTTGAGGACCTGTGCTGCTGCTGCACTGGTTTGTAGTTTCTCACTTGTGGGTGTTCAGTACCTATTAAACCAGGCACTAATCCTCTTTCTTGTTGCTTCTCCACAGGCAGATTCAGTGGTTGGAGGCAGAGAGCTCCAACCATTTCTGCTGTCTCTCTCTTATGTGTTAGTTCATGTCATTTTTTAGTAGCTGCTCTACACTTGTCTGCAGTGAACACACTTAACCCTCAGGTTTACAGTCCCTGGAGGAGAGGTGGGAACTTGAACATAACCCTGCATTTCAGCTCTCTCTGCCCTCTTCAAGTGCATTTCTTTCTGTTTCATGCTTCAAGTAATCCTCTGGCTCAAACTTAAATCTTGTGATTCTTATCTTCTTGCACCTGGCACTAATTGCAGGCACCTCAAATGTTGTGCCTCTGAGATTCTCTTCAATGAATTAATGACTAGGGATCATTGGTCATTCTTTTTAAAGTAATATATAAGCTACATCAACAAAAATATTTTGATGGAAAACAAAGAATATTTAAAAATCATTTTGTGATGTATGTCCATGAACACAATGATGAATTTAAAGCTTCCTCTAACACGCTTTGAAAAACTTAATACTAAATATTTTGAATTGCTGTCGAAAATGGTTCTTCTGGTTTTAATCACGTCTTCACAACAGTTCAATCCTTCTAAAAACTTAAAAGTGCTTTAGTTTAATTAAACTTCCAGCCTTACAAAACTTCTGTTGAAGCCTAAAGCACTAAGTACTGAAGATAAGTTTTTTGCATTAATCTTTCATATTTGCTCTGGTAAGTCCATGATTTTAGCCATGCTGTTGCTCTTCTGTAAATACCCACTGTATTAGAATAGTGTAGATAAAATATATTCTAGTGACTGAATGTCTGCCAGTCCTCCACAAGTTACCTTTATCTTTCTCTCTAAAATCTGAAATCATATTAAAAATAAATTCCAATGAGAAGTGATACTGTCTGGTTCTATATCTTTGCACTGAATTCTGAATGATAACAGCATTCAGTACTGTTGTGAGAGTGCGGTAGAAGTTCTACATACAGTGAACTCCTTTATGTCTCCACTCTGTAGATCCAGTTCAGAGAGAAGGTACTATGGACAGCCATCACACTCTTCATTTTCTTGGTGTGCTGCCAGGTGGGTATCAATGTTGTCTGTGCTCAGAAAGTGTGTGTTCTGTACATAAAAAGTACCCTGAAAGAATGAGACATTCTTGTTTCATGTTGACCTACCAGTTTCAGCTATTATTTTTATGTTCAAGTATTTAAAGTTCAGTTCAAAAAACCTGGTTCTCTGAAATAGTCTTTAGTGTTGATCATAGATGTTTTTAGAAATGAATGCTTTATATTTAGTCAGAAATACATAATTTTTTTTCTTGCTACAAAGGTGCTATCAAATGATGATAGTGGCTGCTGAGTAAACAGCCAAGGTAATTATTTATTGAGCAGCATAAACAAACCAAGCAATTCAATTCATTGTTTACCCTCTGTTCATAGCTGCACTTAAATTTTAGCACTCACAAGTGTGAAAGCTACATCAAGTAACTTTTTACCAAATTCCCCTTCAACAAGCTGTTGGATTGTAAAGATTGCAGGAAAATGTTTCTGTGAAGTGTTTAAGTTGACATTTAGAACTTGTTTATTGTGAATATCCGGGTAAAGTTGTTAGCTAAAACCCTTCCAAAATGTCTGTCTTTGTAAACATTTATATGGTCTTTATTACTCATAGTTGTAGGCGTTCCTAGAATCTGTTCTTGTCTTGTAAACAGTGGAGGGGTTTTTTTGTTTTTCTTTAAAGTATACCTGGATACTGAAGAAAATGAGAATCCATTGTAGTATATCCGCTTGATATACTTTTTTTTTAGAATTTATAGACCTCTTGGAAGATTCAAAATAAACTGTACATTTCAGAATCAGGGTTTTTAGCTTATGTTTATTAATGCAGCCATTCCAGACTGCAGAGCAGTAGTTTAATAGTTTTTGTTTTCAGCTCTGAAGAACTGTTTAAAGGCTAAAACCCAGCTCTTGTACCTGTCTTGTTTTTTGGAAGGAGGAAGTGGGAATGATCTTAGAGCTAGAAGAACATGTAGTTTATCTGGGTTTACTAGCATCTGGATGTATGCATAATTGCAATTTTGCATCTATATCAGAGATTATAGTAGTTGAATAAGGAAAACAGATGGTGCAGACTAGAGTTTTCAGAAATTGATCTCTAAGATTGCCTGGATTCCTACTGTACTGTTTTGGTGATTAGGAAGACTTTTAAAGAGCTCAAAATCCCTCACTATTGGCATACAGAATATTGGAAGTTTTGTGTGAATGTGTCTAGTATTGACAGCTCCATGTGGGATATTTCAAAACATTTTTCTATCTCTAGAATTTCAATATTTGTGGAAGGCTCTTAGTTTAGTCCTCTGAGTTATGCCTCAGTTGGACGATTAAAAGAGATGGTGTCAATACCTCTGGTTTAATTTAAAAAAAACTAAACAATGTAACAGTTGAATCATTACATGTTAAGATTTTGTATTAATGTATGCTAATTGTGTGTATCTGTTTAATGCTGTTGTACACTTTGACAGATCCCTTTGTTTGGAATCATGTCATCAGATTCTGCAGACCCCTTCTATTGGATGCGAGTCATTCTTGCATCAAACCGAGGTTGGTACTCACTCCTTTCCCTATTGGGATAAACAGACCAGGAGAAAAAATGGTTGGCTGGTAAATTCCGCACCACCCAATTGCCAGGTTGGAACATTTTGTAAAGTTCTTAACACAGATGCAATTAAAATCGGTACTTGAGCAGTGCTTCATGGTAGGAATGTGATTTCTTTGAGATGCAGATGAGATTAATATTGATTCACAAGTTTTGGGATGAGTCCATTCACGATTTTAGAGCAGCCTTTTTTAACTAATATATGGGACAGGGAATCTTCTGACTTTACAGTTAGGAGCTGCACTAATGTGCAGTACGAGGGTGTTGATTAGGAAACGCCTCATCTGAGCAAGTCAGTTACACTTCATAATAGTTTTGCAGTGTTATGGGGGAGTAATTTTCTTGGTGGGAAAGCTAAAGGCAGAGATGATTAGGCATAAACTTTAGCAAAACCAAACCAACATACTTTAGAAGAGTAAAGTGGAACACAACCAAATGTATAAGATTCAAACTAATGCTAGAAGTCTGAAACTTAAGATGGGTGACCAGTCATGCCTGACTCTAAATGAGGACTCTGATCTCATCTGTAGCTTGGAAAATTGGCTGGAAGTAAGAAAATCACTGGAACCCTCTAATGTGAAGGTACTGCTTACTCAGGAATAGCAAATTTTGTTATGCCAGTGAGGATAGTAAGGTAAAGAAGTTCTCTGCTTAAAATTCTCCTGCAGAGTTTGCAGAATTTGGTGTGTCCCTAACAGTGTATGATACTAAATATGCTGTCCACTACCCAAACAGAATAGTAACAGTGGCCGAGAAAAGACTAGAGAGACTGAAAGCAATAAAAAGCAGGAGTGGGAAAGTGAGTTTTTACTTAAGTCAACTGGCTAGAAGTCATTGGAGGATGTGAGGTGAATGCTAAAGTTTTTGACACCCTAATTTTCTGGCTGCTGGAGGAATAGAGATTTCCATGACAGGTCATGTAATATTTAACATGAAAACTCCAGGATAAAAGTATGAAAGAGCCAAATTATAATAATTACTTTAATGCTTTCCCTCTTTGAATTATGTACATTTGGGAGCTGGTACCTCAGTGACACAGTGCAAGTGAGTTGCCAGAGTTAAGAGCAGCTTAATGACAGTCATTGTTTTCTTAAGAACTAATTTAATCCTAAACTCTCAACTAGAGCCAGTGATTCCAAGGGCAGTATTCTCAGAAACTGGTGGATCGGCAGCATATTTTTGTGGTCTGCAAAATTAAACTTTTAGAAAATGTGACATTGAAGCACTGACAGAATAAACAGCCAGGGACAAGATGCTGTCCAGGGAAAGGTTCCTTGAGGACATACCAGAAAAGCTGAGCTTCAGTGTGCATTGGCCTTCAGTGTTATTATGGTTCCACAAAAATATTTGTAATTAAAAGCTACGTGGGTTTTCCATGCTGCCTTCAAAATGACAGGTTTTAACACAGCAGCCTTTTTGTGAGGCTATATCTGTCTTTGTTTTGTCATAACTGTACAGGAATATACATATTGGAAGCATTATTAGAAATAATTTTTCCAGGTCAGGAACCTTTGAAGAGACCTAATGCTTTAGGAGAGGTGCTGGAATGGCAGTTGTTTTCATTTTTCTTCTTTTCTAGGTACTTTGATGGAATTGGGTATCTCACCCATTGTGACATCAGGTTTGATCATGCAGCTTCTGGCAGGAGCAAAGATCATTGAAGTTGGTGATACTCCAAAAGACAGAGCCTTGTTCAATGGAGCTCAGAAATGTAAGCACTGTTCCAATTAAATTACTGAGGGTATTTTATTCTTGGGAAAGCAGCTGCCTAAGTGATGTTAAATATGAAATTTCTTTGGTAGGTGACTTCAGATTTTTTTAAACGTTTTGCTTTCTCTCTTGTTTTAGTATTTGGGATGATTATTACCATTGGGCAAGCCATTGTATATGTTATGACTGGAATGTATGGAGATCCTGCTGAAATGGGTGCTGGAATTTGTCTTCTTATTATAATTCAGGTTTGTAAAGAGCTATTTTGTGTGTAACTAAGACTGGTTAGAGACAGTATAGCTGGTAGGAAAAATCTTTCTGTGTCTGGGTGACTTCAATTTATTTATTTTTAATGCTGCAAAGCATCATTATTTGTATCTGTCTAGATATGAGAAATTCTAAATATTCCATAAAGGAGGAGAATGCTGGGATAGTTAATATCAAAAGTATGTCAGGTAGGTTTGGTGCTTAATTGAAAATACAGGAATTGATGGACTTGGGAAACAGTGGCTGCTCTTCAATGCTGTAAAGGAATTCTCACTATATGGCATAGCTGCAGCTTTGAGACATTCTCCTGCAGAACAAAACAGTAAATGCACAAACCTAAACATCTTTTTTAGAAAAAAAGTTATTACTGAATAATCTGTTTGCTGTGTCTGCCTTGAAAAAAACCACAGAGCTCATTGCCAGGTGAGATGTACAGGCCTTGGTATATGAGAGGTCAGAAACACTGCATGAATGACATTTAGATGAAAGACAATGATCACTCTCCAACATGATGAAAATACTGAAGCAGAGAATTCAAACACAGCTCTTGACTTGATTTATTCTTGTTTCTGCTCAGTTTTGTTTCTTTTCTCACAGCTGTTTGTGGCTGGTTTGATTGTGTTGCTGCTAGATGAGTTGCTACAGAAAGGTTATGGATTGGGGTCTGGTATTTCCCTGTTTATTGCTACCAATATCTGTGAAACCATTGTCTGGAAAGCTTTCAGTCCCACTACTATCAACACTGGCAGAGGTATGTGTGCTGTTACCATCAGTCACAACATGTTGCTGTGGGTGTATACTACACATAAACTATCAGATGTTTATTGGATGGCATTTGAAAAAAAAGTTCTAATGTGTGGTGATTGGCTTCTGAAGTCAATTGTCCAATCAATGTTGAAGATGAAAATGTCTGACTTACTTGGAAATTAATACAAGTTTGCCTTTCCTGATTTGAAGTGTAGCAGTTAAAATGGCACTTCAGGCCCCTTGAATGAAAATTTTTGGATTTCCAAACTGAAATAATCTTGTTTTAGCATCACTTAGTCCATGGAAGTAGAGAAGGTAGGAAATGCTGTACATTCAGAGGAGCTGTTTGTGATCCAGCTGTTGTTTGTGGCTAAGGGATGCTTTTGTAGTTGGTGCCTCTGCATTTCTTTAAGCTGGTTTAATTCTTCAGAAGCTGCAGTCTCTTCATTCCTCAGCCAGCCTTTGACAACATCTGGTTGTTCTGAGACCCCTGAAACAGCACCTTAAGATACAGCATCAGGAAATTAACTCATTTACTGCATTCATTTGAAATCCTGAGCCATGCTTTTGGTTTGCTTTTATTTGAATTTAATTTTTAGTAGTTCTGTTGCATTTTTATTTCTGTTCTTCTAAAAGCTATTTTTCATCGTGTTTATTATTTCTCCTTCTGAAGATCCTCCTGCTTCAGAAAAGAAAGGAAAAAAGTATTCTTTCATGTGTGTGACTTTGATTTTTTTTTTTGCTAACCAGGAGTAATGGTTTTTAGGTCATTCTACATTTCATAATTTAAAAAAAGTCCTATGTTGTGACATACTTGTTATAACAGGATCCATGTCCAATTGTATCAGATTTTCTGTATGTCATACTTAAAATTTCCAAAACAAAGGTACTTTTTCTAAAAAATGTTTTTAATTTGGAGATTAACCATTCTCTCATTTTCTTGCTTACTGCAGGAACAGAGTTTGAGGGTGCTGTGATTGCGTTATTCCATCTCCTGGCCACACGAACTGACAAAGTCCGGGCTCTGCGGGAGGCCTTTTACCGACAGAATCTGCCCAATCTCATGAACCTGATTGCCACAGTGTTTGTGTTTGCTGTAGTCATCTATTTCCAGGTAAAACTCCTCACAGACCTCTGCAGAGGTAGAATTGCACATGGACTCCAGACACTGCAGTCATTGGGAAAAGATGAGAAGATTTAAGCCAGAGTAACTGAATTATCTTAGCTTTGAGTAAGGAACTCTTTTTATTCCAGTGTTGTTATTTCAGTATTACCTCTGTGACAGTAAAGCTGTAAAATTTTACAGCCAGGCCTATTTGCACTCACTGTGTGATCTCATATTCCATTGAATGCCATACACACTATGAGAATATTTGTAATAAAATGGATTCTGGTACTGCAGTGGTTGCATTGCACCAATAATATTCTTAATATTCATCATTGACTGAAAAGAATACTTTTGGACAGAGCTGGAGAACTTTGCATCTTTGAGGTGTGTAGGTTATTGTTTTTTCCCTAATTTTCTTGAAACATTTAATTAGTGTTTCTTTTTAAATTTAAGTGTCTACTAAAATGAACATTAAAGGAGGATCCATATCAAGATTTTGGGGGTGGGAGCGGCTAAAATGTGGCTAAATCTTAAATTTTTTTTGTTAAGTTGTTGAGTCTGAGTTTTGGGGGAGAAAAAAAAAAGAAAAAAAAGACCAGGTTTTCAAGTTCATGTGGCTTTTCTTGAGTCTACTCAGAAAAGATCCTGCCCCAGAAAATTGCACAAGAGCCTGGGCTTACTGCTCTTACAAGAGCCTGCTGGTAACTGGCTATTTCAGTTGGAAGCCATTA
Source organism: Brachypodius melanocephalos (assembly GCA_013398615.1). Classification (NCBI taxonomy): domain Eukaryota; kingdom Metazoa; phylum Chordata; class Aves; order Passeriformes; family Pycnonotidae; genus Brachypodius; species Brachypodius melanocephalos. Next base: position 13,044,075 of record VZSR01001299.1, on the reverse strand, counting down.
CAGGCTTTTATCAACCCCTAATGTATAAGATGTATTTCACAGGAGTACCAGTTAGCGGATGAGAAACCATGTTTATGTGAAAAGAATGTAATACAAACAAGCAGTAACACTTTTAAATCCTTAAAATTTGTAATCCAGACTGTAGCAGAAGCCTTTGGGCTTTACTATCTCAGACCTTGCAGTTCCTGTTTATCTAGCAAGAACTGCATGGTCAGGAATAGCTTTGGGGCACACTGGGAATACCTTGTGTCACAGAAGTGAACCCTGGTGCATCTGTGTTCTTTCCCACAGGGATTCCGAGTGGATTTACCCATCAAGTCTGCACGGTACCGTGGGCAGTACAGCAGCTATCCCATCAAGCTGTTCTACACCTCCAACATTCCCATCATCCTGCAGTCTGCCTTAGTGTCAAACCTCTATGTCATTTCCCAGATGTTGTCTGTTCGTTTCAGTGGCAACTTCTTGGTGAACTTACTGGGGCAGTGGGCAGTAAGTATTCTATCACATTTTAGCTGCATAGAATTAATTGCATTTTTACTTTGATGTGAATCCTTGGTATTTAACCAACTGGAATACTTACTTTTTAACATTTGTATATAAAAGCTGTTTCAAACATCAAAGGGGAATTCCTATATTAACATAGAATAGGAATGTGGGAAGTCTGTGAAAAATAATTCATTGCCCTTTTCTTCCTCTCTCAGGATGTCAGTGGAGGTGGCCCTGCTCGCTCTTACCCTGTTGGTGGCCTGTGCTACTACTTGTCCCCTCCAGAATCCATGGGTGCAATATTTGAGGACCCTGTCCATGTAATAGTTTATATAATATTTATGTTGGGATCCTGTGCATTCTTCTCCAAGACTTGGATCGAGGTGTCTGGCTCATCAGCAAAAGATGTAGGTGTTCTGCCTTGATTGTTTTCAAACAGTGCTTCTGGTTTAGAACTGACCAGCTACTGACTGATCAGTTTATCCCAGTAAACATCAAGTGACTGTGAAACACTGTTTTCATAAAATAATGTTTTTTGCAGGTTGCCAAGCAACTCAAAGAACAGCAAATGGTGATGAGAGGCCACAGGGATACATCAATGGTTCATGAGCTTAACAGGTAAGGAAATGATGACTTCCAGCTGGATGGTGAAGAGTGCTGGGGAAGTGTCAACTAGAGAAGTTGTTGGGAGAATCTGATACCTCTTTCCACTGCAAAAGGGAAGATTCTTCCCATTCAGCTGTTGGCTTCCTTAGATATACAAAAGAAGTTATAGCAGCAGATTAGAGATGAACCTGTACTGTCTTTTTATTTTGAAGTGACATAATGAGGGAGGAGAATCTTTTCCATGTTTGTAAAAAAGATCCCTTGGTTATTACCTTCTTCTTTCCCTTTTTTCCTTTCTTACAGATATATCCCTACAGCAGCTGCATTTGGTGGTTTGTGCATCGGTGCCCTTTCAGTACTGGCTGACTTCCTAGGAGCCATTGGCTCTGGCACTGGCATTCTGCTTGCAGTCACTATTATTTATCAGTATTTTGAAATATTTGTAAAAGAACAGGCTGAAGTTGGAGGAGTAGGTGCATTATTTTTCTAAATGTCCAAATATTTTATGGTTTGTGTGAAAGGGAAAGTATTTTGACAACATGCGTCATTTAGTCCAATAATGCTATTTTCTTTTTACTTGTTTTCAAGTGCTACGTGTCCCATTACTGTAATGGGCATTGAGCGATGCCTGTGTGCAGCATTAGTACCAGCTGCCTTAAGAATAAAGTTTACATTATCTTGTTTAAGTATTATCTAGTGTTGCCTGTAATGCTGGAAACAATTCATCTACCTTGCTGTTCAGACACTACAGTGAGATGGTAAAATGTATCAGTTTGAGAGTGGTAAATGTCTTTGCACACAGCAGTAAAGTGTTAAATTAATTTCCCTGTCCCTAATAGGAGAAAAAGATACCTGAGTTCAGATTGCCACATGCCAGTATTCCTGACAAAATTTATTTGTATCTGTATTTTACATTAATTTTTTTATACTTTTTTAACTTCCCCACCACTGAACTCAGCACTCCTTATTCCTTTGTGGTGCCTCCACCCAGGCACCTTTCTCTGAGCTCTGGGGGTGGGCAAGCAGACACTTTACCGGCAGCTGATACTCATCTCACCTGTGAATGGTTCTGTGCTGGATCTGCTGCGGCCGCGACAGTCGGGTCCTTGCCCCGGCCTCCCGTGTCAGGGCAGCCTGACAGCCGCTGTCAGCCCAGCAGTTCTGTTCAACCATGTACTTGTGAAAACTGTGCCACTGAAACTTCATGTCCACTTTGCTTTTGAGAGTCTAAAGAATGAGGCCTGGTTCCTAAAGCAGTTCATAGGAGGGGAAGGGGGAACAGCGAGTTCCTGCTGAAAATTTGTCGCACTTTACAGCGGCGATGTAATGATGTACGCGTTAGACAATAAACTTATTTAATTAAACTCTCTCCCGTGTCTGGTCTCTGCCAGTTGTTATTCATGTGCACTCTGGTAATTTCTACAGTGCCTTGATAGGGGGGTATGCCAAGAAGGCTCCCTTTTTTCTCTTTATTTTTTTTTCTAGAATATAATTCAGATTAATTTTTAGCTGCCAAATTTTTAAAAAGATCCCAAGATTCCTCCCTCTCCTGTAATCACTTTCTCCCTTTGATGTCACATTTCTTGTCTTCTGTCACTCTTAACTTGAAAGTTAACTTTGTGTTGTTTGTGCAGGTAAGAAACTCAAGCAATTTTCTGTTTCAGAAAGTCTCACTGATTATGCACGCTTGTCCTCATCTGCTTCAGAGGCAAGACTGATTTTGATGTGTGTTTATTCAAACTCTCAGATCCCGACCTTTCAGCAGTTGTGGCTGTTTACATAATTAGTAGCAGCCCACTGTGTGCAGATGCACTGAAGGTTTATTTGGGATTTTAAAAGTGATTTGAGTGAAGGTGCAGCCTGCATACACACATGTCCTCTGGAGAGGGAAAACTGCAAGGCTGTGCCCTCTCAGGGCACCTAAGTGATGTCATACCTTCAGCAGGATCTCTGGTTGGGTCTGCACAGTTCTGATTTGCACCATTGACTGGTGGTGTCATAATCATTATTTTAGACCAAACAAACCAGTTTTCTCTTTCTGCATAGTTAATTAGGGCTGGGAGAAGGAAACATCAGCTCCATGTCTAAATCATAACAGGAAGTTCTTAAAATTGCCATTTCAATTACTTCAGCCAGAGCATGCACACTGTTCCTGTGCTGGCATCCCTGCTCCTGTCACAGAAATTACTTAGTAGGGTATTCTACAATTCTATGATTTTTGAGTTGGAAGGGACCCACAAGACTGAGTCCAACTCCTGGCTTTGTGCCGGACATCCAAAGAATCCCACCATGTGCCCAAGAGTGTTGTCCAAACACATTGTGAACTCTCAGGCTCAGTGCTGTGGCCACTTCCCTGGGGAGCCTGGTCCATTGCCCAACCATCCTCTGGGTGAAGAACCCTTTCCCAATATCTAAATTAATCTAATATCTAAACACAACTTCAGGCCATTCCCTTGGGTCCTATCACTGGTCACTAGATAGAAGTCGTCATTTCCAGCCCCTCTGCTGCCCCTCATAAAGACGTTGCAGACCACCATGAACTCTCCACTCTCCAGGTGTTAGGAGCTGTGTGAGTTCTATGAGACCTGCACTCTTCTGCCTCTGCCTCCTTTGGAACCATGGGGTTACAACACCAACCAGGGTTATCTAAGCATCTTTCCTATACTGAATTCTAAGTGCAGAGAGGAATCTAGTGAGAAATGAGCCATTCTGAAAATTAAACAGTATTTTTATTATGGATATTCTGTCAAGGCTTGATAGAGCAGTTAGAAAAAATGCTTTTTGTCAGTTATATAATTCCAAATAAAAATACCAGAATCATTACTACAAACACTCTTTTTGCACTACAAGTGAAGCAAAGGACCTTGATTACAAGAAGAGCTGTACTTCTAAGCCATCGACCTCGGGCAGTTTTGAATTAAATTTCTCATTGTCCAGTTCTAGAACTTCATGAAAGGAACCTGGAGCGGTTTTTCTTCTGCGTGCTTCAGAGCCAACGCGTAAGTATAAACCCTGGCGTCTACTGCCAGATGTTCCTCTGCTACCAGTTCTGAAAATAATAAAAAAAAAATTACGAGATGCTGTTAAAACCTCACCTTTACAGAAATGTAAGTCCTTGCTAAAATGAAGATATGTAGGATTCCAGACACTGCAAACTCCTGCTATCACTAAGTCTCATACCTGGGCTAGTCTCTCAGTGTTTTGCTTAACATACAGTATGCTAGGGTGAGAAATGACATGAGAACAAAGGGATTCTTGAAGCTCATGTTAGTGCATTTAACGTGTCAGAAAGCTCTTACCATCAATCCTTTGCAGTAGGTCATTCTTTGGAAGTGAAACAACTTCCACAAATTCTAGGAGAGAAGAAAAAGGTTTACACATCCTTAAATTAGTGAACAGTAGAGAAATTTACCTGTTTTCTGTTTCTTGCAGCTTAGAAGGGGAAAGAAACTGATTGAATGCTCATCATCATCCAAAAGTTGCGAGCTTTCATGTATCAAAAATGGTCAATTAAATGGGGCAAGGCAGTGACTGGGCTCACTAAAAAACATGCTTGGCAGAAAGAGGCTGGAAAAACAGTTGGGAAAAAAGTGTAGCTGGTAGCTATAAGGATAAGAATCCAAAAAGTGTAGCTGGTAGCTATAAGGTTAAGAATCCCAAAAAGAGAAACCTCCCTTTCGAGAATGAAAAATACACTGTTGAAGAAAACTTCTTTGGCTTCTCCTGGTACAGAAATGGGTTGGAGATGCATTTCAAGACCAAACCATCTCAAATGGTTTGTTCAATATGAATTTATGCTGGCTTACCCCTCCCCTGTGTCTCTGAATTACTTCTCTTTAGAGCTTGATCTACAGCTGTTGGGGGCTCAGTAATTTGTATTTCCTGAAATACTGGTGCTGTAGGTGTAATACTGGGAAAGATAATTGACGCAATAATGCCCCACAGGAATTTGCATCTAGGCCAAAGTCAACCTCAGGCACATTTGATTAGGGTCAGGACATTACCCAAGCACAAATAAAAACCAGTTTAAACTGACTTTTTCTAAGTAAAACTTGCCATACGAAGAATCACGCTTGACCTTATTGTCAATGAGATCACAGTCACATTACGTACCTCCATCATCTGCAAGTGAAAAAAGTAATGAGTTAAGAGGTTGAAATACACTAGAGTTTACAATTAAAAAGCATTTGATGGCTGGCTGACTCTGAGTGACACTGAAATTTCTTCCAGAGTGAAGCTACAACTGAGAGCAGTATCTAGGTTCACAAGTGCTTATGGCCCTCACTGAAATTTGGCACTGAAATGTTTTATTGGCACTGAGTGTGCCAACAGCTGACACTTCACATCTGGCCTTCCCTAGTGAATTCAGCAGGGACACACTCTGCTCATCTAGACTGCAGTATGTGATTGGAAGGATGTGCAGTATCCAAATCAGCTAGGACAGAAGAGCTGCAGTTGTGGGATTAATTGTTTTAAATCCATTGTTTTGTTACCTTCTCAAAATTCTCAAATGAATGGCACAAAACTCACCAAGGTTTTGTTTAGGTCTTGTGTTCTCAGCCTCATCTCCATTAATGATGACGCTCACGATGTGCGTTGTGCTGTTTGATATTCCTGGGTCCAAGCACAGAGCTGCCAACAAGCACATGAAGAGGTTCATTTTTGAGAACCAGGAGTCAGGCACATTGACATTTTAAAAAAAGGTTTCATAGAAATGTATCTGATACAATGGAATATATATTTGGCAGGCATTTGTGCTTTAAGAATAGCAAAAATTTTGTCTTCACATATTCTTAGAAGTAATGTTTCTGTAACTCTCAGCTCTTTTACAGATCTCTGACAAGACTTGTTTACACAGCCAAATATATTTTCCATTCAATAAAGATTTACTGTAAAGTATCCCTTATAGACTTCCTCAGTCTGTTAGAGTCTAATTTTGCCATCACCTGTCTCCAACCTCTCCCAATCCCCAGCATGCAGTTGTACCCAATAACTGAGGGACAAGACTCAACTGCAATGACATTTCCTCAAAATCTTAAGTTGCCTCACTTACCTTCTCAAGTTTGATTTATGATCGTCATTTTGCCTTCATTTTATCTTATGTAGGAAGCATAGGATTGGATCATGTTCCAAAGGATCTCTGAATTTACTCCAATTACTCTCCTTTCTTCTTTCCAGCTGGAGAACCTGAGTACTGTCACCTCCCCACAAGTCCTGTCACCTCCCCAAGGCTGATGGAAGGGTGACCTCTGCATCATGCTGCTCTTTTTTCCTAAGTTCACAGATGCTGTTCACAGAAGTCCAGCAATTTAGACCTTTACACTAAAATGCCAGATCACAGCTTGAATAATTGGGTTTTGTGTAAAGGATCTTAATGAATAGTAATTTCCTCCCTACAGACATCAAACTTACTTCAGACAGAAGTTCAGCAACTGATTCACATCAAGGACCAAAGTTTCACTTTTACAGCCATTAGATGCTACCCTGCTAATCTGCATAAGCTTTGCTGCTTGGATTTTCCCTTTGGTTTAGAGCATTTCAGACTTTCAAGTAGCCATCAAGACAGAATTAGCCTTGGTGGGAAAAATAAAATAAAAAAAGCAAAGACCTGGAGTACATTCAATGACTTCCCCCTTGTACCCAGTTTCTTCCTTCAGCTCTCGAAGCGCAGCACTTTCTGCTGACTCGTTTTCCTCAATGAGGCCTGGGAGATACATAATATACAAAAACAATTAAAAGCTTCCCACTTAACTGCAATATCCATCCTGAGATCTAATCAAGCTTTATGGAAGAGAGGAAACATCCTCACTACTCTGTCTTTACAGAGGGATAAGTGTTAGGAAGGATTCCAGCCCCTGGATTCATTATGCTGCTGCCAACATCCTTAACCAATTATCTACAGAATCATGTTGTCTTCCCCAAAAATGGCAATAATATTCTCATGAGGGAAAGAAGACGAATGTTTTGACTCTTAGAGAAAGGAGAAGTGGAGGGAATTTTCTCCAATCTGCTGAAACAAGCTTATTTTGTTTTTTTCATTATCAAATATTCCTATTTTGGAATAGCACGTGGAGCTCAGCACGGTTTTCCAGCTTCATTAAGACCACAGAATCACAGAATCAATTAAGTTGGAAAAGACCTTGGAGATCATCAAGTCTAACCTATAAAATATATATAACCTATAAAATACATAAAGATTGACACTCCAAGCACATCTAAACACACTTAACCATATGTGACTCATCCCAGTGTTTCAGCCACTTACCTGCAGGAAATTCCAAGCAGTAGCCATTGATTGGGGGCCTGAACTGTTTCACCAGGACAACGCAGTCATAGTGCAGGGTTCTCTGTAGCACTGGTATCACTGCCACACCTGCCACAGCCATGGGAGACACAAGGACATGCAATATAAGTGTAGCAGAAAGTGAGATTTGAGTGTCAGATCTGGAAAGGAACCCACATACTGCTACTCTGAGCATTAAATGCTTAGATGCCTCCTCCAGAATCCTGCATGATGAATTTAAGCTCTTTATATCATGCATGGTGAGAGATCTTCAAAGCTCCCCAGCAAGCCAGAGGCACACATACCAAGGAAGACTGAGCCTCAGGGGAGGGCTCTCCTGCCTACAGAAACTGCTTGAAAGCCTCTGTAAGGAGCTCCCTACTACATTCTTCATGTCTAAATCATGTCCCAAAGAGCCCTCGGCCCCTAACAGCAGACTCAATCACCAGTTTGTGAGCTACTCTGTGTCAGGGCACCCCTGATGCCCTTGGAAGTGCTCTACCCTTTTAAAATGAACACAATGATCTTGGGAAAGCATTCCTACCAGTAAGTTTCTGATTCTTCAGCACTTTAGTTAGCATTTCATTAGCTCAGGGGTGTAGCCAGCTCTGCCAAACTACTTGTTCCACATCCTCATTCATCCAGGAAGAGATCAGCTCGAAATCTGCATTGTCAGCTTATCAGAAGGACTTTCACAGGAAAAAAATGCAAACAGAAAAAGCCACCAATTCTTACCATCAGCTGTAACACCCTTTTTCTTGCCAGTACGCTTTATGGTTTCCCAAATTCTGTTTAAACAGAGAAAAGAACAAATGAATACATAAATCATCATCTACCCTTGCAACTTTCATTTAAAGCAGAATGTACCATCACACAGGGAGGTCTTGTAAGAAGCAGCAGGCCATAAGTAAGCCCTGTCATACACTGGCACTATAAAATGTCTACAGCATCGTTTTCTTTTGCCTACTTAAAGAAGGAGAGAGAAAATAGTTAATTTTAGTTACACAGAAGATCCAATCTTGCTGACTTTAAGAGGATCCTCTGCTGATGGATTGGGAGGTACTACAGAAAGCAATCAGTACAGAATCTAACACATTAAGGGGCAGGAACTAAAGCCATGCTGTAACACCTACATAAATACAGCAAAACTAAAGAGTGCAAAAGAATTGGATAGAAATGATAACATACAAGAGTACATTAATTTGTCAATAATACGCAAAATCCAGCACCACCAGCAGGGAAAAAGGAGACCATAATGAAGAATCAGAAAAGCCACAGGATGGACTCTCTGACTGTCACAGAGTAGTTGCACAGCTAGAACTCTGTGCAGCATGTTCCTAAAGAAGTAGAAATGCAACACAATTCAGATCCAGTGTGCCCAGGAGGATTTAGGAGCCAAATTCAATCCCAATACTTGCACATCTGCTGGAGCAAGATTCTCTTCTCTGAACAGCAGGAACTCTGCAGAAACCTCACAATGAATAGCTCTCATCTTGTGTGGAGTGATGCGTTTCTAATGCTCACATTCTCTAGCCTGGGGCAAGTCTGTACAATTGGGAATCTGGAATACCAGAGAGGTAATTACCTGGGTTTCCCAAAGGGATCAGTGTAAGTTGTTTCTGCAAGCTTCAACCATTGTCTTTCTACGATTACCTAAAATAAAGAATCCTTTGTTAAATACATTGTAAAATTAATCCCAAAGAATTGGGAGAAACAATGCAACTATTCTTAGGTTCTTTTAAAGACAAATTTCAGCATCACAACATGTGCAGGAATGTGCAACAGCATTCCTAATACAGAAAAAAAAATACTCTAAATTCTTGAATATGAATAAAAAAAATAACCCCAAGACAGAAGCTTTTCTTAACACAAGTTTTATAACCAAGTTTTGATGAATTCAGTGGGATTATATGTACTGCAAAGTCTTCATTTTTTAGTGGGATTTTGCAAGGGTAATATATCAGCTGCAAAAGGGTCTCTGGGCTGCACAGACTTTATCTACACTGGTGCTCATGAGTGCCCCCTTAGCAGAGAGCACAGCACAAAAGCTGAACATGCAAGACTGGAAACCAAACTGCCCTCAAACTTTTCTTGCCCTGATCTCAGACTGTGGCCTTGTGTAACTGCTGTTTTCTGCAGCTGTGAGAGTGACATATACCTGCCTTTAGGATGCTGAGAGCTGCTGAGTGAGTGCTTGGCATTAACACTGTGACCAAATGTCTTTCCTGGGCTAAATGAGTGTATTTTCTCTATGATCTTTCCTCATCTTTTATGTAATTCATTTAAAAGAGAAGAATCCCTAGATATTAGCCCAGCAGTTTGCTTCTTTTACTGTAACTTGTTTTAAAATAAGTTATTTTTATTGCTTTGTCTATTACTTTGATGGGCAAAAAACCATCTGCTTGTAACAGCCTGAATGTGCCTTTCCAGAAAAAGAAAAAAATGAAGTAAGATCAGCTCCTGCTTTCATGGAAGATATTCCAGCATCAGACCACACTGTTACTGCAGAGTTACAGAACCACTTCTGATATAAGAGCCACTGGCAGAAAGAAGTAAATACTTCTCTGTATTAAGCCCATAAAATGGTTGAAAACAGTAAATAGCTTAAAATATGTAAGATCTAATTATAAATTTCCAGTGATACCAAAGAGTACATTGTTTTAAAAGAGAATAACTAAGAAACATTACAAAAAAACCCCCCAAACAACAACAAACCAAACAAAAAAAACCATAATAAACCTATACAGAACCATACTAAAAGAGAATAAAATGAAAATGCTGCCTGCAAAAAGCCCAGCTCTTAATAGCAAACCCAAAAAGATTACAAAAATGAAACCCTTTATGCTTGTGAAATATTCATATTAAAAAAATTCCCCAGAGAAAAAACATAATCCAAACAAATCTCTTTTTTCCTTGTGCCTTGGAACCCGGAAGAAATTACAAGAGTGTGTTCGCTCCATGAAGAACAAATAAAAGAAACCATATTTGTGTTATAACAAGAACAGGATACTGCCAAACCTGCCTTAACACCAAAGATTAACTTTTAAGAGTTCACTTAAAAGGGAACAGAAACAAATACACACAGTTTAGGGTGAAAGTGCTTCTAATAAGAATGAGATACCTCCAGAATCCTTTCTTAGGACTGATATTATTGTTCCTACATCCTTACTGATGTCTTTGAAACAGAAATTATCTAAATTCACATCCTTTCAGAAAACATATAATATGGTACAATCCTAAATGTTAAAGCAACCCTTGGTGGTTCACCACCTTAAAAATCAGAAAACTGTTTGAAAGAGAAAACTGTTGTTTTGTAACCCACCAATTTGTAAAGTCTCTCAGAGATATCAGCATTATTTCTGAACATTGAAAAACCTCCTGAAGAGACAATACAAGAAACAGATACAAAATCTAAAAAAAAAAAAAGAGAAGTAGCTTAAAATAATGCAGCACTGTAGATTTTCCTCTCCTCATTGATAATTTGTATAATTATTTCAATAAAGAGGAATGTCACATCTTTTAAACTCTCAGACAATCAGGAAGAAGTATTTTGTCTACTGAACACACAGACTCTCTAGCATTTTGTACTCTGCACTCACAAACTTACAAATAATTGTTATTTAACAGCAAAAAGCGTCAAACCCAAGCATGCTGTACCTCTTCCTTAAGGACGACTTGTTTAGCTGTTTTTGCAACTTCTGTGGATGTCTCAGCTGCCATGATCAAGAATGTCAGGTTTTTGCCCTCCTGTGCAAAGTCCAGATATATATGAAACAAAATCAATATTTGCTTTCAGTGTAAAGTTAAAAGGTTCATTTCTGCACTGTGAATTAACAAATTGTTGGAGAAAGTCAGGGACGTGTGATGGCAAGTTTCAATTTGTGTTTTGAGCTCCACCCAGTGATTTCAGAGTCAAATAATTCAAAGGAGAAATGTAAATTTGGGTCAAAACTCGGACCTACACAGTTTTAATAGTGCTTTCAGCTGTCAGGTAGCTATGCCAGCTGAACACTTTTGTTAACTATTCAAATGTCAGACACACATACAGACAATTAACCCATTTCAAATTGTTTCATTCTGATTTGGGTGAAATGCTCTGTAAACAGTGCTTGGACAACAGGACAACAACCCTGTGAAAGTGCAAACAAACCTTCTACCAAGAGGACTTCAGTGGTAAAAACTGTCTGCTATTAAAAACAGAACTAGAACCTAGCTCCACCTTACATCACAAATAAACACGTAAATGACTCAATCCTCCCACTAAAAAACAAGGTCAAAAAACTACGTGTGTGTTGCAAGTCTGTGCAGCACGTGGGGCTGGTGTGGCCATGGCATGCCAATCTCTTACTGGCAATGATGTGCCCAACACCATGCAAAAGGCAGCATTTTCATTAAAAAATGCCCAAAGCAAGGCTCTGCACCTGCAGCTCAGTGCCTCAGCTAGCATCCCAGGAAAGGGAGATTATGCACTCCCTCAATCCAGTTCCAGGATTCCTGACACAGCAGGCAGCAGAAAAAAAATGTATTAGAGACTGACCCTATGTCACTGTGGAACTACAGGGCACTTACAGCACAGAAACTTATTCCAGGGAAATCATCTCTGATATTAACTTAACACTGAAGTCCTGAAAATCATCATGAATCATAAGCAAAAGCCAGTGAAAAGAAACAAATTAGTGTTTAAACTGATGAGATTATGAGATGAGATAATCTTAAAGATCTCAATCATCCATAGCATTGATGGCCATAAACTTTCTATAAAGTCAAAAAGAATCTTTCCATGACTTCAGCTATGGATTAATAAGGCTCTGTGTGATCTCTAGCAATGAACAGTACTAAAGTGTGTAAAACCCTTCTCTGTCACACCCAACTTCATCACTTCCACTTTTTACTTCATCTTTATGCTTTTTTGGCAACATCTGTTGCACACTTGTGAAACATGAAAGAGTAACAATCACCTTTCTTACATCCTGGATTGACATTTACTTGCAGTAAGTAGTTAAAAGGAACAGGTAGGACTAAATATTTCTGTTTATCAGCAGGAGTAAAACTAAAGTATATGAAAACATTTCTTTAGTCTGTACACAGAGCAGGCTCTTTTTTAAGTCTTAAGAAAGTGTTTTTGGATGAAGTAGGTCATAGAAGTCAAACATGCAGATTGCTTTTATGTAACGTAAGTCTTGAAAAGAAACCCTGACCTGTTACACCAAATTCTCTTCCTTCAAAAATATGTTCTATAATATTCTCTTAAAGCAATGAAGTTCCTTTTCAAAACTACACCGTTTTATTATCTATCTTACCACCATTTGTATGAAAAACTGTTCAGTTGCTTCTGTTCCAGTTTCTATCCCACTTCAGTTCAGTCAGCTGTTCCAATGTTTGGAACTCCCTTCTCTTAGGATTGAAGAGTTTTATCTGGACAATGGCCACGGTCTCGTGCTGTGACTCTCAAATACAAGATCAAGCTTTCCACCAAACATATGCAAAAGAAGCAGAGCCCAGGAGAAACAGTCAAAGGAGGCTCTTTGTCATGTCTTTAAAAACACAAAAACCTTACACACCCAACAAAGTCACCTCCTACATTTGGAAACAATTATAGCCTTTTGCATTGTCAATATAAATATATCAAAGGAGCAGAGAGTAAACCATAGCCTTGTTAAAGTTGCCTTTGGATTGGGCTAAGTCTTCCTCTTTTATTATGCTCTCACAGGAAATCCTGTTCCATTGATCACACTAATCCTTCTGCACAAATATCAGTGTATCTTTCTCAAATGTGGATTACCAGAATTGTATCATGAAAAAAAACCCAAAAAAACCTAGAACCTCATTTCATGGCAGAACCTGTTTTCAAAACAGCTTGCTCTCTCCTGAGAGATTCAGTGGTGACTTGCTACTTAAAACAACAACAGTACAAAAATACAGTGGTTTGAATTATCACTAAAACCTAAAATGGGTGAACACCTCAAAGAGAGGGGAACACTGATCTATCCCAGCTTCTGTAGTTTGGGTCTCCTCCACAAGTGGGTGCAGTAACTCTACGTATAGTGACATTTTTAAAAGCTTCACCAAAACAGTATTTTTGTCCAGAATCATTTGGCAGGATAGAAGTGAGAATTTCTGCTGTTAGAAAGCTGAAATACCATTTGGTTAAATGAAGGCTGCAATTCTGGCATCTCATGTTAGTCATGCTGTCAAGGATGGCAACATTTTTTGCTCATAAACAAAATTAGCTGCAACTGAAAATTAAATTTAACACTAAAATGTGAGGTTTCTAAAGGCCTATTTAGCTTTCAGAACATGCCTTGTCTTGCAGTTTTTCTATCTCATAAAATTCCCTCTGCATATAAATATGAGTTCATTTGAGTTAAAAATTCAATGCAGCTGATACAGCAGCCTGAGAACATGGCTTCCTGATTTAGGATTGCATGAGCTCTAAGAATATGCATTTTTAATAGTTATAAATGCAATCTTAAGAATTTGTCAAAGTGTCCACATTTATCAGCTGCCTTAACATGAATCAACAGCACTCAAACTATCAATTTTGGTGAAAAATAAATGTTTTCTACCTTTTCTGGGAGTTTTTGTACTCAGTGTTACAGTGTACTGCTGGCAAATCATGCTACTTCTTCCATTTATTTCATACTGGGATCAAATTCTGTCCTGAAAAAGCCATGCCATTTATAAACCATGTAACTTTATTCCCATTGCTTATTCCTTCATTGAATGGCTTCCTCTCAAGGCAGCATCCAGCCATTCTGCAGTTTCCAAATTATCCTTCCCAGCAGTTAAAATCTTAAGCCAACTGATGCCTGTGAATCAGGTCGAGAGAGAAGTCAAGATATCAGAACTCTGCATCAATATTGATACTTAGATAAATGAATTAGCTTTCCTAAATCACTTTTCAGAAGACATTCTCTGATCTAAACACACATTCCAGCTGACAGCAACCAGATTGAATGGAAGATCAGCACTGCAGGGGGTGTCCCATGGCAAACTCAAGGTTAAGGTCAAACAAAATACATTTCTTATAAAGAATGTGCAAAAGAGACACTGGCAACATTTTATGCACGATTTAACAAACAGCACTCCCAGATAACCTAGGCTGAAGATTCATGTAATTAAAAACTCTTACGGCACTTTAAACTTGTTACTTGCACTTTACTGCTATGATTCTAGAAACAATATCAATTAAGTAGCAATTAAGTTGAGGGAGGGAGAAAAGTAGGGGGAGGATGTTTCATTTTTATCATCGTATCTAGAAGCATGAATGGACCACTGAGTGCCACATAAAATATGGAGAAGTAACTGCAGAGCAAACAAAGATTATCTCACACAAGCAGAAGAGGGCTAGAGGCAGCTCCAAGGTGTTATCAAACTTCACAACAGCTGAGGTGTCACACCGCTGGGGAGACATCCCCAAAGTGCAGATGTGAGAGCACAGGAGGAAATATCACATGGAAACAATGCCACGCAAGGGACACACAGGCACAGACACAACAGCTGAACCACGGGGCTTAAAAGTCCCTCATACTACTCTGTTAATGCTTGACTTGGGACTGAACAAAAGGAAATACTGGCTGATAAAAAACACGAGTTGACAATGTGTGCTCACAGACCAGAAAGCCAAAGGTGCCCTGGGCTGCATGCAAAGATTCTGCCCCTCTCCCCTGCCCTTGTGAGAGCCCTGGAGCACAGTGCACAGTTCTGTGTCCCCAGCACAACAAGGACTTGGAACTGTTGGAGCAAGTCCAGTGAGGGCCACGAAGTTGATAAGGGGACTGGAACAACTCTACTACAAAAGCTGAGAAAATTGGAGAAGGTTATGTGGAGACCTCAGAGCACCTTCCAGTACCTGAAGGAGCCACATGGAAGCTAGAGAGGGCCTATTTATCAGAACTGTAGTGACAAAACAAGGAGTAATGGGAACAAATTGAAAGAGGGGAAATTTAGGTGAGACATTAGGAAGAAATCGTTTACTGTGAGGGTGGTGAGACACCAGAACAGATTGCCCAGGGTGCTGTGGATGCCGGGTTGGACAAAGCCTTGAGCAACCCGGTCTCATGGGAAATGTCCCTGTCCATAGCAGGGGATGATTGGAACACGATGATCTTTAAGGTCCCTTCCAACCCCTTAACATCCTATGAGACTATGAAACAGCTCCATGCAGGGTACACGCGGGCACAGGGAGGACAGCAGAACCTAGAAGGATAACACGTTACTCAGCTATTCCTTGGCTCGGGGCAGGGCAGAACGAAGGCGGCGCTCCGAGACGCTCCGGGGCGCTGCCACCGAGCGTGGCCGGCGCCGGGCAGCGCTGAGGCGGCGGGGGCGGAGCCGGGGGCGGAGCCGGGCCCGGTGCACCGGCGATGGCGCCGGGCGGCGCCCGGAGCTGCGCGGGAGGTTCCGGGCGGAGCGGGAGCTTCCGGGAGCGGTCGGGCTGAGGAGGAGGAAGAGGAGGATGAAGAAGGAGCAGGTGGCGCATTGCCAATTCTCCGTGTGGTACCCGCTCTTCAAGGCCGTCACCATCCGCAGGTGTGGGCGGGGAGGGGCGGCGGGGGCTGGGAGAGGCGGTGCGGGCCGGAGGGGAGCGGTGTGGGGTGAGGCTGGGGAAGAGTGTGGGAGGCTATCCTGCCCCTCCCCTCAGCCCGTGTCAGGGTTTTCTGGACTGTTGTGTACGGTTCTGGGCTCCTCAGAGCAGGAGGGACATGGAGTTCCTGGAACAGGTCCAGTGCAAGGCTACGAGCATGATTAAGGGACTGGAAAAGCTGAGGGAACTGGGCCTGTTCAGCCTCAAGAATTACAGAATGGTTTGGGTTAGGAGGGACCTTAGGAGGGACCTTAAAGACGATCTGTTTCCAATCCCCTGCCACCTTCCTCTAGACCAGGTTGCTCCAAGTTCCATCCAACCTGGCCTTGGGCACCTCCAGGGATGGGGCAACCACAGCTTCTCTGGGCAACCTGTGGCAGGGCCTCATCACCTTCATAAGAAAGAATTTCTTCCTAATGTCTCTCTAAACCGACTCTCTCTCAGTTTGAACCTATTCCCCCATGTGCTGTCACTGCAAGCTCTTGTAAATAGCCTTGCTCCATCTTTCCTGCAAGTTCCCTTCAGGTCCAGGAAGGAAAAACAGATGACTGAGAGGGGACTTCATTAATGCATATAAATATCTAAAGAGGGGGTGCCAAAGGATGGACCAGGCTCTGCTTGGTGGTGCTCAGCAGTAGGAGGCACAGGGCAGAAACTGATGCACAAGAAGTTCCACCTGAATGTGGGGAAGAACTTCTGTCCTGTGCAGTGACTGAGCACTGGAACAGGTTGTCCAGAGAGGGTGTGGAGTTTCCCTCACCAGTGATACTCCAGAACTGTCTGGACACAGCTGCGTGCCGTGTGCTCTGGGATGGCCCTGCTTGAGCAGAGAGCAGATGAGCCCTGTGTTCCCTTCCAGCCTGACCCATTTTGTGATTCTGTGGGGCTGAACTGGGGTGAAAATGAACTTGTGTTGGGGCAGGGTTGGGAGAGATAGGGAGGACCTGTGTGGGGCAGAGCTGGGGTGGAGGTGATGAAGGATTGATTGAGACATCAGCTGCAGTTCCAGGAGCTGGAGTCTTGTCTCTACATCCCAAGGGAGTGTTTTGGGAAGCCCTAGGGCAGACCAGGCACCCCTGTGCTCCTTGCTCTCCTAGTGGGACTCCATGCTGAATGTCAGAAGATATCCACACTGTTCCTAGTATCCAAATCCTGCTGTTCCTACTTTGCTACTTAAACTGTGACTGAATAGGTCCAACCCAAGTGGCCAGCTTGGTGTTTCTGTGTATTTCTGGAAGCCATAGGAAATTCTGCAGTTTGTAAGGTGCTGCTGCAGGTCATGAGATCGTTACAAGAACTACCAGTACCTCAGGAAAGTCGAGATAGCCGCCCTGTTGGATCAAAAAGTGCTGACATCATGCTTGTAGTAATCAAAGCATTTGATCTTTTCTCTTTCTTAGCGTTTAACACAGGCTTATTTTTGGCAAGTTTAGTGAAAGTCCTGCGTTTTTGGAACATTAGGATGGCATAGGCAAATTCTGATTTGAATTTCGGAAGGAAAACCTTTAGTTTGAGCAACATGTTGTCTCCTCACAAGCTGCACACAATTTTAGGAATTTCTTAGAGCTTTGAAGGAGTGGGGCATTTTTATGTATTTCATCTAAAATTTTTTGTGCTGTACTTCCCTGGAGGGAAAATGGGCATTGCTTTTCTGAGTGAGGCATAAGGTGGGCAAAAGACAATTTTCTTCCATAACGTTAGAGAATAAAACATAGTATTGTTGGGTTATGTGCTATGAAAAAAACAAATTCTTTCATTCCACTGGGATTTTATTATAGAAGTAATAATAAGGTATTAAAGAGATTTTTCACATTTCTTCCAGTGTTATACTTCCCCTGCCAGAGAATGTGAAAGAATATTTGCTGGATGATGGAACACTGGTGGTTTCTGGAAGGTAAAATGTGTTTTCTCCCCAGTTTCCAAGTATTAATGCCATTTTTTATTCACAGCACCATTTTGTATATACATATTGTATTGAACATAATGAGTTTTTAAATTTCACCAGTGTGACTGCAGTAAACCTCACACTGTGTGAGCATGTGAATGAGCTGACTGTTGTTAATAGAGTTGGATTTGCTGGTGCCTGAAGCAGATCCTGAAGTCCATGAATTATAATTCATTCTAGACCAAGTGGACAGTTTTTCTCCACATTTCTTTGGGGGGTGTACCAGTCTCTGGGATGCTCAGCTGCTGGTTTGTGTTTGGTTCTTTGGATCTGCTTGAGTCCAGTTCACAGGCTGAACCTGTCCCCTGCCAGTCCGGGGGTGAAGTGACATTACCTGAGCTTAATTCTCAATAAAATAAACTATATAAAAACTCAGGAATTAGTAACATTTTATATAATCATTTGCATATGAGTAATCCATGCATATGACAAAGCTGAATGTCCTGTATATACACCCATGCCAGGATTTTGGGTAGAGAAGAATGAAGTGGATAGATAGCAGGAAAACTTGGTAAGAGCACAGGCATTGATCTTTGTTTCTGCATAGGATCTCACTGTGTGGTTTCCTTGTGAAATGGTTAGATGCTGCATGTATCTTGTTAATGATCAAACTCAGAAATCAGTTCTCTCTCCATGATTCCCTAACTGGTAGTTTGCCCCTTGCAGAGCAACCAGTGGGGCCGTTAGTGAAAGGGAGCTTGGTCTGATTTATCAGGTATCAATTTATATAAAAATTGAAGCTGTTTAAACGCCTTGTAAAGATGAAAGGGTTTAATTTTTAATTTCTAAATTATTTTTCTTATTAAAGGATATCCAGAAAATTAGAATTGTTTTTTAAACCATTTTGGATCAGAAGTAGTATTGTCACCTGCTTCTGCAGAATTATGCAATTTAGCAGCAGCTGTTTATTTTAATAAGCCCTCAGAAAAGCTGAAATTGAAGGTTTGACTTAATAGCTGTGTTCAACAATTTTGCTGTTTTCAATGGAGTACTGGACAGCTGTATGATTGACTTAAATTACATTTTTAAGATGCTTGTAGTTAAAATTCCTTTTAGAAACCATTTTTTCTCTAAGTTGAATTTTCTTAGCTATAAGTGAATATAATCTTCTTGCAATCAAGGCCAAGATTGCTTCTAACCTTCAGTGCACCCGTATCTGACCTCTAGACTCAAAAACTGGATTGATGATTTAATCCCTATGGAAGTGCATTGAGGGACTGCTGAGACTCAGCTTGTCTAAGAATTGACTTTTGGCAGGGATGTTCATTTGGCCTTGCCCTGTTTGTTACACTCTCCACTTTCCATAGGATCTTCTTTTGTCTGTGTGCTGAGTGTGAGGACATTTTCTTTCCAGAGCCAGAAATTTACAGGTCAACATTCGAAACTCAAGGTTTATGAATTTTTACTTGGAAAGGGAGTATGGAGGCAAAGCATTATTTAAATTGAATTTATTTGAAATAAAAGAAGTTCAAATTGTGTTTGTGTCAGAGTACAGTAAAGTTGGAAAAGAATCATTAACAGGGTGTTGAAAAGCTTCAGTTACGGTGTTTTAGACCAAAAACTGATCTGCTAATTTGAAAAAGGAAAGTGTTCAGGGTAGGACCTAGGCCTAATGCCAGCTATTTGGTCTTCAGTTTTCAGTACTGGCTTCTCTGATTTTTCTCTGACAGGGTTTTGAGGTTTAGTCTCCTTATGAAAACATTTTAGCACCAAGAGCTGGAAGTGCTGTGGAAATGTAATGGATATGGTCAAATCAAACTCCAGTGCTTAATTTATTTTCCTGTTGATTTTTTTGTTTCAGAGAAGATCCACCAAGTCATGCTCAAGAGGGGAATGATGATGCAGAGGAGATACAGGTCAGTGTAAAATGCAAATTAATGTCAAGTCTCTTGAGAAAAATATAACATTTCTGCATAATTTATAGGTGCAGAGAGTCTTTCACAGAAATAATTATCGTGTGGTAGTTGCCATGAAAAACATAAAAATGTGAGCACTTGTGCTGTGATGTCAGGGAAAGTTGAAAATATTTCTATGCTCTTTCACAGAAAACTTTTCTTTATTTTTCATTTCTTGATAATTGCATTTCTAATAATGAATGGGGAATGTTGAAATTGAACTTAATGCTGAACTTTCATGCCCTGAAAAATTAGGAGTACACTTGGGGTAGTTACTTCAAGAAACAGTGAAATTTTCTGAGGCCATAATGACTTATAAGGCCATTTTAGAGGAAAAACACTGAAAAATCTTGTGAGTACAAGGTGACAGAAGGTACAACCAGGAAATGAAAAAGAAATAAAAGTGAAACTAATGGATCATAGGTCTAAGGATGGAAGTGCTGGAGCTGGAGACAAGCTGTAGATAGGGAAGACTGAGTTCTGAAATGTCCACCTTTCTGATATAAATCAGAATTGAAATATATACAGGTATCTTTTAATCAACACCAGAGTAGTACTTCTGCTGAATATACACTGTTTTTCCTGTCTTACTTTACAGCCAAAATAATTGCAGGATGGTCATGTTTTGCTGTCTGGGGCAGTTATTTGACCTGCATATTGTAAAAGGTTGCATGAATTCTGATGTTCTCATAATTATAAAGGATAGCTCAGGAAACTGGTAACCTTTGATTTGTTCTTATTTTGCACAGTGGTCAGATGATGAGAACACTACAACTCTTAAGGTAAGGTCCTGTAAAAGCCCAGTGTGGGTTTGTCAGCAGTTTCCTTTCTGCAGCCTTGTGATACAAAATTGTTGCTGGTTAGTGATAATTAATGTATTTAATTTTTTTCAGACCATTTTAGATGAATGGCAGTGTAGATGTCTGTAACTTCAAAAAAGTTTTACTAGCTTAATTTTATTTAACTAAAATAAAACCTTTTCTTCATCCCTGACAATTATACACTTGTTAGGCTCTAGGAAATGAGCTGCAGTACAGCTCTAAATATAGCTGTCTTTCATTTTCACCACTTTGAGTACCTCCAAATTATTTAATGAGACTGGATGCAGAAGAAACAAAGCCCCTGCAGCTCAATCTTCACAGCTCTTCTCTTGATGTGCCACTATTTCTTCTAAGTACATCTCTCTATTCTTTTCCTGTCTTTTTGGTTTCCTTGCACGTGGAATCAAGAGCATAATGGATGCAAACCAGGCTTTCTTGATCTTTCTCTTACATCTGTTTTTGAAATTTGCTGTTGCCCTGCCACTGTCAGAATTAAAATACTCAAGGCATTTGTCTGCCATTGATGCTGTAACTTGAGTCCTTTAGCTCCCTAGTGTTCATCAGGGTGTGGAATTGCTCATGTTGGATTAGGTGCCATATAATCACAACCCTGCTTTGAGTGGTCCTTCTGCCAGCACAGGATTTATAGTCTAGAGTTTAAAACTAATACTTTGCAAATTTGTGCACACTGATTAATCTTCAGTTCAAATATTTAACCTTTTATAACGAGATTCCTTAAATTGTAAATTACTTAAAAGAAGGAATTTAGGATCCATCATATGATTTGCAAAGCTCATGGTAACGATGAGTAATACCAGAGTTTTAAATCAGGTTCTGATTCAGGTTCTAATGTAGAACACAATAAGGAAATACATAATTAAGAAGTATTTACCTGTGAGAAGAGCACAGGGCAAATGACTCTAGTGTATCTAGGTAAGTCTACAGCTTCATCATGAGGGAATTGGAGAGGCAGAAAATTCTGATTTTAGGACAACTTGCATTAATATTAATGGTTACAAGGCCAGGCATTCAAAATTCAGGAAATGATGGAGCCCTGCTTGTTTATGCAGTTGTAGAACTTTCCTCTTGTGTGTATATATATCCCCTTGTGTTCATCAAATCATACATTGGTTACATCTTCCCAAGGAGGCTTAGTATGTGCTGGTATTACATATATAGTAGGACTCTTGATTCCTGTCAAAACAAGAGAAATTTGGATCAGAATGCAGTGGATGAAGAGTTTTACTTCTTGCAGGAACAGTTTCTAGAATCGACTGAAAGTCTAAAAATAAAATTAGAGAAGTGGTTTTTTGAGTTTTCCAAGTGTAGTTTCCTGTGGGGACTAGGTAATATACGAAGGAAAGGTTCAGCATGCTTTGAAGTTCAGTCTAGGTCACTGCACTAAAATGTGAGATTTTTTTAAGTGTTTGCATTTTGGGAAGCTGCAGTGAGGAGATGCCAGAACGTATGATTTTTTTTTTATTCACTCATATGGCTGTGAGAGTTTTGTTGTTTAAGAGGCATCAATTAGCTTTAGCCTAGAAGTTACTTTTGAATTGAGTTTAAAAATAGGCAGAAATAGTGTTCCTATATACTTCTTGCTATAAATCCTGTTACATGAAATATCTTTGACATATGCTTCAAATCCTTTCATATTATTTTAAAGGTCAGCAACCTGTTTTTTTTCTGTAGCACCACATTCAGGGTAGAGTTTGGAGCAACCTGAAGAGATGGGGTTTTTTTTACCTCAATCTTACATTTTCAATTTTCTTTATAAGGCAAGGTTTTCTAGTCCAACCTTTGCAGTGTATCCTCAATTTTGAATCAATATATTGTTAAGCAGCTACTTTAAGACCTAATTTAAGGGTTGATTAGTTAAAGTATTACTAACATTTTATAAAACTAGAGCTTAAATGAGCAGCTGTCACTCAAATTGCCTATGAATTAATAAAGTTATGTTTAATTCTAAAATCACTCTTCAGAAGTTTAAATATTACTGGATCTTATTTGTATACAATAATCTACCACAGCATATAAACAGGTAAGTATTTATGGTTTGGTTATTTGACTTGTATTTTGCCAGCTGTTGCAGAGTTCATGGTCATTCTTACGACGTTTTGAGTTTTCTTCTGAAGTTCATGATACTTGCTAGCAATGAGAGTTAGAACTGGGAGCATTTTCGGTTTTGCTCTGATTGAAAGAATGAGAGATTTGATAAAGTGATTTCAGTGATTTTATTGTATGCTGTGTTTCTGGGTTCATACTGATTTTGAACTTATTTCTAATGCAATATGTATTTCCAGTAGTATTACGAAGATGGCTACACTTCACTATTAAATGTATTGAAATTTATGTTTTTGCTGCTGTTCTTCATTCAGGCACCAGAATTTCCCGAGTTCACAGCTAAAGTTCAGGAAGCAATAAGTTCCTTGGGTGGCAGTGTTTTTCCTAAGCTCAACTGGAGTGCTCCAAGGGTAAGAATGCTGACTCTAAAAACTTGTAACAGATGTTGTCGTACAGAATATTTTGTGTTTATTTTCTCTCAATGCTTTGGAAAGAAGAAAAGACAAGTGGTTCTGATGAAGGAAGAAGTGATACACAAGATATCAGTGAAATGGTGGGGTTTTTAATCTAAGTGGAATCCCCTACTTCACTGATGTCTTGTCTATCACTAGATGGTGATGGCGCATTTTTAGGGAGGCTGATGCATGGCAGCACTGACTTTTCTATTTAAAACCTATATCCTGGTCACAGATGGCTGTGTCATGGGCAGGCTCTTCTTGTTCAGGATTAGTGGTTGAAAACTTTACCTGGTATAAAGATGAAAAGTGCAACAGTTTCAAAAAAGGCAATAGACTTTCCTCTAGTTAATTTGGGTACTCTTAACTGTACTGTAAAGATGAGTGCACCCAAATATTGTTTTGTGTTCAATCAAGCATTCCAAGAAAGTTCCTGGAAGCAGTAAGGCAAAAACTTAATTTTGCAAATGAATTTGCACTGCTTTTGTCAGAGTATTCCTAAGAAAAACTATAACTATTTTGTCTCTTTTAACCACTGATGAAGTTTTCCTTGAAATAAAAAACCCCAACTTTTCTCTATGTGTTTCAAATGTTGCGTAATTAGATAGCCTTGAAGTTTGCAGTCCCTCCTGCTAATAAAGGTGTATTTCAAGTAATCTCTGTGTTTCTTTAGGATGCCTACTGGATAGCAATGAACAGTTCTCTGAAATGTAAAGCTCTCAGTGACATCTTCCTGCTCTTCAAGAGTTCCGACTTCATAACTCGTGACCTCACTCAGCCGTAAGTAGATATCCAGCAGACAATCTTAGTTATACACAGCCAGAAAAAACCAAAAGCAAACCAGAAAGACATTAAAGTAGCACATGCAACCAATGTGCTTTGGACACTGTGGACTAAGGCCAGATTTTTTTGACTACCTTTCCAGAGCAAGTCATGTTGTATTTTTGAGATTTTTTGCCTTCCCGCTCCTCTTGGTGTTTAGTTGTTGCTACCCTCCTTATTGGTGCCATTTTTGTGGTAATACAGTGTGACTTTAGCGTGTCCTTTTTGTATTTGAAAGCTGTTGAGGTTTGTGTGTCTGCCTGGAAGATGCTTGAGACTTCCGCTAACTTATTTCACATATTTCTAGAGCTTGTTCTGAACCCAAGTTCTTGTAGCTCTTGGAACAAATACATTCCAGGAGACTAAGGATAGCAGTTACAGATAAAATTAAAAATATGATGTGCTTGGGGTTGATTTTTATCTGCTCACATGAAGGGAGTACTTATTCGTATAGGAACGGTTTCCTCCTGTAGTACCTGCATCTCATTGATTTATGTCACTCATTTTTAAAATACAGCATTTTTCTGAAAGAAAATGAGAATACTGGAGTGGATATTTCTGTTACTATGGTTACTTTTTCTTCCCCCCACAGACAAGCAGAATTTCAAAGAAAAGGGACAATCCACGGCTTGGTATCTGAGAGATTATTTTCCAATAATTATTCAATGCTTATTTCCAGTAAAGGATTTTTTAGGAGATTCAGTCAAATGCAGAGCCATTGTTATAGGTGCCTTTATAGGAGGTTAACAGGTATAAGTTTCATGTCAAGTGGCTTATGTCTTGATAAAAACTTTCTTTTTAAAGTGTGAAACCAGTTACATTAATGCTGTGCAACTGCCTTATTTCTTATTCCTGCAACTCTAATGAGACTCTTATCCCCCAGTTTTTGGTACATGGAAAAAAAAAAAAAAGAAAAGAAGGGACTGTTGACAGCAAGGCCGTAAGTCCAGTTCTGCTGTTGGGTTTCAGATCATGCCTAACCTGCAATGTCAGGAGGTGCTGGGGAGGAGACTGAGGAGGAGGACAGAAGATAAAACAGTTGGAAAACATGTTGGGCTTGGGAAACAATTGTGAAGAATGAGAATTCATGATTTTGGGGTCGCAGAGAATGAAAGGAATAGGAGAGATGAGAAATCTATAGTTTACGTGTCAGAGGTGAGTGAATTGTCGGAAGCCTTTAGTGCATTCCCAAGGAGCTGCTTTTCATGGTTTCCCCTAGTGAGAGGTGGGTCATCTGGAGAATGGCTTACTCACAAAGTCGAGCAGTAGAATTTTTGTTGGAATGGCTTTCAGGACTGATTGTTTTGGGTATGAAAAGAGCTTCACGCCTTGCATCATCCCTTTATGAATATTAATGTTAAATAATATGGAGTTCGTATTTACTGTCCTCATGTATAAAGAGGTCCAGCAAAAGGTACCCAGAGCTCCTTGCAGAATTCTTGTTTGGTTAATTTCTGTTTTCTAGTGAGTCTTGGAGACAAGCAAGTGTTCAGCAAGTGCCACCTGATTTAGATGTGGCAACTCTTTGTATGGTAGAATGAATTGGTTCAGCCACCTTCACTGATACTGAAATCAGTGTATTTTCTGTCAGGTTTAATCTTGTATCAGTTCCAGTCAGTGCCTCAGCTCTTCACCCCCTGCAGTCAGCACTGGCTTGGTGGGAGAGGCAGTGAAGACATTCTGGTGGCTGTGGTGTGAGGTTTCACAGCACGGCTGTTGACTTGAACCATCAGTGATTTCACACAAGAACATTAAGTTCACAGAAGAACAATACTGGCTGAGCAGCCCATAGCAGGCACATTCCCATCTCCTGATCCTGCTGTGGGAGAATAACGTCTTGCAGAAAGGCAACACCTCCAGCTCCACTGTCTAGTCCATTTAGACTTCTGTTCCAATGTGATAAGACCACCAGATAGCACAGCTAAGGTGGTAAATAAGTAAAGCTTGTGACATGATTGTGGGAACTCACCTTAGTCTATGTGTGTATCTTGTAATTTATGAATATGTCATACTTGATTAAAGCATATATTATTGTCCAGTCTCTGCTTAGTATTTCTAAATTACAAAGTTATTTATACAGAATGTCCCCAGGCAGTGCAATGATTATTGCTAAATCTTTACAGTGGTTGTCCTTAATTATACTATTGATTAGCTGCCAGTTCACTAGTCCTTAGCAAGCAGAAATTAAAAATGTAGCTGGCATAAGAACCTGAAGTGCTGAACAAATGAAAATTACATCCATAATGCATCCAAATCCCTTGGAAGGACTGCTTGGAGGGAGGAGAAATGCACTATATTTCTGCTTTGTCAGTAATACTCAGTATGGTCTAAAGGTTTCTTGCCATGCATAAGTAACAGCTGAAGTCCTGGATACCCTTTTTTTGTTGTTGTTTTGTGTCCTGTTCAGCTGTACGAACTTAAATATCCACTTTGGGGGTCATAACATGGTAAACATGCTGCAATGGCAATTTGTAGATCTGGGTTTTAACCTAGAAATTTAAGCCAGTGATGCAGGACTTAAAGCAAATCACTTTCTTTGCCTTTTTCTTCCTCTCCCATTTCCTGTCTGCCTCTAAACATTGTTCAGGTCAGGGAATGCCCTTGTTGTAATTCTCAACTGTCTCAGGTTCCAGGAAAACTTGAGCCATGTAATGTTTTAATACAAACTAATAAAAAAATTGGACTCGATGCAAATATACTGAGCATGAATAAATTGCTTTGACTGTTTTAAAAGTTTGGATTCTCTCATGATGCTGACACCTTGGTTGAAAAGTTCAGACTAATGAATTCCCCTTCCAGCATGTTAATTTGAAATAAATTAACAAACACTTCAGAGCAATGTACTCATTAATGCAGTTGATGTTGTTTCTGCTTTAAAATCAGCATTGTATTTTACTTAGCTGAGTTCTCAAAAAATCTTGTGGGTGGTGTGATGTTAATTTTTCAGGCAGTAATGTAGGCTTTCAGAAATTTAGTGTTGAGTATGTGTCATAAAAAAATCCCTTTGTAACTGGAATTTCTGTTAGGTGATTAAAACTCCTTTTGAGCAAAAAGCTCTGTATAGCTCTGGTGGAAGCACTGGTGTAAAATACAGTTTTCTTCCTTATTGTTAAACTGGGTGGACTATATTTTGTTAAAACATGATTGATTGCTCACCTTGAGACTGGTAGAAATATTAGCAGTACTTGTACTGATGTGATAATGCCCCTGCATTCCAACAACATTTCTGATGCCAGACTTAATGCTTTTAATATTGACTTCGAGATTGTATGGAAATTTCAAAGTTTTTTGAGATGTGGAGGAATAACAGCGTGTGTTATCCTAATAGAACATAGGAGGCAGTGTTGGATCATGAAGAATGTGCCTTAGCACTCCAGCATCTTTCTGCAGGAGCTGTTAGTCTAGGCTTTAATATAAACTGTTTCAAGGTAGGCAGTTCCACACGAGAGGATGTGAAAAATGAGACCTTTGATGATGACTTTTTTTTTTTCTTGAGGTTTTACTCTCGCCCATTTTTCTTAGCAATTTACAGTGTAGTTGCGTGGTGCATTAATTTCCTATTTCTTTTAGGCCTCAAAGTTCCAGCAAGGTTTAATATTCAAGGAATAAAGATACAGTTCAAAGGCTATTAAAAGCTTCTCCTTATTTTTTTAATAAGGTTTTAAAATAAACTATGAGATAATAGTGAGGAAGTATCAGGTACAGAATAAATTTTACAATTCTCATCATATTCATAATACTTCCTAATTATCTCAGTGACTTGCAGATGAGTTCATGGCTTTCTTAGCAGGGTAGGTGCTGGAGAAACTTGCCAACCTTATTAAATTGCTTTTCTCAGTGTTGAAAACTGACCTGATAATGGCTTTGTGTAGCATGTCCTGTGGTCAGATGTTTGCATTTGAAGTTTGACATTGAACTGCCACATATAAAGAGATCCAAGTATAACTCTGTAAAAAAGCTGTTGACCACAACACAGCAAAAGAGTTTGATCCCTTCACCCATAGTATTCAAAATTACAGTTTTCAGATGCTTCAGAAAATACAGTCCGGGCATCTCTCAATTTGAGGTCCCTGATATCTTTCTGATTCTTCTTTCAAGTACATGCAAACCTGAATAGGATGTGGGTAGAAGACACCCCAGTTAGCATTGTGCCTCTAGAGATCAAAAGCCCATCTGTAATACATGAGTTCAGATGGGTCTCAGCAATAGATGCTACAATGAGCTGGTAAGAAATAGGAAATTGCAACAAGTCACCCAAAATTTACTCCCTGAACAAAGGTGGCCTTTTGTCAATGAAAACTCATGATAATATTAAGAATGAAAATTAGATCACAAAAACATGAGTTTGTCTTGTGCTGTGTTCAGCCATTTTTTCCTCATTTGTTCTCAGTCCTGTGTCATTAAGGCTCAAAAAAAAAAACCCCTATGTCTTGCAGTATTTTTGCCTGTTTGCTTGATTTGGCAGCAATACCTGCACAGTCTGTGGGGCTTGGGATGGGATGGCACCCAAGGATTTAATTTTCTGACTTAGAAGGAAAAAGGAACCATCCTTTCTCACATAGCTCTTACCCAAAATATTTGAGGATTGAGTTAGGGAATAATTTTGATTGTAAGGCTGGGTTTTTTGACTGCTGGAAAAGACTGTTATTGGGATGAACTGGATTGCAGGTACCCCAATCTCAGATATGAGGTCTGTGAGAGGTAAGATATGAGGTCTGTGAGAGGTAATACAGTTGTGTGTGCAGGCACTGTAAAAGTCCATGTGCTGGACTTCACTTGCCTTTGTAAATAGAGTTTATTATTGGCTTTGTGTGGGGGGGGGACATTTTCTTCACCATGATAGGCATAAACTCTAGTAAGGGAGGAATTCTGAGTCTAGCAAAACCGTGAGCTCTCATGGGTTTGTTTCTGTTGCCTTGACAGATCTTAAATTGCGGGGAATCTAAACTGTAGTTGAAGGATGTTATCTGTTTACACAGGCTTACAGATATATATATATGATGTGTTTGATCACTGTGCTTTTGGAAAGCCTGCCTGTATCGCCCTACTTTTCTGTGTGTTGTGGATATTAAAGTCTAAACTAAAATGTGTGAAATTTATTTCTGCTGGCAGCATACAGAATGAACTCTTACAATAGCTCTTCACTTCAAACCAAAGGCTGGGCAGCCATGTCTTACAAATGTAATGTTTATGTGAGACTTCTGGGTTGCTGAATGAAGTTCACTAACAAAAGGAGATCCTATAAATACTGCATTTAGGACTCTTGCTCAGCAGTGACCCTTAACGCAGTTCTGTGCTTCCAAGTAGTTTGTTACCAATAAGTTCAGGGAGTAGAACTGTAAGAAAATCATGTATTCTTCTGTGAATACCTTTTGAAAGTTACAGAATCTATTGCAGGTTTATTGTAAAATCACAAAAAGGTACATGGAAGTTGACTTGGCTAATAACTGCCTTCATTCTTGCTAGCTCCTGAAAGGAGACCAACAGAGTCAGCTCCTCACAAGGGACAAAATCTTGACATCTGCTTGCAGTTGTGGAAATAGTTTTGTTTATTCCCACTCTCAAGAGATTTGTAAGAGTGTTTCTTAAGGCTCTTAATTTAAAAAGATCCATGCTATGGAATCAGGAGTGCCGAGCAGCAGTGCTGTTTTGCATCCTTTATTCATGGAAATGAACTGCTGTAAGGCATGATGATGTGTCTCTGTTGTGTGGTTTGCAAAGTTAAACATTAAAAGAACTTGGGAAAACATGCTGCAATGAAACTGGATTAGATTGCTCAAGTTTATTGGGTTTTTTGAGAATTCTGTTATGCTAACATAACAATACAAGGGGAAAGGAGCAGCACTGTTGATTCAAACAGAAATAAATCAACAGTGAATCAACACTGACATTTTGGACACATCCCTGGCCAGATTTAAGTGCTTCCAAATTGCACTAGAATATAGGAGGTGATGATTCAGGTTTTTTTTCCCATGATAATTGTCAAAAGGAGAGTTGTTATGTATTGCATTTACTTGCTTTGTACATATTGGAAGTAATTTAACAGTAGTTCTTAAATTTCACAGTTTGGGGTTATTTTTCTCACTATGGCTAAAATTTTACATGTAAAGCAGATTTTGAAGCCTGTGCCTTCCTTTTCCAGATTTATTCACTGTACTGATGATTCCCCTGATCCTTCCTTGAACTATGAGGTAGGAGTCCTTGCATGATTTCTAAGTAATTCAAAAGAATTGCTCACAGCCTGGATGACATTTGTGGTTGGGTTTCTGTCCATGAAATGTGCTATGTTTGTTTTATTCCTGTTGCTTTGGATATGAAAGGAAGTCTGGTTCAGCACTGCAGGTCATAAGAAGTTCATTTAATTGCAGATCAGGTGGGCTAAAGTGCAGACTTGAGAAGCTTCCTTGCAATGTCCTCTCATATCTATCAGGTTGTGACAGGTAGGACAAGTTCAGTAGTTCAAAGTCATATATTCTTGATGGTGAGCTGCTTGTGAACATCTCACTGAGGTTATCAAGGGTGAGGCTTGCTACAGTGGCTGGGGACATCCTGAACTGGTCTGTCACATCTTGTTTCCTAGCATTCCAGATCAGAATGCTCAGGTAGAGATGCTTTAAACTGTTAATGTGGAGCTACTGCTCTTATGGTAACATCTAGTCATCTCTCTAATAATAGTTTTTATGTAAATATAACATGTGTCATCAGGCTGTGGGCTTAAAGGGCTTTTCAAAAGTGAATGAACCCTGTTTTATTTTAAAGTACTATCAAGTGTGCTTTAAAGATACAGGACATCCAAAAGTTGGAACAAAGATTTTAATGTTAACACTGTAGTTAGGAATGTCATCTCTGGTTACTGAAGCTTTCTGCTGCAGTTTAAAGGGTTTGGGAGTTTCCAGCATCCAGTAACAGTAACTGGGGCCTTCAAAAACATGGATCCTTCAGAATATTTCAGCTCAGGAAATACAGAAACTTGAGAAAGTGCCAGAGAGATGCTTTAGTTCCCAGGCAGTCTGTCCTATTGACTATAATAGTTTGCTTTCTATTTCTGTCCTGTGTCCTTATTTTAACTGGTTTGCGCCTTCAGAGGCGTCACAGAATTCTGCTTGGGTGTGTACCAGAATAGAGGTTGATTTGGATAAATTTAATTCTGCTCATCAGCTCCTTTGACTAGGGAGCAACTTTCTGCCAATTCCATGACAGATTTGTTGTGTTGTACAGCAGGGTTTTTATTTTCCATTCTTTATCATTAATGTAACTTGGAAGTTGTTTCATAAATGATTTCACAGTTATAAATACTGTACGAAGTGGAAGAGCGTAAGATAATTAAGGTGGGAAAAGACCTCAGGAGGTGTCTAGTCCATCTTCATGCTCAAAGCTGGGTAAGGAATGAGATCATATTGTCTTGCTCGGAATTTCATAAAATCTGGTCTGAAAACCTCAGTGGGTGGAGGCTACAGAACCTCTGTGAGGAAGCTCTTCCAATGCTTCACAGTCCTCATGGTTCCTTATGTCCTATCTGAACCTTTCTCCTTTAAGCTAGTTTAGACTATATGGTCTTTAGAGATGCCATCCAACTGAAAGCATCCTGTGATTCTCTGAAATTAATATTAACTCTAATTGTTGAAATATTTGCAAAGATGATTACGTGAACTGCAGATTTAAGATTGTTTTGTTTTCTAGTAGCAGTGGTCATCTTATCATTACAGCAAAGCTGTAGCTCTAAAAGGCAGACCTGCTGACAAAAGGATGCTGTTACTTTTCTGAAACAATGCCTTGTCTTTTGTTTTTCCTCCACAGCTTGTTCTTCGCAAATGGTGTGAACTAATCCCTGGTGCAGAATTCAGATGCTTTGTGAAGGAAAACAAGCTTTTAGGTAAGGAATTCTTAAAAACAAAATTATTGGATAAAGTTTTGAGGAGTTTCTCTGATTCCTTGAATGAAAAAGTCTGAAGAGAGTTCTTTCTTTTCACACCTCATTTCTGAAATTAATGGTTTATTCTTTCTGTAATTTAAAATGTGGTTTACCACATCTCACTTTCCACTGTATTTGAAAGCCTGACAGCACAGCATGCTTGCCTTTACAGTGGGAATACTCTTCATTTAATTGTTAATTCAGAAACGTCACCCAAAGGCGGTTTTATGAGTGAGTCTTTTATATTCAGGAGGAAATTGCATCATCTCTAACTTGCAGAATGAATACAGAGGCAGTTGTATATTGTGCTACAAATACATGACCCCATGTGGATATTATATACAGAAAGTTGGGGAGATCAGAACATCTCCACGAGTGTAGGAGGTGTCTTTGAGTTTATATGAAATTCAGTGTAGCTTAGTTAGAACCAGTTGTTCCATTGCTCAAGTGCAGAATCCTAAATGTAAAATGTTTCAAGTGGCACTGAAGAACCGGGGTATCCATCCACAGCATGCACAGAGCCCCTCTGGCAGCTGGAGAACAGGCAGATTGTGCTAGAGCATGTGTTGTAGGCAGCTGAGTAGGATAAATTTAGCTCAATTTTACTCCTCTGGTTGTGTTGACTATTCTCTGCTGACTATAGCAGGAAATGAGAGACCCTGTGCACATACAGGTGCTTGAATTGAGGGGTTTAATTTCAGGCTAATTACTACTCTGAAGTTTGATTTTGGTGTGGTCTACCGTGAAATCTTTAGAGATGAACAGAAACTCAAATAGCACAGGATTAGTGCACATTTGTTCTGAACAAGGTTGAATCATTCTGCCTGAACTCTTCTAACAAGGAAGTGTTGCAGCAGTGATGGAGCAAATCCAGACTCTACAGGAAGGAAGGTGATTTTTTTTTTTTTGCTTTAAGATAAAACCAGGTTTTCTCACTTTGCCTCTCTCATGCCTACATATTCACAAGCACCAAGCTCCATATCCACAAGTGGTCTCTCCAGGGTTCCTTGTGATGGTATGGAAGGCCAGGGATATTGGCTATGTAGTTCTCACTGTTTCTCCTGTCTTAGCAATGGTGAGTGTGGGCTTGTTTTGGCTGTGCCTTCTTGTGCCTGTTGGGAGCTGTCTGTAGTTTTTTGCTCCATCCAGCCCCACCTCTGTGAACCTTGAGGAGCACACTCCCTGTTCTTGGTTTCCTGATTTGGGTTTCCTATGGAGCTGCACAGACATTTGAGCTGTGCTAATCCACGTGCTGTCAACACACACCATTCTCCTAAACCCTCTTATTTGGCTATTCCTTCTGGTGTTCCTATGCTCATCTTCCCGTTTTCTCTCCATTTATGCCAGTTGCAAGTGTATCACAGCTCTCTGTAACAGAGTTTATCTTCCTATTTGCAGAGATTTCCCATTAAGTCTATATTGCTTAATGGCTCCTGACAGAGCTTTTTGAAGGGAATCCTGTCCTGCTTTGTGATGCTGGAACACCACAACTGCCAGAGATACACATTGCTGTAATAACCTCTAAAACATTTGAATGCAGATTTATTATAGAATATAAATATATGCAGTAATATTTACTTTCAAGTACCTCAAAGCATTTGTACACTGGCTAATTAAACACTGTACATTTCATGACCAGGTTTTGAAACCTAGTAGATCTGCCAATATGGGATTTTTTTTTTTTAAGTTTAGCACTCCAGCTGCATTTCTGAAGATAGTTCCAAGATTTCTCACAATATGTTCCCATACTCTTAAAATTAATAAGCCTGTCAGTCATACTAAGGAATGATACTTGCAGTATAGTGAATGATTTTCCAGTTACACATCTGCATCCCCTTAGATGCCATCATCTTTTGTTTTTGTTTTTTAGACTCAAGCTTTGCAGTGGTATTAAGAATCCAAAGTTCCACTGACAGAATAAACTTTTTACCTGAACTTTTTAAAGAAGAGCACATCTTTGGTGTTAGCCAGCATTATCTTACAGTAAAACTCTGCATTTTATAGATGGTTAAAAGAGCAAACTGTCATCACTGATACATCTTCTTTGGGGAATTCTGTCTCTTTGTATGTAAATAGCCTGAGTTACTCATTCTGCAGTGATGGGGCAGGTCTTGGGTTTGACATTTGTCAAGCAGGGTATTGCAATGTTTTATGTTGGCACATCCTGTATGAGAACTCTTGTCACTCAGGATGCATGCAAGTGTATAATCCTGTTGATGTTGTTTTACACCAGTATCTTGTAGACAAATGTATGAAATTAAGAACTTGTAGGAGGGATGGTTTGTCTACATAGGCAAGAAAGCCCCTGAGGGAGCAAATGGGAGAACTAAGGTACTGGCCTGCATGCCACCCCACTGATTTGGAGGTTTAGGGTTTCACCTATGGTGTCTTATCAATAGGCACATGTTATTCCACAGTTGAAAATCAGTTAAATGAGAATCTGTGTTATCCAAGGATCACCTTTGCTAATGTGCAAGCTTAGCCTCCACCCATGGCATTTCATGGTTCCAAACTGTGGTCTCTAGATGTGCAGAACAAGGTTTTTGACCAGAGTAACCAAAGGGAATAAAACCAAAAGGAAAAGATGGGAGCTGGAAACTTAAACACAAGGCAGAGTTTCCTCCTGAAATTCACTTTAAAATAGTCTACATGTGTACATATAAAATGAGGTTCACAAAATTTAGGACAGAGCTGTTCAAGGAAGAGATTCCTAATGGAAGTACTTTAACTATAGCAGAATAAAGCTAACAAGTAAGTCACTAATAATGGTAGAAAATTGGAAAAACCCCATCTTCTGTGTCTGATAACTGCTTTTTTTTCTGGTTGGGTTTTTTGCACGCATAGAGCTCTTTATAATTATCTGAAATTATTGACAGGTATATCACAGAGGGACTACACCCAGTACTACGATCATATCTCTAAGCAGCACGAGGAGATCTGTAGATCCATACAGGAGTTTTTCAAGAAACACATACAGTATAAATTCTTGGATGAAGACTGTAAGTATCTTGAGGGTATCTGTGGGTCTGCATCTCTCTCTTCATTGCTCTTGCTTTCACAGGGCTCGGTTCTCTTTAGCTTGAGTCTGAAAGCTCTTGTGGCTGCAGCATGCTGAGCAGCAAAGGTTTGGAATTACATTGGCAACAGAAAAATCCTGAAGGAATAGGCTGGAGCTCTTCAAGAAAACACAAGACATGAGTGAAAGATCCCTTCAGAAGGCATAATAACTTTTCGTTTTGTTTTGTTTTAAGGCTTTTCCCCTTTATACTTGAAAATTATTTTTATACTAAAAAAGCAGAGTAGGAGATCCTTGACAAAAGACATTCAGTAGTGAGAGGAACACTTGTTTATAAGGATGTTGTCAGATGTTTGCTGCTAAATTATTGATGTATTCCCTGAATAAAGGATTTTTAAATTTCTCTTCAAGAAGTTTTAATTATTTCTCCTAGAATATCAATGCAACAGGTTAGGTGCCAAAATCTTTGAATAAAGGCCACAGTATTTGATGCACCTACTCAGTCCAAGTAAATTGACTTGTTCTTTTAATGTGAAGTGCTTTGCAAATTTGATTTGAAATAGTTTTCTAACATGCTTTAGTGAGAATTGAATGGTGTTGCATTGTGATGGGTGATCAATAGTGGTGAAAAACATGATGAAGAAATTTAAATTAGGTCTGGCATGGACCAAATCTCAGCTTAGTAAAACCCATAAACATAAGAATTTTCTGGCAGTTTTATTGTCATCTCTAAAGCTTTGAAAATTCAGCCTTTTGGTGGGTTTTTAACGTTATTAATTTTTTTACTGAGACAGCAGAGCAGTCAAATAGATCTGTCCTTTCTAACTGTGTGAAAAAGGTACCTTCAAGTGCCAGTCTCTGTTATATTGAAGTTCTTAATAATTTGACTCTGCAAAGCTGCTCTGTTTCAGTCCAGAGAAGTTCTCATGGACTGCTGCTTGGAGAAGACCAGTAGAATAGTACAGTAATTTAATAAGTCCATTACATTTTGAAGTAAGATCAGTCATATAGATCTGGCATTCTGATTACTGGCTTTTAATTTTCCTCTGTGTTCCAATGTAATTTTAGCTGGTATGTAATCAACTGATAGATAAGAATTCAGGGCACTATTTTTGGAAATTGATGCCTAGATTTAGGCTCTGAAACGGCTGTCTGGTGAACTGAAAGGTCTGAAATGTCATCTTATGTAAAAGATGCCATCTGAATTACCTTGAGGGAAAAAGAGGTTTCAGGGCAACCTTCTGGGATGAAGGTTTGTTAACTTTTTATTCTTAGGCACTAAATGCTGGTCCATCTGCAGAGAAATACCATGCAGAAAATGTTTTCTGTGTTTTTGTGGGTGGTTTTTTTTACCACATTGCATTTATCCCCCATCATCTCCCTTGATCCACTGCCTGGTAGCATATGTGTTGTTAACAAGAAAAATCTGGGTTTGCTTGTTTGTTTGCTTTTAAAAAGAAAGGTATTACAGCTTTTTTCCCGACTTCTTGTTTCATTGGAGATTTTGATGCTGTTTGCTCTGCTTTTTCCAGTTGGTCTGGTAGCATCTCCAGATGGAAGAGTTGAGTCAGAGCAGCTGAAGCATTGCAGAGTCAGAGCAGTAGGATAACAGATGGGTGAATGCTTTATAAATACTTCCAAATTATGTTAGAACCTTCTAAATACCTTTGATAGGATCCCAGCAAGAGCAGTGCTCTGGAGGTGTTGATAGTGCAGAGCTGGGCTTTGGCTTTCTCTCAGTTTAGAGCAGTTTCTGGTGAAGTTTCACTACAGTCTCACTGGCACAGGACACTCCTGCTCTGAGGTGATCCCTAAGGAGAGAGATCTTGTTCAGTGTTTGTGACTGTCCTGGACCAATCATCAGAGTGCAATCAGTCTGGATTCCAGCTGTGTGAATGCCAGTGAATCCCAATAAATCCATTAACCTCAGTGGTTGCCATGGGCTTACTTTAGGCTGACAGGCCTCACTATAGAAACCCTCAGTTGCAAGGGATATCTTTGGCATATGACTAAGGACGGGATGTGGTGCAGACACTGAGTTCAGTTGAACAGCTGGAGAAGAAATCCTGGGGTTCCTGTACCCACCTTTACATTGATGACTGGCTAAGCCACTGAGGGCTGGTGTTCCTGGGAGAGCAGAGCACTTAATCCTGGAGTGACTTTGACATTGACGCAGCCCAGCTCCTGCAAAAGCTGCGTGGACTTTTAGGCTGCATGGTAAACACCAGCTACGTGACTGGCTTTGGCTTTGTGGAGTTGTGGTTTGCCCTTAGCCCAGCCAACTTCACATGAAATGTCAGATTAAGCTTTACATGCATGGATGTGATCAGTCAACATCCCTGTTCCTGACAGGCAGCTTCCTGAGAGTCAAGTGTTCTGCAGTCATATCCTGAGTTTAGTTTATCCACATATATTGGGAAATCTCTTAGCTGAAATATTCCATTATTAGTGAAGGAAGTAACAATACAGCATTTGTCTGAGGCTTTTCTAATTTTTTTTTTCTTTTACCTTTCTTCCTGCTAAACTGGTACAACTTTTTCATGTAGCCATGCCTGAATGCTTCCCTGTTGATTTCCTTAGCTCAATAGAAAGACAACTCAAAGGTTTGTTAAACCACACAGAACAG
This sequence comes from Brachypodius melanocephalos, assembly GCA_013398615.1. Classification (NCBI taxonomy): domain Eukaryota; kingdom Metazoa; phylum Chordata; class Aves; order Passeriformes; family Pycnonotidae; genus Brachypodius; species Brachypodius melanocephalos. The sequence goes on along the minus strand of VZSR01001299.1, from coordinate 13,006,557 downwards.
AGGCTGATGGAAAGCTGCAGATACAAAGTCATGTTTAATTAAGCCAAGGGGAGGAACAACAGTGGAGCCAGGCAAGGCAGCTTTGAGTCAGTCACTGAGTGGCAAAGGGGTTGTTTGAAGGAGTTGTTGATTTTAGGTGTGCTGTGTCTGCTCTGGGTGACATCAAACATGGCCATTTCACTGCCACTAACTCCTTTGTTCCTACAACCTGTTTGTCTTGTTAGCTGCTGAAATCCTAATGTCTGTGGACCGGGAACTTTCTCTTATTAACTGTGCAATGCCAATACAATGGAGTCTTGATCCTTCCCTGAAACATCTCTGTTCTGCTGTAAACGAAACAGCAGTATTGTCTAAGATAAGCTCTCTGGGCTAAGAGTTTGTCAGATATTCTTCATGGGAGAAAAATCAACAGAGGAAACCAGCATTGAATGGAAAAACTCAGCAGCTGATTTCCCAGTGCATTGACAGTAGTTCTTGAAATGTTTCAGCTTCCTCTTAGAAGCATACCCAATCCTGGCTTGCAGTTCTTTAGACATATTGACTTTGCAGATTGTGCTGTGTACACAAGTATCTATTCAGATTTAGACTTCTGTGAAATTATATATCTTTTACAATTAACTTTTTTTTTCCTTTTCAGTTGTTTTTGATGTGTACAGAGACAGCAGGGTAAGTGAACAATAGGTTTTATATAATTGTTTCTTATCTGAAAACTTGAAATGCTACAAAGATCAAACAGGTAATAGCTTTGTCTTCGTAGAAGTGATCCTGGAAAAAAAACAACCAACCAAACACAAAAATACCACCGAAAAACCCCAACCAAACCAAAAAACACCAAGCAAAACGTACTTGATGTTATTCTGTTTGACAGATCTTTTTCTATGTTAAATGTTGTCTACAGTAGAAGAATAATAGGATTAGGGGTGTAAATATGTCTGTGCCAGTGATGTAATTACTTAATTAATATCTTCCAGAGAAGTTGTCTGTTCTAAAGCACAGAACTTAGGCTTCAACTGCAATTTTCTCAGCTCTGTGAATCTACAAGAGGCAGCTTAGTTTTTGTTATGACATTGAAGTCCTTGCTGCAGTAATTTAGAGTAGAATAGACTATTTCAGTTGGAAGGGACCTGTAATGGTCATCAAGTCCTACTGCTTGACTAATTCAAAGCTGACCGAAAACTAAAACATGTGATTATGGCTGGTGTCTTCAAGCACATGGTGGGATTCGTGGGGCTGTCCTGTGCAGGGCCCGGAGCTGAACTCAGTGGCCTTGTGGGTCCCTTCCAATTCAGCGTATTCTGTGACTCTTCATTAAGGGCATGGTCCAAATAGCTTTCAAACACACAAACAAGTTTGGGGCATTTTCTTTTAAGACAGATATTCCCTTGGGCTTTATTTCTTTTTCCATCTGTGTATTTTTTCACTAGAGCGTTTGAAATCATCAAAATTATCCTTAATCTTTCTTCAGATTATCCTTGTTAGATTGCAAAATGGTTCATATCTGGATGTCTAGGATAGGAAGGGATAATTGTCAAAAGAGGGTGTGAATGTGGTGTGACCAGTTTGTGACAGATGGAAGCCAGTTTTTTCTTTTCAAGCTGTTCCAGCAGTGGTTCTGAGAGTTGAACAGATCAGAGCCCTCAACATCCAGGTAGTGATGGAGTTGGGGAGAAACATCCCACCTCAACAATTTGAAAGACATGTAGGTGTAGTGCTTAGGGGTGTGGTTTAGTGGTGAACACAGAGGTGCTGGGCTAAGGATTGGAGTTGATGATCTTAAAGGACTTCTCCAACCTAAGTAATTCCATGAAAGTGCCAATATCAGAGTTAGTAACCTTGACTTTCCTAGTGTCAGTGGAGAAAAATATTTGGTCAGAAGAATTGTGCTTGAAAGGCTTGATTGGAGAAAGTCTTTATTAGAGTGGTGTTGAGTGTATTGGGAGTAAGTCCTGATTCTCATTTTGAATGTTGCTGAACTATTTTGTAATTGTATAACAGTAAATCATGCTGCAGTTTACAAAACAGGAATGTGTCTCGTGTGGAAAACAACAACTGTACCATTTCTCAGGCCAGCTTTTAATGTAGGTACCTGAAACGAGGCTGTGGGCTAGAGCATCTTTGCTGTAATGGAAATTACCTGTCCAGGCTCAAATCGACAGACGTGAGGATGCTGTCAGGGAAAATGAGGAGCAGCACTTGAGCATTGAAGCAGATTCTGCCGTTGGGTGCTCTGCCTCATAGCTGAGGCACAAAGACAGATTATTTAAGTAAAAGGTTTCAGCCTGTGGGATCTCAAATGAGCAGTGTTTCTTCATCTGTCAAGATAAGATATATCTGTTTGTAGATTTCTCTTGCTGCCTTCTACCCTCAGGTCTTGTAAACTGCCAGATAGCCCTTTGTGTGTCAGATGCTCCTCCTTTCACACGTACTATTGTGGTTTGCAACTGAGTTATTCATCGCTCCCTTGGCCTGTGAGTTACAGGCAGCAAAAGAATATTGTGAGCATGATTAATTTCCAGAGCCCGTGCTCCTCATCAGGCTGGTTGCACAGCAACCTCACCTACAGAAGGAGAGAAATGTTCACTGTCTGCTTGTTTTAAATCCTTTCAACTCTAAATCTGCAGCTTGGAGAAGCAGGTTGTTGTTATGGTTGTAAATGACAGCAGCCCCCATTCCCGTGCTCACTTTAGTTGCTTTAGAGACTGTCTGGAGTTGGCTGCCACAGGTTCTGCTCGCTGAGTTGGAGGTGGAAGTTCACAAAAGCCTGAGAATCAGCTCTGCTGTTGCTCTTTGCTGTCTCCCAGGTGTGAACAACAAACCAACTTCAAGACAAGTCACTGTGGTAAGACAGAGCAATGCATGGAGTGGCTCCAGACCACTGCTGCCTCACAGCTCTTGTTAAGGAGCAGACCAGTGCTTGTGTCTGTGCCTTGTGAGCATTGTCACTGTGCAAGAAAGTGCAGCTGGGTTTAGGGAGATGGAGCAGTAAAGTTTGCATTTTACCTATTTTTAACTTCCTTTAAACAACAGGCTTTGTCACGGGCACTTCCTTTCAGCACCCTGCTGCTTAATACCTTAGTAAAACAAAGCATGAAGCTGACGGAGTGTGGTAAATCTATTGATTCCTTCTTTTAGAATGGGAAGAAAACACCATGTAGTACAAGTAGGGGCATTTTTCCCCCTCCACTTATGCACAACTTTTTTTTCCTGGCTTTGGTATTTCTGTGCTCTTGTATGACAAAGGTTACTAATAGCAGGCAAAAGATAGCAGATAATTAGCCTTACTACTGCTTTTTAGATACACAGTGCAAGTTATCTGAAACTGTATTTAAATCATGACATTGCATGAAAGACTTGAAAGAGAATTTAATCTTAAGAAAAGGCAGTTTGGTTACTGACCCAGGGTTATATACACTTTTTTAATGAGCCCTGAAAAGAGATATTTAGTTTGTTTTGCCACTTCTCATCCATTTGCAGCTAGCAAAGCTCAGTGCACATTTAAGACCATCTCAAGGAAACAGCTGTTGCTGTAGATGGTGCACTGCTGTCTGCAGAGGTGGAGAAACACTGCTGGGTGTTCACAAAAAACATGTTGCTTTCAGAAGTCTCAAAGTCAATTTTCAGTTTTTTCCAGGGTACATTTATTCTCTAGAGAAATGATCTTAATGTACCTGTGAAAAAGTTGAGTTGGATGTATTTGAGGTGAAGAGGAATTTCTGTGAAAGCCTTTTGTGGGGAAGTATTAGGTATAAATATTTCTGATGCAAGGAAAAATTCTCTGAACTGCAGAATGAACCTTGCCAGCCATTGCTTCTGTCTGTGATTAAATTGGTTCATTAGCTTGTTTTTCTAGAGTGATAGAAAGAATCTAAACCCACAGATTCCTTCTCATGCTGCCTTGGAGCTAACAAGACACCCCCATTAGCAAAAGTAAAAGGTTGCTTATCATGAGAATTTGTGACAGCCTTTTGAGAAGGACCAGAGATGGGAAATGACAGCAGAGCTTGCCCCACTGGCTCTCTGCTCTGATGGTGCCAATATTAGTGCAGAGGTGTTGCAACTCAACTCAAATATGCAGATCTGGGCTTGCTCACCCTTCCAGAACAAATGTAAAACAACTCAGGTCCTCCAATTTGTGGTTTCTTTTGTAGCTGTCTGGTTTCAGCACTGTTGTTTCTGTGCTTTGGCTCCTTGAAATGTGCTCTGTGAGAGGTGTACCCCGTGGACCTGCCCTGAGACAGACACCTGTGAAAGCCTGTGTGCAACCACATGCTCCCTGCTGGGCTGCTGGCCCAGCTCCAGCTTGCAAGTCATAACCACTGGTTTCATCTCTGCTGGGACTCCCCACACCTGCACCAGGAGCTGGCTGTGGATGGTAACAGAGCCACCAGAACATTTCTGCTCTGTATCTCCCAGGTTTCCATCACTTGCAGTCCCACAGTGTGTCAGTGCCTGTGGCGTAGCTCAGGTGCTGTGGGTGGGAGAGGCAGTCTCCATGATACTCTGCCAACGCTTCAAAAGCATCTCTGTGTGTTAGAAACCAGATGGCTGCTGTCGTGTAAATCGTTAAATGTATTTGCTGTTTGTGTCAAGATAGGCAAGATCTTTTAAAGAAAGAAGATCATTCAGAAATGAAGGAAAAGAGGAGAAAGCAAAATGAATGTTTAGTAGCTACACAGTCTTCAGGTTTGTTTTACAATTCCAGTTGATCTTCATAATAAACACAATAAAACTCTTCAGCCCTACTTATGTTACTGCAACTTTTTCCTCCCCTGTTTGAGAGAACTGATTTCTTCCAGATGCAATACTGGTTTTGCAAATTTTTGACTACAAACTAGCAGTTACAGTCATATTTCCTCATAATTTTTTACAATGTTTTGTTTTATTAGAATAGTTGATACTTCTTTGGGCAAGAGAAGACGGCCCTGTGCTGGGGGTTGTATCTTGAAGTGACTCAAGGAACACCAACTATTTCTTCCTCCCCCACATGTCTGTTACTGCTAATACATCTTGTTAGTCTCTGCTTTCATTTTTCAGTTGTGAAGCAGTTGTGCTGTTGTGCACACTACCACAACTGTTTGGAACACAGATGTGCTAAAGATGAGGTAGAATCTAGTGTGAACTACTAATAATGGCTATATTAAAAATGCCTTTAAGTTATTCTTTCTTTATCTATGTCTGTACAGCTTTCATGAGCTCCACTAGCATTTTGCAGACCCCGCTCTCTGTTTTTAGGGCCCCTTCTAAGACCAAGAACAGCAACTTTGTAGACTGCTGGATGGTACAGCATTGCTGGGGTGGTTTTTCATGGAAAGCAAAATCCCTGTTTAGGTGGTTTGGGTTTTTTTTGCTTGTTTGGTTTTGGTTTGGGTTTTTTGTGGTTCTTGGTTGGGGCTCTCTCCTACTCCTTGTTCATTCTCTCTGGGGACCTTGGTGGATCATGGGAATTAGCCAGAACTTCTGTGGGCTCATCTGAAAGCACCTGGCACAGATCTACGTTCAGTTTATTTGAGCTCTGTTTGATCTGTTTAAAAAAAATCAAAGTAAATTAGTGCATTTTAGCTTGCTGTGATATGAAACTCTATAAGGTAAAGGATGTTAGAATATTTTAAGTGCTTAAAACCAGGTAGTTTGAATTTTCACATCTTTTTATCTAAAGACCAAGCATACTACAATAATCTAAGTATATGTGTATTTGGGTTGGGGGCTTTTTTCCTTTTTTCTTTGTTTTAATTCATCTGTGGTTCCTTTGCAGGGTAAGATTTGGTTAATAGATTTTAACCCATTTGGTGAAGTAACAGACTCCCTGCTCTTTACATGGGAAGAACTCACCTCTGGAAAAAACTTGAAAGGAGACCAGAGTGAAGGGGAAGCAACAGAACAGGTGAGGGAAGGCTGAATAATATCCAACAGGATTTATGGCCTTATTTTTTTCTTTCTTTTGCTGTTACAATCAAATTGTGATGCAAATCCTATTGAAGTAAATGGAACCCCTGTGAAATGTGAATTCTTTGTAGGTAGAATCTACCTTAGTAGTTAATCTCAGCAAGTGTCATCTGCTAGTTTTAGATGCCTGCAAGGGAATTTTTAGTTCGAACAGCACAAGCCCATATTGCAGCTTTGACCCCATTGCAAGAAGATGCCCTGAAACTTGCTTTTACACAGTTTTGATGCATTCCTTTCAATTTTTCTTAAAATCTATTCCTTTTTTATATAATCATTTAAATTTCTGCTTGGTTCTTGATATCTGTCATGCAGTTCCCCACATCTCCAGTTTTGTGTTTGGGGGAGACAAGCAGAAGCTTAACTTCTGTCTCTTCCTCATCTGGGATACCCTTAGCAAAGCCTTGGCCTCTGGTTGAACACCCAGGACTTGCAGAACAAGGCTTTTCCATCCCTCTTCCAAACAGCATTTTCACTATAAAAACAAGTAACTGCCCGTTAATACAGAAAGGGAGGAATAGTCTTCATGTTTTGTGTTCCAGCTTTTTTTTTTCTCACTGCATCTTGAGACAGTGTCCTCACATCTTAACAAGTCCTTGGACAGCTAGGTAGGAGATAGAAAGTGGAGTTTTAATGGATCTTGGGAAACACTTGGCTGTTTTCTGAGGAGAGTTGGCTGGCCAGTGTGTGCTTTTCTTTATTTCCTAGCTGTTGAACTGCATTAGAGGTCACTGAAATGACAAATTCATTGAGCTGATTTTAACAACCAAAAGTTTCTTTAGTCCTGTGGCCCTTTCCATAACACACTGACAGGGAAACCCCACTCCAGGCTGCTGTTCAGGCCATTGCCTCTGTCTCACTGTGGAGCTGTTGCTGTATAAAAACCCATTCCATGAACCCTCCTGCTAAAAGCTGTCTCCTTTGTTAAAACACATCCCCAATTCTACAGCTGTCTGTGGGACAAGTGAATTTTCATTCTGGGATTTCTTTTTCTCATTGCCAGATGCTTTACACTGTTTTCTGTAGTGCAATCCTGGATGAAAAGTAGAATAACTTGTCTTCATGTTTCACCTTACATCCAGTCACAGAATCTGGTGCAAAGTTGCTGATCTCTTGTAAAATGAAGCTGTTTATTACTGTATAGCTGGCAGTTGTATGGCATGTCAATGTATTGAACTGAAAATTATATCATTCCTCAAAACCTGTTGCTACAATTGAGCATTTAGAGATACTTTTGGCCCTTTTATAGAGGTATTTTTTCCTTCAGTAAGTAAATTGGTTGGAAAGCTTAAATTATAACTTCAGTAAGGTTATAGTTGCAAATGTGTTTAAACAAGGAAACTGTGAAGACAAGTTTGGGGATTCTATCAAAAACATTTTTCTCTATGCAGATATGTATCTAGATACTATTGCCCAAAGTTCCTTATAGCTGCATTATTACAGCACTGTCATAAGCATGAATTTATTAAATACATTAATAACTGATGCACTGTAGAAACTTTAAAGCGAGGCAATGAAAGCCATTATTTGACTGTTTAACATGTTTGACATTTTAAATTGCTCCTAAGTGGGCAGAGTTTTTATAAGAAAGCTACAATTTTTAGAAAGCGCAAGTTTAGTTGAATGAGTGCCAAATAAACTCATTGGCAATGTGACTCAGTCTCACAGAGGAGTCCCAGAAACATTTCTGGCTTTATTCATGTCCACTGTTCTTGTCTCATCTCTGGTGTCTTTTCCAAAGGACTATCCAGTGTTCCGTTGTACAAACAGCAAAGTCACCGTCCAGCCCAGTCCCTACCTGAGCTACCGACTGCCCAAGGACTTTGTGGACCTTTCCACAGGAGAGGACGTTCATAAATTGATTGACTTTCTTAAACTGGTAAGAAGTAGCAGAAAAAAATCTCAGACCTTCCACCTTTGTCAAATGGAAACACCCAAGTGCCTGGATCTCTGCTTTTGTTACTAACAAAGAGCACATAATTACAGAAAAAGCAATGTATGAAGCCATCATACAATGTATTGTTGGGTGAATTGTTTCTGAAGTGATGAAGAGCAAGCTTTTTACTGCTCTCACTTCACTTAAATTATTTCATTTTTATGGGAAGCAAGGAATGTAGTTTGACAAATCTTACTGTTTCCTTTCTTACTGAAATGTAAATACGAATGTAGTATGAATGAAAATGTGCTTTTTGAATGCCTGGAGCTAATGTTTTTAACTTTTAATGTTTTTAACTTTTTTTTCTTTAAAAGTTACAAGACAAATATATTAGGAAAAGCCATGAAAGAGTTGTTCCTTTTTCAGTCCTTTTTCTTTGTTCTTTTAATGCACAGTGACGTGAAAACATGACATCTTTGTAAGGTAGGGAAGGGAGGGCAGGTTACCTGCATCTGGATCACTGACTCTTGCCAACAACCATGATGTTTTCTGCATCTTGTATATTCTATGAGTTAATGGACAAGGCAAATATTGTTCTTTACTGGAAATAAAACCCTCTAGTTTGGGATGAGAGAGAGGGTTGATATTGCTCTGTTCCATTTGTTGGAAATATTATCTCTTACTGTTCCAAAAAATGACTTAGACAGGCAGTCACTGTCTAATCCATTGTATCTGGAACACTTGTCATGATTTATTAGTGCTCTTACTTCAGATAACTGTGTCCTAACATTCTGAACTCTCCTGTTCTGTTAACAGAAAAGAAATCAGCAAGATGATGACTGAGGTACCCAGAAGCATTACATTGAATTACAAGTGAGAAATGTGGCATAAGCTGTATTTAGCATAACTATTAAACTATTGATTTAAAGAGAACCTGCTTTTTATGGTCAATGAAAGAACTGAAGAGCTGTTCATCCTCTGTGTCTGTTGGTTTTTCCAAAAGCGTAGGGAAGCTTTTTTCAGGGAAACACGAAAAGGTCAGGTTGAGTTCTCACTGGATTCTAGGTGCAAAGAAGCAACAACCTGAGTGCAGCTGAACAACTACTTTCCATTTTTCATGATGTGAAGATTGATGCCACTGAGCTACTCCTTCAGACTCCCCAGTGTAAATATGGCAACACATAATGCTTGTGCAGTAAAAACATGGAGCATTCTCTGAATTTGGGCACAGTCTTGCTTAATGTGTAGTCACAAAGAAAAAGGAATGTACATTTTTATCTGTAGTAACCTTTTAAAATTGTAAATTGATTTTGTTTTGGGAGCACTTCTCATCCTTTATGTAAAAAAAACATAATAAAAATGGAGAAGGAATTTTTTCTTTGTTTCGAGGGCTAATACTTCATTTCAGAGAACAGCTATACCTATAGTAGACTACTTAAGATTTGAAAATTTTACATATTGGGAATTTGAAATTCTGAATGCATTTAAAGTAAAGTAATATTTTCACAGTCACTAAAGCAACAAAATTAATTTAACTTCATCAAATTTCATATCATTTTCGTAGTAAAGCTTTCTTGAAACCTGTTTTTTTACATGATTACATACTAGACATCATCTGTGACTTTAATATACATAATTAACATCAACCTGTAATTTTATATGCAGACTCAGTCTTGGTTTTTTTATGTCACATCTCTGAGTTCCTTATGAAAGCAATTTTTCTTTCAGCTCTTAAAATTCTGTATTCATTTGGTACTTCATGTTTTTTGTATAAAGGGAAGCTTGACTAAATCTGGGGAAACAGAAGCTCTTGTTACCAATTGCTGTTGTTTGGGAGGTGGGGGAGGACAGTTTTAGGTGAATCACCAGCTGACTTTTGGATACAGGTGTTTGTATGGCATCAGTAATTTATTCACAGTGTGCAGAGTTCCCATTGAAACAAAAGGACATTAGAAGGAGCTCATAACCCCTGGAAATCAGTTCCTATTTCAAACCAGTTATGTGATACTCTGTGTGTGTGTGTGTGTGTGTAAAGCTGTTTGTGTTTCTTTGCCTTGCTTATGCTGTCAGATTGGAATGGTGCTTGGTTACAATCTGTTCTTGGATGTTAAATCTAAGTTGTTAAATTATTACTTACTGTCTTTATTTAGCTTCACTTTTGAATGAAAACTTACTCGAGTTAAAGATTATGCAGATTAAGAATCACACATTGATGAAACATCACAGATGAAAGCTCCTGGAGTCAGAACAGGTTTGCCCTGCTTTTGAAGCATTGGAACCTGCTTCTCAATAGCTTTTTGTATTCTGATTAGATGATCATTAACTCAGGGCTAGATTATACCTAATCCTGCCATACTTTAGGATTTTGGATGAGGGTTTCTCACCCTCATCAGAGGGATAATTTGAGTATAAATGTCTCTAAACGGGGTAGGAACCTCAAAGTATAAAAAACTAACAAAGCTTTCCTCTTTGTTTTAAAGATTCTAGCCATAACTTAAACTGTTGTGATGATCTAACCTCACTTCCTTTACACAAATGATGCCTTGGAACTTCCAATAGATTCATAAATTCTTCTAACTACAGAGTATTGTCTTTAAAAACACAGGTCTTAGTTTTCCACCTCTTCCATGTGGGCTCCACAAATTAATTTACCACTTTCTCAGCTGTCTTTGCTGAATGCTCACATATTTGGTGACTGGACTAGTTTGCTGGGACCCTGTGCACTCTGGAATGTCCATTTAAGTATGTAGGCTGGAAATGCTGGAAATTTTGTGAAATGCTGATAGATGCCCAGTCTGAATTCACAGTCTGCTCAGCCAAGCTATCCAACACTGATAATGAACTGCAGGTTAGAGTTGCAGGAACTTGTCCTGCTTCCTTTGGGCTTATTTGTAGTGAAGAACTAAAAAAGGTAGCAGAGCAAAAATACTGATCTCAAGTTCAGAACTGGTACAGAAACAATCCCCAGTATAAAAGTATGGTCTACAGGATCAGGTCCCCCAAAATACCATATCCTTGCAGTTTGAAATACATACTTTAGATGTACTTTGCTTTTTTCCCCAACTTCAGGTAACCAGACAGTGAATTTTATTTGGCTGTGAACTTAAAGATTCCTCTTCTAAAAGTATTTTCACTCTATATGCCTTTTTGATCTCCTAGGATAATTAACAAACATATTCCCTTTGGGGAGCTGAGGGAGCTAATGTTGATAGATTAAAAATGCTTCAGATCAATTTTACACTGAATAGTGCATGACACTTTTCCATCATAAAAGCAGTTTCTGCCTTTAGCCATCATAAACAGAAATTTGAAAACACAAATTTCCAGTTTTTCAGGTCCTTGTTCATGGGATTAAATTATATCATCACCATTTGCTGAGTAAGGGCCAACTGTATGGTATATATTCTTAATTATATGCTTAAAACAGTGTAAAGATGCTTGCAGTCTCATCTAGACGACAAACAGAAGTTTTAGGGGGAGGTAACATGCAGTCATTTTACACAGATCTGTGCCTGCCAAACCCTGCAGAAGTCTGGCTGTGTCTGATGGCTCCAGCAGTGAGATTCAGTTCTTAGGCTGCAGCTCTGCCAGGAGTGCCAAGGAAAAGTCCTCATTGTTTCACAGCCAATATTTGTGATGTTTAATCTCCCAGATGGATAGTGAGGATCAGGATTCCTGTAACCCCATAAGTAGCAGTTGTTAGCATGTCCTGGCTTAGTTCAGGATTTGGAGTAACACTCCTGTCCTGGGCTTCAAACTTCAGTCCATGCTGTTTGTTCTCTTTTGACTCCTCTTTCTCCAGTGTTGTCCAGGTCTTTCCTCATCCCTCAGACTGTTATTTGGATAAATATTAAGATCAGAATTGGTAACAGCAGGAGCATGGATAATACTGATCTGAATTTAAAAACCTCTCTCTATTCACTTTTCCCTCCCTCTTAAAAAGGCATATTTTTGAGTGATGCTCTATAATACCTAAGCCACCCCCCCACCAAACTCTAAAAGTAGGGGAGTAATATCCAGGTCTGAGTCTCAGTAAAATCAGTAGCACTTGTTTGATGCTGATCACAGATTATAGAAACCCACATAACTGCACCTGACACCTTTAGCTAGAAATATCATCTATCTCATTGTTACATACTCACCTGTTGCTCATGTCCAGGATGCAGAGAACAGGTACCCTGTGAGATGCAGTTCAGGTGCTCATTTGAGCAACAGAGACCCTTAGACACTCCTGCTTTCAGGTGAGCATTGCCAGGTGAAAAGACCCCAAAACACATCAGTGGCAGTGTGGAGGTGGGTAATAGCATGGCACAAACCTGTATAAAAATCCTCTGTACCTTTGTGCATAGCTGAGCTCAGCTTTCATAAACTCTTCCAAATTTGAAGTGTCAAATAGCAAGAGAGGAGCACAGGGTGTTTGTCAGTGACCATAAATAGGCATATCAGCTTGGCTACTGGTGATTGATTTCAACTTTAGAGGCCAAAAGCATCAATTCTGGTTGTATTTGGACACATGTTACATTTTGAACATTAGTTCAAGAAATAATATTGAACTAAAATACATATTTTTGTCCAAGAGAAGATGGACCTGAAGTGTAACACAGAAACAGACCATGGTGCTTTTGATTCATGAAAGACACTGGGTAACAACACTGGTATTTAGAGGCTTAATAAATCTACCTTAGCAAAAGCTTGTCTGGATGTTGCATAAACAGTGTCTTCTATTTGAATTTGATGATCTCTGTAAAGAGAAAATTTCCAACTTGTGGTCATCCTGACATTACATAGAGCTAAAATAAGACTAGTTGCCATAACTGCTATATTTTATGTAATCTTGAAGCTTTCTCAAAGATACAGAGCCCTTAAGCAGTTTTTGTAGTAATAATGACATTGGCACTGCAGTGAGTCTGGTTTGGGTTTTTTTGGTTCTTTCTTTTGGGGAAGGCAGATTGGGGGAGGGAGATGTCCTGCTACATTTCTTCATGTGAACTATTGCAGCAATGGGTATCCTACCTGGGTATCAATAGTGTTTTGATTGTTCTGATGTCCTCTTAGCAGCTGGCCAGATTTCTGCCAAGGATGTGCTGGCAGCTTGTAGGGGAAGGTTGGTTGGCTGATTGGTCATAAACACTGACTGCTCAGGATCTTTCTTCAGGGACAGCTGCTTGTTACAGCTGAACTTCTGGGAGAGATTTGTGGCTCCTAAACAGCATTTCTGTCCCAAAGAGAAAGAATAATCAATACTTGTTTCTGGTCTTTGGGGCTCAAATCCAGCTGGTGAAGGGGCTTGAAATTTTGGGTTCTGTCTTGGCTTCTGTTGTGAAACTGTCCTGACTGTAGCACTTCATTGATGTAAATGAATTATTCATGGCAGCTGAGACTGTAATATCCAGGAGAGAAAATGAACATGTGAAGCTAAAATGTCTGTACACCAGTGTGAGGAATACACAGGAGGAACTGAGCGTCAGGATGTGTCAGAAATGATTGATGTGCATTTCAGTGACTCCAGGAGATAAACGGCAGCACTGGATCACAGACTGTGGCTCAGGAAAGGCTGGAGGCACTCTGCTGAACACCAACAGTGTATTTCCACAGCTTGGGAATCACAGAATGGTTTGGGTTGGAAAGGACTGGGTTAGGATTAGGGTTAGGGCCAGTCATGGGATCATTTTTGTGGTCTTCCTCTGGGTTTGCTCCAACAGGTCTGGATCTTTCCTGTGCTGGGGACCCCAGAGCTGCTGCAGCACTGCAGGTGGGTCTCACCAGAGCAGAGCAGAGGGATAGAACCCCCTGCTTTGATCTGCTGCCCACAGTGCTGGGGATGCAGCCCAGGACACATTTGGCTTTCTGGGCTGGAAGTGCATATGGCCAGCTTGTGCTCAATTTTTCATCTACCAATATTTCCAAACAATACTAGAGAATCTGTTGCCTAACATGGGAAGACTTGAAAAGACAGAGAGTTAATAGGATTTTTTCCAGAGGACAGTTTGGATTTCAGAAGGTACAGGGTGTTGTTTTTCTAGAATTAACCATTCTGGGTTGCAGTCAGGCTTATTTGAAGCTTAAAACTTTAAAAGTCAGAAGTAATTCAGGTGGAAGTGTCTGTGGAGTTGGCATTTGGTGCTCTGGAGAAAGCAGGGAGATGAGAGAAGCAGAATAAGGGCCTCAAAAGGCAGTTTTGGTAAGTGTGGGTGTCGATGCCTGGATCCATTTGGGAGAGGTGGGTGGGATAACTGAAGAGAGGTGCTTTTTTAATGGCCCATCAGCAATGTCCTAATGTGAAGGGAAAATGGCACAGCAGGGGCTTGTAAGGATCAATCAAAATGAAAACTGCGGAAATCTGAAGGAAAGGCACATGATTAAGTGTGAAAAAATGAGTGGATGGAGGAGAAATGACAGATGATTCAGAGAAAACTGATGCTGTTAATGTTTTCTTTGCCTCACTATACTCTTTTTCCTTTTTTCAAGGAAAAGAAGAAATGAAGCAAATTAACACAATTTAGCAGAAAAATTGCACTAGGAATAGCTATTGGTTTGAAGCCAGAGAGGGCATTGTGAGACCACCATACATTTTATTTCAAGGTCTGTATTTTTCCATAGCTTCATTAATGGCTGAAGCGGTGAAATAAATAGCCTGTATAAAAATCCATGGTTGGCAGTGACTTGAGAATACACTCAGGCACTTTGGAGGTTTGTATCAGAATTTGAAATGGCCATAATACACAGGGAAAATGGCCTGAAATAATGAGAAGAAATTTGATAAAGGCGAGTGCAAAAAGCTGTAGTTAGGAGGAGAAATCAGACATTCAAGTATAAATGGGTGAGAGCTGGCAGAGCAGCAGTGCAGTGGGAGTGGATAAGTTACAGTAGAGACCATTAAATGCAAGGTGATAATAAGCTGTTGGGGGAGGATAAAGACAGGTGTCATTCTGGGCTAGCAGGAGAGAGGAATGGAAAAATGAGATTATTTTGTTTGATGAGAGGATGGTGTAGTGAGATGTGATGCTTTGGGCACAATGCTGCAAGAAATACATCGGTCATTGGAGAGCAGCCAAGATGAATAAAGAATCACAGAATAACTCAAGTTAGAAGGGATTCATAAGGATCATTGAGTCTGGTTCCCTGCTCCTCAGAGGACTACCTAAAGCTAAACTGTGTGACTGAGAGCATCATGCAGACCCTCCTTGAATGCTGTCCAGCTTGGTGCTAGGACCACTTCCCCAGGGAGCCTCTTCCAGTGCCTGACCACCTGCTCAGTGAACTTTTTCCCAGAGTTCAGACTGGACAGCATCCCCAATGCAGCTCCTTTCCATTGCCTCATGTCCTGTTGCTGTCTCCAGAGAGGAGAGACCAGCACCTCCACCCTCTCCCTTGAGAGGGGTGCAGACTGTGAGATCTCTCCTCAGAGAAACAAATGAAGTGATGTCAGCTGCCCCTCAGAAGTCTTGCCCTTGAGACCTTTCACCATCTTGGTCACCCTCCTCTGGACACACTTGAATAGTTTTGATGTCCTTCCTACATTGTGGTGCCCAAAACTGCCCCCAGGACTTGAACTGAAGCTGCCCCAGCTCAGAGCAGAGCAGGAAAATCCCCTCCCTTACCTGTCTGGTAATGCTCTGGTTGATGTATCCCAGGACAGGGTTGGCCCTTCTGGTTGCCATTGTTGATTCATATTTCACTTTCCACAGTTATGTAGATTCCTAAGATCCCCCTGAGCCTTCTCTTCTGTACATGGATCACTCCCAGCTCTCTCTGCCTTTCCTCACAGGAGAGATGCTCCTGTGTCAGGCAGATTTCTCCAAGGAGCATCCTAGATATGGTGGACAACTTTGAACTCAAATTGCTTAGAAAAACTAATCATGAAACATGTTTTTCTAACTGCACTGGATGTCAGGCTCTAATCCCAGAAGGAACAGCTTGGCCTGTGATAGCATCTTTGAAGGCCTATGCAGGGTAGAAGGAGCAAACCTGCCTTCTCTGGCTGTGTTTTCCAAATTACTGCCTGCTGCTTCTGTGACAGCAAGATGCCCCTTGTGTCCTGGTTTTGGGGTCAGGAATGTACTAAGAGCTGCCTCCAGTCTCTGCTGTTCTACAAATTCATGTTTCTTCCCATCCAGCCCTGCTTAGGCACTTGAATGGGTGTTTTGGCTAATTATTGCCTGCTGCTCTTTCAGCATGCACCTGCCACTTGTACCTTGGCTCCAGGGTCAAGGAAGGACTTTCTTCTCTGGAAGATTTTTGCTCATGGGATTGTTATTGCAAGAAAATGTGATTCATTAGAAAAGGCAAAACTAGACTTGTTCAGTGTGGGAAAGGGGGCTGAGCTCTGTGTTGTTTCTAAAAGAAATCAGCCAATAAATAGCAAAGATGAGTAGGGAGAGCCCTCAGAGGAGAAAATAATCCCAGCTATACTCAGTCTTACTTGAGACTTCCTCAAGTAAGTACCCTTCCTCATCCTATTCCCTCACTTTCTGTGTGGTGTGAAAATTTCTGCTTTATCCAGTGAGACAACCTTCCCCAAACTTCAGTTCTCACCTGGGAGTGCCACATGCCCTTTCAAAGAGGTATTCATGCTTGATTTCACTGTCTCCAGGTGGAAGCCCTCGGTGCTTTCTATCTCTTTTGGGGATGTGCTGGTTCAGCCCTTCTCAGTGCACAGGGCTGAAGAGAAAAGGAAATTCAGCTCCAGCACTGGGTTTGGATTTGGGTTTTCTCCCTTTTTGATGATCCACAGCAAGAAGTCAGGGAGAGTCCAGGAATAGCAGTTTGTCTCTCATAGAAACCATTTGATTGACATCACTGAGCTGCAAAAAGACCCGGTGGGCTCAGTGACAGATTCTGATCGCCTGGAGACAGGTTCTTCTCTATCATCTTGCAGCAAGGGCAAGAAAGCTCATCTGGCATCCTTTGTACTTGCCTACACCTGGGAAAGGGATAGCAGATCTTTTGAAAAGGAGATGCACAATGGGATCATGCACATAGAGAGAGGCAAGTGTCATGCTGAAAGGCCGCTGTCTCAAAGTGTTTGCCCTTTGGGATTTGGTGTTCTTTGGAGTGTGAATACCCCCAGAAAGGAATAACAACAACCAAAAACTATGATACATCACGGATCTCCATTTTTAACCTAATTCGATCAAGAGCTTTCTTAAACATATTAAATATCCTGAAAGCAGCAGCTCGGTGGAGAGATGGGGAGGAGTGAGATGCTCTGAAAGCCCCTTCCTGAAGGAAAAGCTGCTGTGGTGGCTTCTGTAGCAGTGGGAAATGAATCCACGAGAAATATGTATTGCAAATGCTGTGAGGGCAGGAACACCTTCAGCACAAATTTCCTTTATGAGTCACTATAGAAATAAACTCCCAAACCCAAGTCTGCACAAGCCCTGCCTACGTTCTGCTACCTTGCAGGTAAACTGCAAATGAGTTTGAGCCAGAAACATTAAACTGCCAAAGAACTTCTGCTTTGGATGACCCTTTTTCATGGAGAAGACTTGGAAATAAGTGCTAATGAGTGCTAATTGCTGCTTTTTCACCAGTCAGGCCTGTATATCCCTAAGCAGTGATTGATGATGGCTCCTTCCAGTGCCTGTGATTTATTTACCGGCTAAGCCATTAGAGAAGCATCATAGATTTCTAAATAAAATATTCGACATCTTAAATACCTTGGCAATCAGTAACAGAACACGTCTGGCTCCTCAGATCACGCTCAGCATTTCTCCTGGTGTTTCAGGAAAAAGGGCTTTTCATAAACCTTTTTTATGCATTTATGGATTAGGATTAAATAAGATTTTTTCATAAATCCATGAACATCTGAGACCCCCCAATGCACACAGCTTCTGCCACATGCATTCGAGGAGGAAATTGGAGCATTGCCCAAGGATTGAGTTTGTTCCACACTGGGGTCTCAAGGTGGAGAACAGTATGTAAGATTTGGGCATCTGTTTCCATTTTTCTTATTCAGCCTGAGGTTCTTCCAGGTATGGAATCAGTTACTGCAGTTGCTGTTAATTTCCTAAGCAGAAGATTATCAGCTTCTCTTTAATATGGACACATAATCTTCAATTATGTTGTTTTAATACATATAGCAAGATAATTCTCCTTAATTATTACCTTGAGCACATGGCTGCAAATGCTGTTGACACTTTTTTTTTCATTAGGAAATCTGCATTAGTCCTAAATATGGAAGGGTTTTTCATTATTCAGGGTGCTAATAAGTTATTCAGCCTACAGCTTTCACGTGTCAGGAGATCAGGGCTGTATTGACTTCAGGGTTGCAAAGCCCACTTTAAATTTAATATAGGAGAAAAACAGGACTCAACCCTGAAATAAATTAACCTGAGTTGTTCCAGACACCTGCAAGTGCCACGTGTAACCATGAGCCTGGTGTCTGACATTTACAGCTGGAGGGGCAGGTTTCTGGTTGGAATGGCATTAACCAGCCACTGGGAACCTCTGGAGCCTGGGAACAGCTTTGTGTGCTGCTGCTGCTGCTGAGGCACCTTCCTCTTGAGAGGAATAACAGACTGGTCTTTACAACCAACCAGTGGGTCTGCTGGTAGACCAGCACTGAGAGCACTGAGAGATAAAAGAAACAATGGGAAGGATCCCACTGATTGATGAATGCAAAAGAAGATATTTGCCTTTACAAACAAACTGTAGGTTTGCTGATAAATGAAATTGGATATTGAAAGATGAAAGAAACAATGGGGAAAACCCATAAAGTCCATAAGAATTACAAATTAAAATGGGGGTTATACATATAAAGGGGAATTTTAAGTATTAGGCACTTCGGGAAGTCTGTACCTCTCAAGAACCTCAGCCAATGGGGAAAGAGAGAGGGAAGTGTGGCTGGGAAATTAGGATAAAAAGGAGGCTGCATCCTCCAAAAATTTGAGAGACCCCAGGGGAAATGCCCCATGGCCTCTCCCTTTATTTGAATAAAGTAAAATGACTCCTCTGTCTCCTTTTTGGACGTAAACCTCTGCGTTTGTGGATTAATTTTCCTAACACTCTGAGCCTTCTTCAGCAAGGACTTCTGACTGCAGAAGGTCCTCCCTGGGCAGGAGGTTCTCCCTCGTGCTCTGTGCTCACTGCAGGGATCTCCCTCAGCAACAGGAGCCTCCTCAAGTGGTTTTCTCCCACCCATCTCCAGGCTGGAAGGAACGTGGGGAAAGGGAGGAGTGGCAGGCTGAGTGTATTACAGAGATTCAGGACAGAAGAGGCTGCTGTAGAACATGGGAAAACAGCGGCTTTTAGCCTTTCTCAATCACAGAAGCCTTTCCAGCAGAAGTCCAGTAGTTCAGGTCAGAAATTGGTGCTGCTTGCCTTGGTCACCCCTTACAGGCACCTGAGATTGCATCCATGACCTCCAGGGACTCTATGGTGATGGGCTGAAAACCACAGCTAAAAGCAGGGAAAAGGAAGTCTCCCCTAATGGGATATTCCTTTCCAGCTTGCTTTTATCTCCTGTGATATTATATCCTTTAATGGGAGTCATGACTTGCAGCACACACCTTGCACCCAGAGACCCACAGTGTGTGCAGGGAGAGGATCTTCATGGGCAAGAACTGCAGGACTGAGCATCCCTGTAGAAAAGGGGCCAGAGGGACCCAAAACAGAGGCTAAAAAAGATAAGCTCAGTAAATTGTCCTGCAAATAGTAGGAAAACAAATTCTGGTTTCCAAACTTTGCATCCTCTGTACCTACACAGAGTGCCTTGCATTAAGCTCATCCTCAGAGTTCTCTCTGCGTCCCTCAGCCCTGGGCAAGGCACAACATCCTGGGGATAATTTTGAGCTGTGCCTGGGCTCTCCAGCTCCTGGGTTCTCTGGTCACCTAGAGGGACAAGCAGAACAGGTACCTGCTGCCCTTACACTGCTGCTCATTAGGGGAGGCACTGCTCCCATCCTCTCCTTTTCCTCTATCCAACCATTTCTTTTCACAAAACATGCAGCTGCTTGATATAATTGACTTTTAGCTCTCAAAATTGATAGAAATGGGCCACTTGTGGGCACAGATGGAGACAGAGCAGTCACAAAAGCCCCTGAGGTTCAAATGTGGGGTGTGTTTTGCATCTCAACATCTGGACACACCTTTCTCCCATCCCTGTCACCCACTGGAGTTGCATCCATCATTCTGCCCCCAGTCCTGTGAGCACAGAGCTGGTGCTCAGCCCATCACATTTCACAACGTTTTCCACGAGCCTCCAACAGCTTGTTAAACAGGATAATCCTGGCTGCATACTTCCTACAAATGCTGCCATTCATAGATCCACCACTTGCTTCTCCTAATTAAAGGAAATTCTGCCAGTTTGGATACATTTTGCCATCAGTAAAGTGAAAGACATCTTTAAATTAAGTAAGAAACCCCATATACTATTAAAATGAGATAGTATCATACCTGCTATCTTCAGAATGTTGGGTTTCCACATTAAAGTACAATTTATGACATTTAGATCCTGGACTATACATTTTTCTTCCTATTTGATGATTTTTCTTACAATAGCATTCAGGTCTATTAATTTTTTTTTTTCCTTTTTGGTACCATAAGACCATCTTTTGGCAAAAATAAATGTAATTAATTTTGGGAAAATTAGGACAACTATTTAGTACTTCAGTAATTAAAGGCTGAATTTTGTCAAATGTCACATTTCAGTAAATTCCTGTAGTTTGAAATCCAGACAATGTTTTTTTAGCATTAAGAGGGATTGTAGAGGAGAAATAAAAATAAGGGACAGAGAGTTACTAGAATGGAATATAGGGGTAAAAATGAAGAGTGTAACTAGAGAGAGATATCTAACTCAGTCCAAGCAATATTTGTGTGTAGTTTGACCTTACTGAAGATTTTTATTGAACTGGATCCTGTCATAGACAATGACACCATGCATTTTGCAGTGATGAATTTCTAATTACTGAGCTGAGCTTTTCCAACAGCGAGATTTCTTGCAAGTTGGATACAAACCTAATTATTCCAGGTTTGGTGCTCTGACACCAAAAAATTAAAAAGGAAGCATAAAATATGCATTATTGCCTATACTCTTGCAGTTATGTATCTCTGGGGTAGTGTAAGGTGGCTCTTTGTTCCAGCTTGTGTGTTTTAGCTGTGCCTGGGGTGTGTGGGAGGAGATGGTTTATGAATGTGTGTGCGTGGCTTCGTGCACAGTTATGCAAGAGCTTGTTTCTTAAATAGAGGAATCCCGGGAAACACAGAGAGAACAACACAGCTCACCCACCCTGGAGAAGCAAAACCCCCTGCAGAAACCTCACACCTTCTCCAGGATTCATTCCCGAGGGGGAATGAGGAGAAGGGAGCAGATTTACATGGTACTGTGCTACCTGATGTAAATGAATGTTGCAATAATCGGATTTATTTCCACAGCTGCAGGTGCTGTCCATGAGACGGCATCATCCAGTCCAAAGACTCTGGGACCTGACCTGTCCTTGAGGTTGAGGGTGAACATGCTAAAAAGGGGATTCCTGGTGCAGTGGTATATAAGAAAAAAAACCAAAAAAAAAGGTCTGGAAAAGCATATTTTCATTCTAAAATGATTGACTTGTTCCTCTGTACTTAATCAGGCAAATTAGGTGTGTGTGGAGCCAGCTTCTGCTCTGGAGAATGACGAGAGAGGAAACAGAGGGAGCCAGAAATCTCAATGCCCAGAAATCCCAATGCCCAGGGTATAGCAAGGAAGGCCAGCTAAGCAATGGCTACATCCCAGAAGTTGGTACTGTGCTGGAAGAGGCTGCCAACGCAAATTTGCTAAGGGAATGTGCTTCAGACCCCTTTTTGCAATCCTCAATGGCAGTGTCAGAACTTCTGGCTTAGACTGGCAGGGGCTGGCCACAGGTACAGGGTTTTTGGGAACACATCAGTGTCTGGGTCTGAGTTTGCTCCTTAGTGTGATGCTTGCCCCAGCACCTTGGGCATCTCACAGAGGTTTGTCACTCCCACAGGGTCAGGTGTGGGCTGAGCCCCCCAGTTTGGGGCGTTGCTGCTCACCTCAGAGCAAGGCCAACCTTACCATTCTGGAGTAAAGCCTCACCCTTGGTACTGCTGCTTCTCTGGGGCTTCTCCTGGAGCACTGAGCCTGTTTGCAAAGGTCTCAGGTGTGTCAGACCAGATTTCACCTCTACCATTTCTGTCACAGCTCCTGGAGCCTGTTTGGGAACCAATAACTTAGCAGTTCAATATTAGCCAATAACTTAATAATTCCCAAAATCTAACTGGGAGAAGCAGATATTCCCTTCTGTCTGTTTTTAAGTGTGAAACCTCTGCAAGTTCTTACAACTTCCTCTTTGGCTTTTTCCTGCTCTGAGGCCATGCACCTCTGTGCCTTCCTTCCCCTTTCCCACCCTTCCCTCATTGCCTTCCACAGAACCATTTCTGCCCAAGGAACTGAGCTTTATGAAATTGCATTCACAGCTCATTAGGGCCTGCCAGTTCATCCAAGGGAGCACAAAAGCCAATATTTCTTGTGAAAAACCATTGAAGACAGAATGGTAAAGGAGAAGGACACCCACAGACCTGCTCACGAGCCTTGTGCTGGGCTGCAGCACAGAAGCCTGTCTGAATCTGAGACTCCTTCATTTAGCACAGCTTTGCACCAGCAAATGTGTAGGGCTGGATCCTGTAGGGCTGGCAGCACATCCCCACCCTGGGGAGAAATCTCAGCCCAGCTCTCACAGCACAAGGGCTTCATGAACAGGCTGTGAAAATGGAGATTTCAGGTTTAGGTCACAAACTTGGCCTCAGATCTTATAGGAGTACGAAAGCTTTCAGATGGGTGTGTATTCTTCTGTCTTTCTGATATAAATTAATATAAATATGATGATGTTGCACTATTGCACCAGCTGTACAGCTTTTCTCTCTGAAAAAGGACTAAATCATGAAAGCAGCTTTTAAATATCCAGAATTCAATGATTTTTTATAAATGCTCTTGGTTGTGTCATTTCTAATAGAACAGCTATTCTGCATCAGTTCTGCTGGGATCTGCATCAGGTACAGCCCTTGAGTTACTAAAGCATCACCATTCCTTAGATTTGTTCTAAAACATTGGGAAAACTTGATGGGGTCTATAAAGAAATATTGATCTTTGTTGAGCAAAACCCCAGCACAGTTTCCTGGGGCTGTAAGCAGGATAATTCCAGAGCTCTGGGTATGTGGCAGCAGGAGCAGGAGAGTTTTTCCTGTAATGTGAGTTGATGAGTGCATGGGCAACACTTGCAGCCCTGCCTTCCTTGGGGAGCAGATCAGGGGGGATGCAATTTCATTGTCCTTGCTGTGAGAGCTAGGCACTCAGGATAAAGGCAAAAAAAGAAAAAAAAAAGCATTTGGACTTCTCAGTCAAGAGTGTAGGAAACAAGTCACTAATTCACATTTTCAGTTGTGCAGAGAAAGAGGAAAAAACAATGTTTTCTTATGGTTAGAAGAATGAACTGTTATTTTATGCAATAGGAAATAGCTGCCAACGGGACTTTAGACTTTGCCCCCAAACAAGAATAGTTGCCTTTCAGATACAAAAGTGGAAACAAATGTGCTTCTTAGCACATATCTTCTCTCATTCAAAAAACCCCTGAAGAACCATGTTCTCTGCTGATAGAAATCAGCACAGCTCCAAAGTTATACCCTCTGAGATGCTGACCACAGCCTTACAGGCAGAAGTGATCCAAAGAGGAGAACTGTGGCTCTTTTAACACCAGCTGAAGGCCACTGGAGGGCAGGGAAGGTGCAGGAAATGGTTTTGGGAAACAGCTCACATTTATCTTGGTGCCACCTGGGGCAGCTCTCCATGCAAACCAGGGCTTTTGCATAAAAAGTAAACCTTAGGCCCTCCTGCTGATCTACCAAGCACTCAAAGCCAACCCTGTGTTGCATTTAAACAACCTGCTTAGGATCCATCCTTCCCCAGCCACAAGCACCTGCCTGGCTCTGGCATCATCTCCACGGATGCTGGTGCCTGGCTGCTCATGTTTGGGCATGGTCAGGGAGATGCTGGGACCACAGCTGTTGGCTCATCCTTGCAATTTATTTATGTAAAGTTTGAAAAAAAAAACCCAAATCCTCCCTTTTAAAATTTTTTTTCTGTGCAATGCCACCTTGCTGTGTAGAAAAAAAAAGCCCTTGGTGCCTGACTTTCCTCCTTCTATTGTGTGATGATCAGAAAGGTGATGTTTTTACCCCAAGGAGTTTCCAGGGGACAAGAGGAGCGTGCAGCCAGTTCATACAAAAGCAATCCTGGTTGGACAGGCCTGCTTCATCTCAGCTGCAAAATTAGGATGATGCTTGTTGTAGCTTTTGCAGCAAAGGAGGCCTGAAGGCAGAATTTTGAGGAAACTGCTGAATGAGGAATTTTTTGGGAGTGTCACTCCCGCAGGGAGGGCAGAGTGAAGCAAAGCAAGTCCTTGATTTCTCAGTTCAGCACAGGGCACATCAGAGGCACAAGCAGGCTGTGTGAGACCCTTTTGCTGTGGTTAATACTGTTTTAGCATCAATAAGTGGCAGGGTGGCAGAGCAAGGCCACACTGCCAAGCCATTAAGCAGAAAAGACGCTTCCTTGGATGTAAATTCATTTTACCAAGGCTGAAAACAGCCCAGCCAAAGAAAGTCATAATCGTGAATAAGTGCATTGCTAGAAAAGGGGGAAAATGGGTAGAAAAGTGTTTACTGTAAAGCCCATAAATACATAAATACAGAGTCCTTTCTGCTCCTGCCATGTTGAACAGCAGGAAGGTGTGAAAGCCCTTTGGATGCCCACACAGCCACACTTCACCAGGACCAGCAGCCAAGGATGGAAGAAATGCTGAATTCTGTCCTAAGAATTGTGTTTTTCATACTAAATTTTAATTAAATTTCCCAAAATGTCCCTGGTTCTTGCACAGTATGTAAAAGGTAGTGCCAATTATGGATATCTCTGTAATTTCTCTTTATTTAGGTCCTCACAATTCTACAGTTTCCACCATGCCAAACTTGTAATAGCTGCATTTTGAATTCTCCACTGGAATTTCTCCACGATCACACTGTGTTGGCTTCAAACTGACACAGGAGAGGGGATGATGGTGGTGACATGCCACCTTCAGACCTGTTGGTCACTGCTTGGCACTTGGAATGCTGAAGTCAGGAACCATCAGGCACAGCTGGATAAAATCAGGATGTGAAATTGCCTGGTATTAAACTGCCCCAGCCACAATCTCTATCATATACACCATATGTACCATATACACCATATACACCTTATATACCATATATACCATATATACCTTATATACACCTGCACCAGCAGTTCCTGCACCCCCAAACCACAGCTACCTCTTTGGGTTTTTTTAAATAAAAATTACTCCCTACCAGGAAAATATTCCCACTGCTCATGCACATGCACACTCACATGCCTATCAGCTTGGTTTTTCCAAATTAATCCAGGCTTCTGTTAAGGGAGAAGGCAAGGAGAAGTAGTTGTTTTTCTTATGACAGCATAGAGGCAGATGAGGGAAGAATATTAAGAGGAGTAAGGAAAAGATAGGGAAGAAGTGAAAGCAGCCCTTTTCACCTCTCACATAGTATATACTCTGAAGGCAATCATTCTCTGGCAAAAAGGAACTTTTTTTCTGTCTGGGAGGTGATTTTTAAGGAGAGCAAGGTGCTGTGTGTGTTAGTGCAGAGGGTCCTCCTTGAGGAAGAAGGGGCACAGAGCTGGAGGATGGGAAGCAATGGCAGGGTAGGTGGGGCTGTTGTGCTGGGAGGTAACAGGAAAAATAAATGAGCCTGTGTTGGTTCAAAAACATCAGAGATGTGGCTATTCCAGGCTGGCTGGTGCAGCGGGTTCCTGGAACTGTTTGTCTGAGCAGCCACCCTGTGTGCTCAGCCCCTGACAAACACAGAGTAACCCAGGGTACAAGAAGACCCATGTCACAGTGCTATAATAAGACATGTGGCATCATCAAGCTGCATCCCTCTCCAGGAGAATGGCAGGCATTCTGGAACAGCCCTGTTCACTAACTAAAGGAGTTCTTGTTGGAAAATAAGCCCACCTGCTCTAAACTTCATTTTCCCCTTTGGTGCATAAATGAAGAGTCAAATAAATTGAGTCAAACAGACTCTAATATTCAAGGTTTTTAAGGAAGAGGCAGCAGCAGGTGTTAGCACAGGGTCTGGCTTAGATGTATTTTGTTTTTTCCAGGCCTTCATCCACAGCATGATTTCCCAGTTGTTCCACTCTGACAGGGAACAATGGTCTTATCTGCACAGCAGATACACCCAAAACTAAGGCTGAACGTGAACATGCACAACCTCCAAGAAGTCTAAAATCTGAACCTTTCCAGGCAGTCCCTGCAATGCTTGGTGGTGTTTGTTTTCCCAAGTCAGTAGAAGGCTGGAAGCAGGTATACAAGGGTAGGATGAGCTCAACCTGATTTCAAGGCTTTTCTTGCACTGGTGAAATCATCCGCCCACAGATCTGTGATTATCTGTGTTCAGGTGTCTCTATCAGATACAGACCCTCCTGTCAGCTCCTTATCATTTGACCCTGTCCCAGCATTCTTAGTCAAGGCTGATTAAACTGTGAAAACCGGTTGTATGACATTCCTGTGGTGCACACAATCCAGCTGGATGAGGAAGGATAATGTTTCCAAGGGTCTGCAGTCTGGGCCTTCATTAGTCTTAAAATGAACAGGCTTTGAGCATGACAGAGCATGACATGGGAGATAAACTGGTGGACACTATCACTTTTCTCTATGATTTTTTAAAGCATAGAAGTAGCTGACAACAGCAGCTGACAACTGGATTGTTGACATCCAAAACTCAACCTGCTCATTGACTTCTGAGGATGGAAATGATTCAAGCTGTCTGCATGTCTGCAAATGACACCAAAGCTAACAGGCCCTGAAACTTTAGGAAGTTGGACAGGTGAGGTTCATGCTTCAGTTGTCCTACAGAAGGTCCACCAAGGTCCATTTTGTAAGGGAAACTTTTGCTCAAGTGTTTGAAGTCTTACCATGAAGATGGAAGCAGGACAGAACTTGCAGCCAAGCTCTAAAGTGTGGTTAAACAGGGACAAAACAAAGGACACATGGGACAGACAACCTTTAGTTAAGGGGATTGAATTTGCATGGAAAAGCTCAGTGAGGAAGATGGTGGTGCACAAGGTAAAAACCTCACACTAGCTGGTGTTGTGCTGCCTGCAGAGCCCAGATTAGATCTTATCTGACCACACAGGCACTGGAAACACACAGACACTGTAAAACACAGCTCAGTCACACTCAAAACATGACCCATGGGAACAGAGAGTGGCTGGATTCCTGTTTGCTGAGATGGTGATCAGCTGGGAGATGCATGTGTGGAGAAAAGACAAAAACCATGACTCCATTTAGGATTTGGGAGAGGAAGGTATGAGGATGCAGCCAGGTGGTGTCCTTATGAGCACAGTGAGGTGGTGGGAATAGAGATTGAATGCTTTGTCTGGGAGATGCTTTTGTAGCAATGACAGCCTGGGGATCTGGCAGGAAGCTGCTCCTGCCCAGTGATTCCTGGCTCTTTCCACAGCTGCTTTGGTGCTCTCTTTCCAGGAGATCTGGCTCACCTCTCTTGCACAGAGCCCAAGCATGGAGCCTCACAGGCACATCACAGAACCATGGAGAGACATGGGATACCACTGTTTAATTAACCTCAGAGTGAGATGGAAGAACAGCTGGTGAATGTAAGAAATAAAAGTTCCTGAATTCAGTGGTGTGCCTTC